>JAMAJW010000006.1:0-642580 GCA_023628855.1 Coniochaeta sp. PK30-01 | reverse complement strand
CCAAAAGGAAGACTAAAAAAAAAAAAAAAAAAAAGAAGCCGCCAAACCAGGGGCAAAAGCTGCGGACGCCGACAGCCGCCGGACCATTAACACCTTGGCAGTTTCTTTTCCGAGAAGTCTCGTGGGAGACAAGGCGACCGACGATGCTGCCAACCGTCCGACGCAGGAAGAACAGACGCAAAATAAGTACAGTTGTCGAGATATATGTACAAGACTCGATGCGGACAACGCGCGCCCCCAACACCGCCGGAACAAAGCGGTCAGATGCGTCGTTATTACTTCGTCATATTCTGGGCAAGCCCCCAAACGGATGCCGCAGGATTGGAGGGGAGAGGGGGGAGGTGATGATGTGGGGATGATGCGTGCTCCGACGCATCATCTCAAAGGGGGAGAGATAGTCTGTTCAAGCCCACACAGACTTGGCCTGCTACTCTTCCTCGGAACTCTCCTCCTCCTCGGTCTCGTAGGCCGGCGGGTTTTGGCCGGCAGAAGCGCCGCCATTGCCCTCAATCGACTCGATCGGCTCCTGACTGTTCGAGCCGCGACCCTTAATGGCGGCCTTGAGGTCCGACAGCTGGCGGAGACGGGCCTCCTGCTCGGCCTTGCCCATGGGCTTGTTCTTCTTCGGCTTGGACGTCTTGGGCTTGGACACCGGCTCCGGCGCCGCCGGCGGTGCGGCCGCGGCGATCTCGGCCTCCTTCTCCGCGCGGAGATTGGGGAAATTCTTAATCGAGAGGTCATACAGCTTGGTCAAGGCGTCTTGGCTGAGTGCTTCGATATCGAGTTCGAGCTCGCCAGAATCGTTTTCCTGGAAGAGAGTCAGTATGAGTGGCAAAAGAGACGATAAGTGCCCGGCACGCCTAATACTCAAGGCTCTGGCAGAAGGGGAGTGACTCACATTCTGGTGGGTGTCTTTCTTTATGATATCGATAGCTCTCTCGAGCAGGGTGCCGTCCAGCTCCGGTATAGCTGCACCAATGACCTCCTTCTCGATGGCACCCATATGCCTTTTCTTCTTCGGGGCTCCGCCCGCCTTCTTGCCAGGCGCGGCGCCACCGGACGAGCCTGCCGCTTGAGCGGCCGCCTTCTTGTGACCGCCGCTGGGCTTCTTGGACTTGGTTGCGGTATGCTGGGCCTTCTTGTTCTTCTTCGGAGGAGGCGCCTCGGCGAGCTTCTGCCGCGCCGTGATGACGCCCTTCTGCAGCAGGGCGATGACGCCCTGCTGGACCTCGACCATGTTGATGTCTGGTACCTTGGCAATCATGAGCTCGTTAAGCTTGTCTTGCTCCTCCTTCAGCTTCCGCTGCAGGGCCTCGAGATGAGCCGTGGCCGTGTCCCTCGCCTTCTGGTCCTCGTCCTCCTCCGAGTCCGCCTCCTCCTCCTCAGAGTCGTCTTCGTGCTTAAGGCGCGATGCCGCGGACGACGAGGCTTGGGGTGCCGAAGCTGGTGCACGTTTGGCCATCCAGGCATCTTTCTTCGCCCACTCTTCCTTAAAGACCTCGTCGAGCTTATGGGCACAGTGCGTCACGATGTGATCCGGACCGTTGAACATCAATGCATTCTTCACGATTTGCTGGAAGTCCCGCTCGAATTCTCGCGCGTTGTTGTACTGGCCATGGTTGAGCTTCTCGCTCATGGTCTGCAAGTCCATCGGCTTCTTTACTATCTTATGGTAATTCGGGATTTGCAAGGCGACGGCATCGACCGGTTCCATGAAGAACTGGTTGATGTCGTGATGCCTCCCCTTGATAAGCTCATCGAGGACTTCCCGGCAGAAACGCAACTCGAGCGGGAGCTTGTTCTTCTTCTTGACGTCGTAGCCGAAGTCCTTGCTCTTGGGCGGGTGGACTGGTCGCTTAGGGCGATCGTCGACGTTCTTGGTCGAGTCCCGGCGGATGAGAGGAACGCCGTAGTTGTTCGGCGGAATGGCGTAAGCTGGAGACGGCGCGGCTTTCTCCACAGGACTTGGCACGGCAGGCTTCGACGGACGCCGAGGTGGCTGTGGCTGTGCCGGGGAAGATTGTGTTGCGACGCGCGGCTCCGTGTGCCTGGTAGGGTGTTGCTTTGCGACCTTCTTCTCTTCCACAGGCGTCTCGACTGCTGGAACGCTCGCCATCCTTTCCAGCACCTGGTCCCATACGGTTTTGGCCTGTGCCGTCACATTATGAACAGGGCCGTTGAACGTCAGGGAGTTCTGATATATCAGCTCCAGGTCCCTTTTGAACGCGCCCATGTTGGGATACGGAGGGAACTCTGGGTCTCCGGCGCCCTTGAGACGCTTCTCCATCGTACTAATGTCTGTCGGCTCCGAGATCTTAAGTCGATAGTCTTCCCACAGAAGCGGCCACAGTTGCGATACGGGGCTCTTGAAGTTGACACCAGCTTTGGTTTTCTTGATGCCGGCCAGAATGCTGCGGATCTTGATCGACTGATATCTCGTGATCTCGTTGCCGTCGAGCGACGGGTCGGCTAGGTTCTTAGGCCGACCATCTGGTTTGTACAGGGATGCTGGTTGGGCTTCATCTTTGCTGGCTGCCGCAGTATCGGGAGGTCCTGTCTTGACTTCGACGGAATCACTTGGGGTGTCAGTCTTGAGCCTTTTGGCCGCAGGCTGTTCCTCTTCATCCTCTTCCCTGTCTCGGGCGACCTTGGTAGCAGTCTGTGGTGGATCGCTCATGCTGGTGTCCGCCGTCGTCGCGGGCGCAGGCGATGGCGGCGTGGCGTCGATCGCCAGACTCGACATGCTCGCAGGGTGAAGGCTCAGATCTTCCGCAGGTGTGTCTACAGGCGGCTCGCTGATCGCAGTATCCTGCGTGCTGGCAGCTGGCTCGGCGCTCGATGCGACTGCAGCAGTTGGGGATACGTCTTCCATCTCGACATCAGGTTTCGCACCTGGAGAGCCTGGTTTATCTGAGTTATCTGGTATCGGCGACGCCACCTTTGGCTCTGTTGTCGGATCGCGATCTGATTTACTCGAGTCCTCAACGACAGGCGACTGAAGTTCTTGGGTATCGGCCATCTCGGTGTCTTCTGCAGAAGGCTTATCTGGCGCTGCCTCATCGTCCGCTGGCTGCTCATGTTTAACTTCTGAACTATCGGGCTTTGGCGCCTCAGGCTCGGGTATCGAGGTCGTTGCAGGAACGTCGTCTTTCTCCTCGTGTTCTGTGCCATTCGTATCACCATTCTCTTTGCCACTGGATGCAAGAGGCGACTTCGGCGCGGATGTAGCGTCCATCGGCGAGATATGCCTAGTGTAGAGCGTTAGTATGCGGATAAAATTTAGGATCATGAATTGCGTGCGCAACGATCAGACCCAGCACGAGACAATAAAGTCGCGATCAGAGAAAAGGAACACGCGACTTACCCATTCACCTCATCAGTGCCACTGCGCGCATCAGTCTGCGCCGGTTCAGCCGGTTTAACCGACTTCTGGTCTGGCAGCGCAGGTTCTGGTGACTGCGAAGCCATGTTTGCCATTCAGAGGGGGTGAATAATTTTGTAGCCGACGCGACATCAACGACCGAAAGCAATAGGCGACGCGTGGTTTTGCGATGTTTGGGGTGATAAAAAGAGGAAGACGAGCGAAATCAGGAAATGAAATCGAGGTCGCAATAAAAAGTGGCGCCGGTAGCAGTGACGATACTTCGGTTTGAGGGAAAGCGCGACCTTTTGCGGTGGCGGGGTGAGCTTCCGCTTGGATGAGGGAGCGCGACCGGTCGAGGACCGGGGAGGCGAAGGTGAGGTGAGGAACGCGCGGAAAGATGCGGCGAGGATTATAAATAATAAAGTTCGATGGCAAGAATCAGGCTGAGCAATGGGACAACGTTTCGAAATGATGGACAGTTGAAGAGTGAAGTGTTGTAGCAATTGCAGTCACTTTTCGGTGGTTGCAGCCAGCCTCGCGCGACTTTCCTTTGCGCGACGCGATGGGGAGAGATGCGACCGAAGCGCAATCCGACGGAAATGGCGTGGCGCGGCGTTGGACGATGAGCTAAGCAAAACAAGGTGGCTGGTTCGAGACCGAACAGCTTTTGGTGTCCGTGCTCTGCCAGATGATTTCTGGCTCTTTTGATTGGGTGGCAGTGGAGCGGTGATTGCCGTGGACTATAAGTGCCGTCTTGTTTGTAGGGGAAGACGAGCTGTAAGATTCAAAATGTCTATGAGAGAGTTAGCTGCGCTGCCAGCTATATAATCATCGCTGTTGCCACGACAGAACCATCATGACTTCTTTCGGGGCGGTGATCCGGGTGTCATCTTAGGAAGCTAAACAGGAGATTCGTGTCATGTGGGGACAGCCAACATCTTAGTATAAAATTATTTCGTTGCGTGTTTTGCACTTGCTCACAAACACAACTTGCTCACGACCACATCTGGCTGGTCTTGAGCCAGATGATATCGTCACCTCCATGCCCAGCCTCATCGGTGGGAAAAGGGAGTAAGGAAATGACAGCGATAGAGGGTTGAAGAGCGTTTGCATTGGTTTGGATCAGAGGCAACAACGGACTCGGTCCGCTTTAAACTCGCAACGTCGAACCGACGACAGCCGCAAACGGAAACAAACACCAGGACTCAATGAAGGAATGAGAAGGTGTGAGCTTACCGAAGCTACGAACGACCCAGGAGGTCAAGGTACAACCGGAAGCACCGCCCGAGACCTTGTGCAGATCAGATGAAATGCACGGTCGGTCTTAATGAAAATCTAGCGTTGCACACCGATAATCTCCCTCTCGGTGGCTGGTGCTCTCGGCGCGTGGCGAAATTGGCAAGGGGGTAGTTGGCGATTAAGGTAAATAAATACTCGGGCCGAGACACGGGATGCAAACGGGCGGACAGCAATGAGGTTGACAAGGCTTCCGTCTCGTAGGATGATGTGTCGCGTCGCTGGCGTCAGTTACGCGACTTGATGGTTCTCTGAAGATCGCTGCTTCAAGGTACGGTAAATCCCGTCATGTACCTAAGCTCCGAAGCTCCGTGGTGGTACGTGCGCAATGTGCAGAAGGGGAAGAGAAAAAGCAGGATCAGAACATTTTTCGCGAACAGAAGTCACGAAATTTGGGTTCGAGGGCCGGTTCGTATTTGTAGGACTCAGATCATTGGGTCACTATGCCCAAGCCCTCATTCGTGAGAGGGGCCTTGTGCAGGGGGCGTAGGGAGGATGCAGCCAATCAGCAGAGCTGTTCTCCACTGTTCTGACAAGGATGCTTCGAACATGCTTGCAAAAGAAGTTTTGCAAAAAAGACTGAGAAAGGAAGCATGATGTGGCCAACCAATCAGAGACGACACTGCCCAGCCTTTCGGATACGTGCTTTGCGCAGCCAATAGGAATCCGCCGAGTCTGCGAGATGCCTCCCGCCCCAAGGCAGTTATCTCGAAACCGCATTCTCATTTCTTTCTCATTCCTGATCGTGATGACTCACGGCCACGGTCAGTCCATATCATATCGTCGCCAGATATCCTCTCAATGAGCATCATCGTCCTTGAGATGCCGAAATGCTTGGTGTCGCGACTACAAGTCCTGAATGTTAATACCAGTAGCTGAACTGGTTCGGGTGCTGCGCTTGGTAGGGGTCAAGGAGTTTACCTGTGCGTTTCAGGGGCTCACAGCCTCCTCGGTCACCGTCGGCCGAATCAACAAGCCCGGCGATATCTGCCCTTCGTTGAGTTCCGTAACGATCATTCCAGTGGTTTGAAAGGTATCACGGGTCGCCATCGCCATCCAGTCTACAGTTTCGCCCATGTGAACTGCCAGTGCCTCTCGTCCTCCAGTAGCACGCCACTGCAGCACCTTCTGCGCGCGATGCACAGGCATACTAATCCAAGCCTCAAGGCTGGATCCGTAGCAAGGTGAAGCTCTCCTGTGAGATGGTGTCTCGTACTCCGCACCCTCACCGTCCAGCTGAAGCTCTCTCTTACTGGTACAACGTCAGACGCTGCTTGATAATGGCCACGATCTCGTTCCAGTCGAGCATGGCACCCGACCCACGGTCTCCGCAGGCCAACAACTTGCTCGACTGAGGTTGAAGAACTTCATACCATCCAAGCGACGGATTGCTGCCGTTCACGCCCCAGTCGTCCTCCAAGACTCGGATCTGCTTCTCGGTGATTGGATGGAGCCACATCTGTGTGTTCATGGCCGGAGCCACCAGGATCCTCGGCCTCCTCGGATTATCTGGCGAGATGTCCCAGCAACGTATTACGCTGCTGAGGAGGTTATCGGCGATCCCATTCGTAATCTTGGCCAGCGTGTTCGCGGATAACGGAACAACGGCCAGTAGGTGAGCCCATCTGCGCAGTTCAATGTGCAGGATGCTTGCGCCCCGCGTCCATGGCACGACCCACTCGTCCTCGTCGTGGTAGACGCCGTCGACATTGGGTAGTTGAGACAGCGATGCCACAGTCGGCTGCTCGTGGGACTGGCCGCCGAGGAAATGCGCAGCTGATTTGGTTAGGATGACACGGATGGAAAGATTTGGCGTGTCAGAGAAGGCAGATATGATGAGCGGAAGCTTGATCGTAGCGACACTGCCAGACGATGCTACGGAGTAATTAGTCCGACATTCTACAGATTAGAGACGTAATTACTTACCTAGGAGAAGGTGCGTCTTCCCGTCTGTCAGTCCTGCCGTCACTGCGTCAGCAGGAGAGACGAGAGTCGCCGTTTGATCAGCCATTCTCCCAGGAGTGACGACAATGAGAAGAGAAGGTCACAGGTCAAATCACAAGAATTAAGCAGTGACGGAGTTTATAAGAAGCGTTAGAAGGGAGAACAACTCAGCATGTGAGCTTTATGCCTCTCCAAGGACGAACCATCAAGCGGCTTTATAAGCCCGCGGTTGATTGATTTTGGGGATGATGCGATCTTTGGAAGCAGAAACACCAGCCAGCATTAATAAGAAACAGCACGGACCACACCGAACTTTAATAATTAAGGCATTTTAAGCTTCATTGTACATACATACATACAGTAACCCTAACCCTACCCTTAAGGTATTACGCATTTTGGGCTGCTAAAATTCAGAGACATAACAGAGCACCTATCAGGTTCACCGACGGCTATCAAGGGTTTATTAAAAGGCTTTCATTATGTCATGTTACGGTATGAAAGAGTATCTCTTTGGCATTGATGCAAAATATAGTATGTAGTGTACCAGTCATGGTCTTTGGTGCCAGATCCTCAAGCCTTACCGCCCCTGCTCCATATGTGGGGAAGTTTTTGGCGGGCAGAAAAAAAAAGTCGAGAGCAAAGTGCCCCGAAAATTTCCAAACGTCCAGCTTCACGACGGACAAGACTAGAAAGGGAAAACTCTCATACATATCAACGTGACACAACAAGTCGAACAGCGGCGGCAATTGAGATCCCCAGGTACTGCATCGTCCGAGTATCGGAAGTTCTACACTTCGACGCCTCAAACGGCGCACCGCACCCAATCTCGAAGTGCACGCCTCCCAAACCACCCACACCCAACAACGTCGGTCGCCATGTTCGCCAAAAGAAAAGCGCCCACGACCCTGGCGTCGCCAGCGGTGAAGCAGAGCGCAAAAGCCCCGACCAGG
The DNA here is from genome assembly GCA_023628855.1 of Coniochaeta sp. PK30-01. Lineage (NCBI taxonomy): Eukaryota > Fungi > Ascomycota > Sordariomycetes > Coniochaetales > Coniochaetaceae > Coniochaeta > Coniochaeta sp. PK30-01. Next base: position 635,026 of record JAMAJW010000006.1, on the reverse strand, counting down.
TCACGCATCGACGAGACGCGGACGGCGGTGTCGACCACAGACTCGATCCAAAACCAGCCTCCCCAGTCCAGCGCGGCGGAGCCAATCGAGATATCGAGCGGCTCGAGCGACGAAGACTACGACCTAGAAGAGGACGCCAGCGATGCAGAGGCCAGCAAGACGACATCAAGACCGAAACAGAATGGCGTACCAGCCCCAGGAGGAGCAGCAGCCACTCCCTCCAAGACCCTCACAAACGGCGACACTGAGATGGCCGACCCCGCCTCCTCGGACGAAGACGACAGCGCAGAGCCCACGCTCGGCGACCTCCTCCGCGGCAGCACGACGGTCGACGTGTCGACCTCGCTCCAACAAAAACAGACCGCCGCCACCTCCTCCACCTCCCTCCTCCCCCTCACAAAACAGCCGCAGGCGCTCGTCCCGGCGCCCACCCTCTCCTCGCTCGGCACGGTGCTCAACCAGGCCCTGCGCACCGACGACTCGGACCTACTCGAGTCGTGCCTGTCGACGTCGGACCTGCCCACGGTGCGCGCCACGATCGAGCGGCTCGACTCGTCCCTCGCCGGCACCCTCCTCTCCAAGCTCGCGAGCAGGATGCACCGCCGCCCGGGGCGGGCGCAGAGCCTCATGACCTGGGTGCAGTGGACGCTGGTGGCGCACGGCGGCGCGCTGGCGGGGCGCGCGGACCTGCTGGCCCGGCTGTCGGACCTGAACCGCGTGCTCGAGGAGCGCAGCAGGGGGCTGCCGAGCCTGCTCGCGCTCAAGGGCAAGCTGGACATGCTGGACAGCCAGATGCAGTTGCGGAGGGACAGCAAGGCGCGCAGACGCGGCGAGGAGGAGGGGGATGATGTTGAGGATGAGGAGGATGAGGAAGAGGAGGGCATGATCTACGTCGAGGGCGAGGAGGAGGAGGGGGAGGACGGCGGCAAGGTCAACGGGGTCAAGAGGATAGGAGGCGGCGACGATGACGAGGTGCTGGCCAATGGTATCGGCGGGGACTCGGACGAGGAGGAGGACTCGGATGAGGAGAGCGACGACGACGCTGATGCTGAGCCGGTGGCTGGCGAGGAGTCTCTGGATGAGAACGAGGTCGATTTCGACGATGTCGAGGAGTCGGGCGACGACGAGAGCGAGGCCGAGGTCGAGGCGCCGCCTGCTAAGATGGCGAAGACCTCCAAGAAGGGGAGGAGAGGCTGAGTTGTTGGTTGCAGGAGGGTGAGCATGGTGGATGGGGCGTGTTTAGATGTAGGTGTACATGCCTACAGGTATCTAGAGGGCTGAGACAGATGTGGTCTTGTCTCGCTGGCATTGGAATACACTCGCAGCACATAGCTGAATAAGACGTGTGTTATACAAGTACTTTCGTCATTTTCTGCGTGAGGCCATTCTTGTCATCGCCAGTGCGTGATACCTCGTCGGATGTGTTTGCCAATAATTGTGATATCAAGGAGGTTCTCGCATTCCAGGCGTAGAGGTCTGGGAACTGTACAGTATTATGCATGTTTAGGTTGGCATATATACTAAACTAGGTATCAACGTTATGGGTATACAGTATTCTACAAAGGCCTTGGACACGTCCACAAATTACAGCTGCAGCCCATGTGCTCATGTAGCCAGTGCAAAATAGGCTGCTTAAGGTTCGTCCAGTCTCAACTCAGCGAGTATCCTGCAGGACAACCCTATGCTTCTGACCTACGCCTACTCCAACGCTGCCTTTCCACCTGAGCCTTTCTCCGCCGACGGCATTACGCATCCTGCATCTCATATTCAGGATCAACCTCCGTCCCCAGGTCCCTCTCCTCGAGGAACCTCCTCCCCCTCAGCGCCTCGGGCAGGTACTCCTGCCTCACCCTGCCCTCTTTATAGTTAGGCGGGTACTTGTACTCCGCACCGTAGCCCATCTCGCGCATCAGCCTCGTCGGCGCGTTGCGCAGGTGAACGGGCACGGGGAGGGCCGCTACCCCCGGCTCTCTCAGCGCGGCGTAGGCGTTGTTGAGGGCGCGGTAGGCCCGCGTGCTCTTGGGCGCCAGGCACAGGGCGACGGCGCAGTGGGCTAAGGGAATGCGCGCCTCGGGCATGCCGATCTGCTGCGTCGCAGAGTAGGTTGCCGTGGCGAGCGGCAGGAGGGTGTTGTCGGCCAGCCCCACGTCCTCGGAGGCGATCACCACCATGCGCCGCGCGATGAAGAGCGGGTCCTCGCCCGACTGCAGCATACGTGCGAGGTAGTACACGGCCGCGTCCGGGTCGGAGCCGCGCACGGCCTTGTGGAAGGCCGATATGGTGTCATAGTGCTGGTCTCCCGCGCGGTCGTAGACGAGCGTCTTGGTGAGGGAGGCCTTGATCGATTCTTTGGTCAGGGGTTGGGAGGGGTCGTCGGAGGGCTTGGAGGTGAGGCTGAGGGCTAGCTCGAGGAGGTTGAGGGCCGTCCGGGCGTCGCCGTCGGCGAAGGCGGAGAGGTAGGCGAGGAGGTCTTCATCGATGAGCGGCGACAGCGGCTGTGCAGGGTTGGCTTGCTGTTCGGCGGCTAGCGCGCGGAGGAGGATGGCCTGAACGTCTGCCTGGGTGAGGGGCGCGAGTGTGAATGTGCGGCACCGCGAGAGCAGGGCGGCCTGGACTTTGAAGCTCGGGTTCTCGGTCGTGGCGCCGATCAGGGTGATGGTGCCGGCCTCGACGGGCTTGAGGAAGACGTCCTGCTGCGACTTGGAGAAGCGGTGGATCTCGTCGCAGAAGATGATGGTCTTGCGGCCCGTCAGGCTCAGCTCGCTGGCGGCCTCGGCGAAGAACTTCTTGCACTCGGCCACGCCGGTGCTGGTGGCGTTGAGCTCGATGAAGCGGCTGCCGACCCGGCCGGCTATGCAGCGGGCGATGGTCGTCTTGCCCGTCCCGGAGCCGCCCCAGAGAATCATGGAGGGCACGCGGTCGGCTTCTATCAGGTTGCGCAGGACGCCGCGGGGGCCGACAAGGTCCTGGCCGAAGACGTCGTCGAGAGACTGCGGCCGCATGCGCTCTGCCAGCGGCGCGGAGCGGTTCGTCTTTGTGCGCTTGACCAGCGGTCCGGATGGGGATGGCAGCTGTGGCGTCTGCCCTTGCCCATCTGTAGTTGCCTCACCATTTGTTCCGTTTGTCTGCACCGGCGAACTCTGAGCCCCCGGCCCCTCGTCGTAGCTCCTCTTAACGCCATTCGCTTTTGTGGTCGAGTCACTGAAGGGCGGCGTCGGTCTCGCGTTCGAAGCTATACGTTTCGCAGCCGGTGTCTGGAAGAATGTCGAGGCCGACCGCTTCTGTGTGGACGATGGCACTGGCAGGCTCTGTGTGCCGGTCGGGGGAGAGGATGCCCGGCTAGCGGTGGCCGAAGGAGCTGCACTCTCGGACTCGAGGATGTGTGTCAGGCAGCCCGAGTCGATGTGTGTGTTGATGTCGGCAGCCTTGACAGGCCTGTTGCAGATCGGACACACGACCATGCTGCGTGTATCGAAGGGTAGCAGAGATACTAAGCACGGGGGTGGGCAGTCCGGACAGAGAGTGGAATGGGATGGAGGTGGAATGGAAACCGTCCTGGAAACTTGACGTCCAAGGAGACGCGCCGTGCCGCGCTTTACCACTAAAGAGTGCAGTATAAAATGCCAGGGTCTAAATCCGTCCCATCACTGTGGTTCAATTACGGTACCTTGCCTTATGTCACCTTATGCCGTACCGGCAGGACTGTGGGGGCCTGAATCAGGCCAAGAACCGGGTTTGTCACCGAGTGCCGGCCGGGTCAAAGAGAGGACGCCGTCTCAGCACATACGGGTCTATATTATGCTAGAAATGCTATCATGCGCCCAGGTACCTACTGCTGGCCGCTACTTGATCTTGTCTCAATGGCCATCATGTATCCCGCGTCAAGCAGCCTTTTGCGCTGATGCTAACTTGATAACTTTCTATCCTTGCGCAAGGTATTCCTTCGCCGTCATGCGCAGGAGTGAACAGAAAGAAGCATCCGTCTTTAATGCTGACTCCTTCCAATGTCTTGATATCTGTGCCCTGAGGTCCTTCTATCCGGGAAAGCCCATTATGCAATGCAATGCGCAAGAGTTGTGATGCATATCCATCTACCTCCTTGCAAGTCCTGGGTTGTCGCCCAAAACTGTCGACAAAGACTCCTTCTGTTGCCGTCTTCCAGTGTTGCCTGTTCGTTATACCATAAACGACTCTCCACAACCGCATTGCTCCTCTGTCGCTATGTCAGCTTCGATTCCACCATCAAAGATACACCAGAGCCTAGGAAGAGGGAAACTCACTTATATTGGGGTTCCGGAAAACAAATCTCTGGTTCAGCTTATCCTCCACCCAGTCCATCTCGCTGCCGATGATGCTGAACAGCGCCTTGCTGTCGATCAGCACCTTGACGCCGTCCTGCTCGACCGCCTCGTCGAACATGCCGGGCTTGTCGACGTATTCCAGGTGGTACGCCAGCCCGCTGCACCCGCGGTTCCGCACGCCCACCTTGATCAGCTTCGGCTCCGGCTGATCTAGTAGGTTGCGCAGGTGCGCGACGGCCGACGGCGTGAGCTTCATGGCTGCCTTGCGCGGGGCGCGGAGCTTGGAGCGTCTGGCTGATGGTGCGGGTGCGGCTGAGGGAGACGCGGACTTGGACGCGGAGGTTGTGGATTCTGCGGATGACGTCGCTGAAGGCTTGGGTGTAGGGGTTGTCGCTGGCGCTGGCGCCGTCTCTGTTTCGGCGAAGGCGTGGTTGGAGGTTTGCGCCGCTTGCTCCGGGATTGACGCTGTCGCCTCCTTGGGCGGCCGGGTCTCGTGTACCTTCGGCAGAGGTGGAGGCTGCACCGGGTGTGCTATTGATGTATCTGGTACTGAGGCATTTCGCGGTAAGGCCTCGGGTTGTGGGTTCAACGGATATGACTGGAAGGTGAGGGTTCTCGCCGGTGTCGAGGAGAACGGGCGGCGAAGCAGGTTTCGACGGCAGGCGAGACAGACATTGAATGTCCGCCTCGAGAGTATGCTTGGCGCATTCATTGCGCGTGATTGTGAGTGAGAAACGAGAGAACAGGGACGCGGCGTCTTCAGGTGCAAAGCCAAGTCGGAATCAAAGGGGATGAGGAGTGATTGAATCGTGAATCTTGAACTGTCGACGTCAATTCTCTGCTTGATTTCAAAGATGAACCGAACCGATGACATCCAATGCCCACAGCGCTCGGACCAACCCGGGTTGGCACCACCGGGACATAGCCGAGCCAATGAGAGAGTCGGTATTTCTCATTACTTCAACACACTGAACCCTAACCCCTATAACTCCGTGCGGCCATACGAACAACGCCCGACGAACCTAGGAAGGCAAGATACCTCCTCCACTCAATCTAGTAAACTTGCAAAGCGAACTGGGAGTCCTACCCGATGTCAGTCAGGCCCGGGAAATCCTACGTCTGCTTGCCACCGCCAACAATCTCCTGCACATCCCCCACCGCCGCCCGCGCCATCTTCTTCAGCAGCGTCCGCTCGTCCGCCTCCCTGTACTTCTCCCAGCTGTCCAGCCCCTCCTTCGTCTGGATGCTGAGCGTCTCGTACCCCTGCTTGATGACCTCCGCCACCTGCAGGCTCGTCAGGTTGCCCTTCGTCCCCCCGACCTTCTTCTCCCCCCCTCCGTTCGCGAGCAGCATCTCCTTGTAGTGCGTGCTCACGTTGACCAGCGTGTCGATGCTGTTGCTCGGCCGGTTGGACAGCTTGTACGTGTCCCGGAACTTGACCAGGATCTCCCCGGTCTCGACGACCTTGTAGAACAGGTCGTCGTACGCCGCCGGTCCGGGCAGGAAGGCCTCGCCCGCCGACAGCGCGAGGGCGAGCAGGTTGACGACGTGGTCCAGCAGCGTCTCGATGTGCGGCAGGTCCTTGAGGTCGGCGGCGTAGCTGGTCATGAACTTGATCAGGCTGAGCAGGCTCCGGAACAGCTCGTGCCAGTGGTACTGCAGCCGCGTCCGCGAGCGCGACATGTAGCTTATGATCCGCAGCAGGATGCCGACGCAGAGGGCGTACAGCCGCACGTCCAGCCGCCGGCGGAGGTTGTGGTTGATCCCGTCAATCATGACGTCCATCACCGCCGTGGCGACGACCCGCTCCCCGCGCACGAGGGGGAGGTACGGCTGGCGCTGGCGGGCGAGGCGGACGGCGACCTTGGCGTCGTCGCTGCACATGCGCTTGCAGAGCACCGGGTCCTCGATCAGGAGCCGGAAGACGGTGAGGTTGAGGTGCGTGTACAGCGTCGTCCGCTGCGAGAGGTGGGCGTGCTGCAGGAGGTAGGACGTGAGCGAGATGTACGCGGAGAATGCCTGCTCTTCGCCCTTGTCGGCCGGCAGGGTCACGAAGTTGAAGCAGAAGAGCTTGTTGGCGTGGATGAAGTCGTAGGCTGCTAGGAGCAGCGCAGCTTCTCGCCCCGGCAGGCTGGTGAACTTTTGTTTGGCCGTTTCGGCGTCGTAGACTGTTTTGGGCGCCGGTTTGCCGCCGGGGGCTATTGCGCCTAGGCCTATCATGTTGAGGGTGCTGGATAGGGTCCAGCCTTCCGGTATGTCGTCCTGCACGTCGACGTACTGCTGCCGTAGCCTTTGGCAGGTGTAGCCCGTACTCTGGATGATCTTTTGGATTGTCGCTTCGTTGACGAAGTCGGCCAGTCGTAGTTGGTAGGGGTTTTGAAACTCGAACTTGTTGTAGTTGGCCAGGAGGCCGAGGAGGGTGAATGGTGCGAATATCCGTGCCGGACCGTCGGAGTCTTGTATGAACTAGAGCAAAGGTCAGCCACATCCCCTATACATATATACCTTCCCCGTATAGTACCAACCTTCATGACGGCAGGAAACAGATCCCTTTGGATGAAGTAGGTGAGTATGCTGGTTTGGTACGCGCCCGAAGTGACTGCCAGGGCTACCTCGACAGCCTTCTCTCGCAGGTCCACTACAACACGGAGGTCAGCGGGAATGCTCCTCGATGTGTCCAGCATGTATGTGAATGCAACTCACGACTCCTGCCGTTTCGTATTATCGCATCCAGCGCACCTACGAAGTCGCCAAACACGATATCGACATGGTCCAGACCAGCCAGCACATTGATAATATCCGAGCTCGGGTTCATGTACTTCTTCGCCAGTACCGCCGATAGGAATGTCTTGAGCGTCTGTCACACGTCCATTAGTCTCCAGCCATGCGCGGCACACTCGACACAACATTGCCTCCCTCCTCTTTGTGGCCAACTCACATCAAGCGCATGCAAATCCGCAACCCCATGCGTGGTCCTCAAATGTGCCACTGCCCTCGTAAAGAGCTCTCTCGTCTGTAGTTCGATGTGGAGCAGGTCGCCGGGTCCCAGCACGTCGAGTATCCTCCGTAGCGCCGTCTGGTCGGGCTTGAGGAGGAAGAACTCCCTCCAGAAGCCCTCGGTCTTCTCGCTGTCGTCCTCATCCTATCGGGGATACCGCGTGTCAGCAGGGGTCTTTGGTATGGGGATAGACGCAGCGCATTTTGGGTTCGAGCAGGGCGGTACCCGCGCCCCGGGACGCGACCACGTAAGCTCCAGCCCGACATACACGCGCACTTGCATTGTCAGAGCGGACAATCGACGGCAAAGGGAGACGTACCCTCAGAACAGCATCATACAGCTGGACGATCTTCGGCTGGAACGCCTCCGGTCGGGGCTGCTGGGTAAGGGGAGACTGCTCCATATGACGGACGGTATTGGGGGGTTTATATGGTAATTTTTTTTTTAATTGAAATCGGACCCGGATCGCGGAGGCATGCGAGTTTCGGCTGGTTGATCGAGCGAGCTTGGCGCCGACGGTTTCAGCGGTCCGTGCCTGTGTAACGCGACCCTGAGCGTTGTATTTGGGGGGACTTTTTTTGGTGGGGGGAAACTTATGACGTGGCTGTCTTTGAGCCCCCCTGATGACGGGATATCTACGTCGAAGGAGGATCAGGAACAGTTGAACACGAACATCTCATGACACTGACTGCACGTCTGGAGGAAGCGAAAGCACATCAGTTGAATGTAATGATAACACTCTGTTTCCCTAGCTCTTGGCTGTCAACATCTGCCCAGCCGAATCAACGACAAGCGGTCAGGAATAATCAGAAGAGTCTGAACCAGTCATGGCCGATACTATTAACCTGCCGTACATGGCAGTATGCTCGGGCTACATACCAGCCGAGAATGCATCGCCGCAGTCATTGAACCCCCATTCTCAGAAGATCCAGGCATCAGCGAGCTCAGAGGACCACTGCCCGTGCCAGGACACCGCGCACCGCAAACCGTGTGAATGCAAAGCCAAACCATGCACCCATCTCCTTCAAACCCCCAAGTTCTAGCGGTCTTGCCGCCCACCCCTAAGCCGATATGCACTTCTTTTCTCTTCTCTGTTTTGTCTTAGCCTGGCACAGCCGTATAGATGCCATTCTTTCCCTCGGTACTACTGAACACAGTGGTCCTTTCTCTGTCCTCCTCTCCCTCCTCCTGATCTAACACCGCAAAGCACGGGTTTTCTCTACCGCCGAACGAGCAAAACCGAAAACATGCGGAACTCAAACGCCAAAAGCGAGATGAAAACACGCCAACCATTGGCCATCGATGGTAAAAGTCATAAACTCGTCTCGATAAACGCTCAAACCGTCAGAAAAGTGCAAACGCACAGACGTAACAAGTGACGAAAATGATGGCACGATGAATGATGATATGGGGAAAAAAAGGTATAGTACCAGATGGTTGCTATACTGTTGAACGTCTGAGGAAGCCCGATATAGGTTGGCAAGAGTTTGGGCATCAGACACCCCAACTTCCCCGGCGTTCCTGCATACCCCACGCCAGCGGACTGATGGCATCCAGATCGGGATGCTGCCTCGCCCACTCATAGATATACTTCTTCAGCGCCTTCCACCTCGGGCAGCGATCTTCCTCCCGAACACCGTCATGTTCCTCGCTGTCGAGCATGATATGCCCCGTCGCCTTGACCTTCTTGGTCGGCTCCGGTTTGTCGCTACCGCTGTCCGTCTCGTTGCTGTTGATACCCCAGAGACTATCCATAATAGTATCGTCATCTTTCTCCAGCTCCTCGACGGGCATCTTGCTGATCTTGGACAGCTCTTCGTCGTACGCGCGCGCCATGGCCGGGTAGCCAAGCGATAGGTAGTTGTATACCTGGGTGACGAAATGGTCGTCAAACTCGGACTGGATGCGCTCGTCGAGCTCTGCGGCCGCCTTCTCCTTGGCGAGACGCTCGTCTAGGCCCTGGAGCATGTGGATGCCTTTCTTCTCGTGCCGGCGTTTCTGCTCGAGGAAGATGGTACTGTACGCCGAGTGGGTGTGCAGCTGCACTCTCGATGTGGGTTCCGCCGAGTCATCGAGTGCCGCATTGACTTCGGACATGCTGAAGGCTCTAGCGAAGGGATCTCCGGGTGTCAGAAGCGGCTGCGGGGTCTGTATCATCTGTGGTCGTTCGATTCCGGCGAGCTGTTGCGTCTTGTCCGCGCTGTAGCAGTAGCCACGCCAGAGACCCTCCTGACCCGTCCTATCTCTATTAGGTTCCTCGGCCGTTGTGCCTTTCTCGAGATCCCACAGATGATCCGGTTCGAGCTTCGTATGCTTCGGAGACGGGCACCGGCGGAAGACAAGGTCGGTACCGAGCATGGGAGGTGAGTTGCGACGGTTGACATGGTGGAGGTTTCGGAGGCGCTCGAGGGAAGGATCCCTCTCCGGACCGTAACTGCCGTACGGGGCGGGGGTGTGGCCGTTACTGTGGAAGTCTGTGTCTGGAGGGAGATGCGACGATGGAACGTACGCCATCTGACCGGCCTTGCCCGGCGGCGCTGAGGGAATGTATGGCATGAAGCTCTCGCCGATGGGTCGGATTGGAGGAGACTCGGGTGGCACATAAGGCATGTGGTTTTCGCCGATGGTCGGCAGCGGCGACTCGGGAGGGATGTAGGGCATGTGGTGTTCGCCAATGACATCCAAGGAGGTCGAGCGTCGCCGAGACCAGGAAGGAGACCCCGACATTGACTGCCTCTGATTTCGAGTCAAGCCCATGGCGTCACTGGGAGGGCTATCGATGCTCATGTTATCCAGGTCCAGCGTCGAGATGCGTTCCATTGCGTGGGAGCGCTGCCTCTCCACTCTGGAGGCATGCTCCTGCATCTCTTTGAACGCCCAGCTGATATCTTCCTCGGACGAGTTGCGCCGTGACGGCCGGTACGGACCCTGGAACCGGACCGTGGTCCTGCCCCGGGACGGTATGCTGTCAGACTCCGAGCCCTCACGCATCACATAGTGTTCAGCTCCCCCGATCCTGATTCCGCTGTTCGGGAAGGCACTCAGTGCCAGTTCCTGGATCTTCTCTTCTCGCACCTTCCTCTGTGCCTCTTTGGCGGACCGTTCAAACACACCGCCCGCCACCTCGTCATCTTGCGACTCACGACGAGCCAGGGCGGCCCTACGCTCCTCGTCGAGGCGGCTGCGGCCATGTCGTCTCCTGGCCTTCGGCGCGTAGATGTGGTTCGTGTAGGGTGTGATATCCGTTTTGTCGGTGGGCTTTGTCGCTGGGCCCTCGTCACCGGCTCTCCGTGACCGACGGACCGATGACTCGACGAGCTGGGGTGCGAATCTGCGTTTCTCGCGGCGCACATGTGGTTCGACATAGTCGTCCTCTTCTGGGGGTGACTCCGAGCGGGGCGACGGACTTGGGGTGGGTTCAGGTGCAGGACCTGTCTTGCGGTACTGTGCGAAGGTGGTCTCGATAGGGACGGGGGCAAACCGGCGCCGCGGATGCCCCTGGGTGACGGCGGTTGGATTAACCATTGGGCTACCTTCAGGATAATTGTTGTCGAGTCTGATGCATTTGTCTGCCGACTGTCGACAAGGAGATGTGTGCCAGAGGTCTTTATGGATCTGAGGTTGTGGTTTGAGTGGTAGGTAAGCAGAGGGCGGGCAACCGACTCGGAGGAGTGACACAGGGTCGTTGCTAAGTGCTGATGTGAGAGGTGTGAGAGGTCTTGTGGTCGGTCTCTTGGGATGTGTGATCTGTGCTGTGAGGAATGATTCCCGACAAAGAACGTGCTGTCGACGAAAGACAACGTTGTGTTGCGAGAATTACAAGACGTATTTCGAAGGAAGCGTCAAAGGGAAGACAATTAGAGAATTAACAGGCTCGGGGTTCCGTAAGATCGGCCTGTCGTGGAACACCCGAAGAACACAAAGCTATTTGAGGGTGGTGCTTATAGAGAGGCAGCCGTAACGCGCAAGGAAAAGTGAGCGGTCACGATAGTTCTGTATTACCAGAACTCGAGCTTTGTTATGGCGAAAGGGGGAAGTATCGTGCGAGAGCGTGTGGTGGTGGAAGTGGGCTGTGGGGGGACTTGAACAACCAGTACGAAGGCGGTCACAAGGTACAGAGCAACCCACCAGCCCACCAACAATCCGAGCAGCATCGCACGCAATGGATGGCGGGTGAGTTGGGGCAACAAGGGTCCTTCGCCGAGGTGGGATGGATGGGCGCTAGCGTGGCCTTGTCGATTCTCGTATTATTACAGTGCGTAATGCCGCCCACACGGTCTAGTTAAGCTAGTACTTCCCCGGGACTTACACAAATGGAAACCCAGGATCCACACTGTGCACTACACAGAGTCTACTAAAGCTCATGCCAGATTAGTTCTCATTCACCAATTGAGCCCCCCGTGGGAGGGCGCCCTGTCACTGCACTACCACAGTTCACCTGCAGGTATGGCAAGCGAGAGGGTGAGAGAGCGGTATCGCAGGCGCTGACATCATAGTACCTTCCGCACCCCGACAGTGAAGATCAAGCAGAGCTTCAAGTAGACGTAGCGTCGACGACTGTGACAGCTAACAGCATTCCTCAGGCCGTTGTTACTGTTTGTAGACAGTATTCCCAATTAGTTGGTCTCCGAGAATGATCCTTACACTGGATGTGCACACCGTCATCTCGCTGCTCCGCTAGGTCCGCCCGGGGAAGCAGGCAGTGCCACTAGAGCCTCCTCCAAACCACACCGCAAGGCCAGCCACAGCTTGTTCAACAGGGCCTTGGGCGTCACAAGTGTCAAGTGACTTTCCCCTCCTGGTCAAGCAATCAACTTCTCATATTTTACGAGATGGAAACGGCATTTGTCAGGTACCGATCCTCTGTGGGCCGTGTACTGCATACCGGAATCTGGTCCGTATCTCAGCATGTCTTGCTCTTCATGGCCTTTCCTTACCTCAGGTTCTCTGTGGGTTGACAAGCTGCTGCTGTCTTCTGAAAACAATGTTACAGCGCAGTGGCAAGCATTTATCAGGCATCAAAAGCCGCCTGAGTAAGGTGCCAAAGAACAGGAGACGCGGTACGGGACGCTGAAGGCTGAGCCGCCTCGGTTACGAGCAGTGCCAGTGTTTAATTTAGCGACCAGGTCAGCCCATCAAGCCCACTGCGTGCTAATGGAAAGCGTTCCGAAATCACCAATTCCAATAATAGTTGACGACAACGTGCCTGTTTGACAGGCTGTCGAGGCGTCTATCGAGCGCCGACACCATTTTTCCATACTGTTGCCGTAACCACGCCATGGCACCTGTTTTGCAGAGGACCGAGGCTGCTGCAGACGAGGAACACGGACGAGGCCGTGGCAAGCTGCTGACCTACACCTGTACACCGGGCAAGTCTATAAAGCCTCACACAATCGGGATTTGTTTGCTTCTCGCCCACGCGGGGGTTTCGGGTCGTTTCCGATCCAGTGATAAATGCGACCCCCACTCCCGTATGTCGCTCAGTCGCGAGAGCCATCTCCCGGCGGTCGGATTTCTCGACCTTGACCGCTGGTCGTGGTGAGACCGTTGGATTCTTCCTGAATGACTCTCTCACATCCCACGAACGCGTCTCCCAAGACGACACAGAGAGCCACAGAGTTACAGGTGGATGCGTACGTTTGCCTCCTCCGCAGCGACATTCTCTCTCGTGATGCGCGCGACTTTTTTCCGTCTTGCATCTGCATACGCCGTCCGCACAGCTCTCTCTGCTCACGGTCTCCAAATCCAGCAGGTGTCCGAGTGGCTACCTTAGTCTAGACCGCCTCTTCGGCCGGGATGCAACCTGCTCACCACCCCTCATTGCCCGGTGCCCAGTGCCACACATCCAACGGCTCTTCCTGCGGGCGCCGGGCCATGTCTGCATGTTCCAGCTCATGTCTGGACGCCTTCGACTTACTAACTTCGTGGGAGCTGCATATGAGAACGCATCGCGCATATACCTGCTTTGCAATTGGGCAATCGCTCACCAGTCCCGTAACATTCCCGGGTTCAGGCCTGTTCTCCGTGCTGCGGGCGTCGGCAAAAATGGAAAGGGCAAGAGGTCAGATGAGCATTTGCTTCAACGGGAATGCCTGCTGTTGAGTCGTCTCTCCCCAACGTCTTTTCGACGTGGTTGAGATCGCTGAGACCAAGCAAGAAACGCGGGGGTTCAGTGCGTCCTGTTGATTACCGCAGTAACAAGACGACAATCTCGCTGATCACCCAGAAACTAACGACTGGAATGGAGGAATGGAGCAAAAAAAAAAAGAAAAGGCCCACGGCGACGGAAACATATCCGACGGCAGCTGGACGGACAGTTGTGATGAGATAATCGGCAGGCCGACGTGGAATGCCAGATGCGGGATGTCCATAAATGTTTGTTTTGGACGGAGTGCTGCTCCGCGCACCTTCTCTGACGTGGTGTATCGAATCTTCACTCTGTACTCAGGCGAGGAGTCAAGGACTTGTTTCTGTAGACTAAACAGGGCGAAATGTCGCTCGGGGCTACTGTGGTACGAATCATGGTCGCAAGTTGGCAGTCCTCAGAGCCCAAATGGGTGATATATAGGGCCATTTAGCGGTGCTGTCATACATACAAATCGGAACCATATCTTCCAAATCGGGTATGGTGTAGCGGTAACATCGATGACTCTCACTCATCAGCCCGGGGTTCGACTCCCCGTATCCGAGTTTTTCTTTTGCATTTTTTTGCTCCTTTTTGGTTCTATTATTGACATCGTCGAAGCCCTTGCTTGTGTTGTGGTATTTGCCGAAACAGCTCTACCTGCAGTAAGGATATCTATATCAGCTTAAGAATATGACCCTTCCAGATGCTGCTTAAAACATGCTCATGCTGAACACTACGACGTGGCAGGCCAAAGGGACTGCCCCGACATGAATGACTTGATGCAGCTTGTCGGCAGCCACCAATATTTCTACTGTCTAGAGGGCTGAGATGACGTTTAAGTGACGATTGAAGCTACTATTGGTAATTTACACACATCTCACCGAATAGCGGTCCAACACAGTTACATGTCGAGACAAGTGAACAAGCTGGGACCCCTCGTGACATGCTTCGACAATTGTCATACAGAGGTATCACGGCAAAAGCACACGGCCGCTGGCATGATGCCTTCGCCTCATCTTATATTTGATTATGGAATGATGTTTCGAACCCAAATGTCTGTCGGTGCAGAGGGGTACGAGAGTCATAATGAGCTGGATAAGGAGAAATTCCGTCCAGCCTCTCTTCACAGTTACCGGAGGGCAAGATGACCGTTGTTAACGGACGGGAAGCAGCGTACCTGCGTCATCTGCCGTGTACAAAAGCTGTACGTGTGTCTCAACGAGACAGCATTCAATTTATATTTGCCTTGTCCTCAGCCCTCGGCGCCTGACCGATAATTGTGTTGCAGCGTCGTACGGCAGTGTCATGGAGATGTATGTGCAACCGAAGTAAGTAGGATTCATCGCCACCACTGTAGGCGAATGCTTCTCCCTCGTCCTGACTTCGCTCAGGGACATTTGCCCTCGGCAGCGTGCAGGCTGATGACCTAGACGGCTGTTCCTCGCGGGCTTCGACTGGACGAGAAAGCTTCCAGAAGAAGCTTGACGAAAATCAGGATGCTGCTTCGTCCTACCTACCCTAGACACCAGAGCCAACGAATGCAACCGAATACGCACGTACAAGCCACGCCTCTTGGCGGCGTGCAAATGAGCCTCACCTGCAACTGTTATCGGCGCCAATAATCAAGGCCTCTGAATGCGACGACACAATCTTGATAAAACCCCTGGAAATCAGGAACGCGAACGGTCTTGAAGCCCAAAGAGTCGATCTATCGAAGACTTGGGGTCTGATCATATCATTTGAACCAGTGACTGGGCACAAGACCTTATCGACCGCCTGATATCGCGAGAGTCTGCAGCTTTACGACAAACGGAGGTTCAAGACGGGAAATTGAATTGCACTGCCAGGCACATCGGCAAGGCTGCCAGTTCCGGCTGAAAACGCATCGAATACGCTGGGAACTCGGGGTAGTTGCCCATGATAGCAAGTTGCGAAGATCCGCCATAGAGTAGGTTAGGTATGTGTGCTATTTCGATCGCAAGATAAGGTCCAGTACCTTAAAGGGAGGACTGGTTTCGGAAGGGCGCTAAAACGGTGGGGGTCCCAGGTACCTCTTTTTGGTCCCACGCTATCGCGAGTCACTGACGCATCCGTGACGACGGGAGTGAGGCCCGGTGACGGTCGGCCCCAGATCACCACTTTCCTCTCACTGAAGGTCGAGACGACATCGCGGATAGAACGGCTCACTTGGCGAGTAAATCAATCTGGACATTTTGAGTTCCGGGTTTGCGAGAGTTTGTTGCCAGAATTCGACGTTGTCTGGTAGGCATTGGCGGATCAGGACGCACAGAGCCAACTTGAGACCCTGCTCTGAACCCTAAGGAGTTCGTCCCGGATCCAGGATGGCCCGCACAAACGGATCGGTGCGAGTCAGGGGACATATCGGTACACGTAGAATCAAGGTACGGACTTGTACCGCGGTGTCTTGTTTTCGCTTCGCAGGTTGTCGCCGATTTGGATAGCTTCTTCCGAATGCGAATACCGGTCGCTGAGCAGATGGTACATGATGTTCTGATAGCCGGTTGCTGTTCTGGCCGTATGGCCCGTATCGCTGGACCCCGGATGAAGTACGACTACACACGTGTGTTAGCTTGTGAGGGCGGCAGTTAGGTTGCAGTGCAGCGGCGTTGAGATGACACTTTGACGATAGGCGTTCCACCTCGTCCACTGTCGTCTCGAGCTGCCCACTCCCTCAGCCCTGACGGATCTGTCAGCCTGTGCCGAACATGAAATCCATATCAATGTTTTGATATGCGAGGTAGCATGCAGGATAACAAATGACCCTGCTCAGCCGCCGGGATTGGTCGCGTGGGATATTACGCGGTAGCACAAGCACTTTCCAGAGTCCTGCTGCCACAGTGCTACCATAGGAAGGACGGCAAGTCCTTCGCAAGATTGCTATCAGAGATAGAAAATGTCGAAACCAGCGTCAGGAACGCGCCCGAAGCGATATCTCTCGAGCAAAATCGATGCGGATCGCGCTTCGAGCCCCACAGGCGCTTTCGGTGAATTCAGTCGGACGGTAAATTGGTGGAAGCGTCGTGGTTGCATGCAAGCGGCCACCTCAAGGTTTAGTCCTTTGTCTCGAACAGCAGATGGGATGCAATTCAGAAAGTCTGAACTTGTGGTGCTTTGATCTCGAGTACACGGCAGAGGATCTCGATATCGTCCGTACCAAAGGTTGGGACGGCGATCAGTGATCCTCCGGCTCAAACCACCCCAGAACAGTTCATCAAGGACAGGCAGCACATCAGCATCCTCCCACTGCTCCCAGGCCTCCTCTGAAGAGGAGGGTATATGTGAGATAAGTCCTGGCCAGACCTCCTCCTGCTACTCCGCTGTCTCAGCTCGATAGCGGGCCGTCCGAAGGTTGTCTTTGTCTTGGGGTCAGCCACGCAGCGAGACATGCATGCATGCATCCTCCTGCTCGACCTTGAGAAACCTGAAAGTCCATTGCACTAGAGCAAATAGATCTAGACTAGGTCCTAAGGTAAGGTATGGTATCGCCGGTTGATGTTTGGTTTGGACGCGGTAATGGGTGGTGCGCTCTTTGGTGCGGCGGTACCTGAGTACCTCTACCGGTAGCAGTGCGGCGGTCCACTTAAAGGCAAGGACGCTGCCAACCTTAAACCGGGATATCAGGTTTTGGAGATCCAGGAACGCCCCGGGATAATACAGATTAAAAACGAGATAAACCCTGACCTGGAACCTTTTACCACAAGTAAGGTATTTCCACTTCACCGGTGTGCTTGTGTTTATTGTGACAGGGCAGAACTTCCATCCTTCGTTTTGTATTTTCAATCTCTCACTCTCTCGATTAAAAGAACCCTCATTGTTGCCCGCGTTTTCCACGCCGCCCGCCTGATCGTCTCCTTCCGCTTCCTTTGGATATACACAGTAATGCCGTCAACTGCTTGAAGTCCCCACTATCTCGGTATCTAAGGTACCTTGACCAAGGTACCTTAGGCTCAACACAGTCCATCCAACTCTCGCATTGAACTTGGAAACATTCTCTCGCTCTTCTCTTTATCTCGCGACACATTGCCGGTTACTCCACCAAGATCATATCGTCGCGGTGCTTCCTCGTTTCCCTCGGAATATCGTCTCCCAATCGACTGCAAATGAGCCTCGAAGTCGACGCGAGGACTCACCCACAGAGTGATTGGAGGTTGCGGCCGAGGTGAAGCGCATCGGAATCGCACTAATACGAAAGAAAGCATGGTGGACGCAAGCAGCACTTACAACGCTGTGACCCAAGGGCATGCGCATGGGCATGCGCATGACGACACGAGACCCGACAGCACCTCAACAGCATCACCAGCCTCAGTGTCGGCCACCTTCTCGTCGCCGTCGGCTTTCCTCTCCCTGTCTGAATATGCATTCACGCCGCTGTCGATGGTCGGAAGCGACCTGTCGTATCGCGACGACAGCGAGGACGACTCCAAGTCCGACAGCGAAGCTGCAACACTGAGAAAGCACTCCAAACCAGATGCAAGTCCCGGAAACCTTGCGAAATGCGCCTGCCCTAGCAGGAGCACGGCCACAGACATGGGGAGAAACACTGCCGTAACATCGCCGGGAATGCTGTCAAGACCAACACCCGGGACAGCGGGGCCCACAGCTGGCAGCATCGTCGGCACCCTCGTCCGCTCACTGGAGCACTTACATGCAGCTGGAAAGGGATACGAACCCGTCTCAGCTGCCTTTGAAAACAATAACCAACACGGCAATCGTAAAAAAATCCATCAACCTCCTTTTCAGCCTTATCCGACATCTTCTCGAAGCTCTTCGTCCTCTCCTTTTTCGGCCGAAGCTGCGGACGCGACTTCGGGTGATCATCGACAACTCCGCCTGCCAAACCCACAACTTGCGCCACACAGCAATCTTGCGCTGCACCACCACGACCGTCAAGCCACCCCCGGGTCGCCCCGGTCTTCTAATTCTCCAACGGACGCGAATGTTGACATCTCAATCCAAACTCTGCAACAGGTTGCCCGAACAACATCCTCGTCCTCCACTCCGGCACCTCTAGTACGGCCTAAGCCGCGACCTCTGCCCAGTCTGCCGTCCAAATCACAACCTGTCTCTCGGACCTCCAGTGTTCGCACTGTCTCGAGCACCGGCGTCGCCAATCTCCATTTATCCCCCAGACCCAGCGTACGCTCCGGCTCCTGTTCCGGCAGCGTCGCCGCCCTCGAGGCCACCGCCGAGCGTTTCACTTCGACGGACTCTATCGACGACGCGATTCGGAAAGCACACGACGAGCTCAAGCGCAGCGACAGCAGACAGTCGTCCATACTCCGAGCCGGCAGTGGCAAGGTTGAAAACGACAACGAGACCTCGGCCATACAAACTCTACAGTCTCAATTGGCTGCCATTAGTCGGCAGAATTCAATCGTCGGCACCAACAGTGCTGCACGACTCGGTGGATACTCGCCCGCCGCCTTTGTCATGAGCCCAACACACTCGATATCGAATGCTTCGACAAGATACAGGTCCGTGAGCAAGGCAAGCTCACTGGGCGTTCCCAGCAACCTTGGCAACATGGACACGTTTGACCTCTCGGACGCCGGTAATGCGGAGCGTTTTCCGTCCTTCTTGTCTCGCCACGGGCCGGGAAAGAGCTCAGTCCGAAGCGTCGTCTCGAGCAAACTCTCCTTGGTCGACATAGCCGAAACGGAACCACCCATGACCTTGACGCTCGATGCTCTTGACGAAGCCGATCGGGCAGCGGAAGTAGGAGACGAATCGGAGGATGAGGATACCATCCGAGCCACTGCACACCAACATGTGGAAGGGGACCATGAAGATGCCGATGCCGATATCGAGGACGTCGAGACACCGCAAGCCGAGGCTTTGAAGCCAATGCTCGATAATGACTTCCTGAACTTCTCTGCTCCTGGCCCTGTGCAGCTCCACCAACCCGACTCGTACGATGAGTTCATACGCCATGAGCAAGAGCTGCTACCCAGGCCGCCGAGCGCCGGGTCAGGCACAACATATGAGCGCAACGCATTTGGCGACTTTGACGGCGTCCACTGCGATCCCGATGCGGCGGGCTTCCCTGAACCTCCAGAACACGAGCCGCCGCCGCCGCCACAACAACAACAACAACAACAGAAGCGGATGTCCAGGCCACTTTCCTCTCTTCCTCCTCGACCGCAGTCTTACTTCGACATGCAAACAGGCCAGCAGATGTTGTACTATCCAGCTCGTGTCCCTGCTATGCTCAACTTGCCTCCCAAACTCTCCAAAACCAAGAAGCCTGACCGCCAAAAGGTGCGGTCACAGGTTCTGAGCGTTATGCCCATGGAGTCAAGGGATTCTCGCGTATGGCTCCCGGATCCGGTAGGCGAGACAGGTGCACCGCTCATGTCAGGTGCAGTCGATGGAAACCTCGCGTCCCCCGCGCCATCACAAGCCAGGGCCTCATTCATCCCCGAAGCTGACCCGGCAGTCAGCCGACCAGGCTCTTTCCACGGACCACCTGTACAGGAAGAAAACGCACTCGCGTCACCAGGCAAGCAGGAACGCGAGATCAAGCGGCCACAGAAATTGGCGGATAAACGCAAGTCACAAATGCCTGGGACTGAGGAGCTGCCGCCGCACCTTAGGGCCAGTGTGTTCTTTGATCTGCCTGAGCAACCACCGAAGATTGTGGTTAAGGACCACTCTGCGATGGCCACTCTGGATAGTATCCTCGATGCCTCTGCCAGTGCGCCTGTCAATGCCTTTATCGACCACGCCTTTGCGGGAACGCTCGGAGCCGAAGTATACGGCGTTGAGAAGAAGAAGAAACGGAAGTCGAATGCGGATTTTGGCATTGTCGAAAAACGAAGCTCCAGCTCGCTTGCCGCGCCTCAAGCAAATGACCAAAAGAAGCGCGGTTCATTCCTGTCACTCCTGGCTCATACGCGCAAGAGCAGCGAGAATCTGACCGCTGACCGGAGAAGCACCGCCCTCGGAGTGGGCGAAGGTGGAATGTCGCCGAGCATGGAGGGCAGTAGCAAGGATGGTAACTCGCCAAACGTCGACCAAGGCCCCTTTTCTCCCAACCTGATGGCTCCTGACTCCGATGAGGAGCCTGATAAGGAAGCAGATGAGGACGAGGAGGATGAAGACGACGATTCTGAGGACGATGACCTAAACAATGTCTACCAGGGGCAGCCCACAACCTTGCTGGCCGAGCTTCAGATACGCAAACAACGGAACAAGCTGCGCACGCGCCCTGTACACAAGGTCTACCCGAACGGCCTACATAGCACTCTCTTGGAACTCGACACAGTCGCAGAGGTGGAGCGCACAATGAGAAAGGGCAAGAGAGTGAACTTGGCCTGGGAGGACCCAAGCGCAAACGCCGATTTGATGGAGGAGGAAGACGACGAGGAGGTGCCGCTGGCCATGCTAGCCGCCGCAAGGGCCGCCGCAGCAGCCAAGGGCGTCAACAAGTCTACCCTAGATGTCGGTGTAATAATGGACGAAGTGAACCGACCACTAGGATTGATGGAGCGCCGAGAGATGGAGGAGAATGAGCCACTGAGCCGCCGTCGCGATCGGATACAAGGCCGTGCACCGAGGGAGACATTGAATCTCGAAACGATGCAGAAGCGGATGACCCAGTTATCCCTAGTCCACGGAGGTGCGGGCATGAAATCACAGTCACGCCTCGCTCTCCCGCTTCACAGTCCTTACGGTCCGGCAGGAAGCGCGGCCAGCATAAAGACCGCAGAGCCCCCATCCGAACCCGAAGTAGAGGGCGAGACCCTTGCCCAACGGAGGAAGCGCCTTCAGGGCGATACACTCCCGGCCGCACGTCCTGTGAGCGGGTCTTTCTCACACGAGTTGCTCGAGCAATTCGGCGGTGACGAGGACAAGGCCCAACAGGGCAACGCCAAGGGCAACGACCAACCGACCGGCGAGCAGGAGGAAGAGACCCTTGGCCAGCGACGCCGCCGTCTGCAAGCCGAGCGCGAAGCCCGCGAGCGGGAAATGGCCAGCAAGAGCCACAACCGCCTCTCCCGCCGGATGTCGATGGCAGACATCCTCATCGCCCACCCTCTCGAGCCGCCCCAAGGCGTCATCGATCCCCGCGAAGCAGAACGCCAGCGACTCCAAGCCATAGCCGCCGAGAAACAACGCGACCACGACGCCAGGATGGCGGCTCTGCGATCCCAGATGCCGCAGGCAATCCCCTCTCCCGCCATCGGCGCCCCCAATGGCGGATACATGGGCGGGCAGTTCAACGACGGCACGGCCGGCGGACTCGGCACGCCCGGCCGCAGTCTCGCGTATGCCACCAGGGGTGGTGGGAGCGGCGTCCCGCCTCCACCTCTGCAGCGCATGAGCACGCTGCCCGCGGCGTACGGGGGGACTGCGCCCCTCTCGACCCCGGTGTACGGAGCCGCCATGACGATGACGGGCGTCGACGGTCCGTACGGCATGGGACCCCATGCGTATGGTGGAGGGTTCAACTTTGGCGGGATGCCCCCTACGCAGGGCCAGCTTGACATGGTCGAGCGGTGGAGGCAGAGTATCATTAGGCCTTGAGGAGTGCTACGATATGGCGTGGTTAGATGGGACAGGAGGAATCTTTAATACGGCACTTGTATATACTGGGTGCCGAGCCTGGTTTTGGTTACTTTCTATTCTTAACTGAACCTTTTGGATTAGATGGGTTGGGTATACCATGACCTGACGACCTGTCAAGGCGGATATAGAAGGGGCAAATACATGGGGCTCTTTTGGATTCGGCAAGCATAGACAGTTTGGTGTTTTGAATACCGAAGGGTATGGCATTGCATTGCATAGCTCTGAGGATGGAGTGTGGTTGGATAAGATATCTTCACCCATACCAGATATAATTCTTTGTTGACAGTGTTCTCGTCTCTTGTCTTTGCTGTCTGTGTTGTCTAATCTTCACTTGCTTGCCCATCTGACAATGATAACAGACAACTCCTATCGCCTTGTCCACGGGTTGACTTGGTCGACGGCATGAGGTTCTGCGATGTCGAGTAGGCCTTTCAACTCTGGCGTTGCCTACATCAGTGTGTCTGTCCTCTTGATTCCAGCTGCAGCGGCAACCTGATGACTGGTCCTAAGCGGACAGACCCCAGTAGTAGAATCTCATCTTGTATGAGATGGGCGTGTGACCGAGGATACAACGGCTCGCTGGTACTGTACATGGCAGGCGACTTGGATCATCTCGATCCTTTCTGCTCATGAGCCGGATATGGTATGTCTTTGCCCAAGTGCGCCGGCCTCGATGACATGTGTTCAGAAACACCAGCGACCAGATCGATCGACTCTGGTTATATACAAGAGAAATGTGCAACGAACAAGAGAGAGTCGCCGAGTCATCAAGTGCCCAGCTTCGTTGAAATCATCGGTTGTACACACACAGCAGCGACAGCACTACCCGTATCGGCGAAAATACGCCTTGATCACTGCAACAAAAACCCCCAAGTCGCCGAGTCGTCAAGTGCCCAGCTTCCCTGAATTCAGATTTGTGTTTATACTAATCCATTCTCGTAGCCTCAGTTCGACAACCCACAGCGATTCCTTCCTACGATAATTCCCCAGCCTTAATTTCCCGACATTCGTATCCCAGCACTAATATCCCAGCGTTGAATTCCCGGAGTTTAAGGCGTTTAAGGCGTTTGGTTTCCTCACCACGTCCTATCAGTCAACTGACGATAAGACTTTGCTATAAAGACACTAAGATGACAAGAAAAAGAAATACCGGGACTAATCTCGACTGGTGAGTGAGACTTCCCGGGAATTGACGACGCGGCGACTTTCTTTTTTGCACTATACCTTTCTATAGTGAGATTCCTGAAAGCCAATCACGCAAGTAGGCTTGTGACCTGGCTATGTAAATGTGTACATTTGTCTTCTCGAACCTTATTGCTGTGAAGTGACTCGACACCCCGCTTCTAATGAGTAGGCTCTTTGGCTGGTCGGCTTGAGATGCAAGGACTCCTTCAGAGAAACTTCTCACGAACAATGCCGGAATGAGCACCGTAATGACAACCATGCAATATCAAAACAAAAACAGGCACTTCAGCTGAAAGATATCGGTATTCGCTACATACGCTGCTAAGACCTGGTCGAGCGCCGTGCGAGTGTCCTCAGACTCAGGGCATGGCGGTCACAAAACTGATAACCGATGTGGCGGCGAGGGCGGCCAATCTCGCCGTTCACTTGTTGAAGTCGGTCACTTCATCGGGCACGAGAGCTGCGCACCTGTTATGGGCAAGGAGAGCATCTCTTAAGCATTGGCATGCTTGGGCGGCTATTGCTACTATATTCTCGCTGTCCTTCGCCATCCTCGCCTTCTGGACATCTCTTGGCGCGGCTCGTTATGCGAGGTGGACGGCACGGAAGGACTTCATCCTCATTTGCGCCGACGAGGTACGTTGCGGCTGTCGAGCTAACCATTGGTAACTCCCTCAGGCGTTTGAATACTCATCAGGCCCCCTTGCAGACAACACGCCAGCTCAGCCGGGCATGCTCAGGTGCTTCGAACGTGAGCTTACCAGCCCCTCCTGGTTTCCACAACTACTTGGCTCGCCGAGACGGCCCTTTTGATTCAAGCGTGGATGCGCTTCCTGAAGCCCAGAGCCACCTGTACACGGGTTGGCGAGAGGCCTCTGCTTTTGGAAAGGCTTTCATGACGAGCAACTGCGACTTCTGGAGCTCCTCGGCGGCGTTCGGGCCCATTGTCAACCTGGCTTGCACTTCCTTGAGGAAGCACTTCCCGGATGCCGAACAAAGGATATTGCCTCGTGGCCATGACCGTTGTGCCGGCCAGAACCCCTACTTGCTTGCTACCCTGATAATGTTAGCGGCGCATTTTGCCCCAGGAGCAGCCATGTTGGCAAGAGACCACTACAGGATGCGGTCTATGGGGCATGTAGCAGAGCGCACTTGTTGGACACACGGGGCCATTCATCGGGTGGGGCAAGCCTTACTTCAGGAGTTTGGAGCTGTACTCTTGGAGGCGTCTACCTGTCCTGACAAGCAGAAAGCTACAGTGTTGCAAATCGGAACTACTTGAAGAAGGTACATGTATCAAATCCTTCGTGTCCTGCGGATCTTGTGAGATTCTTACGAAGTTGGTAAGTTGTTCTCAATGTCGCACAATATTACTAATATGACTAACTGGAGCTATACACATCGCAAGAATGATATGAAGTTCACCGTTGCCATCACCTTATTGGCACTGGAAACGATCGTCACAATCATCGCTGTGGGCTGAAAGATAGTGACCGGGCCGTGACTTGTGCGGTGAATCTGCCTCTTGAGGTATGAAACATAAGGCATTGTCTAGAGAATCTCAACTCTTGTAGGTGGGACAGCCATCGTTGCGCGTGCGGACTATTCTATCACCATATTGCCTCGTTGAGATCATCTCTGACCTTGATAGACCATATCCTCCTTGGCTTGGCATGCGTCTCAAGAGCCTTCTCTCTCTTTTTTGCATCGACGACTCTACGCTCAAGTTTAGATTAGCGTGCCGGGTTCTGGAATCTGGACGCGAATTCTAGCTCGGAAGCATTATTATATGGAGAAAAACGCAATGGAGCAGTCCGAGCAGACGAGGGCCAGCTTTTCTGTTCAGACTAGGTGTTGCACATATTTCCTCAGTTAGGAGCATCCCGTACTGGAATTCAACATATGAACTCCTGCGCGAGGCGTCCTCGAAATCGTTGGAGGAGTTGATGATATGTATATACTGTAGTTGTGGCAAATCACTCACAGGCAAAGCATAAGGAGACAAATGTCGAGAGTGAGGGTATCAATTCTAGAACCTAGCAGACAGACCACCTAGTTAGTCTCCCCATCTAGCAAGAGAAGACTCACTGTCGAGGACGACTGGCGATCTCGTCCATACTGCATCACTAAAACGCATTCCCCCTTTCCCAGTCTCTTCAACCATAGTTTGGTCACCATTCTCGGTATTGTCTACAGGTCGTCCTCTCTTGCCCCTGCGCTCTGGCAGTATCTTTTCTCTCCTTTTCGGGGTGGGGATGCTGTGTAATCCTGTTCTGTGTGAATAGGAATCCGGTTTCCTTTTCTGTGTTAATTTCTTTGGGGCTTCTTCTCGTTAGTACAATCTTCAAGTATGCTGTCCCAAGTATACGCCTTTTGTCATGCCCAAAATCAGGTGCCTCAACGCTGCCCACCCACGCTGATTTTACCGAGTAGTAATCCAAAACTCCAAAACTGTATCGCTCAGCCCTCCACCAACTCTAGTAAGCACTCGCTGATAGTCACCGTAGCGTGTGTACGCCTGACGAGGGTATTTTATGAGCGAAGTTGTATCCGTAAAAACTGTGAAATGGTATCTGTAAAACCGTAAGGTAGTACTCTTAAAAAGATATTTGTAAATACTGTTGTCAAGAGAACATCAGCCGAGTGTCGAGAAGTGCGGGATCGAGAGACCGTGAAAATCGATTGTCGGGGAGTCGTCCAACGCCACATACCCAAGTGAAGAAGATATGAAGGCACAAATAGACAAGAAACTCCATAGAAGCAGCAATCATCCGTTGAAGAGGCAACATAGGTAGGCGTTTGAGGGCGAAGTGTGCTGAGAATAGTGAGACCTGTCTAGACAGCTTGACCTCAGGGGCAGCCACCGGGGTTCAATGGTAACACGTTTGGTAAGCTGCCCCGGTAGTCCCATTTGCTAGTACTCTCCGTCTCTCAGCCGTTCCGGGAACAGCGTATCAAAGGCTTCCATGATATGATGAAATTGAAGATATGTCACCCAGGAGTCTTGGGGACCTTGAGCATGGACACGAGCTGCGTGGGCACTGGCCAGGCTGATGATGTCACATATCTGCTTCCAATCTAGCTTCTTGCCACGCTCGGTGTTCATAAGCGCTTGCAGTTGGATAGAGTCGAATGTGTCGAGATAAGGCGATCGTAGAATTGCTGTGCTGACGTAGATGTGTGTATGGCCGTAGGTCTGTGTCTGCTCGAGCCTTTGCAGTGACTCTAGCCATATCGCAGACTTGTCGTCCTCGGGGCGTTCATATTTGATATCGTCTGTGATCCGCCGTTGTATGTAGGCCTCCAAGGGGAGTGCATCGTGTCGGGTAACAAAGATGACGATGCCAGGATATGATTCGAGAAAACTCCTGAACCTGTTACGGAACATTGCACTTGCCATGGATCCACCTGCCATGGTCGCACGGTGGGATGCAGACATGACCAAGGGGTCCGCGTCGTCAAGCAACATAACACAGGGCCACCGGGCACCTGCCTTGTTGAGGAAACTGGTGGCCAGCTCAAATCGTGTCTCGTTCTCCATCAGCACCGAGCATATATCGGGAATCAGCAGTAGCGACCCCAACATCTCCGCAAGCGCACTGATGACGGCGGTCTTGTCTCTCCCCTCTTCGCCGTGGAGGTGCAAAAACAGCGGCTTGCTACCGTGGTCGTCAGACGTGTGCCGGAACTTCCTTGCAAAAATTTCCATGTCGTGTTTTACCGACGGTGAGAGTTCGAGTTCATCGAGGGCAAATGGGTTCCACCTCGCTGGGGTGATATCTTGGGTCGCGATGGTGCACCAAGTCTGCGCTCTATCCTGGAGCGAGCACGCGACTATGACTGGGGGCATTAGGAGGAGAAGCTGATTTTGGGGCTCTGACAAAAGCTCAATATGATCTGGATAAGGGTCGTGTCCGTTTCCTGTCCTTGACCCTTGCCATGTGTGAGGTATCCCTGGTATGATATCAACAAACCCTCGACATAGCATCTGGGGATTGTCGGTTCCCGGATCTTCGTGGCGACGCATATCGTAGTCGACCATGAACATGGTACCGGAGGGGTAGAAGCGGTTCTTGGTATCATAACCAGTGTACTCGATGGGTGTCGGTTCCTGGATTAGGTTCCAGACCATCTGCCCCGTGGCAAGAAAATCTTCCATAAGAAGTCGCTCCGGAAGTGCCATGCTTGATAATCCCGACGGATGCGAGCGGTCCGGGGGTTCAACCGAGATGGGGTACAAGGGGAGACGGCGAATGTTGAGTGTGTCTCGCAGCGGGAAGTTCACGGTAAACCGAATCTCCCCGCGGGATAGCCTGTCCGCTTCGAACCACCAGTTCCAACAGGTGATGATGCCTAAGGGCAGTCTCGGATCCCATGTAATCTTGTCTACAACCACAACGGAATTAACTGTAGACGACCGTAACATCTTTGCAAATGCGAATTGTCCCGGACGAAACAGATATGGCGCTGTCGTGGCAGATACAAGTCGTTGGGCGAACTCTTGACGGCACAGTTGAAATTCGGATTTCAACAGTGACCTGTCCTCCAAGTGGCACAGAAGAGCTCTTAGGGCTGGCCTATCATGGCGTTCCGCAAAACATATCAAGGCTTCATGATGGTGGTACAAGAAGGTCTTGTCGCACCATAGCCCAGCTGGCCCGCCAATGGACGAGGATGCAGGAACCGAATTCCGCCAATATCGAAGGACCATGTCTGTCTCGGGGCTTCCTTCATAGAAACTGATTGAGTTGATGACATCAATCAAACCTTGCGACAACACGCGGATGCCTTCCTCAATCCGCTCTCCAAAGTGGTATCGCACGACTATGAAGTCCAGTTGCCCGTAACCTTCCCTGTACTCGTCCTCGTCAAAGATGAGCCTCATGGTAGAGTCCTCATAGTATATGACCGTTCCAAAAGGATCACGCACAGCACGGATTATTCCATAGCCGTTGCCCAATGTGTCTGCGTTAGATCCCTCGAGCTCGGGAAGCGGTGGTGGTGAGGCGATGATGGAAGGGGATTGTGATGGCGCTGAAATGTTACCAGTGGCATTATCTCCGCCCACATTGGCCGGAGGGTCGGCATCTGGCCTCGAATTGGCCTCTTGTTGCTGAGATGTGGATGCAGAGGCTGGTGCGTCCGGATCACCTCTAACGGAGTCAGGCTGCTCCACAGTATGGTTTTGAGGGGTATTCTGAGTGTCATCTGCGGGAGCGGTTGCTTGATGCCTAATGTGCTCGGGGCGAGTAGTCTCCAGTGGAAGACTCGTGGAAGAGCCAACTGGCTGCTGCGAGGCGGCATGCTGTTCCAACTGCGCATCTGTAACGGAGTCAGGTTGCTCCACGGTATGGTCTCGTGGGAGATACTGGGTGCCATCTGCGGGAGCAGTTGCTTGACGCCTCTGGTGCTCTGGAGGAGGAGCAGGGGACTCCATATGAGGAGTCTCCAGAGGGGGAGTCTCCAGAGGAGGACTCGTGAAAGCCCCTGGCGTCGACGTGGAAGAGCCATGTGGCGGCTGCGAGGCGGCATGCTGTTCCATCTGCGCGCCTACTGTCTCAACAGTGTATTCAGTGTATTCAGTTTCTGGGAAAGAGTCCATTTCGTCCTTGAGTAGCGTGTATCGATTGGGCGGCAGACGAAGTCGCCGCTTAGGTTTGCCTGATGCCGTGAACATTCGAAGCATGTAGCGTGCTTTGTGGAAAATATGTGTGTCCGAGTTAGAGTGTGGCGAAAGACTGTAGTTGTGTCTGGATTGGGCAAGATCTGACAAAGTGCATTCAGACTATTCCCAGTGATCGTGGTGATCTCGAACAAGGTATGGTTCTGCACCCAAGTTAGTTGGGTGACACTCAGAGAATATGTGCCGTATTAACATACTTTACCTGAAAGACTAGTGGCGATGAAGGCTCGTGGCTTCTATGGCGTAGTTTCTCTAGTATAGGAAGCTGATATTCGTCCAGCTCCTCGAAGTGACAGCTCTGGAATCGAACCAGATGTTGGGAGTGTTGAGGACCTCTGCGGGATGTAAGGCGGTCAGTGTGACGAGTGTCACGAGTCAAGTGGTTCACAAATGAACCTGGCGACGGCCGTTAGAGGCAAGACAAGTCGATGGCGGTTCAGGAAACTCTGGTGGTTTGCCCCTTGCTTCTGTCGAAGAGGCGTAGTGCTGACGGCGGCTATTGGTTGCGGGTGTCGATGGAGGTTGTGGCAGGTAGGGTTGGTGTTGGTGGGTGTTGATGATGGTTATTGGTAATGGTTCTTGGTAATGGTTGTTGATGTTGATTGGGAAATGGTTGGAAGGAAAGAAGAAAAACGTCGAGGAAGCTAGAAGAAGGCAATTATCCACTTCCGAGGGTTTCCCAAGGGAACCTTACGAAGCCCGGACTGGAGAAGGAGAAGAAGCCTCCTGCGAAACCTACGCCCACGGCCTTCGAACTTTCTTCTGCTGATCAACACAGGACTTTCCCCAGTTGTAGCAAACCGGGCGACCTTAGAGATTGCCTGAGGCACGAGACCGGTCTTTGCAAGTCGAAACGTAAGGTACCTAACTCAGGGTCTCAAGGTTAGACAAACCGAATCCTATACAGACATCCATCTTCGAGAGCACTCCGATGTATAGGGTTCGGTGCTTCTATAGCCCCGTTACCCCCTCGGAGTTCCATTTCCCCAGACCCCTGGACGTCTCGAGACTTTGAGTAGCAACTGTCTGGCAACCGAGGATAAGCCAGCTTAGAAAGATTGCCTTGGTATCAGCAACAATTTTTGACACCAGTAGGCTGCTGTGGCAAGTTGTGGTTCACTGTCCCGCCGGAGCGTGACAGTCCATCCGACCATCGGTGCGCTGATCCAGTTTCATAAGGTAGGTAAGGAAAGCATGATATCGGTATGCCGAAACCCAGCACCGAACAGAAGGTTTTCTATTTCCTGCAAAAGTCAAAACTAAAGTACAAACAACAAGGAAAAACGGATGTCATGTAAGGTCTCCGTAGACCAGAGAGACAGTCATCCTCCGTTGCGTGACGTGGAAAACCTAAAAGTTCAGACGACGAGGACAGCGATCTCGATCCGGAGCACATGCAGTTGTAGTTGTCCATATGACAGCTTCGGTAGCATGGATGCATACCCACTCGCACACGCACGTCCTCATGATCCCAAGCTGTTTCGCGAATATAGAAACCCAAAAGAGAAAACGAAACAGGAAAAAGAGCAGCCGCGGCGCGTTTCGTGACCAGGAGCAAGACATGAAGCATCGTTTCCGCTGTTCGCCATCGGGGAGCACAAAAGGTTTGATACACCTCGGCGGCAGTTGATTCGCAGTTTCTCATATGTATGTCTTTCATTCAGCATGACGAAAACTGCCCAAGTATAGGTATTCAAGAGAGGTTATGTGACGCTGCAGGCTAAAACCTAGCCTATTGGGATTCAACCCTCCAAGCGCGCCCGATGACGAGGACGAGAGGGTAGAAAGGACGGACACCAACCAGGTATCAATACACTCGAGGTCATAATGGTACAGCCAAACCGAGCCCCATATCCGTAACACCGCGAGGTCGTATATTCGAGCCAGTCCGTATGCAGGCCATCTAAAAGCGCAGTGGCCGGAAAGTCGACGATAATAGCGCTGCCGAGCCATCATTGTAAAAGGCAAGAGTGGATAGAGTTCAGCATCACTGCAGGGCGAAAAAATTCGATCCCAGGCCATGGTTCAAGCAAATACAACTCGGTGAGTGCGCAAGATCAACAAACAGCATGTCAAGCAACTGCAAGGTCAGACTTTTTGTCATCACGAGGAGTTCAAGCGGTTCCGGGTGGCTTGGAAGGGTCACCTCCACCTTGAGCTTGCTGAGCAGCCACAGCTTGGTACCACATTGCCAGGTAGGCTTGGTATCCACCGTCTGCGACATATTAGTATACATCCATGCTGAATGGGGAAGAAAGAAACTTACAGGCAGCATACGGATCGGCGGCGCCAGCAGCACCTGCAGGAGGCTGACCTCCTGAAGGTCCCCCCTGAGGAGCACCATGGCTAGGAGCCTGAGGCTGGCCGTAACTAGGCGCATCGTAATCTCGGTGCTGTTCTCGATGACCACCACCATGTCCGCCACCGTATCCACCACCACGGCCACCTCTGCCGCCTCCAGCACCTTTGTTCCTCTTAAGAAAAAATGTCAGTTACCAGAACAAAATCCAGTATGAACGAGAGTTTTACGTACCGATGCCTCAACCTTCTCTTCTATTGCCTGCTTAGCCCGCTCGATGGCGTCTCTGCTGCCGACCAGGCCAATTTCTCGCTCAGTCTCGCCGGGTCCTGATGATTGAGAGACGTTGATCTTGCAGCCGGTGTTGCTCTGCATCTCGCGAATGGCCTCGCCTCCCTTGCCGATGATCATACCGACAGCCTCAGACGGAACATAGATGGAGTCGGTCTGCTTGTCTGGGCCACCAGCACCACCACCCTCACGCATGTCGCGTCGGGGCGGACGCTGGTCGTGACCGGCACCGCCAGGATTGTTGGCGTTCCGGCTATCGCTTTCCACAATTTCCATGATCAAATCCTTGGCCATCTTCGCTGCAGCGGGTGTACCGATCAAGTTGACAGGACGAAGACCGTTGACGCTCTTGTTCTCGCCAACAATATTGACATGACAAGCACTCCGCTCCTGGAGATCCCGGATAGTCTCTCCACCACGTCCGATGATCAGGCCCACCGTCCTATCAGGAACCATGATTTGGACCAGATCCTCCCCTTCCTTGAGAGCTGGCGTTGCGTTGGGGTCAGGTCCGCCACGGCCGCCATCACCACGTCCACCGCGTGGCCTATCTCCACCACCACGAGCAATCGCACTCATCCCGCTGTCTTCGATGATGCGGTTGATGGCTGCTTTGGCCTCGGCGCGACTAGCGGGAGGCCCAGTGATCTTGCAGACTCTGAAGGGGTCGCTAGGGTTCGTAGCAGGTACAAACTGGACGCGGCAGTGGCTGTCGGCCTCAACTCGTTTGAGGTTCTCTCCTTGGCGACCAATAATGAGGCCGACGAGACTGGACTCGATTTGCATCGTGTCGGTACCATCGTCGCCACCTCGCAAAGGGGATCGCACGCGCGCAGCACCGTTGCCTCCACGAGGAGAGAACCCTTGTCGGCCGCCACGCGGTGACCCAGAGCGATCTCTGCGATAAGGTTGTTGTCCTCGCTCTTCACGACGCTCGTCTCGGTAGGGGTTGAAGTTGTCGCCGCGGAACTGCTCGCGACGAGATGGCGATCGCGAGCGAGACCGGCCGTACGATCGGTCCTCATTGCCGCCGCGAGGCTCACTCGTACTGTAAGTGGAGGCTTGTTCGTAAGGTGTCAAGCCGTTCTTTGCTGCCAAGGCCTTTGCCTGGGCGATGGCATCGGCAATCGAAACCGTGCCAGAGTTGACGGGTTTGATCGAGCTAAGATCGAGATTTCCACTAGAGGTCGGTTGGGGATAGCCATAGGGTTGAGCGCCGGGGTACTGAGGTTGGCCCTGCGCGGGGTAGGGGTGCTGGGGCTGTTGAGGATAGCCGGGAGGCGCGGTACCTGGAGGCGCTCCGGCAGGGGGAGCATTCGCAGGTCGCTGTGCAGCTGTTTCGCACGTTAGAATACGATCGACACCCACCCGGTAAAAGGACATGCAATGTTATTACCTAGGGCTGCCAGGATGGACTCGAGGTTCTGTTGGTTAGGATCCATGATCGCACACTCTGTCGCACTTTGCGGATAGATGCAGATCAAGATACGACGCAGGATGCAGGTACTCTTCAACAAAGGTCAAGCAATGTTTGATGCGAAGCGGTAGATGCCCTTGTAAGGTGAGCACAAGAAGACTCGTCTCTGCAGGTGCAAATACAGGTAGAAGAATAGTTTCGGCGGAGAGGATGACGAACAATCGGCGGCAGTCCAGGTGTACTGGGCGCCTACAGAGCAGTGCAGACTTTTTTTTGCAACAATAGAAGACCGTGTTTACTGCAGCGAGTCACTGTCACTCAATCAACAATAGATAGAGGAGAAGCGCGGTCAACAGCTAGAGGACGTGGTCACGCAAATCGAAGGTCGTCACAGGCCCTCAGCAAGCATCCAGTACTAGTGTCGGCTCTGATTCACTTGCGCTATGCTCTCGAGGACAATAAACACACAGTTTCCTGTCGAAATGCCACGCAACTACAATAAGTTGGCACACAGGCTGTTGATTGTGGACGCGCTTGAAAGAGGGATGAAGTGAAGTTGAGGTGATGATGAAGAGACGAGGTTGAGTCGCTGCCGGCTGGACCTGTTTCGGAATTTTCCACATGCCACATTGCGCCACAAGCGGGGCTTCTTGTCTCGTGATTGGGTCAAGCAGCGATGAGACTCCTGCGCCCTAGAGGCACTTCAGATCACGTGACTCACACTCTGCTTTAGCCTTTAACAAATGCAAGGTACCTCAGGTAATGTATCTTTAGGACCACAAGACGGCAACGCATGTTCGACAGACGACCTGTTTGACAACTGGCCTATCAAGACTGCGGAAGGTAACTTTCCATTCAAAGAGGGATGGATATAATAAAGACCAGGTTGCGACGCGGGATTTTGATAATCGAAGTTCTTCTTCAGACCTCCCAGGTTTTTCTAGACCTGACTTGTCCACCTCCAGCCGTGAGAGCAATAGCAAATGAATGTGTATCCATTAACAAACATAGTAGGTAACATCAACGAGGCTCTGACGACATATATGAGAAGTATCCATTTCCGCAAAGTCCTTGTGGCCAGTGTGGTACTACACCGGTGGCAAACAGACACAAGTCGGCGCTGAATCTGTTACGCAATAGGCTCTCCGCGGTCACTAAAAAGAGCAAACAGAATGACAGACACATGTGGGAATCGTCTCAAAAGATGTGACAAGCCAGATGCACCTGGCTATGTTGCTCAGCTTTGATGACACTTGACATTCGCTAACGACGGATTCGGGACCTCGCAGCCGTTGACTCTCAACGGCTCCAACGGCATCAGCAGCCATGTCCTGTCTAGCAGAGACACCTGGTGCACTCAGCACCGCATCACTGTCTTTCATCCATCCTCCAGGTGCCTGCCGGTCGAGAGAGTTCAAAATGCTGGATTCAGATTGGGACTGGATCTGGATCAAACCTGGCACTGGATAGCTGCAGCTTTTGCCCCAACATTTAGGGAGCATACATCACTCCCAGATCGAGGTGTTTGCCAGAAACTTTACGCCCCATTGGCACAGTCGGTGAGTACCAGGTGAGGACCAACTTGATGATGATGGATAAAGCAGAACCTGGCACAAAATCTCGGTTACCGGTCGCACTTGCCCTCGGAAAGCACTTGCCCCGGAGACGTGCTTCACCAAGGTACCGAGATACTTTACCCAATGTTCAACGACCGAGATTGATCTCAGCTGAAATTGAAAATTGGAATCGAGCAGTCCGGGGCAAGAACGACCTGCCCAGCGCAGCTACGGTGAGATACCTTGTTGTATCTTTACCTCTTCTCACATGGACCTCATAGGACAGAACCTGGACGCAAACTCGGTCGAGGCCAGGTGAGACGGGTACTTATGCCACATGTCAATCTGAAATCCAATTCGGGAAGGGGCGACCTCTTACAGAGATGGCCCATGTTTGCACCTCATTTCGGCATCCGGCCTGTCGCTTGAGATGCTCGTAGTACTGGATCATCTTAGTACTCTTGGTTGTACTCTTGGGTCTCAGTTCCAGAGTCCACCAGTCTTCATGTCCGGCCGGTATTATTGTAAATTGGAATGAGGTGTTCCATATCTCTTCATCAAAGATGTAGTAGTTCCGTGTTTGCCTGCGGTTTCCTGCCTCTCTACACCTCATGTTTACCTGCAGGTTCCCCTGATCCTGACTGATCCTGGAACTCCAAAGGACTGCTGGAAACTGGAACAGTTGTTGTTCCATCCCTCAAAAGCAGTGTGGCTGTTCATACTCCTCCGGCTTTGCTCGAGACATTCCCGCGAGTTCAGCATACCGTTCACTCCTTCTTCCAGACGGCAGAAGCCTCATCACAATTGCCACAATGTTACGAGCGGCCTTCAAGTCTGTTGTGCTGGCTGGCATATATGCCCCTTCGCTCGCCACTGCCCGTAGTGACTTTGTTGATGCCCTCGCGCCTCTCCCTGGAGTGAGCTTCAAGCTCACCAAAGGCCACCGCTCCTCGACCGCGGACAAGGTCACTAACAACTTCCAGCACGTTCACGCCCTGAGAGGAGATGGAACAAACACCAAGTCCGTCGCCTCCATCCTAGGCGCCCACCAGCGCCAGGTCGGCGGAAACGGCTACCAGAACATCACCTCCACCACAGCCTACGGCACCCAGTATGCCATCGAGCTCGCCTTCGCCGACGTGCCCCTCCAGGTCCTCCTCGACACGGGCAGCTCCGACACCTGGATCGTCCAGGAAGGCTTTGAGTGCGTCGACTTCGCGGGCGAGGACGTCGACACGGCGACCTGTGGCTTCGGAACGGCTTATCCGGGTGACTTCCAGTACGGCGCCATCCCGGAGCAGCACATCTACATCCAGTACGGCGACGGCGAGATCGTGTACGGCCCGGTGGGTTACAGCGACGTCACGCTGGGCAACATCACGGTCAAGAGGCAGGAGGCCGGCCTGGCCAACACGACGTACTGGTATGGTAACAACGTGACCAGCGGTGTGCTCGGTCTCGCCTACCCGTCGCTCACCAATGCGTATCTGGGCTCGGGTTACGAGCACAACTGGCTGGACGAGGTGTCGTACTCGCCCATCTTCACGTCCATGGTCAACCAAGGGCTGGTGCTGCCGTACTTTAGCATGGCAATCAACCGCAACTCGTCTGGGGGCCTGATTGCGTGGGGTGGTATCCCTCCGGTGAAGGGTCTGGATTATTCGACCGCTGTATCTATGGACATCATCGTCGTATGTCACATATGCTATTTTTCATTCTTGTTTTGAACAAGCCTGATGCTGATACTCCTAGACCAATCTCATCGACAACCCCTACACGGCGTGGCAGTACTCCTTCTACACCATCGTCCCCGATGGCTGGCAGTGGGACTCGACAACCAACATGCAGAAGTTCTGCTACATCGTCGACTCAGGCACAACCCTGAACTACCTCCCTCCCGGTATGTCTTCCTCATCACACACCGCCCCCATCTCTACACTAACCCTCCCCTCTCCAGACATTGCAGAGGCGATCAACTCCGCCTTCCAGCCGGCAGCGGTCTACCTGTGGATGTACGGCTCCTTCTTCACCTCGTGCAACGCCCGCGCGCCCATCCTGGCCGTGGTTATGAAGGGCGTGCGCTTCTACATCAACCCCGTCGATCTAATCTTCCACGACCTGGTCGATCCGCTGACCGGCCTGTGCATGACCGGCATCGCCAGCGGAGGCACGGGCCCGTATATCCTCGGTGACGTGTTCCTGCAGAATGCCCTTGCGGTGTTTGACGTGGGACATTCGCAGATGAGGTTCATTAGTCGGCAGTTCTACTGAGTAAGGGGTGGTTGGCGAGCTGGCCATACAGAATCTTTGCTATTTGTGGGAAAACTTGCTGATGGATAAGGAAGTGTTGAGTACAACGGGTTGTCGGTAATTTGACTGACTGATAGAAAAAAGGGGGTTGATATGTATGTGTGAAAACCTAGCTTCGGTCCTAATGTTGCTGCTCTGTGTCTGCTTTGGTAATCGAGATAGAGTCCAAACATGTTCTGTCAACAACGCCCGCAAGAGATGCGAGAGTCAAACAAAACTCACTAAGTTGTGATCTGGGCGGAAGTCCAGCATGTTCATACTGTGGTGTGTTGTACCTTACTTGGCCGATCATAGGAAGACGACCAGACGCGTTGCCTGGTCATTTGTCCATCTCACAGAACTTGACACTGATATATAGAGGAGTTGCCAGACGAGCATTAGCAAAAAAAAGAGCGGCTTGATCATTATGTATTGTGATCATAGCATATGTCCAGAACCACACGCTCCAAGGAATACGACGTTACAACTCATCCCGATAAAACTTCTCCTGACTCCCTTCCTCCTCCTCGTCATCCTTATCCTTCTCCTCCTGCCTATCTCTTCCCCTCTCACCGCCTGTCTTCTTCTTCCTCTTCGTTTCTGCCTTGTAAACCTTCGGCTCCTCCTTATCCTTCCCGCCCTTCTCTTCCTTCTTCCCAGCCGCAGCCGGCGCCTCGTCACCCTCGACCTCGTCCGGCGCCTCCACGATGCCTCGTATCTCGGCCTCCTCCCCGGGAACCTCGACCACCTCGAGCTTCCACCCGTTATCCCCCGCCAGCTTCTGCAGCTCCTTCCTGAACTCCTCGATCACCTCGGCGCTGAGCTCGAGGTTCTCCAGCTCCTCCCTCGTGAGGATCTCCACCTTCCCGCCGTCCGCCTTGCTGTGCCCCTTGGCCAGTAGCTCCACGACGGTGCCGGGCCCGGTGGCGTGTTTGGCCCCGCCGCCCAGGTGTCGTGGCGACGGTATCCTCGGGGTGGTGCCTAGCATCTTGCGCCCGCCCACCACCACGCCGCCGATCGTGACGCCGGAGTGCTTCTTCTTCTCCTCCTTGGCCGCCGCTTCCGGTTTGCCGTCCTTCCCGGCAGCAGCACCAACCGCCGACAGGACCATCTCAGCCGCCTGACCGGCAGCCGAGGCAATACCCTCACCCACCCCTTCCTCGCCTGAGATGCCGAACCAACCACCTTCATCATCGTCCTTCCCCTCACCGCCAATAGGCCGGCACGTGACGGCATGCGCGCGCCCCTCCTTGGGGGGCATGAAGGCGACGTCGGCGCAGAGGCGCGGGGTCTGGATGACCATCAGGTAGGTGCAGGTGGTGACCTCCTTGATCCAGCCGATGCGGTCGCCCAGAATGCCCGGGTGGCAGTGATACTGCACCTCGATGGTGCGCTCGCGGCCCGTCAGGTCGCAGAGCGTGCCGCCGTCGAGCCGCTGCACGAGGTACCGCTGGTTGTCCTTGACGGCGAGCTCGCTGTTGGGCGGCGGGGCGGACAGGTCGCCGCCGGTAAGAGGGCTGGTGGTGGTGGCTGGCGCGTCGTCCTCCTCGTCGCTGCGGCCGCCCTGCCGCTGCTGGCGCTGGCGCTGGTGGTGGACGTTGTTGTCGTAGTGCACCCTGCCCAGGACGTACTCGGCGCTCTGGGGGTCGCGGGCGGGCGGGACGCCGGGCTTGATCCCGTTGGGCAGGGCGTGGAACTGGACGATCTCCTTGTTGTAGCAGAAGCTGTAGGACCACCAGCCGCTCATGAAGAAGAGGCACGTGCCGTCGAGTGTGTTCATGATCTCCCAGCCCGCGGCGGAGGCGCGGGCCAGCTCGCGGGCCTCCTCGGCCTTGGCGAGGTCGGTGGCGGTCTGGTTGGGCGGGCTGGGAGGGGCGAGCACGGGGACGGAGCAGAGGTATCTCTGGGCGGGGAGGGCGACGATCTCGTAGGTCGAGGATATCTGAGATGCGCCGTCCGAGGTGGTGTCGGCGGCGGCGGCGGAGGAGGAAGAGGGGGACTCGCTGACGTGGGAGGAGAGGTCGTCGGCTTGCGAGGCGAGGTCGGCGGCGAGGGTCGCGTGGGCGCTCTCGATCAGGGAGAGGGCGGCGGATTCCGAGATGCGGGAGTCGGAGAAGACGACTTCGAACTGAGACGGGGGTTAGCATGCATGCATTGTGTATACAGGTATGGTGACGGACCTGTGGATAAGCCAGGACATCATCGTGGATGCTGAAGCTGGGCTGGCGAGCTCCGCAGAGCGGCAGGCCGGCGAGGAGAACGATGTTTAGACGGCGCATTATGCCGGTGGTGGCATGTCTGCCTCACATCAAACAGCGGCGTTGCAGGAGACTGTCCTTGGATGGAGAGTCGTGGTATTTACAAGATGGTATGTATGGAGGTAAGCCAGAGTCAAGTTGGAGTATCCCACAGTAGCACGCTCCTTCCTCGTCTGAGTGCGGCGCCTCCTTGAATTGGTGAAGGTGTCATTATCGCTTATCGGGATGTTATCTGGATTACGTCAGGCTTTGATTAGGTAACATTGCTAGCTTTACAGAAGTGCCGAGGAGACACAGGATTCTTTGGCATGTTTCCATTTCTTTTCAACGATGCATCCTGACGTCTAAAGATGGTACTCATACGGAATGTTCTAACGAAGAACCAAACAGTTCCAGAGCCTCTCTAGACCAGGCACCGGTGAAGGCGGATGACAGCTTGGATGGGAGAGCAGATCCACGGACAAAATCTCCGAGCTGACAAGGCCGATGACGAGTAACAGACGACAGTCGACGACGAGTTACTGTGTACGTGACCAGGGGAGACCTCGCTGCGTGAATCGCTTGCATCACCGCCCCTCAACAATTTCTCAGAATATTACACGTAATTTGCAATTACGTAGGTACACCTGGTACAGAAAATGTTGGCTCTGAGGTTACAAGGACCGGAACCGCTCCCCTGATGATCAAAGAAGATCGTCGCAGTCCTGGCAGTCCAAGCGCATGAGTGATTGTCACCAAGCATGAGCACCGGCGAGCTGGAACAGGCCCGCTATGGAAGCTACTTCCCGGCTCCCGCTGTGGCCACTTCCGTCACCGCTAGCACCGTCCTGGTGCCGCACCCCGGGCTGTCCTGACTGTGAAGTCACTGAGCGCCCGGAACGTCACCTGCCCGGATGTAGAGTGCACACGTCCGATATCGTACAAGAGCGCCATCATCCTTGCCGCCGGACCTTGCACAGCCAAACCGCCAGACCGCTAGATGGCTCACCGAAAGATGTCGTACAGTCATGGTCGTAAATGCTGAGTGCCTACCCTACTGTAGGGTAGCTGTGACAGACTGGACAGGCTGGGACGTAGTGAGCGACTCGCGTGACTGCAGGTCGATCTGCAGCCAAGTGACATAGCCGGTTCACATACGAGCTGGACTGGCCGTGTTGGGCAGCAGGAGCCCAATTCAGGTCTTGACTCTCGACGCTATCTCACGCGATACTATACATACATCGGAGACACCATGCTCGCGGGAATGTTCAAGATGCACGGAGCGTAGTGTAATGCACGACACGTCAAGGTCAAGCTCAGGCATCCAGACAATACCGAAGGTGAATGATCAATGAGGGTGTCGCAGAGGCCCGACGGCGGCCAACGGACATGACGACGATACCGTACCAGGGATACCGACTTTCGTGTTTGCGCCGGCGACCCACGCACACCGAAACTGGGTCGCCCGAATCGGGGGTGATTGGCAGAACATCCACGGCCACTTGATCCGCGTTGGCGTGGTCGCCTCACTTTCTGCAGCCAGTCGGAACCAACGATTTCTGCCCGGGGATTTCTCCCTGGTCGCAAGGGATTCCACTCGCAGTGAGGCGTGCAAGTAGCTTGGGGTCTTTTGTAAGTCGAAAGCCAGTCGTCTAAGGGGGTGATGGTGAGCCACCACCGCCGCAGAGCATGCACCAGAAGCACGCACTGTGCTCCGGTCGTGAAGCCGCTAATGGCGTCGTGTGCCGCAATGCGACTGCTGTGATGCTCCGGGCACGCTACGCTCGCCTCAGACGAATGACAGGTCGAGAGGCACTGGAACCAGGGCCGCTGTCAGTAATGCTCTCTTCCGCGCCACAAACTCCCGATGGTACTGGTGAGACTCGTGGCCGCGTGGTCAGAAGCGCGAGAAGGAGTTATCGGAGAATTCTTAATCGTGGCAACTCCGGGAGAGAAATGATATATGACTGCTCTTGTAGCACTTTCGCATTTGGAGATGTACACACTGACAGATTGTTGCGAAACTCATAGGGGTCTGCGTCGTGCTGAAGTGAAGATGCGCAGCCAGCGGTCCCAACTCGCTGATGGCTGGCGGGCTGCTGCCGGCAACGGAACGGAGCCGCGATGTCGAGACCACGAGATTCAGATACGTATCACTGCGGCATTTCGCGCGAAATCTAGATGCTCTTTAGTTATCCTAGTTCGAAGCTAAGGTACCGGTAGACTATCCGTAAGACAACCGTAGATACCAGTCAGGCTGCTTTCTGGGCTGAACTGAGGTCCTGCGGGCTTGGCCGCAGCGCGCAAGACTCGCACGTGCGCTTCGGAGTCTCACGACTCACGACCTTCTTGACGCTCGAAGTCTCATCGGGCAACCAGGCAACATGCGATGGACTGCATGCATGCTCAATGGGCTGGAAGAGCGGTATCCCCTGTTGTCCAACCGAACCCGACGTGATGCAGCCGCATCACCTTGATGCCATTGGCATGCAGCAAGCAAGCGAATTGATCAACCACCAGTCGAAGCCAGCAGTGGACCCGAGCGCCCTGTAAGACAGCGCGGGCCAGCTCATCGCTGCCGCTAATCGGTGGCTGCTGCTACCCTCCAAGCCCTCCATGGCCGCAGTCATTGGCTGTTTGTTCACTGCTGGCGTACTGGAAGCTCAAGTTTAGTGCTTCTACCATCCCACCAAGTTGAGCATCAGATCTGAATACCTCGCAACGAGACCTCTCATTCTCGTGAGAGTAAACGTGGGGTTCCTTTCTAAAGATCAAGAACCGGAAAAGAATAAACACACATGATTGATAGCACCAAGGGGTGGAGGAATGATGGATGCGTTGCTTTGGGATTGGTTTGAGGTCATTTCTGCTGCCTTTCACCCAACTTCGTGCTCGGTGAGGGGGAAGGAAGGAATCGTCGGCTCGGCAGCGTTCAATTCCAGAGCTTCTCGGCTGCGACTTCCTCCTCTTGGTAAGAGCAAGTACACTCGAGATCTGTACCGAAGGGAAGGTACGTTATCGAGCAAAAAGGCACCAAGTGCCGAAGAAGGCAAAAAAGGGAAACGAGTTTACCTGCGGCATCATCTTTTCTTAATCTCAGCGATGTCGTATCCATCTCTATGCTTGGAGTGCGTGCCGTCTTGGTTCTGTCATCCCACCATCTACACTGCTACAGTATCTCTCCCACGCCTATTGTCCTGCTGCCCATGCTGACTTGTTGAGTTGCCGCCCGCGCATCCTTTCCTTCTTCCACCAAGCCGCTGGCTTGA
This sequence comes from Coniochaeta sp. PK30-01, assembly GCA_023628855.1. Classification (NCBI taxonomy): domain Eukaryota; kingdom Fungi; phylum Ascomycota; class Sordariomycetes; order Coniochaetales; family Coniochaetaceae; genus Coniochaeta; species Coniochaeta sp. PK30-01. The sequence goes on along the minus strand of JAMAJW010000006.1, from coordinate 592,785 downwards.
CTGGCTCACCAAACACCCCACACTCTGTGCTCCCGGGTGGCAGAGCACTGGATGAGAAAACGACATGCACATGCAGACAGAACATGCAATAGGAACACACTACTGTAGGGTTACCATAATCCTCGCCATCGCGACCCAACCCAATCTCGTTTCCCACCATCCGCGTCAGAGGGTGTGACTGGCAGGGGTCCCTGGCATGTCCTAGCTCTGCCCACCGTCAGGATCGTCGACGCACATCCAAGCTTCCCTGGCTTCCCTGGCTTCCACTGCTTGCACAAGAACACCGTCAAGTCATCCGCTCAATGGTTCCCAAGCCTCGTCGAGAATGACTGGCCAGATACAAAGGCGCCTGCCCCTCGTCGTCTCTGTCACCGAAGCTCCCCGTTTTCTTCTTGAAACACTTTGTTTGCTTCTGAGCCTCGATCCATCTTCGTTCGCCTTCAAGTTTCTCGCTTCGCGGTGACGATCTCAGATCCCAGGCTCTCTCTTACCTGTCAGCAATCCACCTCATTCCCCCCAGCGTCAATCCGTCAAATCGGTCTTCGCAACTCGCTGTTGGAAGCTGGTCAGCCTTGACGTGGGCATTTGGTTTGTACCTAGTTTTTTTTTTTTTTGCAGAGCACAGGCGGAGAAGCAGTGCAGAGAGCAAGTAGAAAACTTTGGCGCATTCAAGCCTCGTCTTCTATCGTTGTGCTGTGTGCTGTTTGTTGTTCCCGACGGCGAGGCTGTATAGTGAATCGGCCCCTCCGGCAAGTTGCACCTTCATTGTCAAAGCTCCCTCAGACACGCATCATATTCCTCCCTGCCAGTGTCTATACCGCTCAACATGAGCCATAACGACTTGGAATTACAGAGACTGCGAGCCGAGAACGAGCAACTCAAAGCTCGTCTCCGTCTGTCTATCTCTGCAACCGAGCCGGACTTCGGTTCTTCGGGTGATTTCCAGCTGTGCGCTACCCCTGCATCCCGCAATGATACCTCTAGGTATGGCGCTATTCCTCGGTCCGCGGGGTCGGGCATCATCGTGCCCAGCAGACATCGCCAACCTGTAAGTCAGCGGCTCCAATACCTGTTGATCCAGTGCCCAAGCAACCCCAGATATGCTGATACACTATTTAGGACCGGAGCCAAGACTCAAGTCAACCGCTGAAGCGTGCAAAGACAGTGCATGCACCGCCGAGGACAAGGCACAGTCAGGCACCGTCATCAAATAACAACAAGATGGCGCGCTCGAGCTCGAGTAGATCGGCCAACAAGTCCAGCTCTCAGGTGCCTCCGAGACCTAACCCTGGGGCATCGCTTCAGGTGCCACCGTCTCCTACAGGCCACATCGTCCCTAACCCCATGTTGGCAAACTTCATCAACCAGGGGCCCGACGGACAACCAGCATCCGCCTTAGTCTATGCCGAGTCCTTGACCGACAATATAACCAGGCAAAGACCACCGCCACCCGTGGCGCCGCTTGTGGACAGTGGCAGAGAGTACAGCCCGAACGAGTATCTGTCGCTGATGAGCAATAACCCTTTTGGCATGGTTCCCGACATTGAACCACATCTAAGCCTCCCGATGGATATGTCCATGCCGGGTATGGACCACCTGTTTCCTTTTGACGATCAGTCCTACTCACGATCGGGACTGCCTTCAACATGCGGATCCCTTACATCTGGGCCAACGCTGGAGACGTCGATGAGCCGAACAAATAGCCAAGCTTTCCCAGACAACCTTTCGCTCGCCGGCAATCTTGACATGATGCGAGTACATTCGCAGCAGTCAGCAGCCGGACATACACGCCACGGCAGTCTGAGCCACAATCAACTCCTAAGCCCAGAGTCGATCTTCCCCAAGGCCCACGACGAATTGATGCAGATGGGCGCGAACCTGACGGATGCCCGGTTCTCTTCATCAGCGCCTCCTGGCCATCACCATCACGTTCCGATGATCAAATCGCAGTCTCAACAGAGCATGATGTCAACATCGTCGATAGACTGGGAGGGGGTGCGCAACGAATCATTCGCATCGGCAGACATGCAGAGAACGGAGAGCAACCAGTCAAGCAAGTCGCTCAAGCTGCGGGCAAAAGAAGCCCTGCAGCGCCAAAATGCGAACGCCGCTACCCGTCACCTCCAGCCGAAGCCGCTGTTGTCGGCCAAGAAAGAGCCAGCCCAGCCTCAGACGGTCTCGGCCAAAGCCGCCAAGGAAGGGAAAGCTCCTATCGCCAAGACCACCTACCAGCGACCCAAGCACCCAAAGGTGTACTGCACGCAGTGCCCCGGGGACAGGGAGGGCTTCCGGGGAGAGCACGAGCTCCGGCGCCACACCGAGGCCAAGCACAAGAGCGTCGTCAGGAAGTTCATCTGCGTCGAGCCCGAGGGCGAACCGCCTGTCAAGGTCTTTAAGTCCCTCAAAGACTGCAAGCAGTGCAGCACCGGCAAGGAGTACGGAGCTTACTACAACGCTGCAGCCCACCTGCGCCGCACCCACTTCAAGCAAAAGACCAGCCGCAAGCAGAACAACAAGAACGGCAAGGACGGCGACTCCAAGTCCAACGGCAAAGGTGCCGCTGCTGCCAGCGACGAGAAGCTCGGCGGAAAAGGCGGCGGTGACTGGCCGCCGATGAACGTGCTCAAGCTGTGGATGAAACCCATCTCCGTGTCGACTAACGACCCCAGCGCCTTTGCCGACGACTCGATGGATGCGAACGAGCAAGCCGAGCTGGCCGAAATGGCGGCGTACGACCACGACCCCCAGCTGGCGAACGCCATGGCTGCCGGACAAGCCATGGCCGATGCCGGCGGCGCATTTGCGTATGATATCGCGGTCACCGGCGTCGGCAGCGGGTTCACCATGAGTACCGACGTGGACGGTGGCGCAGTCGACGGGTCCTACCAAGCCCTGCAGGCCGATCTCGGCGGGTACGGACCCGTGGATCCGGCCATGTTCCTCGCGTCGCAGGGCGCGGGGTTCGACTTCGGCATGCCGATGGCCGGCCACGGTCTGATTACCCAGGGCTTGGCGTCTGGCAACAACGGCGGCACGGATGGCAGCGAGTACACTTCGCCCGTCTCGTCGACCGCGACGATCACGCCTGTCAACAACAACTGTGGCTACCTTGACCAGCATCAGCATCAGCATATGATGTCTTCCAACATGCAGGCTGGTGCTGACGACATCTCGGATATGTCTTTCGAGATGGCGTTTCAGATCCCTCACGCGTAATGACTTGAAATTTGTTCTCATATTTGGAATCTCCCTGTTTGCCCTGTCTTTCTCCTACCCTGTTTATTGTCTTATCGTACCATATCCTCGCAGCCGGGCACCAACCCACCGACTTGCCCGCTGTTCGAGAGGACGCGACCGGCCGCTGGACAGGCATCAGCCAAGTAGGGCTGGTGTGTTCCCGTGCTCGGTTTGTTCGAACTTGTCTATTTCCCCCGCGTCTTATTGTCTATCTCCTTGGTTGCCTCCCTACATATTCTGCCTTGTACCCTTCCCAGCTCCTGGCAATATGGCAGAGCAATGCACATCACTCGTTTACCTCAACCCAACACAGTCGGTGGGGATACGTTGACGGGGGCCCGGGAGTTGCCTGAGCGAGCGAGGCAAACGACCGCGTTCTCTTCTCTCTTCCCAGCATTCACGAACGGATGAAACCGCGTGCTGCTTTAGGTAGGAGAACATTTGGTCTGTTGGCCGCTCCGCGTCAGGATTTACACCCCCGGTGATCCCCCTCTGTACATATACACATTTAACGTTTTTTTCAGCGGACCGGCACATTGACCGGATCTCGCCACGGTGGAAACATCACACACACACACACAAAAGGAAGGGGGAAGGTTTAGAAAGTCTAGTCGAAGAGACGGCAAAAGTCGGGGGTCGCTCCCCACGGACGGTCCGTCGACGGAGGCTACTCAGCCCGCAAGGGAGGCGTTGCGGTTTGCTCTTTTATTCGGGTTCGGTTTCATATACAAGCCTTGTCACTTTGCTGCTTTGCTTCTGGGCGTCTTGCTTGCTGGTTCTCAAGGGCTGAGCGTCGGCGTTGCTTGCCTACTGTTACAGCTGCTTTACGGTGCTATGGGACACTGAAAGACGGTTCGGGGCCTGTACACGGTGTTCTGGGGGGCTTATGGGCGGAATGGGGGAAGGCAACAAACATCACGAATATGATTCAACGACTATTCTGAGGAATGGAGTACTTGGTTACTTGGCTGCTTCTTTCGGCCCGGAAGACTGGATGGATTGGCAAGGGGTTATTGTACGTAATGTCTCCACAACTGGGAACGTATGATGCTCCTACATTTTGGTTCCAAGACGCCGTGCTGTGTTCTCATCTACCCAGTGTCTTCCAAGGGTTGATTCGGATCGTGCCGCTGCCACTTGGAGCGTCAGCCTCAGCTCTTGTGGCTTGCTCCCTGCCGGGGTGCGGTCTGCCTGCGGTCCGTATCGTGGAACGTGCAATACAGCCCAGTAGCATCAGGTCAATGCCGGGCACCGACACTGCCCATCCAGAAGGTCATTGTTTCAGAGGGTCAACGGTGTCTGGTCGCGAATGTATGTGTCAGTGCCGAGAGGAATTTGAAGGCAGCGAAGATCGGTTACACAGTCATCAAGAAAGATTTCCTTGTCAACAAAACAAGGGATCACGCCGACTCTTATCACGTGCTCTCTCTCAAGCCACGCAAGAAGCCGAAGTGCACTGCTCCCCGTCTGAACCTCGAAGACTACACGTCGACAGCATCACTTCTCGCCAAGGTACTTGTCACCCTCCAGATATGGTCGTTCGATGCCGCATTGCCCCGTCGAGGGGCTGGAGATAGAACCGGACATTACCGCATGCCGAACTCATTAACGGTCGCTGCAGCAAGCCTCTTGTCCTACAATCCAGACTCGCGTCCTCAGCAGCGCCCATGCTGCATCATATATTCCGATATGACGGCCGAGCGAGAACTGAACGGTGTTCAGCCGAGTCCGTGGTCATCGAGCAAGTCGCTGTCCCTGGCCCTGTCACACCCTCGTCGCCTTGTGGCATGCCGGTTCAAACGCAGCAGATATATCGCACCGATTGCACTCTGCCCCAGTCGAGGGAGCCAGACGCGGGATCGGCCCAGCGGCTCGCCTTTTTATGACGCTCCCCGGCCGATAGGTGTCGATGAGAAGTGTCAGATACTCGGAGATTATGACAACCTTCGGGTTCCTCAACGGTGTAGTCTCACACGAGATACTCATGCAGCCATGTTGCAGGTCAAGTGTGCCTGCAATGCCGATCTCTTGTGATATCAGCATTGAAGCGGTTGAACCTTCCCCTCAACCAACTGCCGATACATAGGGTCCATTGGCTTGATACATTCTTCGGGCTCATTTTCGTCCCGGTACGGCACACAAAGGGTACCGTACGACGTGATGGGATCCGCGCCGGCTTCTGTCTGTGCGAGGAGTCTCGAGCAGTGCTTGCTCGTCAGACAAGGGCAGGCGCGGGCAATCTCGGTACGTGACACCAAACCGACGGAGGTGCATTGGGCGACGCAGGTCTCGAGAGCGCGTCTTGACGGCCGAGTCGCTTGGCTACCTCGCGTAGAAACTTGCAGAATAACAGCTCTCTCAGATTATCATACGCCTGGACGAGATAGCCTGTGTACCTGCGTCAGGCTCGCTAGCAGTAGCTATCCAATCACACATTGTCCTGTTGTCGCTGCTGCTCTTATCTTGGGCTTGGAGATGGGAGCCTCATGCAGGCTCTGGTGCGTTTGTACTACCCTCTTAACGATATGGGAGCCGACTGAAGGGTTGCCCTTCTCTCGCGTCGTGATAAGCTCGTTTCTGAAAACGTGGTATATGGAGATTGTCTCTTGCCTTCGAATCCTGGCGTGGTACATCTTTCACTACGGCTTTCTGGGATTTACTCCCTACATGTCGTCCTTATAAGGCATTTGATATCTGCTGGCCTGGTGCATAGGGGTCTGCGGCGGTCTACTATCTCTCCTTGGCTCTCTTCATACAACTCGGCGCGACTCTCGTTCATGGCTTAGGGAGCGTTGGACTTTCCAGCTTCACCTCACGCTCGTTACCCAACAACGCCCTCTCCAGTCTGGTCGTCCGAGAGACCGCCGTGTGAAGCCAGCTGAGATGGGGGACTTCGACGAGACCTTCATCAGGAAGCTGAGAGAGCAGAGCTGGTCCCTCTACGGCGTAGGCATGTTCATCATCCTCCTGAGACTGCAAGTCCCCTTTCTCAGCCCTCCTCCCCCAACCACCCAACCCCCTATCTTCACAAACTCACCTGCTCACAACCTTCTTCAGCTTCGCCCGGACCAAGCGCCTAGGCGCCCGCAACCTCCAGGCAGACGACTACCTCATGCTCCTAGTAGCAGCCCTCTACACCACCCTCGTCGTGTGCCTCAACGTCATCGCGCAAGGCGGGGGGTCCAACCTCTACCCCCCAGAACTAGCGGGAACCTTCACCCCCGCCGAAATCTCCGAGCGCGTGTACGGGTCCAAAATCGTCGTCGTCTCGGAGCAAGCCATGCTCGGCACCGTGTACGCGACAAAAGCCTGCATGCTGGCCATGTACACGCGCCTCACTTTGGGTCTCGCCGCGCAGCGCCTCGTGCGGTACCTGGCGCTGTACGTCGCGGCCGGGTGGGCCGCGTCCGAGGTGGCCTTCTTCGCGGCCTGTCGGCCGTTCGAGGGGTACTGGGCCATGCCGCCGCCGGACGCGCAGTGCGCGACGCTGCAGCGGTATAGTATTGCTCAAGCGTGTTTCAATGTGTCTAGTGATGCGTTGATGCTGGGCGTGCCGCTGCCGCTGGTGCTGAGGACGTCGATGCCGCTGCGGCAGAAGGCGGTGCTGGGGGTTGTGTTTGGGATGGGGTTGTTTGTGATAGTGGCGGCGCTGTTGACGAAGATTTATAATTTGGCGGATGTCTGGGATCCCGGGTACATGTTGTGGTATGTAAGGGAGGCGAGCGTGGCGGTGTATGTGAGCAATGCGCCGATGGTGTGGCCGCTGCTAAGGGAGTGGCTCCCGTGGCTGAGGGGACTGACCCCGGGGGGGAGCAGTAGTCGTGGTAAGAGGGGGGCTGGTGGTGGCGGTGGTGGTTCGTCCGGGCGGAACGGGGACTATGTCGAGTATGGGAGCCGGGGAGGGGAGGGGTGGCGGGCAGGGAACGGGGCGGGCGAGGGGGGGACGAGAACGGGCACGGGGAGGAGGGGGAGGATGGATAGCTTGGCGAGCTCGGATAGTGCATTTGACTTGGATGTGGTGCTGGACGGTGGTGGGAAGGGGGGCGGGAGAGGGGGCAAGCACAAGGGGGACGATACGGAGAGCACGGAGCAGATTGTCGCGCGCGAGGAGACGGAGACAGGTACGCGGCAGGGGAGCCACGATAGCATCGGGATCGCGGTCACGAACATGGCGGGCATCCGGGTGCGGCGGACGGTCGAGGTGCTGGAGGAGAGGCACGGTCGCGAGCCGGGGATGCAGTCGGGCGATTACAGTGTTGATGTCGAGGTCGCGAAGGGGGCTTACGAGTGGGAGAGCAGGATGCGAGACCACGAGGTTCATGTTGAGAGGGGGCGGTTGTAATCTTCCTACTCTGAGGGTGGTGATACTGATGCTTCGATGCAGTTTGGTTACGATGGACAGGACTGGGATCACGTAAGGAATGTCATCAGGGCATGGCTTGTCGAAGGAGTACGTCTGGTCATGGTTTCGGGAGCGTGGAGGCGGCTTGATGATCGCTTGGGGAGGACAATTGTATTCTCTGTTTAGTCTATATACCATCAAGCTTGGCCCTTACTCCAACTCGGTCGGATGGCACACACTAGAAAGTACTGTTCTGTTCTAACACGTCCCTCATATGCACATCATCAGACACCGCCGGGTATGCTGGACTCTTAAGCTACATAATCTCCACAAACAGTGCCGAACTGTAATAACGCAACAAGGGGTATCCGTTTTCGCTCATACACAATAATACGCAACACTGTAATAACACAACAAGGGTATCCGTTTCCGCTGACACAAGAAAACGCCACACATAAACATCACGGCAACCAAGCCCAACTCCCCACAACGCGCCCCAGCGCCTCGTCCGCCAGCACCGAGAAGGCAGACGGGCTCAGATCCAAGTCGGTCGCCAGACACCCCACGCAGCGGTCCACGACGACCACGTCGACGCTCTTGTTGCCGCGCCCGCCGCCCTGGTCGCGCGTCACGCGTATGCTCTTGCCGCAGAGCGGGTTGGTGTTCGGGTTCGTAGCTCCGTCGCCGGCGGCGGCGTCGAAGACCAGGTGCGAGACGGCCGCGATGGCGTCGTCGGGCGAGGAGGTCCAGCCGCAGGCGCCGAGGCCGGGGGCGTAGTATGTCAGGTCGCCGGTGTGGATGCCGGCGGAGGCGGGGAGGGGCAGCGAGGCGGAGGAGGAGTGGCGGGTCAGGCCGATGGAGAGGCCGAGGATCAGGGCGAGGAGTGCGAGGGTGAGCAGCAGCAGGAGGAGGAGGAAGTGGCGCCGGCGGAGGGAGAGGTAGGTCCGGTTTGGCGGGAGGAGGGCGTCGAGGCGGGCGCGGAAGGTGGTGGAGGGGAGGACAATGGTGCCGGCGAGGGTGGAGTTGGTGGAGGTGTGGGCTGCAGAGGTTGTTGGCTTGGCGGTGGGGACGTCGCGGGACGGGCCGGATGGAGCGGTGCCGGGGAACAGACGGTGGAGGAGGGAGGGTCTCGACGCGCGTGGTCGAGGCGTCTCCCATTCAATGGGGGTGTATGTCGGCGCCGGGTCCTGGGGAGGGGGGCCGGCGCCTGTCACTGCGGTCGTGTCTTGAGCTGACATGTCATGGATGAGGAGCAGGGCAGGTCGGTGTCGATGTGGATCGTGATGTGGGTGTCGATGTGGGTGTCGATGTGGGTTGTCGCCGAGTGTTTATTAGAGCTCAATTGCTGAACTTTGAGGCGAGAGGCTCTCAAGTGGCACACATCCCACGCACCAGGGAAAAATCAAGGGCTCAAGCAGCACAAAAGAAGGACTGAAGTTGGATATGACGAGGAAGCAGAACACCTAAGAATCATGACAGCAGATGGGAACTCAATTCAGCCAGAAGCATTTCCTTAATATGCCAAGACTTTTTACCGGCGCGCCGCAATTGCGAAGTACTTCCCACCGATACTGATACCTCGAGGTACATGGCGGAGGCGAGCTGTTGTGATTGGATTATGTGGGTCTCGGTGAAGCGTCCGTTCACCGAAGGTACCGTTGTACAGTACGTACCTCTGGTTGGTTCCCTGCTTCTATCCAAGGTTACACGGCCGTCTCCCTCATCGCCCTCTTCTTTCCCAGTCTCCTTGTCTACCATATATATATATAAAGCATCTGTTCTACGCCCTTGTACCGACATGCGCGCAGTTGAACTCGTGCATCAGCGCCAGAGCCCATATTCGCTGTCCTAACTGCACATCCCTTTTTGACACCTTCGGAGGCGTTACCGCTCTGGACAATTGTTTCATGACCATGGTGGTGTCATGATACATTGCAGGCCTTAGACAGACCAGACTGCTGGCGGTGAAGAAGTGGGAGACGTGCTGATCGCCTCTGAAGGGCTGCCGAGGTTGTGTCGCTGCAAGTTGCTCGATACGGAACCATCCGGCCATGCAATACACCGTCTTACAGCGGCTTCACACCCTGTGGCTCTAAAAGTACCCAGTTTGGTATACTGTTATTGTGGTGATAAACTGACCGGCCTCTGGCTGTTTGTGGTCCAGTACGTTACCGAAGAGAAAAATGGTTTAGGCCATTAAAATACATCAAACTATGCAATTTAAAACAGTACCTCTAGACCACGGTGGCCAGGCAGTAGACGTCTAGAGTCTGGATATGCAGCGTCTCTCGCAATCGAGTTAAATCGAAGGTCATAACCAGGTAGCTTCTGTGTCTGTGACCACACTTGGTTGGGCGGCACCCCTCAATGGCAAGGGTCCCGAAGCAGAACTTACATCTTCCCTGGGCATGTCAGGCTCTAAGCATGTCTGTCTTCGCAACGCTAGGGTTGTAGGATTCCTCGGGTTGGGTCCCTACCGCTCCCGTGCCACGTGGGTGCGCTAACCCGGTGCCATGGAAGAGAATAACTCTAAGTAAAGTACTTCAGCATTAGCATGTCAGAGGTGAAGTCACTGCGTCGATGGAGACCATGAGACCATCTTTCATCTTGTCCAGCAAAGTTGATGCATACCATGGGTTCTTCACCGGCCTACTCACTAAGGTAGCTCACATGAGGGGAACAGGCTGGGCATCAGCCTCCCAATGGTCGACTTCAGACCGGTAGCTTGATCGAGCAGTCCATACAGTATGTGATCAACGCCGACCTGAGGGTCCGAGCGTATGTGAGGCCCTGCTCTGCATAATAAGCTTGCAAAGAGTAAGTCAACAGCCGAGGAAGGCCCTGGTTCGACTCTTCACAAAACAGTTGATACGCCAGGTACGCGTCTCTAGTGGTTTCCACCTCCCCACATTACCCCGGAGAATACTACCTATCTGACAAGCTAGTGGCAGCTGGGGTTATGCGGAGCGCGCACGCACGGTCGTCTTAGTTTGCCGGGAATGTTATCTAATTAGTCAAGGCGGCGGCCTTGCTATCAACTTTAGCACACACACCAAACGTTGGCGCAACGCAGATTTTACTCCCAGGAAAACAGCAAGCATTCTCCAGAAATGAGGAGATCATGGTCTTCTGGAACATTCATCAGCCATATAAATAATGCCTGACACGCTGGACTCTGCAGCAAGTCTTTCCCAGGACTATGCTTGACTAAGGCCAGGTCTTCCGCTTCTTACTCGAGGTCTTGACAATGGCGTCCGAAAGCGACATCAAAGTTGCCTCTTTGGCCGCGGGTTTCACACTGGGCTTCGGCTTTCTGACAGTGTGGGAAGCCATGAAGCAGACCAGACAGAATCGAAACCCTCTCCGAAGCCTGTACATCTACATGGTATGGGGCGAGATTGCGGCAAACATCGCCATTGGCATTATCGGCTGGCTGTTCCTGGACGGCATCCTGGGCCCTAGGTTAGTTTTTCAAACATATTTGGTTTGGGGGGATCGTGACTGATGCTGACGCCTCGAAAGTGTGGTTGTCCTGTTCTTTATTCTCTTCCTCTGGGTGTTCGAGATCCAGCTCCTCATGCAAATCATCATCAACCGGATCGCTGTCATCGCCGAGAACAGGAAGACAACCGAATACTTGCGGTGGGGAACTGCGACTGTCATCACCATGATCAACATCGCCGTCTTTTGCATTTGGATCCCAGCCCACACACTCCCACCAGTCAGCCATACCTTTGTGCGAATCAACGAGTACTGGGACCGCACATCTAAGGTCCTCATCCTTCTCGTCGATGCGGGACTCAACTATTACTTCCTGCGAACGGTCAAGATCCGACTGGTCAAGCAGCACGGCCTGGTCAAGTACGCTCCCCTCGTGGGCTTCAACGCTAAACTTATGGTGCTCTCCATCATGATGGACGCCATGCTCATCGGCCTGATGTCCCTCCCGAACCAAGTCGTCTACATCCAGTTCCACCCCGTGGCGTACATGGTCAAGCTTAACATCGAGATGTCCATGGCGTCCCTCATCAGACGGCTGGCCACGAGCCCGACAGATGCTGAGATGAACCCCAACTCAGTCTCGCAGGAGCATAGCCAGTCCCGAGACTTGAGTCGCTACTACGCCCACGATTCTTCTCGGGCCCACGTCCATGTGCTCAAGTCGTTTCACCGCACCAGCATCGGCGCGTCTCCCGCGGATGACATCGAGACAATCTTAGCTGATGACACCGGCATCCATCGAAGAACCGACCTCGATATTCAGTTTGAATCAGCAGCTTCCTCTCGGTCGAATGTGACTAGCAGGGATACAGATCAGACCGTGAGGACGGCTATGGAAGATGAACAGTCGCTAACGAACGCTGTACATCCAAAGGGCAGCCGGGGAATGTTCGGACAAGATGTTGGGAAGAGAAGATAGGGTGCGAGGGTTGTGTGCGCTGATAGGGTTGTGATCTCTGGATAGGTGGCACATCCACTGTATTAGCATTCTTAACAACTGATCACTGATGTGCCTTAGCAACAAATAATCTGTATTACCATTAGACGGCTTTTACTCGGTCAGACATCATCTGACCGTGACACGGTAGTCAGTCTTGTTCTCTCGACAATGTCTAATTACTTACAATACCTGAGCAAGTGCAGGAGTTCTGTCGACCGCGCGTGAGACGGCTCTCAGTACTAGACGTCTGAGTTCTAGCGTGACACCTTGGTGGTAGGATTAAGCAACACCCTCTCACCTCTGGCCGTTGAATCTAAGACTAGATAAGCCCGGCCTCTGCCATTGACATCACGGCATCAGCCAAACTGGTCTCCAGATCAATATACTTCCAGCTGCATTTCTTCGCCCCTTTGGAAAGAACGCCGATACTCAGTTGCGTGTCCCATACGGTTGATTGCACCCCGGTCGGTAGGGACCTACGACGGGTCCCCTGCATCCAGCCTGCTCCGAAGAGTGGGGAAATTCTTCCTGATGGTATAGACGACTAGTTGTGATGGTGATATCAAGCCTGAAATCAGAAGAATCCTCTGGCCTCCAGCGTCCGCATTCGTCAACGAATCGACATAACTTCGAGCCACATCACGGACGTCCACCTGTATACAAAGTTATATTAGAAAGCTCAAAAAACATATCTACGGAATCCTGAGTCCTAAAAGTTTGTCAGTATTTTTGCCTTATTTAAATAGGTACTGGTGGTCGAACCTTGTGTAATTGAAGCGTTTTCTGGCGTCGAGTTTGAATTGAATAGGAGAATAATTCGTTGTTCTGGTGAGGTGCCTACCTACTCAGACCTTTTTCTAAGGCGTTCTGAATTAGAGTGGGTCTACAGCTGCCAGATTGGCGCCAGCCGTAAATGCGCGAAGCGCCAGCCGCAATTGACGATTGGCAATTGTAGGCCTTGGAAGCTTGGAAGGGAGGTCTGAATCTGAGATACCCTTTACAACGGGTTAAAAGTAGTAGTAGCACCAGCCCACTCACGAATATAGAAATGACCAAGGGTAAGATTTGGGGAGTATTATAAGCTGTTCTCACCTTTGCTTCCATTCTCGACCCGAAAAAAATGGCGCCAGTATCGCACCTCACAGCCGCCATAACAAGCGTGACGAGCGTGTCCTTCCTCCTCTTCGGCTACGACCAGGGTCTCATGTCCGGCGTCGTCGTGTCCGACTCATGGCGGTCAGCCATGCGCGACCCCACCCCGCTCGAGATCGGGAGCATCACGGCCCTGCACGCCCTCGGCGCCCTCAGCGGCGCCGTGCACGCCGCCTTCCGCGGCGAAGCGTGGGGTCGCAGGCGCACGCTGCTGACTGGCGCGGCCCTGGTCCTGCTCGGTGGCGCGGCCATGGCATCAGCCGCGGGCGGCGCGGCGAGGGAGGCCTTCTGCGTGGCCCGGCTCGTCGCCGGGTGGGGTGTGGGACTGGTCACCGGCGTGGCGCCCGTGTACCAGGCCGAGATCTCGGACGCGGCGCAGAGGGGGTGGGCCGTGTGCTGCCAGCTGACGACGATGCTGCTGGGGCTCGGCCTGGCGTACTGGGTCGACTACGCGTTTTACTTCCGCCCCGGCGAGATGCAGTGGCGGTTTCCGGTGGGGCTGCAGTGCGTTTTTGCCTTGTACGTGGTGGCCGTCGGCATGTGGCTGCCCGACACGCCGCGCTGGTTGATGAGGAACGGGCGGCAGGCTAGGGGCAGGATCGTGCTGGCTAGACTGAGGGGGAGGGAAGTTGACGACGTCGAGATCAGCAAGGAGGTAGAAGAGATTGAGGAGGCGATTCGGACCGAGTCCAAGAGCCCGGGGACTTGGAGCGACCTGTTTAGGGATAACGGGGTCATGGCCGACAAGAGGTTCTACCTGGCTCTGGGGATACAGTTCATGCAGCAGTGCACCGGCATCAACATCGTCACGTACTATGCGCCGACGCTGTACAAGGAGACGCTGGGGATGAGCCGGGAGACGGCGATGCTCCTTGGCTGCTGGACGCAGATGTGGTATATCCTCGCGTCCCTGGTGACGTGGTATACCATCGACAGGGTCGGGCGGAGGAAACTGCTCGTCAGCATGGCGCTCGGCATGAGCCTGGTGCTGGTCGGAGAGGCGGTCTCCATCGGCATCGGATCTCCGGCGGCGGCCGTGGCTGCCGTGGTGTTCGTCTTCCTGTTCGAGGCCTGCTTCACCTGGGGCTGGATGGCCTGCGTGTGGATCTACCCGCCCGAGATCCTGCCCCTCAGCATCCGGGCAAGGGGCTCGGGACTGGCGGCCGCGGCCGACTTTCTCGGCAACTACCTGGTGGTGCAGGTTACGCCCGTCGGCATACAAAAGATGGGGCCCTGGTTCTACGTCGTGTGGCCGGCGTTCAACCTCGTGAACGCCGTGGTAGTCTGGCTGTGCTACCCGGAGACGGGTGGCCTGACGCTCGAGGCGGTCGACAGCGTCTTCACGCGGGACGGGGAAGAGCTGGGAGGTACAGGCAGCCAGCGTGGTCGTGCGACTGGCTTGCACGAGCTGCAGTGGTCTCGGGTGCGGGTTGCTGCAGACATGGTGCACGAGAGTCGGGCGGCGCGGAAGCGAGAGACAGCGACAGCGTCCGAAGCAAGGCTGCTGGTTGCTGACAATACACCCGGTTACGGCACGGCGCCGGGCGATATCTGAGACGGGGGTAGCTCGAGCTTCACACACAGCCTCAAGATTGGCTACAATCTCTCCATGTCTACCTGGGATTGTCGGTGTCAGAGAAGGTCTCTCTGCGGCCTCCAATGTTCACAATGACAACCCCGCTTCGGGAAGCTAGAACGCGTCTCTCAAAGCTAATATATCGTGGTAAATAAATAATAAGGGTATACCTACAGCCCCTTGAGATCAATCCCCGACAGTAGCTTCGCCGCCCTCAGCTCCTCGGCTCTCAGCTCCTCGGCTCTCAGCTCCTCCGCCACTTTCTCCTCCTTCAACCTCCGCTCCTCTCGCTCGCTGTATCGGTCGCCAAACAGGTCAAAATGCGGCCGCATGACGATCGTGTACTTGACCAGCTCCTCCATGCAGTCCACGAGCCGGTCGCGGTTCCCGCTGGGCAGCATCCGGCTGCCGTCGACCTCGTCGGTGAACTGCGTGTACGCCCTCGGCACGGAGCTCTGGTTCGGGATGGTGAACATGCGCATCCAGCGGCCCAGCATCCGTAGCGAGTTGACGGCGTTGAAGGACTGCGAGCCGCCGCACACCTGGGCGATGGCCAGCGTGCGGCCCTGCGTCGGGCGGACGGCGCCCGAGGAGAGCGGGATCCAGTCTATCTGCTGCTTGAAGATGCCAGTCTGCTCCAGGTGTCAGTGTGGTGATGGGTACTGGGAAGGTGGGGAGGGATGGGATGGACGCACCAGGTTCCCGTGCTGCTCCGGGCTCACCCACACGTGGCCGTCGCTCCACTTGCTCAGCTCGCGGAGCTCCTGCACTTTGGGATGGTCGTGCTGCACGTCGTCCTTTTGAGGGAGGCCGGCTGGGTTGTAGACGCGGACGTCGCAGCCGAGGCGGAACAGGATGCGTGCTGCTTCGTATGCGAGGAGACGCGAGTACGATCTGTGCTGCGGGTGAGAAAGGGCTGGCGATTTTAGGACCCCCTCTGATAAGGGGCTGATCAACTTACCGGCTTCTCAGACTGCCGTACAGGACG
Organism: Coniochaeta sp. PK30-01; assembly: GCA_023628855.1. Classification (NCBI taxonomy): domain Eukaryota; kingdom Fungi; phylum Ascomycota; class Sordariomycetes; order Coniochaetales; family Coniochaetaceae; genus Coniochaeta; species Coniochaeta sp. PK30-01. The sequence goes on along the minus strand of JAMAJW010000006.1, from coordinate 577,049 downwards.
AGGATGCGCAGACGGTCCTGGTTCTTGAGCAGGATCTCCGACTCGACCAGCCGCAGAGCGGTGCTCAGCTCCAGCCGGGATATCCAGTCGTCGGCTGCGAAGTCTTCGGCGAGGAGGAAGGGCCGGTACTTCTCCCGCACTGACGCATCATCCTCGCGAGCGTCGATCGCGAAGGACTGGCGGGCGTAGGCGGGATCGACGGCCAGTTGTGCAGCTGCCCTAGCGGCGTGGACATTGTTGAGGTCGCCGTGGCCGTTCATGGTCATGGTGGAGTGCAAGCGCTGGATGTGGGCGCGGTTGCAGGCGTAGAGGGGCCGGAGTCGAGGGATCATGAGCTGAAGCTGGACGAGAGAATGAGGCGTACCTGGCCCGGGATGCGAGTGAATACACAGGTATCTGGTTGGGTGCACGGGATGGTATGGTGTGCAGGCGGCTGAAGCCCTCGCCAGGACTCGCTGAGGTTTTCGACCAATCAGCGACTGGACATGACATGTCATGCGTATCTTTGCTTTTTAGCGGCGATGATCCCTTGATCTTAGCGACGTTAGCGTGGTCGCTAAGCTGTCCTGTGCCCTGTGTGCCCTGTGTGCCCCACTTGCTCACGTCAACGCTAGAGGAAGTTGCCGCCAAGCCGCGCCTTCTCGCCCTCCCGTCTTCACTTCCCAGATTTGACTTCATTCCGTATCCCGAGTCTGTCGATGGTCACATCCCTCCTCTTATCTCGATTCATACAGTCAAATTTGAAGTACCATGCCAGCAAAAGAGGCCTATCACACACCAATATCGCCGCCGGCCGGACAATCAACCTCGGCGGACACAGGCAAGCGCCAAAAGTCACCAGACCCAGAGGGCAAGCAGCGCCACAACGAGCGGGCGCGAGAGAACCAGAGGACCTCTCGCGCCCGGAGAAAGGAGCTCCTGAATGACTTGCAGAGGCGCGTGGCCGACTACGAGCGCCGCGGCGTCCATGCCACGCTCGAGATGCAGCAGGCCGCGCGCCGTGTTGCCGAGGAGAACGCGAGGCTGCGGGCTTTGCTGCAGAGGAACGGCATTGGCGAGGCCGAGATCGACGAGTGGCTGCGCGGGAGCCCCGAGGAAGCTGTCGCTGTCGACGACCGGGTCTCTGGGGAATCGAGAATGGTGGCAGTGGCCAGCATGCCGGCCACCGCTCACCGCGTGTCTGTCACGGCGCTGCTGAATGAGGAGCCGCCCATGCCCCCAGCAGCGTACAGATACGGTCCGGGACCGCTGTCGGTATCCTCGTCCGCGAGCAGAGATTCATTCCTGCACTCTGGCCAGTCGTCTGCCCCGCCGGATGAGGATCGCACGTCAACATCCTCGGCCAGCATGTTCGGTTCCAGCGCCGCGTCCTCGGCCGACCAGCCTGCCGCCTGCTGCACCTCAGGCACGGAGACGTCATGCGAGGTTGCAGCTACCATCCTCACCAGCATGCAGGGCCGTTGGGACACCAATCGTGCGCGGGCTGCTCTCGGTTGCACTGGGCCGAGCGACTGTACGGTCAAGAACACCAGGGTGCTGGAGCTGCTGGACGAGGCGGGTTAATGATCTGTCGTCTTCTACTGTATGCCTTTCGCTCTGTCGCTGTCGCAACGGAAGTATACCGCATTCTGGGGATAGGAATCACACCGTGTCACACCTCGTTGTGCTCGCAGCCGCTGGTCAGGCAAGATGCGGTTCCAGAGCCGACATTCTTCACGGTGTGACCTCGATGTCTGCGAGCTGAACCCAGCCGAAACTCAAAATACTATATCGTCCGTCTCTACGAAAAGCTGCACGAGCGATGGGATTATCGCCATTTGTTTTTTCATGTCCCTGGTTGTCAATGCCTCAGTTGGGTCATCACGCGTGTCCCGAGACTGGGAAAGTGTCTGCCTGTTCGCTTTACTTTGCTGATTTGGTCATTTGTGCTGGTACGCACCGGGGCGTGGCGTTTCACGTCAGTTTCTCTTATGTATCGATGAAGTGCAACAAAAGATGGAGTCTGTTCTGTCATGACTGGGTTTGGGACAAGGCGCAACTCGGTGCTCGGTGCTCGGTGTCGATTGATTCACGACTATACGGTGGACGACTGAGATCCGAGACCGAGGTGGACGACTGGAGGTTCAGTGTCCGAGTTTCTGGGTTCGGCACCTCCACTCCAGACTTGGAAAAATCAATAGTGTTTACCCTAGGCTAGAACTTCGCATTGATTACGCAATTGAGGGCTCCAAGACGGTCTGGACGCTTGATATACGATCGCAGGATCGCTAGCTTTTTTTGCGGAAATTGAACGGCCCACAGCGTGTGGTAGTGCCCAGGCTATTGGAACGCTAACGGCGAACCCGGGACTCACTACGGCCCATTCCCCTGGATCGACCATGTCTAGACTGCTACGCAGTAGCTGATCGCCCTATTGCGCACTATGATCTTCAGCTTCCTCGGAATCGCATCATGGAAATCGCTAGTCTAGCGTCTTTGCCAGGGGGTCTACCCACCTGCCAGAGAGCTCTTCGGGTCTAATATTTAAGCACAAGACGACCCAACGCCCCATTCCCACATTGCTCTGGCGTTTATTTTCTCCTTCTCTACCGCGTACTGGAAAAATGTTGTCTTCGTTAGGCCGGCTCTCGTTCTCTTCAGCCGCCTTCTTGGCGGCGGCACTGCCGCTGGTGCAGTGTGCTCCGGCTCCCATAGCCCTCGAACTGGAGGAGCGCGGCAGCTGTAATGCGGACAATCTGCTGCGTCTTCTTCGGACGCCGTCCAACCTGCCCGAGGCTCTCCCCTTTTGCAGTAGCTATCTTCACAACCCGGCCACGACCGTAGCCTTCAGCACGGTTACTCCTACCGAGACCGAGTCCAACACGGTCGTCTTGACCACGACATCCACCGAGACCTCCTATACGACAGACATCTCGTCCATGGAGCCCACGGAGACCGTCTCCACCATCCACGTGTCTACCCTGACAGACGTCGTCACGCAGACCTCCCTGGCCACCACCACTGTGTCGCCAGTAGCACCGATCAAACGCGCCGCACCCAAGACACCCTTGTCACAACAGGTCACCGCGTCTTATGACCCGAGCAGGATCTCCAGCGCCTGTGCCTGCCTGACTATCCCCGTCTCGACTGCTTCTGTTGTTTCCACTGCGGCCGAAGTCACGACCACTTTGACCACCCTTATAACATCAGCAGCGCCAGATGTCACCACAATCGTCACATTGTCTTCCACGACCATTCTGCCCGAGGTGTCTGAGACTGTCACCGTCGAGACCACAACCGAAGTTGCAGTCACCACCACCCTGGTATCCGTGCTAACCACCACGGCTTCGTCCTCCACATCAACATCCGCGGCAGCCACGCCAATCGGCTTCTACCTGCGCTCGTGGCGCACACAGGACACCAACTTCGTCGGCAACTACCTCGTCAACATGGACGCCAGCGCCACCAACAAGATCCAATACTCCAAGATCTCCGGATCCAACACCACCGCGCCCCACTTCCGCCTGACCCCCGAGGGCTACCTCGCCATCAACAAGGCCCAGGCTGCCAGCACCGCCCCCTACGGCACAGAGGACCAGACCTGGATCGCCTTCTCCCACGTCCCCGCCGTCGCCGAGCCGCTCGCGTTTGACAAGCTCGTCAACGTCTTGGCATGCGCGACCTGCCAGCCGCTGGTCTTCCAGCGGGTTGTAGACGTCGGTAGCGGCGCTACGTTTTTGCGTATCACGAACACGAACCAAGCGACGCAGATATGCGGCCAGAGGGCGCCGGCGGTTGGTAGTTACCTCTTCTGGCTGGGGTCGGGGGATGCGGCGATCGATAGGTCGTGTTTTACGCAGCAGCTGCTTGTGAGTGATGTGGGTGTCCCCGGGCCGGCGGTGTTGGGGACGCCGGGGCATTATTAGTGCATTTGTTTGAGTCAGAGGGCAAGGGAATGATTTAGATGTGTATAATTGCATGATAAATAGACATAGATACCCCGATGAGCAATTTAAAGACAGAATGAGGATGGCGTACGTCTCGGCGGCCTTGGTCATTAGCATATTGGGTGTAAGAGGACCGGCAGAAGTGAGCGATGAACATCGTCAAGCATGTGTCCTTCTGTAAGAATGTAGACGAAACGACTGCCGCGGAACGTTTGACTCCATCCCAAATCGCAGTGGTATCGTCTTCCCTAAGACGAGCTCAGGATGGGAGCGGTTCTCAACATGGATATGGTATATGGCATGTGTAGCCAACCTCATGAAGCAGTGATCGTGCCAATGCCTCCGAGTGTTTCTCCTTCACAAGCCCAGACAAGCTGAACTTTGCGATGGAAAAAAAAAGTAGAGTCTGGCAAGCCAGTTGTGTGTTCAAAAATTGGTGCTCTCGATCCCGAAGATCAATCTGAGAGACTTTTACTCAGAAGAGTGTTTGGCACCCTAAAGAGTCAGTAATAATTCCTCCGAAGAGTGTGGTTGTGTTCCAAAAAGTATGGATATATGCTGCCGCCGACTTGGGTGGTTACTCTCCCAAGACCGGCATGGACAGCGGCGCATGCACCAATCTGCCCGTCAGGGTTCCCCCGGAAGGTCGCCCCCGCTGACCCCTTTTTGTTGTCGTTGTTGTCGAAACCATGGGTTATGGAATGGAAGCTTCGGGGCCTCAGTGTTGCTGGTCACTTAAGCTTCGACCCATGGGTTGCCGTTGAAGAGATTGGTCCCTTGCGGTTGCCATCCCGACCTTGATCTCTGTTGGGACCTGGCCTTCAGGAATCCCCGATGCCCTCCCCTTCATGAGTCCTGCGGTACAACGCTCTTCCCGAGAGGGGGCCCAGCGGTCCGGGACTCGGGGAGGGTAATGCACGTCGCGAGGCGAGCCGATCAAAAGTGCCGGCTCAAACCTGTGCGGTAAGCATGGCTGTGAGGGTTGTTAGCAAGGATATCATGGAAAGCATGAGTGTACAAGGGAAAACTGACCGGTTGTCGATGCTTGTCGCGAAGGCCACGTCGACCCCGGAATCGGTAGGGCTGCTGGAAAAGCTCACACTCCGCGAACCTCGAGAACAATCCGTCTTCGGCAGGGAGGCTACGAAACCAGGCGGAGGTTTTATCTGAGTAGAGCGCGTACTCCTGCTCGAAATCCCCTATCTGGGCACGGCCGCGACACCCCCGGCACCCTCCCAAAGTCCTCCGCTTCCTTCGCGTTGTCGATGCGATCGCGGTGCCGGATCGCGTTGTTGTCGCCGCCGGGCTCGTATCTGTTGGATGTTAGTAAGGGTATAGATCATGGATGGGGCGAAGCCACAGAGATGAAACGGAGATGAGTCGTACAGGCTGAGAGGTGAAGCAGTAAAAGTAAAGGAAGACCGAGATGGATGAGATTGAAGGTGAAGAAGAAGGGGTGATGAACATAAATGAAGAAAGTATGAAATACTGAATGGAAGATGGGCGGGAATTGAAAAGCGCGAAGAAAGTGAGATGAGGAGGGCCAAGATACAGGAAGGACTTTTTTTTGTGTGCGGAAAAAAGAGATAACAGTCCAGAAAAAGAACGAGGCAGGGTAAGATAGGCGAAATCGAAATACAAGACTGCAACCTTGGAAACGAACAAAAAGACAGTAACTCACATCGGGGGAGGGGGGAGGAGGATCGGCTTGCTGAAGGCTGGTTGTCAGAACAGCTTTTCTCGGTTGAAGCAGGCTGGGATAGAAAGGTCAAGAGAGGCTGCCAACACGCAGAGGTCAGTTTAGAAGAACCAGAAGCGTTTAAATACTATCGTCAAGATAGAAATAATGGAATATAATGGTTTGAGTCGATGACTTACGTTACCTGAGGCTGTCGATGATCCTGTAGGCAAAGAGAGGCAGAAGACGTCGATTGGAAGAATCGGCGATGGAAAAGATGTGGAGGAAGGAAGGTTGGAAAGTGGGAGAAGTGAGAGGAGGGATGGGTATTTATATTTTTGGAAGTTTTCGATATCCTCGAGGTGAAGTACTTGATACATCTCAACGTGGTAAACACAACACCTGAATTTCCAGGTTTCCAGCTTCACCTACACTTCACTAGCCACTGGGAAGTGATCGAAGGAACAATATTCCCCTTAGTCCCAGCCTGGAACCCATGGCAACATGTAAAGCAGATTCTTACCTTTCACAAGTCACTTCACTTCATCAGCATGGCGTCTCTCTTGCCCCCAGGATGACAGCTTATATAGTTCTAAGGGAAGGATTACCCTATTTGATCTTGCTACATGGTCTATTTGAATCGTTGGATGCCATGAGCTTTGTGATTTTCCCTTGATCCGCCACCTAGAGCCATGGCGAGGGAGGGCGACTGTCCGGCTCCTACGCCAGCGGCACCCGCCGCAGAAACTCCACCTCCACCGGGCCAACGAGGCCGAACGGCGCGTAACTCGCCTTCGCGTAGTCGTCCGGGGCCCTTGCCAGCCCACCGGCGCTGAGCAGGGCGGGCAGGCGGGCTTTGACCGCGTTGAAGAGGGTGGAGGAGACTTCGATCCGAATGGCGTTGGGCCCGGGGCGCACGAGCGAGGTCACATCCGACACCGGGTCGGCGAAGTCGACCGCTGGTAGGGGCTCTGAGTTGAGCCACGCGCGGATGGTGTTGAGGACTGGGCCGAAGTGGAGGCGGATTTGGTAGTCTGCGATGGTCAGGTTGGAGGGCAGGGTGAAGGTTGTTTCGTAGGTGCCTATGCCGCTTATGTTTTGCAGGTTCGGGATCTGTGTCCAGGGAAGGAGATTTGTTAGTATTTGAGGGGGGAGGCGTACAATACGGCCTTGGACAGTGGCGTCGTGTCTGGGTTCGAATGACTCGACTGTCACGTTCCAAGGCCCTAGGGACAGATTCGCCGGTGGAGTCGAACCTCCAGATAGAGTCACGACCGTGCCATTCGAAAGGGTAATGGTTGCTGTCTTGTCGTCCTGGACGATTGCTTCCAGCTTGTTGTCGGCGTTGAAATGGACCGACTTTATGTTGTCGGAATGAGCCACCGCGTGGACGCTTGGAGGAGCTGCTTCCCTGCTGAAGACGAACATCTTCGTCTGCCTCTGTTGAAGGGCGACATTGAGAGTAACGCTGCTGTTTGTCCGCTTGTACGTTCCCAGTCGAGTTTGTGAGCCAGTCCAGGCGTCGAGTTCCCATGGCACCGAATCTGGCGCTACCGCAAAAGTGATGTTGAATGAGTCAGGTTTGCCGCGGTTCAATACGTATACTGCATCGAGTTCAGCAGACTCGTCGTGTCTCCAAAAAGTGTATAGACTGGCATCCTTCGGTCCAGACGCTGAAGTGACTGACGCTCGAGGCGTAATGCCCTTGCCCAAGAGGTACGCGGGACTGAAAATTCGTGCCGATATCACGTCCACATTGGGGAGTCCCAGAAGAGTATCCATATTCGCCGATATATCGTCCTGGTTATCGCTGTGAAAGGACGAGCGCGGCACAGAACCAGCTATGATGATCGAAAGCCCGGCCTTAGCAAACCGAACAAGGGCTGCTGACGCTGCAGACGTTATGAAGCTCTGGTTGTAGAGAACAATCGCTTGATATGCTGGTCCTTTCGGGGCAAGGATGCCGGCAGACACTTTGACTTGGTCAGAAGAAAGGTTCTCAGGTCCTAGATACTCGTGGCTATATCCTGTGTCTTGTTAGAATCAACTTATCAAGACAGCAAGGAAAGGTAACTCTTCGGAACATACCAGCACGAGTCAGATCGGCGCCCGGATAAACATCTCGCAAGACTGTGGATGGCGAGCAGTAATAAAAGGCGAGGTCGATTTTCGGTACACCCATCTTGGTAATGAGGGTATTTCGCGCCGCATACAGAATCGCGTCGTTGAAGTGCCGCCACGAAGGCATCCTGGGACCCCACATCTCGGTGAACTCGTACTGGAAAGGAGTGTAGCCAGGCCAGGTCGTCTGTACGTACTCGCCCGTGTACGGAAAGCCGTGGATGACCATCGTGTTGACTCCGACTGCATACGAGTCTTGAAATAGCCCGACCAGGGCCGGAACGGTCAACGCGTAGGCCCCAATCCGTCTGGCACCGATCTCGGTCGATATGACGTTGCGCCTGGCAAGATGAGCAGGTCCTGTGAATATCCTGTAGAGATCAATGTCTTCACTGAATCCGAGGGACTCAAGTTCAGGCGCTTCCACGATTGGGATGTCGGCTTGCATGTCGAGCGGTAGGTTGTACGCCGGCTGGACGGAGTGCCCGAGACCCAAAGATTTTGCCCAGACTTGAAAGTGCTGCAGATACTCCTGGTACCCTTCGTTCAGGGTGGCCTTGTAATCCTGCAGATACTTCCCTCCTGCTCCCGTGGGATCGGTGTCGAAGACATACGTGGTGTTGTAAGGCGGAGAGTAGCCGTTCCACAGGTTGCTTGCCTGGAACATGACAGGGAGGTACTTCGTGGCGCTGAATCCGCGGCTTGTCTGGAAGCGCTCGAGGAGGCCGGGAGTCCACCACAGGGCGGCAAGCATTTCCATGCTATCTTCCCATGCTGTCGCGCGTCAGTGAGAGTGCGTGGTTTAGATGGCTCGGGGGTTGTAAAATACAGTATTCTCCAGATTTCTTAAGTAGGCCTTTTATCTCATCGTCATTGAACAAGTTGTTATCCCAGAAGTCGGTCATCCTCTTGGCTCCGGCCGCACTGAAATGGTCCACCATCCAGGATCCATTGCCGAGCCACGTCCGGTCGTCCGGTTCAGAGATACAGTTCTTCTCGTTTGTGTACCTCTCGTAGAAAGCAAACAGCAGATGTGGTCCGGTACCCCAGAGAGGGGTCCATGAGAGCCTCCCATTTACTGTTTGATTCATGAGATCCACGGCGCTAGACTCCTTAAGAACCATGGTGCTTCTAGCGGCGGTACCGGACGTACTGACGACCTCCGCAGCCACCACGGCAACAAGCTTGTCCTCGCCCCATAGTTGGGGCGGGTTGATGAAGCTCGTCAGAGACTCATAGTTGAAGTGTGGGTTCGCGAGTGGCACGGGGCCCTGGAACGACTGTCCGGCATGGATCTCTGTCACACCGTAGACGAGCTCATATGCGAGACCGGGAGTTGCTGGCTCCGAAGGCACCCCTTGTCCTTGGTTGGGGCCGAGAGCGAAATCGAAGAGGAGTCCATATTCTGCGCTGGCGTTGAGTGCAGCTCGCAGAACCTCTTTGAAGGCGGATGTGCCAAACCCATACGTGGACCAGTTTGTTAGCGGAGGGCCCTGTCCATAATTGTAAAAGGAGAGGAGCTCGAGACCGCCACCCCCGACATCCTTGATCGTCTTTACATCATCTTGGATGACTGTAGTGGAAACACTGGCATCGGGAAACCTGCTTACGAGTCAGCGATGCGTACGACGTGAATATCCGATGCTGATGTTGCTCACCAGTAGCGGAATTTGGGTCTGTCGCCATTGCGTGGGTTTACAAAGTCAGGTATTGGGCCTTTAGCTTCCCTTGATGAGAGGCCAGTTGCCTGAGACACCAGAAGAACGATCCAGACAATAGAGCGGGTAAATCTTGTCATTTTTGTACAAGGCCAAATCGCAAACAATTTGCAGAATGAGGATAACTAGATGAATTCGCCGTACCCCAAGAGCTTCCAGAACTTATGCAATCACCTACTATGGCTTGATATATAGCCGCAGTCTGCGATTTATTACCCGCACATATGCCTGCCGCCCCTTAGTTCAGCCATGGTCGACTGCCGAGGTGTCTTGAGACTGTAACGAAGCTGCCGTTGCATCCAGTCTTGACATAGAGGGGACGATGTGACGATCTTCGTCACTCGCAGAATTGATTGACGAGCGTCCGGATCCCAATGGCGCGAACACCGAGAGTCTGAATGAGGCATCTCCCCTCAGTATCTGAATGCGGAGAAGGTTAGTCGACCGGCATGTGACGGAACCATGGTCCAGATGCTGCAATGAACGTTAGATGGAAAAGTAATAAACTATGCGTGCAGCTAGTGATGCACTCAAGGTATTCCAATCTCTACACCCATGACGAAACTATAGACATAAACTCAATTCCTCTGAGCGAGAACATGGGTTTTCGCTCCCATATCATCTCTTGTAGACGAGTAACTCCTGTATATTACAGCCTTCCAGATTCCGGCCGTGTGACACTCATAGTGTACGGCTTTCCTACCATGCAACATCGTGGCTTCTTCACGGGTACAGATCCCTATCCAGCGGTACCGGGTCGAATATGTACCCGATCCGATTATCCAGCGTCGTCTGGCGACCCTCGGGCAGGACGGGGCCGAACTTGGGATGCACCAAGACGCCCGGCTCGAAGGGATCGACCTTGATCTCCTCCATGCCCTCCAGCAGGCGGTCGAAGTTTACGCACTCATGCGCGATGGTCCGGTTGCCGCCGGGCAGGATGCTGTTGTCGAACCAGATCATGGTCAGGGGGGTCTCGTCTGCCTTGCACATGATGGCCTCGACGAGCATTTGGAGGCAGTGTACTGCGATTGGTTAGCTGGTGGCGAGGGGTCTGGGTGAGTGACTGTTGGGTAGGTAGATGGTTGGGCAAAAAGACGGGCAGCGATCGACGAGTCGAGACTTACGACTGTGCTCTTGCTGTAGCTCTCGCTCGAAATCGGTCATGTTAGGGTAGTAACGGTCCGGAAAATGGGCTTGATGTAGTCGTTTCTGTGTAGACGGTTAGAATCGAGAGTGGAAAGACCACTGTGAGGATTCAGAGGAGCAACGTACAATGCAGTGAAGCTTCAAACACTAGGTTAGTCATGGTACTCGTGGTATGTAATGTCAAGAAAGGAGGAAACGTGCTTACCTGATGAACCCAGGCAAAGTTGGCCAGGTAGTTCCCGTTATCCAGCCGAATGCCAGTCTTCTCTCGACCAAGCTTCTTCATATATGAAGCTGGGATTTGAGCATAGAAGTACTGCATGAGGTTGGACCATCGAGCATCGAGCTCATCACTTGGCTGCCCCACGAGCGGGTAGTCCTTGGACGTCTCGGTCATGTGGAAAATCTTAGGCTCGTACTCGATGTACTGTCTGATCGGAGCTGAGGACGCACAGTCAATTGTCGGCACATGGCCTCATGGGAGGGTTGCATGCTTTGACTTACAATCAATGACATTCGCTCCGTGGAGTCTGTCCTTCTTCCACCACATCGAAGTAAATGTGATGAGAAGGGCAGAGTAGACCAAGAACGTGGCAAGGCCTCCGATGGAGTAGGCCACTCTCGATCTTGATGAGACCTTGGGCCGCGCAATCCCCGACAGATGACCATCGTAGAGGTCGTCGTCGGAGGTGGTCGACCTGTCACTACGAAGAAGAGAGTAGCTGGACTCTGTTTCCTTCTCTGGCATGCCCATTGTATGTGATGATTATCAGGAACACTGAGAAGTAAAATGTTGAATAGCGCTGGCCGTTTCAAGGGTATGGACAGAGGGCGATGCCAAATTTTGAGACCTGACCGAACCTGGGTATGATGAAGGCCATAAAGCCAGGGACAGGCAGATCGCGAGAAACCGTCACTCACACATTTATGATACGATAGTGAGATGATGATGCTGGCCCAATCCGGTACGTTGATTGGCATGTATAAAGTCGAAGCCGTAGCACAGGGTCGCACCGAAGGATCTTGCCTGCTTTATCTTCTTTCTTGAAACGGCAAAGGATTGCATTATGCATGTGCGTGAGTGGGAAGACTGCAACCAAGATGATGTCAGATCCTACACGTGTGTAGGCTTCTCCCTGTCTCTCGGTGTCGCACCTCGTATAGATCCTCACCTGTATGGTTTGCATCAGAAAGGATCGCTGGGTGATTGACAAAAGGCCGTGCCGCATAGCCCCGCATAAACTAGCATGTTCGAGGAAGGAGCTAATTAGAGATCTACGCCGCCTCCAATGGAAGTCCGTCGTCCACGACCTCTACCGGCGTACGGTGCGGCCTTACTATGCATTTGCGTTATCAACGTCTCGACAATGACGTGACTTGTAACATCATCTACCACTCTATGAGGAGTCCAGTAGCTGTTTCGCCTTCAATGTTCAGGTAGTAGTTCCACCGGTTCTGCGTGGGACTCGGTTCCTTGATTAGGCAGGTGACAAACCGTGCAAGATGCTCAGTCTCCTCATATAACCGGCGAGACTGAGGAACGCCCGTCCTCATCATACATCGACCGCATCTCTATCGTTTCTAGACACATCCACCACGCCGCTTTTCAGAATGCAATTCAAGCAGTTTGCCCTTGTGGCGCCGTTGCTTCTTGCCTTTGTATCTGGAGCACCTGCTCCCGATGTCGAGATTGGTATGTTGTCCTTATACCATTCATGGAACATTACCAGAGTCTCACTTCTGTGTAGCCAAGAAGAGCGATCTCCAGAAAGACTCGGATGCCATCTGGCTGTGGAAGAAGGGCGAGCTGCAGAAGGATGCAGACGCTATCTGGCTGTGGAAGAAAGACGAGGTGACGGCCAAGCTGCAGAAGGACGGTGACAGCATCTGGCTGTGGAAGAAGGACCAGCTGCAGAAGGACTCTGACGCCATCTGGCTCTGGAAGAAGGGAGAGCTTCAGAAGGACGCCGATGCCATCTGGCTTTGGAAGAAGGACCAGGTGATCCAGAAGCTGCAGAAGGATTCTGATGAGATCTGGCTGTGGTAGTCCGCACGGCACTCGGGATGAGGATAAATGTATTAGCTATTCGTGTCCTCAATTCTTCCTTTCTGGCATGATCCTACGAAGTTGAATCCCGATCATCAGAAGGTAGTGGGACAATCAGGTTGTGTGCATTTGCTGCGTGCAGCGTGGGCCAGGGCGACCGTACCATATAAGGCAAAATATTGTCTGGTTGTAACAAGTCGCGCTGATATGATGGTTGGCGGAGTTGGGAGACGTCCCGCTTCCCTTCCTGATCACAGAAATGGCAGTGTACCGTCAGGTCGCGGGTTCGATTCCCGCCTCTGTCCCTTGCTAGTAGGAGACGTCCGAACGCAATACAGAGTGTTGGTGGCAGTCCCCGGTACACGTGAAGGTCACAAAACAAGTACCGTCAAGTCGAAAGCAGGGGGCGCAGTAGCTACAAACGCGGCAGACACAAATATGTGGTAGGCTGGGCCATAACAGAGGGTGCTGGGGGATGTCTCTTTTTTCCTTTTCCCCCCTCTATTTAAACTTTCTTTTCTATCAGAACGAATGTTAACTCATACCATTCTAAAACAGCTGTGACTCTTACTCGCAAAGGCGACACTAGCTTATTATAGATAGAAAAACGGTATATTAACTGTATATAATTAACGCTCTTATAAAGGTAGATCTTTAAGAGCGACTTAGTGTATAGTTAGTAAGACGGAATAGTTCTTCTTGTATGTAGACTTATAGTATTCCGAAGTCGAGTTGGTTAGAACGGAAGTTAGCATAGAGATACTAACGATTTAGCGCATAAGGGATTTGATGTTATGATTTAAACGGGGTCACTTGGTAGCCGTACACTGCTGGTGATATTAGCAGCTACTTCTATATGGAGGTAAGATATGAAAGCTCTCTGGTTCGGACGGGTCATCGAATGCTTTGTACATAGTTGTGACGACGGCAATGCTTCCATCTGAGATAAAAAATAAAACTTAAGAACTTGGGGAAACGCCGGTATGTAATTGAAGCCATATGAGATCGGGCTATCGGACATCGTTTACACACACCGTCTGACGCGTCTCGGCTTGAGATTGCTTTCTTGTACGGGTTAGAGATGTTAAACCGGAGGAGGTAAAGTGATCCAGAACATGCTCTTGACAGCGGAGACTTCCGAGGGCAAAACGGTAGGTGAAGTGAAAGACAGTTGACATGCGAGCCAATCAGAGCTCGCTTGGTTTCGCTTGACAAGACGCTGCTGACTAACGTGTTTTTTGGCTTGGAAATTCAACGCCGCGGCGTTCAGGCCCGAACTTTTCTCCAGCTCTCAACCCCGCTGGAACGACGTGGAGTTAGGGGAAAGGACAAGCATGCGAGATCCTTCGAAGTTGCTCGGTGCATAGCGTCTGTCTCTGATAGGCTGTCTTGCAAAAATTCCGCGGCTACAACCCCGGTTACACCAGTCCGTAGTCGGTCGGCGATACCACACCTCGAAGCGGAGTCGCGGCTTACAGCTTGGCATGGAGGATATAAAGATGGCGACTTGCGCCCTTGATGGGATCCATCCTTAGGCAAACTACAAATTCGTTACGTCGACATACTACTCGGTATCGTGGCGCAACCCACTTCGCCATTTCGATCAAACCTAGCCTTCACAGGCCTCACTACAGCGCCATGGCTCGTCTGGACCGCATACTCGAATCCCACGTGGCGCAGGGAGCTGATACCACCGACAAGCTCCTCGGCGCAGCTTTCTCAGTCCTCGGCAAGGATGGTACCATCGTATACCAAGGCTCCTCCGGACGCGCCGACTTTCCGCTCGGCGCGGCTCCTTATGACCCTGACACTCCGACAATGATCATGTCCCTGACCAAGCTAATCACGGCTACCGCTGTCCTGCAGATTGTCGAGAAGGGCCTCGTCACCCTGGACCAGGATGTTCGGTCCATAGTGCCTCACCTTGCAAAGCTACAGCTGCTCAAGGGCTTCACTGAGGACGGCAAGCCTATCTTGGCGGAAAATACCAAGCCTATTACATTGCGGTAGAGACCTCTTTCCCTCCTCTTTCTAATATCCGGCACTGACTAGACCACAGCCATCTCCTAACCCACACATCTGGCCTAGCCTATGACTTGGGCGAGGCAGGCCTAGTGAAGTGGTCCGCCTCCATCCACCGCACAGCAAACGCGCTGACCTGGAGCATCGACGGCTTCTCGACACCACTGATATTCCCGCCCGGCGAGGGTTGGAGGTACGGTTCCAGCCTCGACTGGGCCGGCCAGGTCCTCGAGCACCTCACGGGCCAGAAGCTGGGAGCGTACATGGAGGAGCACATCTTCACCCCGCTCGGCATTAAGAGTACCACCTTCTGGCCGCACGCCCGCGCAGATCTCAAGGACCGCCTCGCCGCCACGGCCTTCCGGCCGGTCAACCCGCAGGGCAGCGGCGAACCGCTTCTCTCAATCCCCAGCCCTGCGCCGGTCGACCACGAGATCGAAAGCGGTGGCGCAGGGCTGTACAGCACGCTGGGAGACTACACCACGTTCGTCTCGGCCGTGCTGCGGGGCGACAAGGTCCTCTTCCAGCACGACGCGACGCGCGAGCAGCTCTTCACCCCGCAGCTGAGCGACGCGCAGCGCAGCGCGATGGAGGGCGTCGTCGACGCGGCGCGCAACACGTTCGCGCCCGAGTTCCCGCCGGGACTGCCGCTCGACTTCGGGTTTGGGGGAATGATCAACGCGGCGGACGTGCCGGGGCGCAGGAGGAAGGGGAGCGTCATGTGGAGCGGGTTCGCGAACGCGCACTGGTGGATCGACCGCGAGGCCGGGATTGCGGGCGTGCTGTTCGTTACCGTCTTGCGGGATCCGCCGGGTGATCCGGTTGTGATCCGCTTGTATAAGGAGCTGGAGGAGGCTGTGTATGAGGAGTTTGTGGCGAGGTAGGGTTATGTATGATGAGATATGTGAAGGATAAAGATGGGTTGGGCGTGCATATTTCTTCATCTATTTTCTAATGTTGGAGTGATGTTTTGCCTCAGAACGGTCGTAAAGAGGTGAATCTCGGCATTGATGGTCACTGGGAATACCTTACACTAGAGTCATGGATAGTCTCCGGATACCATGATACATGATCCAATTCGAGGATACCTTGTCCTCATCACCACGCGAAGCCTCCTTTACCGACCTTCAGCAGACATGACTCAGAAACTATACTGCTACTCGGGTTGAACTTCACTTCAGAGCCAGTATTCTCGACTATAAAAGTCTCATCAAGAAGAGGCACTTCTGTTCCTATCAACCACAACCAGCAGGCCGCTTCCCACTGAACTACTCCATAATAATACCAAAGACATCAACATAACAAATCTGATGCATCGTTACGATGTCGACCCTCAAGCCCCAACACTGCGCTGAGTGCGCTTCCCATGAATGCGATCCACAGGTGCCCGCACCTCCGCCCAGCGGCCGTATTGATAATGGACCTAAGTTGAGCATCGATGAGGCGCCCAAGGACGACGACCCCGAGAGCATTCACACTGAACAGCCGTCAAAACCAAGGCCGAGGCCGGTCCTGCCTCCCATCCCGGAACGGTACGCTCATTTGGGCAAGACGGAGGATGGCACCAAGACAGAGAAGCCGAAGCTGGAAATCGAGCCCTGTCTGTCGCCTCGACCGGTGAACGCGTTCAGATGATGGACACCAGCTCGTGATTCCGAGCTTGAGTTCATGACGACGGCCCCTTCCATACCAACGCGGGCGGGATCACCAGAAGGCGGCAAACCCTTCTGAGAGAACCGACATCACAGAGTTGGAGGGGATGACAACGACGAGGGGTTCGACCTGAACATGGCCAGCAAGACTTTTCTGCAGAGACCTCAGTGGTAGGCCTTGGAGACAGGGCTTTAGCAGGCAGTTTCACAGTCGAGAATACCAGAGCGACGAATATTACGACGCTATATTCCCAAGCCTTACTTCAAGACCAATGTATTCGACTCTTGTCACAGCAAGCTAGGGAATCATGTGGTAAGTCATTCGTGGTCGAGAGACCGCTCTGCTGGACATCTGGCTTGTGGGATGCGTCCATTGAGCTACTCTGTCGTCTTGTGCGCCTCGATGTGGCTCTTCCATCAGCATTCGGCGCTGCGAAGCGACCCGGCGAGGCGACGACAAGATCAGTGTGGGTGTGTCCCGCCCGTTGCTACGACTTGCTGCATATCTTCCTGGTTCTGATGCAGTTATGGAAGGGATAATCGGGGCTTGAAAGATGAATGAAGTGTGCCTTCGGGTTAAGATGCAGTCACCAGTTGGTCCGGCCAATATGTTGGTGCCAAACCCGCTAGAAGCCACCCGGGTCTAATCATAACTAACATTCCCTTACACATCAATCACCAGGCATATACTTTGACGAAGTGACCTGGTGAGGTTGATTCTCGTCCCCAATCCATATCTACCACACACCGCCTCGCTGTCTTTCATTTGGAGTCTCCCAAAACTTTGGCAGCATTATTCTCACAGCCATTGTCCAAGAGCCATACTACTCGCGCACCCCTTCATTTGTGCACCCCCCATATCCTAAGACAGTCCTAGCCCAAACCACCCCGTCGTCGGCCATTGTCCTAGCCACCCATCCGCCGCCGACTTCAACACCGGCAACTTCACCGTCGACTCCACCTCCCGTTCCGGCTCCTCCTCCGCCTTCACTTCGTCCTCCGCCTTCACTTCGTCCTCCGCCTCCGAGTTCACCAAGGTGGTGGCTTCCTCCGCGGCCGCGGCCGCGTCCTCCTCATCCCCCCACAACTCCTCCACTCCCCACTCCTCCACATCCTCCAACCACTTCTCAATGCCCTCCCTCCACTCCACCTCCGTCTCCTCCTCCTCCTCCTCCCCCTCCACCACAACCTCCTCATTCTCCTCCTCCCTCCTCCCAACCACAACCCGGCTCTTAACCACCACCTCGTCCTGTCCCCACTCCTCCTCCTCCCCTCCCGTGCCCAACAGGTGCAGCTCTGGGCTCACCACGAGCACCACCTCCGGCCGGGCCTCGCGGTAGTGCGCCACGTTCATCCGCTCGCCGTCGAAGTACCGCCTGTCCACCACCGGCGGGAAGACGACCGCGAAGTCGGCCACTCGCGATCGGCGGAGGCACACGTCGAGGTCCGCCGCCGCAGACAGGAGGCCCGTGAGGTCGGCGACCAGGTCGCCGATATCGTAATCGCTGCCGCCGGTGTGCATGTCGTTGATGAGATAGCCGAAGGCGTGCTGGCTGAGGCTGTGGAGTTGGGGGTT
Source organism: Coniochaeta sp. PK30-01 (assembly GCA_023628855.1). Classification (NCBI taxonomy): domain Eukaryota; kingdom Fungi; phylum Ascomycota; class Sordariomycetes; order Coniochaetales; family Coniochaetaceae; genus Coniochaeta; species Coniochaeta sp. PK30-01. Next base: position 559,160 of record JAMAJW010000006.1, on the reverse strand, counting down.
GGTGGCCGGCGCCTCGGCGAGGAGGCGGTTGACCTCCTTTGCGCGGCGTTGGCCGTGCGCGGCGATGTCGTCCGGGTCGTACAGCGCTCCCCGCTCGGCGTCGAGACGGGACAGCAGGTCTTTGCCCGCGTCCTCGGCCCAGAAGGTCGAGTACCGGGCGAAGATGTTGGCGTGGATGTACTCCCACACCCAGGCCCGGAACAGGAACTTGCGCGCGCGAGGGTCGCAGAGGAGTGGGCCGGGGACGCGGGTCAAATGGGCGAAGTGGTGGTACTCCCACGGGAGCACCCTCATGGCGTCCACGAGGTGCGTGTCGACGAACTTGGCGATCTTCTTGTCCAGGATCCGCCAGTCCTGTCGGATGTGTGAAAGGGGGACGGCGCTCTGGGCCTGGGTTTGTTGGCGCAGGGCGGCCTTCGTGATGGCGACCTCGTCGGCTAGGACCCGGTTGCGGGCGTGGGTCTGGGCCAGGTCGGTCTCCAGGGCTTCGATCCGCTGGTGCAGGGCGGTATTGTAGTCGTTGAGCACTCGGCTCCGCTGCTCCCACTTGGCGAGTGCTTGTTGCTTCTTGTTGATCGCGCGGTAGGCGCTCTTGAGGAGGTCTTTGGTGAGACCGAGGGTGACTGGGGAGGTGGTTTCTGTGGCTGGGACATCACGGCCCTTGTCTTGGTGGGTCGTCTTGCGGATCTTGCGCCAGGGCATGTCCTCCGTGTTGCTGTCGCTGTCGCTCAGCCGGCGCTTGTGGGTGGTGGCAGACATGTCGGTGGTGGCAGACATGATTTCGGTGATAGGGGTACGTGTTATGTTCAGGGGAGTGCCGTGATGGTAGCAAGTGCTATGATAGTAGTGGATGCTGGAATAGCAGCGAGTGTTGTATCGGTCGAGTGCTGAGTAGAGCGATTTCTGTGGTTGGGGCGAGTAGTTCTTGTTTGGTATATTTGCGGACAAGAGAAAGGAAGAAGATTAGGGAAGAAGAAGCGGAAAGACAGAGATATATAGGCAGAGATAAATGTTCGCTCGGAGAATAAGGTTGTTTGACTTGATAAGGTTTCTGTAAGTTCAGACGCCACGTCAACTTGAAACCGGACACTTTGATCGGACAAGATCACATGCAGTGGCACTGTGGCAAGACTGGCAAGATCTACTCTTCCTGAAGTCCGAGCTGTCAAGAAGAGATGGAAGAGTTGTGGGAGTGGAAGAGCGACTGGGAGCAGAAGAAGCCATCAGGGAAGCGTTTCTTATAAGCTGTGGAGAGATATCTACTGCAGCACCGTAATAGGGGCAGACATAATAGGGCCAGACGGAACTGGCCCAAGGCTTCTTGTCAGTGGCTATTGTCTAAGATTCTGAATCTCTGCTAAGGTTTTTGCCATTGTACAAAGTTGTGGCTATTGTGTGTTTTCCCCTGGTGGTGGCTGGCGGCTCTCTAAAGTCGTGGTTCCGGTGAGGTTGAAGCTTTGGTCGAGGTCCACGAATGGAACAATAGCAAAGGCACAGGCGAGGAGTTCGGCCACCTGCCAGAATGCAGGCGATGATAAAATTGGAAAATGATGCACTCTCAATCGAATCATTGGAATCGGTTCCACCGGGCAATGACATGAATAGACTGCAGACAAGACATAACACAAGCTCCGATGACGTTGGAACCCGATTGCCATGCCCTTGTAGAGCCAGTTCGCAGAATAACGAGAACGAACGTATCTAAACATACCGAATCAGTCTTAGTAGCCCGAAGATTGGCCGCTGCTTCAGTATGCTGTCGTACGTTTGGTATCGCTCCCGTTGCTCTGCAGAGCGAATCACCTCTGGTCTCCAGTCTAGCGCTTGTCACATGTTGCTTGAGTGACCAAAAAGAAGGTATCTGGAAGCAGTTTCACGAATTCGATGAAGAAGGACTTGGTGTTCTGTGGTACGTGTGACTGGGATAATCATGAAATCCGATGAATCTATCTTGATCAGCTTGAGGCAGTCCTTGAACAACGGCTTTTCTGGGCTTCATAGTCTCCTAGTCACCACACTGTGCTAGCTCACAGCAAGATATTCACAGAGTTAACTTGCAATCTGCTCTGTGAACGCTGTGTTTTCTCACCTTCGATTCACAATGTCTAATTGGCATCTACCTCTCTTGACCAGTATATAAGCCACCGTCTCCTAATCCCTGGCTGATGCTTCCACTGCAGACACACACACACAGTATCTTCACGAGCCAACTTCAAGATCGACTTCCTTTCTCATATTACCCCTGAGCCATCTTCAACACTGCCTGCAAGCCGGCATAGCGTACCTGACAGGACACCATGAGTGGCCTCTCAGAAACCTTGGGCCGGTTCCCATCACATCTTGCCAACTTCCAGATCATGACCTGGAACAAAGATGACGACGAACCGGTCGTCCCTCTTGACCCGTCTGACATCCGGTACTCCATCGTGGCCGCAGGAGTCCACTTCGGTCTCCGCCTCCTGGAAGAGAAGACAGGGCGAGTCGCAATGAAGAAACTGGGCATCGAGTTCGTCAAGCACTTCCTGAAGGAAGATGGCTCGGCGCAATGGCAGTCACACCCTCTCGTTCGGGATATGGATATCCTGGTGGACTACTACCTGGCGAAAATGCGGAGCGGATTCTGCAACCTGATCATCGCGCCTCAGGACGGGTCGTATGCTTGCTTCTTGGTCCAGAGATCGCGGAAACGTGGCCCAGACTACAAGTACACCAGGCCCGCCGATCTCGACGCCGACTACTACAACCCGAAGGACATTGGTGCAGTACTGATCGACGACGGGACTGGTAGTGTAAGTGACACGGTCCATTGAATTCCTACCCGGCTCTGTCACCACTCGGTAGATACCCGCAACGGCCGCGACGCTAACACTCCTGGTGCAGCCCCTGAGTGAGATTCTGAGAGCCTACGCCTGGATCAAGGAGAACCCAGATCCGAGCATCCAGACGACACAGAACGCCCTCCGCCAGTTCAGGCTGGAACAGCTCCACCTATCCAAGACCTTCGCCCACGAGCTCGGCCACGTCTTCCACTCGTTCCTCTCGAACATGCACGGGAACCGCCTGAGAACCCATACGCCGGCCCACATCTCGATCACTTCCGAACCCGGCGTCCCCGCCAAGGCCTGGGAAGACAAGTATGGCGAGGCCGGCCGGGTCTTGGAGTGGCACGCCTGGGGGGGGTTTTTGAAATCCTCAGAGGTTCCGGGTATCGCCGACGATGACTTCTTCGAGGTCTTCGACGACTTCAACTGGTCGCGCTTCGAGCTTGAAACCTGGGTCGACGAGGAGAAGAAGATCCGCGTAATCCCGGACGAGCTGGTGCAGAGGGTCTTTTTCGAGGATCCTAGAGGTGAGTTTGCCCGGGCTCTGTGTGAATGACGTTAACTGCTTACTCTTCGGTTCCAGGCTTCTCTCTGAAGGGAGCCCTCGAGAGGGAAACCGCGCTCGAGGATCCTCCAATCGAACCAGCTCCATCCCCAGTAGCGGAGGGCGCCAGCCCGGCAAGCATCAGCCGCGCAAGCATAAAGAGCAAGGGCAGTGACACCTCTGCGTGCACGGGCGATGGAGACGCGAAGCTGTGGAAGCTGGCCAGCGACGAGCAGATGGAGGCGTACAGGGCTGCGCCTATGGTGGTAATCAGCGACGGAGAAGCTTTCTGTGCCTTTGTCAGGAACCCGCAAAACTTGATTCCGGTCCAAGCGATTTAGACATTGAAGGACAGAGATTTTTTTGGTCTTTTGGGGGGGGGGGGGGGGTGGACGCGACGGAGCGAGGGCTGCCCGTGGCGATTATTTTCAGAGGGATTTTTGGCAGTGGTGACTCGAGAATGAGCAAGGAAGGAATGATTCAGATTGCAGAGTGCCAGAGAGGAGCGGTGGTAGAACACCACTGCGCCAAGGGCCGGTCTTAGACTATAGAGCGAGAACCAATAATATTGGATTTTTTTATTTTTTTTTTATTTTTTATTTTTTTGCAACATGCGATACACACACGCTGGACCCAAACAGTAAGTGACGGACAGTGTGATTCAGAGTGATGACAGACGTTGTTCGGCTGATTTCTTCGGCTCTTTCGAAAAAATAAGTTGTGATGTTGTGATTTATGGATGCTCCTCTACCTGAATCGTTACTAATGTACATGCACCTCCAACAGAGCGTGTGAACGCGGTGAAGCACTTGCAAGACCTCGGCATCGTGTCCAAGCTGTGTCATCCTACATATTTTGGATTTTTATATCACGGCATGCTGCCAAGAAAAGGTCTATACAGACAGCGATAATGCAAATTGCGTGAATCCTACTATATTTCTCAGATACGACGTCGACTAAGCCAGGGTAGCTTTGCATATACGCGAGGTCAAGCCGCGCGGAGCGAATGAGCCGTCTAGGCAGCTCACTATGCGCTTCGGCGAAAGACACAACTGGGGGTCTTGGGAGTAGAAGAACCTTATTACACATTACGACTCCCCATATACAACGACACCTTCTCAATGCGCACGTCTTTCTCGCCATGTGTGGTTGTAAAATGCCTCGACTTGGCCCGGAAGTCGGGACATGAGCCACCGACGCGCGCGTTGTGGCAGGAAGTAGAGTGCCCTACAGTTTACTGCATCGTACAGTGCCCAGCTTCCAAGACGGGAAGTGCATATTGCGCTTTAACCAGTGAGAGCGTTCGAGCGGGCAGGATGTCGTGCTATTGGCTGGCACTGACGTGGATGACGATGCGTGGCACTTCCTCCCCGATTTCTCGACTGGAATCGCACTGAAGATACCTTGGTACATCGGAATTATCTCAAGCTTACCTTGCCGAGACCTCCAGTCTGTCAAGACTTTCTCTTGAAGAAGCACATGACATTGAAGTCAAGCAAGATGCCGCACAGCATCGAGTGTTCCACATTACCTAAGGGAAGGAGGTATGGTATCCAGCGGGATGACGCCTTCTTGCGTAAAGTGCTGTTTCAGGCACCCCTGCCAAGACCGTTGCACCCCACACGAGGCTTATCTCCCGGCACTGGAAGTGGCTTGCGTGCCGTACCTGCTAAATCGGGGCAGTGGAGGCAGGGATGCGACCGGGGCCACTTCCGGTAGATCAACGACCAAGATCTCTCGACTGGCAGGACTGGACAGACTTGCTCCTTGTGCTCTTTAACACGTGCGGAGCAAATCTGCCCTGAAAGCGGCAAGTCGAGGAACCGGTTGGGTGGTGGCCGCCCCAGGCCACCTTATTTGGCCGTGGCTATTTCCCCCATTGGCGGCATGGACCTAATTAACGTGAGAAGACCGGACTGAGGTCATGGACGATCGCTTGTTCCTGGCGGCCTCGGCGCGCGGATGAAGGACCTTGATGACCCCACAGCCACAGATGGTGCTTGCCGATCTGTCAAGCTCTTCTTCGACTGTGCATTCCATGTGCATTGTACCGTACCGTACTTTAAATCTTGCGTCTTCCCTCACCCTCTCTGCTCATCCGTTCCCAGGTCCTTCACCTCTCTGCCGCCGCTTGACGACGGGAATACCAGTAGCAAGCAGTTTGCAGTTTGGCAGTTTGGCAGTTTGCAGTTTGCTCGTCAAATCTCGTCTCGGGTGGAACGTCACGCAGGAACGTTCGAGAGAGCTCCTGTCGCTTGTTCCTCTCAGGTTTTTTTTCGGCAGTCCGAAGTCCCTTGTTTCGACTCGCCGGTATAAGATTCTGAGCAACCCCTCACACTGCCGCCTCCAGTGATCAGCAAACTTCTGATATTCGCAGGAGGCTGAGCACACACCCAAATATGCTTCTCCTCGCTCTCCTGGCGACGGCCGTCTCGGCTCGCGTCTTCGACAGCTTGCCTTCGGTCCCCAAGGGATGGAAAGAAGTCCGCACTGCCACACCAAAGGAGCCAATTGCCCTCCGGATCGCCCTGCGACAGCAGCATTCGGACGCCCTCGAGCAGGCTGTCCTCGAGATCTCGACCCCCGGACACCCCAACTATGGCATGCACATGACGCGCGAGGAGGTGCGCTCGTACACCGCCCCGTCAGCCAGGGCCGTCGCGGACGTGACGGCCTGGATCCGCCAGTACGATATCACGCCCCGCGTGGACAACGACTGGATCTCCATCACCACCACCGTGGGCGACGCTAACGACCTGCTCAACACCACGTTCGGCTGGTACGAGTACGAGGCCGGCGGCGGCGGCCCCAAGCTGCGCACGCTCGCGTACAGCGTCCCGGACGAGGTGGCGGACCACGTCGACCTCGTCCAGCCGACGACGCGGTTCGGCCAGCTGGGCGCCAAGAGGTCGACCATCTTCGAGATGACCATCGTGGACGAAGAGCAAGACGCCAAGGCGGCGTCCGTGGCCGGTAGCAAGGAGGCGAGCTTTGCCGCCGCGGCCTGCGGCACGACGATAACCCCGGACTGCCTCAAGTCGCTGTACAACATCAAGTACACGGCCAAGCCCGAGGGCAACCTCGTCGCCTTTGCCTCGTATCTCGAGGAATACGCCAGATACTCGGATCTGCTGTCGTTCGAGACCCAGTACGTCCCGGCCGCAAAGGGTCAGAATTTTAGTGTCACGCTGATCAACGGCGGCCTGAACGACCAGCAGAGCTCCGACGACAGCGGTAAGCAACAACCAAAGCCATCGTAAGTGATGGACCATCAGTACTGACTCTCCTCAGGCGAGGCCAACCTCGACGTGCAGTACGTCCTCGGCGTCAGCCACCCGATCCCGATCCTGGAGTACAGCACGGGCGGGCGCGGTCCGCTGGTGCCGACGGCGGACCAGCCGACGCCTCCCGGCAGCAACGAGCCGTACCTCGAGTTCCTGACCTTCGTGCTGGCGCAGCCGGACGCGGCGCTGCCGCAGACGCTGTCGACGAGCTACGGCGAGGAGGAGCAGAGCGTGCCGCAGGACTACGCCCTCAAAGTGTGCAACCTGTTCATGCAGCTCGGCGCCAGGGGCGTGTCGGTGCTGTTCTCGTCGGGCGACTCGGGTCCCGGAAACAGCTGCGTCCGTAACGGGGACAGCGCCGCCTTCTTCAACCCGACCTTCCCGGCGGGGTGTCCCTACGTCACCGCCGTGGGCGCCACGTCGGGCACGGCGCCCGAGCGCGCGGTGAGCTTCTCCTCGGGCGGGTTCAGCATCTACCACCCTCGCCCGGCGTGGCAGGAGGCCGCGGTGCCGGCGTACCTGAAGGGGATCGGGAGCACGTACGCCAGTTTCTTCAACGCGAGCGGGCGCGGGATCCCGGACGTGGCGGCGCAGGGGTCGACGTTCGCGGTGGTGGACAAGGGTCGGAGCGCGCGGCTGTCGGGGACGAGCGCGTCGTGCCCGACGTTCGCGGGGGTGGTGGCGCTGCTCAACGCGGCGAGGAAGAGTCAGGGGCAGCCGGCGCTGGGGTTCCTGAACCCGTGGCTGTACAACAACTCGGCCGCGCTGACGGATATCACCAGCGGGGCGGGCGTGGGGTGCAGCGGCAACAGGGCGTTTCCGAGCTCCGGGGCGAGGTGGAACGCCACGGCCGGGTGGGACCCGGTTACGGGTTTGGGCACGCCCAAGTTTGATCTCTTGCTGGCGGCTGCTGCGCCGGGGGTGGCGAACGCGTAGGAGGAGCTGCAAGTGATCTCGCGACACGCCTGGACTCTGTATCACGATGCTGGACTGGTTCATGATCCTATTCAGTGAGCTGAGAGTACCTTTTTAACCAAGAACAGGCCGTCTTGTGGTAGATGGTTCTGGTGTCGAAGCAGGAGTAGAGCAATGTTCTTATTTGTGGCAGCATCAAATATAGCTGGCACTTGCAACCTGTCAGACATACACATGTGATTGCAATGAGCAGAGAGGTACAGTAGAGACCAGACCACGATCTTACGGCGGGTCACAATGAACGTGAGCATGTTGCATGTTGCATGTCCCAGCGAAGACTTCCGCTTCAGAGATGCTCCTGTAGAACTCGGAGTGCAGCTAGCAAGTGTACCATGTCACAAACGGGAGGGACAACGATGTAGGGAACTTGTGGCAAGAATTTCAGGCTCAAGGCCCTCGGCGACGCTTATGCACACATCAGGCGAGAGAAACAGGATGGAACGGTTCTCCTTGTTGGAAAGAAGATCAGTTAATTATCTGCCAGCGGGCACGCAGTATCATGTCCAGTCTATCTGAGGCTATCTCCAAAACGTAACTTGGGTAGACACGCAATCCATTAAGTGGCGTGGTAGATTCACATCACAGTACCAAGCCGACGGTTAAATCACAACCTCGATGCCCCGGGATGGATGAGCACGCTGCGCGCATCGTGTCCGTTGCGAAACTGGGACTCGGTCCAACTGCCATCAGGTGTAAAACTTTACCAACACACCGCACCGGATGGAAGCCCAATTCGTTGAGTCGAGCGACGAGTTGAAGTTCTGGCACCCTCTGGAATCATAATGCCAAGGGTTCGTGCGGCCCAAGGGGACAGTAGCTGTGCACTGCGCGTTATCGTACACGTCGCAAGTAGCCAGATAATTGTCTTGGTCGTAGCTGAGCAGCTGCCAGGACTGCGGACTCTTCAATGTGGCTGCCGAGCAGTCGGCATGCGTTCCGCCGCTGTTTGTGTACCAGCCGCATGACGGGTCTCCTTGTTGACCGACGGCGCTGCCCCTGAGCTCTACGCACGGCGCAGCTGCATTGATCTCGTTGTGGCCCTCGAGGGAGTAGTAGTCGCCCGAACAGTCTTTCTCGCTGAAGATGCCAACTCTCCACGTGTACGTAGGCTCCGGTGCGTCCTGGGTTGTCGTTGGGGTCGGCGGTGACGTTCCGCTGCAACCGCCACTGGTGGGGTCGGGACCGTCGGGTTCGTCGACGTCGTCGTCCGTGCTCATCTACCTCGTCATTGTCGGGGCTGTCTTTTCAGGCTCGGAAACTGCTAGTGGCGGGAACTACAACCTGCACTTCTTGTCGGCTCAGGCACGACGGACACTCTCTCCGGCCGGAGAGGCGTCCACAGTGCCACGTCTCGGCAACCACAGCGTACCAAAGCACTCGATCGTGTCCTTGCGAAGTCGAGTGACCGGACACTACCTAGGTGTTGCAGGAGAAGAGAGATCTCTTATTGATCAGGAGTTGAATGTCGAGTCCTCGGCAGATGATATATTCAGACGTTTGCGAGTGAGGTATGTGATTATCCCATCATCATCATCATCATCATCATCGTCGTCGTCGTCGTCGTCATTATCATCGTCGTCGTCGTCGTCATTATCGTCGTCGTCGTCGTCGTCGTCGTCGTCGTCGTCGTCGTCGTCGTCGTCGTCGTCGTCGTCGTCGTCGTCATCATCATCATCGTCGTCGTTGTCGTCGTCGTCATCATCGTCATCATCATCGCCATATAGCTAGGTAGTCTGGTAGTTATGGGCATATATTCTCATGTCTGGACCAGCACTGTGGCCCCATACACTTGAGGTACGAACAGACTGATGCTAATGAACCTTTATATTGGGGTGTCTCAGTGGCCTCGAGACGAAGTCAGAAGACACAGCGTGGATTATAGAATATGATCCAAGCCAGGACAGCGGATTCCGCCTGTTGCACCCGAAACAACACTGCCATCTGGCTTCGAGCTTCAGGCCGTACCCTGACTGGGATGCCGAACGAGGCAATGATACCGTGGCCGTGCAGCTCAAGGTGATCGTCGAAGCGACCTGTACTCGAGCCGTCTCACGACCTGCGTCCACGCTCTTCGTCATTGAAGGGACTTTGAGAGACGACTCTGGCGAGCAAGACAATGAATGGCCAGCGGACTTCGGCTGGCTTGGGCGGATGCTCCCGCTGATACGTAACCATCTTGTCCTCAGGGGATACCGCATTGAGTCGGGTTCTGTCGTCACTGCGCAGCGCTCGCCGTTTGTACGGCGAGCTCCACGACATTCCTAGAATTTTGCTCTCGTCGCCTATGGAGGTGGGATCATTTACCAGCCGAGTTGAAGCCGGCGTCGTCGCTCTGTTCTGCGTGGCCCACCTGTCGTGGCTCACAAGGCGGAAGCGGCGAGTGGTCAAGACCGTCAAGAAAGAGACCCGTGTTAAGCGCTCTAGGGAGCGGCAGCTGGCTCCCGCGGTAATAAGCCTCTTTGAAGAAAATTGAAGACGTAGACGTTGACATATTAGGGTCTGTTGGGCTGAGGTGCAAAAGCCTATCGCAACATGAGATCAGGAGATGCTCGATTTCGTACCAGTAAATCTAGGTCCTCCTACTTCGTATTGGTCATAGATCGGCTTAGGGCACTAAGTATCTCCATAAAGCCTAGTCCAAATTTGAGATAAATGAGAAAACGAGTTTTATCCGGTTGATACGATAATTCATTCATGTTCGGCTCGGCTCGTGAGAACCCTAGCGTACATTATCATAAGGTTACGGATTGTAGCGACCAACGGTGCAAACCACGTAGTTTATTCGAAGCAGTAGGTCTGATGCATCTATAGGCATACGCTTGAAACACACTGTGGTACTCGAGATACCTGCCGGGGAAGGTAAGTTTTTTTCCCCGGCAAATAGCCCGAGCGGAGGGCGGAAAAACTCTTGCAGTTTGAAAGACGCAGTCTACACAATAAAGACTCGGTAACATGCCAATGCGACTCACGTAGTAATACTGTGAGTTTTACGCGCCGTTTACTGCGTACCCACGCAAGATCCCCGCTCGTCTCCACGAAACTAATAAGTGCGTTAGGTACAGTACACAGTACATAGTTGTTCAGGGTCCAGAAAGTTCCGAGGCGGAGATGGTCCCCCTTCCCGTGGATACTACTGTGTACCTGCCTCATGTGGGGAAGGCTTTGCCGCCTGTGGTCGCTACTGCACAGTAGGTAAACAGCTGGAGGCCACGACGGACAGTTTCTATCATCACCTTCCGCACTTTCTTCTTCTTTCCTCCATCTCGACAGCTTACATCGGTCTTAAGCGAAACCCAGCACCGCTATTCTGTGCCATTTTGCTGTCAATTGCAAAGGCCACCACCCTAAGTTGTCAGCAATGCTATCCACCAGAGAGGAGATCAAGTCCGCCCTCGACGCTTACCGCTCGTACATCGCGACCAATAACCGTCGAGCTCTAGAACGCTTGATTCCCATCATTGTGAATTGGGTCCCTAACGAGGATTTTGAGGAAGACGAAAGATCCGATGACCAATTTATCCTCCGGCACAAACTCAAATCCCTCACCTACCACCTCTTAGAATTTGGGGCTATCGTGCTTAAGTTCTCAGACCCGACGGATGTCCTTACGCGCTGGGACGAGCTCGTGCCGCTGCTCGAGCTCGATGGGGTGAATAGACTCCGTCTCCCAGGAAACGAGGAGGACGATGAGAACACAGAGGACGACGACAACGAGGACGGCACACCGCAGCCGGTGGCAGTACTTGCCGACCAACAGTATCGCGAGCTCAAGTTCAACGAGTACGCCACGGCCGTGGAGGCCGCGCTCAAGGACCGCGTGCTGGAGGAGGCGCGTGATTCCGTCGCGTTTCCCGAGGAACTGCGCGTCCTGTTCGAGCTGGGCGTGGACGGCTTGTGCGGGCCTGGTCTGGCGGGTTTACGGGCCATGTTCGGGTGCGACTTCTGGATCGGACTGGGTAAAGAGCGTATCGAGGATGTGGTCGCACGCGTCGGGGGTCCTGGCGATGGATTGGGGCCATGGGGTGGGACCAAGTGGCAGGTATTTGATCGGCCTGATGACAACGGCGACCAAGATTTTGTTATTGCGGGCGGATGGGGTATAGGCTCAGGTCTGGATGCCCAGAGTTGCTGTGCCGTATTCTGTCGAAGAAAGGACGAAGAGGAGTTCGCGTGGTGGTACACGATAAGCGATGAGTATGCCGGCTTCGCTTTCGACACGATTCCGAAGCTGTTAGACTACTACAAGGACTATCAGCAGACGGCTTTCGAGGGCGACGTTGACGAGCTCGCTCATGAGGAGTATCTGTCCGAGGGTGGAATATTTTAAGCGATAGTGAATCGGAAAGTTCACGGGATCGCTTAGTGTCTACATGCCTCAGTTGTCGTGTCTATGAGAGATGAGCCGGGATGTCTGCACCTCTCTGTCTTGGACCATCACATGTTGTGCGAGGCCAACAAGTCCCGACTCGATGGCGAGGAGCACACGAGTTGTGGTCGCAAAGAAGCCAATCGCAGACGCTGACGCAGATTGAAATATCTAATGTGGGGTGGGGGTCGGCTGTGACGTTGGTGTCTACCTCGAATGTACCTACTGTACATACCTACTGTACATACCTACTGTACATACCTACTGTACATACCTACTGTACATACCTACTGTACATACCTACTGTACATACCTACTGTACATACCGTACTGCGAGTACATGGGTTGCAGGGAGGTCCCGGAGGTATCACCGAGGTGGTGGTGTCTTGGATATACTATGGAGTAGGTAGCAGCATCCGAGTCCTCTTCCTCGCTGCTTGACAGATCCAAAGTCCCAAACACGCCGCCACCCGCAAGGCAGCTACCGATATGCTGTCAGCTTCGGCTCCATGCGCGGCGCGATGTCAGGATTGCATCCGCTCGGGATATAGCTAGTGCGGTAGTGCCTTTCGAGGACAGAAGTAATAAAAGTCCCGACTGGAATGCGAGGCACGCCGTCCCTTTCGAGAAGCTTTGGTCCAGGCGGGTCCATGCCAAGTGCCAACAGCTTCCCCCTCACCGTTGGTCTCACCCATCGATCCCGTTTCTTGTCCGTGCGCTGCATCGTCGAGATGGACCTGAGATGCCAGGTACGTACGGACTTGGATTCCGGTATGCCTGGTGCACGCAGCTCACATTGGCCTCAGAGTTGAGATAGCAGACACTGGCCCTGACAGGCCCGATTACTGAACGAATGAGTGTTGCAGGGAGCTGCAGCATCATGTCATCATGTCATGCATTCGGCGAGTTCACGTATCCACGAGTTTCTCCCTCGGCCAGAGATCTCTGCTTCTATCAAGCACACATGGAATGAACAAACATAACAAGAAATAATAAGAAGAAAAAAATAACAGCAAAACCGAGACTGCAGTACTCAACCTGATCTAGAACAAAAGACACACAGCAACGCCTTCGGCACGTGTTGAGCTGAACCGGGAGTTACCAGAGTTCACAGGGAGGTATGTACCCTGAGTATGTAGAGGTACCCTTTGCACCCCTGACTGGAAGATCGCCAGGCCCTCTTCAGCCCCTCCCTTGCTCGGATTTTAGCTTCCCCAACTTTAAGTTGCATCTGCCGCCCACCCCAAGGGCCACCCACCTCACCTCCCTCCACCATCCATCCCCATCCTGCCATCCTGCCACCGCTTTTCCAATTATCGCATCGTTTTCGAGCTGCTTCCCGTAGTAAAACTTGATGATGTCGTGAAGCACGCGAGCGACACAACGCAACGAGAATGCAGATTTGCTCGCGTCGGCCGTAGTACCTTGCAAGACCTTCTCTCAGTCAAGAACAGGCCACTGAGTGTTCCTTCTCTGATGCAAACAGCTGTCCGAGGGAAGAAGAATCATGTGTTTCTGTTCCGTCTCTCTTCTATCGTGACCTGACCGGAATGTGAATCTGTCTACGTACTACGTACTACATACGCGGTACTGCGGCACTCTGATTGTTCCTACACGTGTACTAGAAGACGTCGACGCCACATCATCACCGCTCGCAGCCAAGGTTACACTCTGGACGCTCCAGCTCGACTAAAGTCAAGACACCAGGGGTTGCCCTGGTTGTCAAACCCTTGACGACTCGGGCTTATTTTTTGCTTGCTGGAGTGCTTGGAGCCAATCCCGCCTGAATATTACAGCGGACGGGAACAGGGGGGGGGGGGACCAGCCAGCGAGCTTGGGTGCTCAAGGGTGCTTGTGTTGGTCACGCAGTCAGGGCAGCCCTGGAGCTTCCCAAAGCCAGACTCGAACCGGGAAAAACGCAAATTTCATGCGCTTTTCCACATTCCCTCTCTCGCTCTCGCTTCCTCTCTTCGCAACTCTGCCTTTGCCGGCCCTGCATATCCACATCGGCACTGCACTACTCTTTCCTCCCTTACTTTCCATACCTTACACTGCACTTTCCCTTTTTGCCAGCTTTTCTCCCTGCGGCGTCGCTCTTTCCCGACTGCATTCACGACTCGCGCGTGACTCGAGCTGTGTTTCGGCCCGGACTGAAAGCAGCAGCGACCAGCAGCGCGCAGCTGGAGAAGGAGCCGTCGCAGCTGTCAAACGGGTCGATCACGAGCCAAATCGTCACCGGGGGCAGTCGTCACCACTCACCACACAAATTTTCTGCCACCAGGCCCAAACAAGCTCCCCAGTCGCCAGTCAGGTCTTTCTTTGCCGCGACGATGGATCCAAGACAACCACCACAGCAGCAGCACGGGCGCGACCCATTTTCACGAAACGCTGCCTCGCCTTACGGCCGCTCACCATTTCCGCCATCCACGACACCAACGCAGACGCAGCAGACGCAGCAGCAGCATCAACATCCTTCTCAGCAGCATCAACATCAGCAGCAACAGCCACATCAGCAGCAGCCACATCAGCAGCACCAGCCTTATCCGCCCTCGGCCCCTTCTGCGCCGGCTGGTCCACAGTATTCCGATCAACGACGACCATCCGATCCGCCCTACTATCCCCAACCACGATCCTATCCTCCCGAGCCGACACCGCACCACCCTCCGACTCGTTCTCATTCGCGACACCAGAGCAGCTCGTCAATATCCTCCAACGCTGCAATACATCGCGCCATGCCGCCGCCAGGCTCGCCTCCGCAAAACCAGGGGCCCGGCGGCCATCCGCCCTACGGATTGCCGCCCCAACCAAGACCGCCTCCCGTGTCGGTCGGGCCACCGTCGGCATTTCCAGGCGGTCGAGAGCTGCCGGCTCTAGGCTCGCTGCCACGCACAGGTAGCACAGGCAGCAGCATGTCGATATCGTCCATGCTCGGTGGTCCTGCGCCGAGGGACAGAGACCCTGGCGCACCGGCGCACTACGGTCCTCCTCCACCCGGACCCGGCTACACGCCTTCGATGCACGCATCTCCGCGAATGCACCAGGGCAACCCGGAATACACGGCCTTTCGGAGACCGCAGACCCCGCCAGAACACGCCCACAGACTCTACGATGGCAGAGATCCACGCGACCCGAGACAACCCACGGCTGCGTCCCCACACGGTACCTACGGCACACCCGAGGTCCAGCGCTACGGGACCCCCCAAGCCTACGCGCAGCGAGGCGTGCCTCATCCCGCGTCGGAGCAGGCGGCGCGAGAGCAGGGGAGAATGCCGGGCAGCGCGATACCTCGGCCGGACAGCCAACCCAAGTCTTTCGCCGGTATCCCACCGCCGCGACCGATGGATATGGGCAGACCACCTCAGGGCGAGAACTTTGTGCGCAGGGAGGATGAGTATAATCCAGAGCGTCCCGGCCGGCCCATCAAGTACGACGACCCGCGATACATGTCGGACCGCGAGCGCCAGGAGAGGGAGATGGACATGATGCGCGAACGCGAAATGCAAGAGCGCGAGAGGGAGTTCCGGGAACGAGAGCTGAGGGAGAGAGCCCTGTCCGGCGGTGATGCCGGCCGACAGCACGCCATGATGCAGGAACACTACATGCAACAGCAGATGGGCCCCAGAGGACCGCAGCCTCCTTTCGGCCGACAGCCGGATCCCAGAGACCAAGGAGCCTGGCGCCACCAGCAATACGAGCCGGCCAGAGCACCGTATGACCCGGCAGCGCCGTTTCAGCGACACCACGAGTATCCGCCAACGACAGGACCGCACTATGCCTCGCATCCCGCATACTCCCAGCAGCAGCAGCAGCAGCCTGGCGAACGGTACCCTCCTTCGTCCGGCCCACCACCTCACCACCTCGGTCCGCACCAGGGCGGGCCTCCGCCCCCATTTAGTTACGAAGGCTCCCCCGAACAACGCCAGCGGAACGGTCCCCAACACCACCCTCGTGACCAGCCGCCACCGCCGGCGATGCAGCGCAGTCGCACCCAGGACGAGGGCCATGTACCACCACCATCCGTCGCCTACAGCGCCGGAGGCGGACCCAACATGTTCGAGGGCGCTAGGAATAGGAGTATGGATGACATCCACCAGGCTCCTCACAACCAGAGATCACTGCTGCAGATCCAGGAGATCAACCGGAAAGGGAGAATCTCGCCGCTGCCCCAGGCTGTGCAAGGGGCGCAACCGCAGTTGTCCGGCCCTGCTGGAGAACCCGGCATCAAATCCGAGTTTGGCCGCATCTTCGCGGGTATCAGCGGCGGAATCGGTGGTATCTCTAGCCCAGCGCCGACCCGGACAGCGCTCCCGTTCTCGGGCCCTGGCATGCTCCGTCGCGACGAGTCCGATATGCCGCCGCACGATGTAGGTCCAGAGCCACCCGCGAAACCCGCCGCGCGAGGCAAACGCAGCAGGAAGCCCAAAGACGACGATGGCCACGGCGAGGACAGCGGCAGAGCAAGCCCCGCCGGTCGCAACAAACGCGCCAAGAACCATGCGCATCATCACCATCAGTATGTTTCTATCGTCCTTGATTGCTTTTTAGCTACATACCCACTCACTAACAGACCTAGTCACCACCACCACCACCACCATCACGCCCAGGAGCAGCAGGTCCCATCGCCGGCCGTGATCGCGGGCACCCCTTTCAAGAACGCGAAGGAGTCGACACCCTCGCCAACAGGAGGCTTTGTCAAGGACCTCCACGCAGCTCACCACCACCACGTCGCCCCTCGCTCGACACCAGGCAGCCACGCGCAGACCACCAACGCGAAGGCCGTCGCACCGCCCCCTCATCCCATGATCATGCCCAAGCCGAAGAAGCTCTCGGTGAGCAACCAGGCGGTGCTCGACAGCGTCGCCAAGCTGCCGCGCAACCACCTCGGCGACGTGCCCTACGAAGTCAAGCTCAAGCCGGCCCGCCTCCAGGACCCGCGCACGGGGCGTCCGCCGCGCTACGGGTACCAGTCCACGCCCGTGCCGCTGCCTTGGGACCTTATCAAGGACCACCTGAACTGCACACTCACCGTCAAGGTGGGCAAGCAGCACCTCGCCCCCGCGGCGCGCGAGGAGATCACCAGCCGCCGCGCGCTGTGGGGCACCGACATCTACACGGACGACTCGGACGTGGTCGCGGCGTGCATCCACGCGGGCTGGATCCGCGGCGAGTGGCCCGAGGAGGTGGACGTGGACATGCTCGACCTGTACACGCCCGCCGCGGCGTTGGACGAGAAGTCGTCGGACAAGAGAGGAGGAAGCGGGAAAGCCAAAGCGGCGGCGGCCAAGGCCGTCGCGGCGGCGCAGACCAACAGCCTCGTCGTGCTCGACGCGCCGCCCAGGGGCGGGCCGCAGAACGTGCCCGAGAACCGCGACCTGCACGTCACGGTGCTCATCCTTCCCGTGCTGGAGAAGTACGCGAGTTCGTGCCGCTTCGGCATCCGCAGCCGCGAGTTCGGGGGCGAGGTCGTGGATGGTGTGGTCGACGGCGGAGGCGAGGCGCACCACTACCGGTCGCGCCACGACGGGCTCAGCTTCATGATCACGGGCCTGCGGTGGGTTAGTAACGGCGCGGGCACGCAGAACAGGCTGCGAGGGAAGGCGAGGCGGGAGCGGATCCGCCGCGCGCTGAGGGAGGTGGAGCTGGGCCCCGTGTGGGCCGCGAGGTCGCTGAACTTGGATGTCGGCAAGGTGACGACGACACCTGCGGCGGCGCCGGCGACGCCCGTGACGCCGATCGAGGGCGATGTCGAGATGACGGGGAACTGGTGGAAGCACCGCGGGACGCCGCCGCCCAGCGGCTCGGAGGGGGATAAGGAGAACGTCCCTGCTGCGGGGCGTGGTGCGGGTGCTGCTGTGGGCGCGGACGAGACGCGGGCGGGCTCGGAGCAGATGCTGGACGATGCTGACGAGATTGCGGGCAGTAAGGAGGTTGTTGATGTCTCTGGGACGTCGGGCCTTAAGGACGGCGGTGCGGACGAGGCATCGGCTAGTAAGGAGGTCGATGGGGATACGACGTCGGGCAGTAAGGAGGTCGATGCTGACGAGACGTCGGGCCTTGAGGAGGTTAACGCGGACGAGGCGTCGGCTACTAAGGAGGTCGATGCTGACGAGACGATCGGGGACGATACAATTGTCGAGAACGACAAGGCAGACGAGGAGGAAGCCGGCGATAAGGGCGCAAGGGCTTCTCCCGAGGCACAAGTGGCTGCGCCGGCGGAAGCGGTCGACGGCGAGAAGGCTGCCGAGACTGCGTCCGCGGGGGACGAGCAAGCGGGCCGGGACGCGCAGGTGGCCTCCCCGACGGAACATGCGCCAGAGGACGCCGCTGAGCCGATTAAGGAGGCGGAAGCGGAACCGGCGGGGGCCGCGGCTGAGGCTGCTGAGGAGACGGCGAGGGAGCCGGCGAAGGAGCCGGTGAAGGAGCCGGTGAAGGAGCCGGTGAAGGAACCTGTTGCCGCGGAGGCAGAACCGACGACGGGGTCCGAGTGAAGTGGGGTGGCTGTACATATATCGCATGGCATGGCATGGCATTGTGCAACGGCCGGTGTCGCATGGGTGCTTCTGCTTTTGGTGCAAGCAAATGATACCTCTCTGCTTACTGGGACGTTATTTTCTTTTCACCCAGGTCGGCGCAAGGCGGGTCGTCTTGCTATTCGCGGGTTCGGGAATTAGGTGTTTAGCGATAGGCATAGGGTAGTGAGTAGTGTTGTTGTATGGCGTTGAGCAAGTCGCTCTTTACTTTACTTCTTGTCTACTGTCTGACTTGTACAATGTACTCTGCAGTGTTATGTCTGCTGATGCCATGAGAGGGGTGGCAGAGCTGGTATAATGGCATAGACGCGATGAGTCTTGGCTACACGGTCGTCTTCTTGATATTACTGTTATCTTACACTCTGGTCTCTACATCAGGACCTCGTCTAATTTACATGCCCCTTCACAAATGACGCTTCCGAAATGCGCATTCTCCGACCGCGACGCACTTTTATCCTAGTTTTCCTTTCCAGTGTCTCTCTGATCCCGTCATCTACTCGACACCAGGCCCTCCGATCTCCTTCGCATCTCACGACAGTGTGTGTGTATGTGTGTGTGTGTGTGTATACACCCAAGGGGTGCGTGTATATGCAGTGCGTGTTGTGTTAGGGCGTATGTTGTTACATGTGCCTGTTCGTGTTGCGATTCTCTGATTAAAAGTCGGTCACCCTCCCATTATAGCTCCAGTCCCCCTTCCCACCCCAGCGGAGCGGCTCGTTCTTTGGTCCGCCGACCTCGCCGGTGACGGGGTTGCGGTCGCCCTCGAACTCGGGCGGGGCGCCCTTGCGGATGCCGCCGCTAAAGGTCGCTTCTCCCTCAGCTGCTGCCGCCACCACCACGGGTTCTTGGGCTGCTGGTTGGGCTGTTGTCGGGTTCTGAGACGGGGAAGGGGAGGTAGTATGTCGGCTCGTCTGCAGCGGGGAGGAGACGGGCGCGGCGGCCACGGTGGTGTGGGTTGAGAGCCGGGCCTCGGCCTCGCGCTGGAGGCGCTCGAACTCGGCTTGCTGCTCGGCTGGGAGGCGGGGGGGCGCAGGGGCCGGGTCGAAGGTGGAGGAGAGGAGGCGGGTGGTGGTTGTGGGACGGAGGCGGAGGGAGGAAGGGCGGACGATGAAGGGCCGCAGGGGGCGGATTAGGCGGGACATTCTGGTCTTGTTACTACGATTGATGAATGGGGTTGACGGTATTGTTGCCGGTCAGTAAGAGGATAACCGAAGAAGAGTGTCAGTCGAGTTGAGGCGAAAGAGTCCGAGGTGGTGGATTTTCGGGTTCGGCGATGACATTGTCGACTTGAAATGTCAACTGTTCTGCCGGCCCGGCATGCTCCTGCTGCAGGTGGGGTCCGGCCGAGTGGGGCTAACTCCGTCGGAGTTATGGTGGGTCCCGTGTCTGGCTCAACAAGGAAAGGAGCCAGCTTCGAGAGTTCCCTCCTCGAAGTCGGCGATGAGATGTACGTACCTCTCGGCTCTCTCCCTTGTCATCTTCCGAAGGGGACGGGAGTCTCGAGGTTCATCTCGACGATGTTGACGACATCGCCTTCGTCAAGCAGCACTGCAGGCTCTCCATATTGAAGAACGGTCAGTTCAGTCTGCGCGGCTCCAAGGCCCGGTTCTCCGTCTCTGCCTCTGTGCGTCACCGAGCTGTGCGCTGCCGGGCGAAGCAGACAGAGATCGATATTGATTCGAGCATGAATCCTTGCGCAAGCATATCCGATAGATGGCACGGCAGAGCAAGTTGCTCGGCAGTCCATTCTCGTCTATTCTCGTCATTCTCTCGCTCATATGGCCTCGACGTGTGTACAGACATCCGAGTACAGACAGCTGAGTACACGTCTGCCAGTGCAGATGTCGCACGCATTCAAGCACGCTGCAGCGCAGCATGGGAGGAAACACCAAACCACAGCTCAGCGCACGGCAATTGGTCTAAAGTCGAGACTCCTGGATTCTCACTGGAGCCTCAACCGGCGTCATCTGACTCTGTCTCACCCCAGACGCCGAAGCAACACGTCTTTTGGCGGCGTGGCAGGCTAAAATGGACAGCCACCGGTGGCTGCAGGCCGCTTTAAGCGAATCACCTTGCCGTTATCAAACAGGCCTGGCAGCATCTCGTTGGACCGTCTGGGCCACTTGCTGTGCATGGCCGCTGGCAATAGCATCCGTTCGGCTTGGGGTATCGTCGCTTCGACCTTCCACTCTCCCTGCGGTCCCCCGCAGTTCCCTTGGAGCTGTACGAAGCACATGTCTGAGGGCGACCCCTCCAAGCTCTCCGTCCCAGATGAGACGCTGCAGCTGCGGATTGCACCCCGTCCTGCATCGTCCTCTTGTGCAGTAAAACCGGCCAATCTGCTTTAAGCGAGGCGATTGTCTCGTTCGACAGTAGACTCTTGACACGTACATACATGAGCAACATCATGCCTCTGCATCTATGGGCGCCGCCAGACTGAGACGCTCCTCCGGACTGTACCAAGAACCGTGCAAACGACGACCGAACGGATCAAACAACGACCAACTCGACGACCTCTGCGCAAACGGATCCCCCTTGATCCTCTGTGAGAACGGATCTTGATGGCTCCGCATCTCGCGCCGACCCCGAACCTCACAGACGCCATTAACCGAGGATGGAGGAGATCGGCGACCAAGTCCCCGAGACGCACCCGGCCCCCGTGCTCTACCTCGTGCCGTACAACCGGGCGGCGCGGCAGGCGACGCTCGACCCCCAGAACGAGTACTTCCGCTCGCGCCTGCCCAACGACGTCATGGCGCTGTACGTCAGCTTCGAGAACCCGGAGAAGCAGGTGTACACGCTCGGCCGCGCCGGGTGCGACATCTTCCTGCCGGACCCGAGGGGCGCCGACATCTCGAAGCACCAGTGCTCGTTCGTGAACACGGAGCGCGGCGCCGTGCTGCTCGAGGACACGTCGAGCAAGAGGAACACGGAGCCGCACTCGTCCACCAACGGCGGCCAGACGATCGGGTTCGCCAAGGGGGACGCGTCGCGGCGGGTCCTGGTCGCGCGCGGCATCAACAACATGATGCACATCGGCAGGGACAGGTACTACCAGTTCGAGATCCACTGGGACTCGGACGGGCTGTACGACTTTATGAACAAGGACGAGAACTACCGCACGGGCCCGCGCAAGAGCAAGGAGAAGAGGTACCTCGAGGGCGACAAGGTCGGCGGCGGCAGCTACGGCAACGTGTTCTGGGCCATGGACGTGCACACGGGGTGTGTGATGGCGGTCAAGAGGTTCCACAACATGCAGGGCAAGCACCTGGAGTTTGCGACCAGGGAGATCACCAACATGTTCCGCATCAGCCGGACGTCGTCGATACATCATGTGAGACTCCATCCTTACCGCCGGATGCAATTGCGCTGACAGTCTATTCTAGGACCACATCCTCGAGATCCTCGACTGCGCGGGCGGCGGCAAGGGCGACGACTGGGGCGAGATCTTCATGCCGCTCAAAGCCGGCAACCTCAAGACGCTGGTGCAGGACCCCTCCCAGGCCGTCGACGCGGACGAGGTGGCCGAGCTCGTGCTCCGGCAGATGCTGCGCGCCCTGGCCTGCATCGCAAAGCACAAGATCGTGCACCGCGACCTCAAGCCCGAAAACGTGCTCTGGGAGATCGACGAGTCGACGGGCGGTTACCACTTCCGGCTCGGCGACTTCGGGCTATCCAACAACCCGGAGCTGGCCGTCACGGTGGCCGGGACGGAGCCCTTCATGGCGCCCGAGGTGTTCAACAGCGGGCGGCAGACGGAGAAGGTCGACATCTGGTCGCTGTTCGCGACCATCGTGTGGGTCAATGACGTCGAGGGGTTCCGGCGCCGGTGCGCCAAGATGCGCGCGGGGGAGATCCACGCGTGGCTCGCGCGGATGGCGGCGACGCAGCCGCAGTTCTGGGACATCCGGGGGATGGCGTCGATACGGGCGCGGGACAGGCCGTCGGCGAGGCAGCTGCTGCGTGTCCTCGGGGCGCTAGAGGAGGAGGGGGACGGTGCGGGTGAGGTGGACGAGGTTGCGGACGCGCTGGCGAATGCTCTCGAGCTGGATCCGACGGGCGATGAAGAGGAAGATGCCGGGGTGGGACCGAGTCGCGGATGGGGCGGGGCGGAGGGCGAGGTGCCTGCCGTGCCGTACTACGAGACGTATGTGCCCGGCTGGTCGCAGAGCGGCGACGACGAGGAGGGCGAGGGCTCGAGGACGTACAGGCCGCCGCCGATGGGGGAGAGTCCGCGGGCAGAGGTATGTTTTATTCTCTGCCACATTCTTGCGCAGCTAACCCTTCCAGGCCTGGGTCAAGCCCTACGACGAGCCGTACGGGCCGCCCGACGACGGCGATCCGGACAGCGGCACCGCGGTCCCCGACGCGTGGACGGCGAGGCAGCTGCCGACGCGGGAGATGAACTACCTCGTGGCCGCGCAGGTGGGGCAGAGCCGCGACCGGAAGGGCAAGGGGAAGAAGAGGAAGGGGTAGACCTGTTCATCTGTGTGGTGCTGGTCTTTTATAGATCGACGGCTTTTTCAAGGAGTGTTTTTCTTTTCATGGCACGGCACGGCACGTCTGGCACTCGGACGGACGCGGCTGGCGGGTTGGAGCTTGGTTTGCTTTTCTAGCATGGGCAGTCTGTCGCAATCGCGCGGTCGAAGGGTATGCATCAGCGATTGGGGGGGGGGGCGGCGATTCTGTGTAGGTAGTTGCGCTGGATCACGGCACGGCACAACAGATTGCATTAGGGGGTCGCAGGATACTCGTCGCCATTCAGGGCGACGACAGCATGACTTGAACAAACAGCGAGGGCAAATCTATCCACGACTCCCGCATCCACTCCCATCTGCGCCACGAGTCGCTTCTCTGACGTGCAGCGACCAACGACGCAAGACCGCGGCCGCAATATCATCGTCAGTAAACACAACACATACACGCCTCCCTCCACACCCCCAATCGCAAACCCAGCTCCTACCCTCCCACCGACCCCTCCCACGTCTCCCTCACCACCCTCCAATACCGCCCCGGATCAGCCACCATATGCGCCACATGCGCACTCCCCACAAACTTCTCCAGCCTCACTCTCCCAAACTCCCCCCTCTCCCTCGCCACCGCAGCATGCCCCTCCACCCCACGCCACGGTATCAGCGCGTCCTCCTCACTAAACACGTACGTCCTGCCCGCCTCCCTCACCAGCGCGGGATCATTGTGTCGCGCCGCGAGGCGGGCGAGGAAGTCCCCGCCAGGGACGAAAACGTGCCAGACCCAGAAGAAGAGGGCGAGGAGGTGCACGATGGGTAAGGCTAGCGTCCGTCGCCACCCGGGGGGGACGGTGGCGGAGAAGGCGGCCACGCTGCCGAAGTAGGTGAATGAGCCCGGGGCGGAGTCGAAGATTGTTGTGTGAGGGGGGACGAGGGAGGAGTCCGAGGGGGAAGAGGTGGCGGCGAAGGCGGTGTAGAGGTGGGACATGACGGCCGAGCCGGCGTTGCTGCAGAGATGGGCTAGGAGCCGGGGAGAGGAGGAGGAGGAGGAGGAGGAGGAGGAGGAGCGCGGGACGAGGGACCGGATGACGGACACGGCGGGGCGGACGGCGCGGGCGCCGAGCGGGGGGAAGATGAGGTGGTACGGCTCTGACTTGATGAGGAGGATCGCGGAGGTCGGGTACAGGGCTCGGTAGCGGGTTAGGTACTTTGCTATGTGCCTGTCGCCGGCGCCCATCCAGCTGGCGAAGAGGATGAGGCCTGGGGGTGGGACTGTGTTACTGCTTGGTGGCGCGGGGGGTTGCGACGGGTCTGGGGTATAGAGGTAGACTTGGGGGGTGAGGCGAGTCATGAAGGAGAGGGTACGGGCTGGCGAGGTGGTAGTGGAGGACATGACGGGTAGTTGCACAGGGAGCTGATGAGTGAGCTGCTCAACTGTCAAACTGTTAAGTTGCTAAGTAATTATCTGTGAGTGGCCAGTTCTGCTACGAAGAAAGGGTTGTCCGGCCGCAATTGTATGCAAGATTGAAAGAAACGCAGCCGCTCCTTGGGGCACGGCCAGCACTTATAGGAGCCGGCGCTACCGCAGTCTGGACCGGGATTCAGACCGCCGTTGCCAATGCCGGACGCTGACAGCAGCCGGAATGGCCTTGGAGGTCTGGACGCAGGATTTAAAGAGCTGACAGGATCGCGTCTTCTCCTCACACTCCCGGATCGGTGCTGCGATAGCTCCGATTAGTGATGTCGGTCGCTGATTATGTGTCTGCCCGCCTGTCTAAGTCTTGTGCACAGCCCAAAAAAAAAAAAGGGAAATAATCGAAAATGGCGCCGGCAGACGGACAAATGACGGTGACGCTGGATCGACGGAGCTGTACGGTCCAGCTGCCGTGATAGGCTACGGCTATGTTCGGATAGTGAGCTGGTAGCACGATCACTATGCGCACCTAAGATGGCGACCGAACTAGACACTCCGTCTTGGCTTGCGAATGTGAGATCGATCTCCTCGAAAGATGAGAACTGACGAATCCAAATCCAGTAGCTCGAGCAGTGCAGTATCGTCTGAACAATTAGCCTTTCCGGGACAGGGGTACCTTATCACAGATCAACCCGGAGCGGACAGAGCAATATCTCCCATACAGTCCGCGCTCGTTACAGACCGAGATCCCGCGCAGAACAACCACCGTTGAGTGGCACAGTAGAGCATGAGCTTCGTTATCATTTCCATCATTATCGTGTAATACGAGGCCACAAGCAGCCCGGTCCTGCAGTTGCGCCACGCCATGCCCAGCCAAAGATATGCAAACACCCATCGGCAGTTCCCACGAGTTCCCTCGCGGGTTGCCCCCGGATAGCGGCCACCACTGCAACAAAGTCCCTGGGTATCTTCAGTCTCGTCCTGTCGTCAGCATCCTGGCTGACAGCTGCGAAAAATCCAATGCTGGCGACAAAAGTTCGGGTATCAGTGTCGTATGTCATTCTCCCTCGAGTGTTTGTCCTCACGACGTCCGCTGCTTCTTCTTGCTCCTCCCGCCGCCATCGTCGTCGCGGCCGACGGGGGCCTTGCTCTTGCCCTTCCCCTTGTGGGCCGTCTGGCCCCCGTGGCTGTGACTCGAATGGCCCCCCTGCGTCGTCGTCGACTGGTCCACCACGGGCGGGGGCTCGAACACGTCGACGTCGACGCCCTCGTCCTCGTTGAGCTCCTCGGCGCAGGCGGGACACTCCTGGTCGAAGGTGTGGTACTCGTAGTTGACCCCCCTCCTGCACTCGCCGAAGCGGCCGACGTTCTTGGCCTCGAGGCACGACAGCTCCTGCGACAGCTCCTCCCAGGTGAACTCGCCCGCGCACCGCGGACAGGTGCCCGTGAAGACTACCAGGCGACACATGTCTCTTTTTTCTTCTTTTCACCCTCGTGGATGTCCCATTGCCTTGTTCGCGTGATGGTGCTGGATGGTGCGGGGTGAGGCTCGGAGCTCGCGGGAGATTGATAATGTTTGCAAGAAACTTTTCCCTGCGGCGGAGCTGCGTTAGCAGAACCTCTTTTAGACAATCGTTGTAAACAAGTTGTCCTGCGATCTGTGTGATGGCGAAGATCGAGAGGAACACACCTCCAACCAGACCGAGTGAGTAACTCCGTTATCGAGCTTGACTGTCTCCTGAAGCTGGTTTCCCTTTCCTTGCTCCGTCTCCGATTTGCGTTATCTCGTAGCGTCGGAATCAGGGGGTGCACAGGGGCGGGCCGGAACTCTAGAGAGCCCCTCTATTTTCCCCAGACTCACTCGTTTAATGTCAAGCAAGCTGTGCAGAGTTCGAAGTGTATGCCTTAAGCAGAGAGGATGCAAGGGGCAAGAATTGCGAAGCTCAGAGCAGCTCCAATGCACGAGATGCAGAGCATCGCGTCATGAGATCCGGGTCCTTGCCCTGGACAACAACACTAAGGCAGCCCTGTTCGCCGTCCAGTCCGTCGTCGAGGCCCGTCATATTGCACCCACATTTAGTACATTTGATGTGGGGGGGAGGGCGTTCTCGGCCCTGCCTCCCACCTCCACCTCCAAACGGATGTCAACCACATGGCTCGATGGCGTGGTGATAGTCAGTGGCACCCACCCTGCCACCCCCGGGATAGCAGCAGGCCGACCCGACCAGTCATATCGACCCGGGCCACCAAAAAAAAAAAAAACCTGGACAGTAGCCTCTCATCTGAGTCCCAGACAAGGCATGTTGTACCACAGCTTCCGACTCGACGAGGACGAGGCTCAATTAGCGACGAAAAAGGAGGAGCAAAAGACATGACACGGGAAAGCGGGGAGAACAGGTGGCTGACTCGCATGCTCATCGTGCAACCCTCATTGGCCCGGGATAAGGTGATTCGTGGCCATTGGCAAGCCACCGGCCGTTACCGTTAGACGCTGTGGACTCACTGGACGGGGTGGTGATCCCCACGCTATACTGCATTTCTGCCTGCCGTTGCCAAGACAGTACGGCGGTACGTAGACAGTTGTTGTGTGCGAGAAGGGTAGTTCGCAGAACGGGGAATCAGAATGGAGAGCTGTCCTTCTCGCGTCGGTCCTCAGAAGAAAGAAACCATTTGCGGCAGTGCGAGATGACATGGGGAAGTCATGAACAGTGAATGCCATGGGATCCTTGCTCGACACGTGAGAAAAAGGCAGAACCTTGACCTGAAGCATGGCGGCTCGAACCGATCTGCCGAAGGAGCGGCTCTATTCCGACGACAGATCATCGTTTCCGCTCCTCACCAGCAAATGTCCAGTGCCTCACACCTCATCACAGGCAATCACTGATCAAAAATGACGATATCACGAAATGAAATGCAGGGAAATGACTGCAATTCTAAACCGCCCGAGGCGGCAGGAGCGGCGACAGCGGCAGGAGCAGCCCGGGAGGAACCTCAAAACTAAAAAATAAATAAAATAAAAATAAAAACCAAACTTGCGGCGGGAGCCCCTTCCTTCCTTCGCGGGGAGCCCCTTCCTTCCTTCGCGGGAAGGCCGAACATCTAAAAGAGCAAGAACGAACCCAGCAGCAGCCAGCCACCCCTCCTTCCTTCCCAAGGACGGCCATCAGTCAAACACAGAAAGAGCAACCCAGCCAGCCAGCAAACCCTCCTTCCCTCCTTTCCCCCTCCCCTCCCCCGGTCCCACACTTGACCGTTACCAAAACTCAGCAGGCGCCCAGGTCCTGCCACTCCTGCCCTCCGTCCGCCGCGTCCACCCACCCGTCCCACCACCCCCACGACGGAGCAGGAGCGGGGGGCGCCACTTCCCACTCCCACTCCGCGTGGTGGTGGTAGCGGTGGTGGTCCACCGCAGGCGCAGCAGCAGGCTGCCCGGACTCAGCGGCCGCGGAGTCCCCGACCTCGACCCCGGCCTCGGCCCAGGCGCGGGGCGCCAGGTACTCCGCGTCCGCCGAGAGCGGGACCCACTGGCCCCGGGCGGCCCACCAGACGAGCGGGCGCACGAGCACGAACTGGCTGTCTGTGCTGCCGGAGGAGGTTGACTGGTGGTCGTCGTCGTCGTCGTTGTTGTCGTCGTCGTCGGCGGCGGCGGCGGCAGGCACGAAGGACCCCTCCTGCAGGTCCTCGACGTCCAGCGCCCAGAAGAGGGGCACCGGGGCGCCGGAGGGGGAGACGAGGCGCGAGTTGCGCAGCGGCGAGACCGAGCGGCGGCGGGGCGGGGAGGCGAGGCGGGGAGGGGAGGCCGGGGCCGGGGCGGGGGTGGTGGTGGTGGTGGTGGCAGCGGCTGTGGCAGCAACGGCAGCAGAGGCAGCAGCGGTGGTGGCTGCGGCGGGGGAGGCAGGCACGACTGCGGCGGTGGCTGCGGCGGGAGGAGGGACCACACTTGCCGGCGAGGCCGGCGGGGAAGGCGTCACCGTGGGAGGCGGTGAGTACGGCGGCGACGAAGCCGCGGGCGAGGTGGTGGTGGCGGCGGGCGGCGGCGGCGGCGCGACTTCCTCTGCTGGTGCTGCTGGTGCTGGTTCTGGTGCTCCTGCTGCTGCTGCTGCGGCGGCGGCGGCGCGCTCCTTTCTCCTCTGCTTCTTGGCCTTAGCCTTGGCCTTGCGCGCTTCCTTCCTCTCCTCCTCCGTCGGCACCGCAGGAGCCGGCGCCGGGGTAGTAGCCCGGGTGGCCTCCTGCTCCTGCGGGCCGACGGGGGTTCCCGCGCCCGGGTGGCGGTACACAGACCGCACAATGGCCTCCGCGGACTTGCGGAGCCGCCGGTTGGCTGCCTTCCGCTTGTTTTTGGCAGCGTTCTTGCCGGCCGGGGCAGGGGGAGGGTGGTCGGCGGCGGCGTCGTCGTCGCTGTCGCTGCCGTTGCTGCTGCTACTACTACTGCTGCCATCGCTGGCAGGCGCGGGCGGGTCGAACACGCCTTCCCAGAAGGGGTCGTTGCGACCCGGCGAGGCGGAGCGGGGCGGGGTCTCCTGCCCGTCGGGGGCGTCAGTCCCGACGGGGTGGGGCCGGGCGGCCTCCTCGAACACGCGGTCGAAGTCGTAGCCGAGGGCCATGGCCATGACGGCGACCGCCCAGTGGCCGTCGTTCTTCAAGCCGCGGAACATGTGCTTGCGGTACTCGCGCAGCTTGTCGCGGTCTTCGACCCAGTTCTTGCAGAGCCGCACGTGGCCCACCTGCTTGAGCCGGTGCATGTGGGCGAGGTTGAGGGCGCTGAGGACCGTGCGCGTGTTGAGCTTGGGGTGGGCTGTTGGCACGGCGAGCAGAGGGCGCTTTCTATCATTGGGAGGGTCGCAGTGGCTTAGGATCATCCCTTGGATCTGTTGCAGGAACTTTCGGGTTCCCGGGGCAGCGGCGACGCGGATCTTGGCCATGGAGAGGGCGAAACAGGCTATCACGGCCGGGAGTGCCTTGCCGTTCTCGTATATGTCCGATAAGAAGTTTCTGAATTTTTCGGTGCGGATCGTGGTGGACGCCTCCAATAAGTGAGCCTCTTTTACGGCCTTCAAGATGGACGTCATGGTTGGCAGTGACTGGTTCTGTGACTCCTGGAGCTGCTGGACCTCCTGCTTGAGGTTGGCGATGAGATCTGCGTCATGTTAGTCAAGTGGCTACCAGTCAACGTCTGCTGCTCGGCGTGGCTTACCTTCTGTGAAGTCATCAAGTCTTGACAGCTTGCGGATCTCATCTCGTGGACCGAATACCGTGATCGGCCACTCGGGAAGGTCCTGGCGGTGCTCGCGGAGGACGTTGTACCAATTATCGACTCCGGGAAAGAGCTGATCCCACGTGCCCTACGATGTGAGTGTTGGTTTTGCGCTGTTCATCTGTGTCTATCGAGTTGCTTACCAGATCATAGCATCCGAATTGGTACCAGGTCGGACCTGGGTGGTGCAGCCGCGCGTACTTGGCCTCGGGGTCCATAGTGATTGGCGATGAGAAATGAGGACAGGCCTGATCGTGGACGAGAGCTGTGGAGAGCCGACAAAGTAGTGAAGCAGGTCTGACCGTGGGCGCAAAGCCGTGAAGGGTCGATTACTCAAAGACTTGCCTGTCAAGAGCGATAATGACGCGCCGCCTTGGTCCACTGCGCGATGCAAGTGCAAGACGATTAAGTGTCGCAAGGTAGTGATTCCAGCGATCACAGTGGAAGAATGAACAAGACGGAGGAGTGAACGCGGTGGAGGAGAGAACGCGATGGAAGAAGACTGGTGGTTATGCTCGGCGAGACGACGCGACAGTGAGATTCTTACCACACGAAAGAACGTGGTCGGCAATGCTGGTGTGAAGGCAAGGCTCCTATCACACGAAGACGCGGTTGGCGATGCTAGCGCGATGATGAGGTTCTCACCACACGAAGACGTGGTCGGCTATGCTGGAAAGAACGTTGTCGGCGATGCTGTTGCGATGCTTGGTTCGGTAATGGCTTCAGTTGCACTCTGGATGTGCAGAAGAAAGGCGATGGCTGGCGAGCTTGCTTTCTAACTCAGTTGAAGCAGAGAAGAAAGAACTGTTAACCGAGAACTAGCGAGGCCTGAGTTGAGGGAAAGGTACGAATGCGAAAACTGCTAGCGCGGTTCAGGGTGAGGGAAAGGTGCGAACACAACAGTCAGGAGGCCTAAGTTGAGGGAAAGGTACGAAGGCGCTAGCGCGGTCCAAGGTGAGGGCAAGGTACGATCAACACCCAGGAGGCACAAGGTGAGGAAAAGCTACGAAGACGAGGGGCGCTAGCGCGGTTCAAGATGAGGGAATGGTACGAGATCAACAGCTAGAGCCATAAGATGAGGAAAAGGTACGAGGCAAAGACAACGAGCTCGAGAAAGCAGGGTGGTCCTTGTGCTCGCCATATTCATCTTCTTCTTTCTGTACTAAACATAGGTATCTTGTTGTTTACTTCAGTCTCATGAGTATACAGCATGTACACTGTGGGAGCACGGCCTAGGGGGGCACGGCTTAGGGGAGAGAGCGGTCAAGGGGAGTGAGTGCTTCCAGCCAAGTAGAGGGCTACCGTCGAGGGGACCAAGCTCACCCAGGCGGGCCGCTATAAACAACTACGCGGAAGGGGTAGGTAAGTGGCTCAGACCTGAGCAGCTTTCAAGATATCTATCGGTGTAAGTAAGTGGCTTAGATCTGAGTGGCTTTCAGGACATCTATCGGCGTGTTTGAAAGTCTTGCCATCGACTGGGAGTGCAACGACTGTCCAGCACTACTTCGTTGACCTCTTGACCTCACGGGATACTCTGGAGCGCCTTGAGTGTGAAGTCCTGTCACGTCAGTGTAGTAGTCCCGGTTGGTAAGAAACACTTAAAGAAACTCACGAGTCTCGTCCCCGTTGATGAGAGATATGAAAGTAACTCACAAGTCTCACGAGTCTCAACCTTTGATATTGTAGGAGAAAGTATGTTCAACAGACACTGACTATATAGAGAATGGATTGGAATAAGAACCATAGACTCTTATAACATTTAGATCATGAAACACAAGGCGACAGGTCTTGCGTACGGAACCAACAAACACGGGAATCAATGTTTGAGGGAGCAGTGTGCAATCACACTTGTTGTCTATTTCACGAACATTACGCGACTTCTATCTGCTGTGTTGAAAATACAAAGTTTCGCGGGGTAAGGACAATGTTAGAGTCTATCATGAGTTGCGTGAATCTGTAAGTTGAGAAACCAGACCCTGGACGCATTCTCATGAAAAGAGCCGGCCATCAAGGCGAAACCCTTGTCAGTCTAGATGTATGATGAATAAAGCAGCCTCGATCCTATTTTGATATCTAACGCCATGCCATAAACATAGACCGCAATTCATCACATATGTGTGAGAACTCGAGAAAACAAACAATAGACTTATTGCCTACCGCGCATCTTCCCAGCCTGCCCGCCCTGTCTCGGCTGGCTACCGTACGCCCTCCGCCCCTGCGTCTTCTTATCCCTGCTCAAGCCCGCAGCCAGCGTCAGGTCGATCCGCGGCGGCGTCGAGAAGCCGAAGCTCTTGGCCACCTTGGCCAGGTCGAGCTGGTGGATGTCGAACACGGAACGCAGGCTGTGGCTGGCGTACGCGTGCAGGTACGACCGGTAGCCCTCCTTGGCGCTCTGGTTGAGGTAGTAGTTCTTGCCGATCAGCTTCTCCAGCTGCGACTGCACGTTGAGGATCTTCTTGGCGGGGAAGTCGAACTCGACGACGGGCACGCGGGCCGCCTTGAGGTGGGAGAGGAAGCCGACCTCACTCGGCTGCAGGAACATGAGGGAGCGGCCCTTGGTGTTGCTGCCTCGGGCTGTTCGTCCCACGCGGTGGATGTAGTCGCGGGGGTCGTCTGGCGGGTCGAACTGGACGATCCAGTCTACTGCGGGGATCTGGTGATGGTCAGTAATAAGTAAGCAGTGAAGGTGAGTCGGGAAACATACATCCAAGCCACGAGCGGCAACGT
Source organism: Coniochaeta sp. PK30-01 (assembly GCA_023628855.1). Lineage (NCBI taxonomy): Eukaryota > Fungi > Ascomycota > Sordariomycetes > Coniochaetales > Coniochaetaceae > Coniochaeta > Coniochaeta sp. PK30-01. The sequence goes on along the minus strand of JAMAJW010000006.1, from coordinate 526,775 downwards.
CTGTGCAGATGAGGGTGCCCTGGGTGGCATTGCAGAACTCGAAGAAGGTGTTTGTCCGCTTCTGCTGCTTCTGCTTACCGTGCAGGTCCAGCACCTGCAGGTCGATGTAGTTGAGGAGTTCGGAGTAGTACTTCACGCAGTTGCAGGAGCTGACAAAGACGATGACCTTCTTCTTCTGCATCTTCTTGAGGAAGGAGAACAGGAGGAGGAAGCGCTTGTCGGCCTCGCACAGGACATAGCCCTGCTCGAGACCCTCGACTGTGCTGAACTGCTTCTCCTCATCCACGTTGATGTAGAGAGGCCCCGGCCGCAGCGAGATGCGCGCGAGATCCTCGACCTTGGTGGTCTGGGTGGCGGAGAAGAGCATGGTTTGGCGCTCCTCCTTGGGCAGGATTTTGATGATCTGCTTCATCTCATCCTCGAAACCGATCTCCAAGATCCGGTCGGCCTCGTCGATGATGAGTGACCGCAGGTTCTTGAAGACAAAGGGTGTGTTCTGGAGATGGTCGAGCAGGCGTCCAGGGGTGGCGATGATGAGGTTGACGCCCTTGGTCAGCTTGTCCGCCTCTGCTCTCCTGTTCGCGCCTCCAATGACGATACCGTATGTCTGGGAGTGGTGCTTCATGAGCTCCCGGGCGACACCGAAGATCTGGAGAGCCAACTCGCGGGTCGGCGAGACCACGATGACGCCGGTACCGTTGCGCGGCTTGAAGCGCAGCGAGTGCAGCATCTCGACCGCGGGAATCAGGAAGGCCAGAGTCTTTCCGGAGCCCGTCTTCGCAGCGCCGAGAACATCCTTGCCGGCCAGGAGTGGCGGGATGCCTCTGCGCTGGATCTCTGTCATCTTGGTGAAGCCCATCTCGGTGATGGCCTTCATGGTCCGTTCCGACAGTTTGAGGTCGGTGAACTCCTGAGCGTTCATATCGGCCCCAGGAGCGAGAAGAGCGTCATTTTGGGGTAGGGCGTCTCCGTCGAGATCAGTGTTTCTGTCGCCGTTCGCCTCCCCGTCTTCCTGGTCTTGTATCGCCCTCGCCCTGGCCGGGATGTCGCTCTCTTCTTCCTCCACGCCCTCTACGTTTCCAGAGTCCGACGCGCTGTCGGAGCCGTCCTCCGAGCCACTCAGAACGTCCTCATCTTGCTCGGACTCGCTGCTGTCCTCGGGCTCCTCCACAGGCGGCTTTGGTGCCGGGGCAGCTTTCCTCTTCTTCGCCGCAACCGGGGCTTCGGTGTGGGAGACAGTCTCGGAGGCCTTGGTGCCGTTGACCTCCTTGATCTTGCGCTTCTTGCTCAGTCTGGAGTCCATTTTTTGCAAGCTGTGATGTGGTGTCTTGTTGCAAAGTGGTGCAATCGGACGTCCGACAGATTTGGTCTTCGAATTGCTTATCGCAAAGAATCCGAGAAAAAAATCACGGTGGGGTCCAGCGATTGGGTTGTTGTGGAGCCGTCTCTTATCGATAAGACTGAGACTTGCGGAGAAACATTTTGCCACGCCCGGTCTACCGGCCAGAGAACGGACAAAGTGTCTAATTTCACTGCTTTTTTACCTCTATCCACCTCTTCAGCTCCCTGAGCTCTTCCGGACAGTACGTCTACCTTAACTGGGTTATACGCCTTTCGAAGTCTCTGTACTACTGTTCAAATGCTCTCGATAACCACCCTGTAACTTTCACTTGATGCTCTGAATTTATGGTACGCTTTGCGTTTCTTCTCATGTACTGCACTATTAATCAAGAGCTTGCTCAAATCTCGTTTTAACGTTCCATCGACCATATCCGTTTGATAGAGCTTTGAGTTGTGCTCCCGCGTCGACGCATCGTAGCAGTCCTCGAGGCAGTTGAAGGGATCCCCTGATTGCTTCAGTCGAGGTCGTCCCCGGCAGAGTCAGGTCGCGGCTAAAAGCTTGACATGCAACTTTTGCGGTCTCCCGGAGCTTGAGCTTCGAGAATTCTGTCACTATGCGTTTTGATATACATTCCTATACAAAAACCCGGCAATAACGCTCGGATCCGTACAAAAATAGCCACAACCCTCAGGCTGTTTCCCGACGTCATGGTACTAGCACGGCTCGGGAAGAGGAGGACGAACGGGTGCTGGGCGCTGACGCCCTGTTGCGAGCGCAACACTTCCGTCATTGATAAGGCAGTAAGCAGCTACCTGTCCTCGCTTCGCGGCGAGCTCGTCTCAGTCTTGATTATGGGCATATATTGCAATCCTTATTTTAGGGACTTCGCCCTTCGTGGCCGTTGCCAGCGATGAGATGGATCGTCGCAGGATGCAGACACTATAATGTACTGGCAGCCATTGGCACCGGCGACACCAGCTGCACTGTGAGGTAACAAGCAGCCTCCCTCGTCAATCTGCCGGCAAATAAGCTTGACCAGACAAACTCTCCGCAAGCACCCCAGATACGACGTGGGCGCCAGGATACCACCATGTCGGAGCATTTCTGCAGGCTGATGGCGCGCGCAAGAGGCGAAGACACGGGCCAAGCCGAGTCAGGTTGTATCGCAGCATCACGAGTTAGCCTGTGATTGGCAGCAGCCGCCCATCAGACGGCTCGGGAGCTGTAAGTCGTCTTGTGGGGTAAGGATGCTCGAGATGAACATGAATTACTTCTGCTTACGGTTCCCGAGTTCGATGTTCGCGAGGATCTCGGGTGAGGTCATGATTACCTTCCTCTTTGATGGCAGCCAGGCACTCTCACACCCCCCCTGGCCTCCTATAGTGCGCGGGGCGGTAATGATGGCTGAGCTGGGCTGCCAGACTCAATATAAAAAGCCATGCCTTCCTGGCTCTTGGGTCTTAATCGACGCAGAGTTGTCTGTTCATGCCACTTGCTGACCTGGTTTCTCCTCTCCTACCATCTGTACCCAAGCTTGGCCCCCTTTATCCACCATGAAGCTACTCTTCCTCCTCACCCTGCTCATCGGCTTCGCCATGGCCCTCGAGTTCTCCGAACTCGACCCACGCCAGCGCCGGCACAGGCCGCACAAGAAGACCTCCCGACCCAAGAAATTTACCGGCACCTCGAGCATGAGAGCGGCGAGCAGACCCAAGGGCGCCCCGGACGCGTACAAGACCGGGACCGACAGAGCGACGCGCAAGCGGTCCAAGGCCAGCCTCAAGAAGATGCCCGCGGACCTCATCGACCCGGACCAGAAGCGCCGCCGAGACGGCGCGCACGCCCTGCGCCTGCTCAGACGGCAGGCGACCGCGGCGGACTTTTACGAGTGCGGGACCGTAAGTGCGGCATGACAAGTTGACAACCTCCTCCATTTAGATGATCTGGCAGCGAGGTCCAATTAGATGGACATTTGAGAGAGCTGGCAATGCTAACTTCCCTCGGGCAGGGACCGGCTCCGACAGACGCGGACTGCCAGGTGGTCATCGACCAGGTGTACGCGTCGGACGAGACGCTGGTGGTCAACGCCAACTCGTGCCTGACGTTCGTGTACGGCAGCTGCCAGGGCTTCTTCTGCTCGCTGTGCGAGACGCTGGCCACAACGACGGCGTTCGTGGGCAACCAGCTAGACTCGGCCGAGGCGCTGTGCGTGGCCGACGGCAGCACAGGCACGGTGGTCGGCGAGGACCCGCCGCAGTGGGACGCCGGGTTTGTGAATGTTGGCGATGGCTTGCCTACGTATGATGTGTGCTGAGCCGCGCAATCACATGTATACGTATATACACCTTTTGAAGACCGAAAGGAAAGGATAAGGAGGTTGTGTCTATGTTGGTGACGGGAAAAGAAGCAAATAGACTGCCTTAGTCGACTGCGAGAGTTAAAGCTGGACAAGCTGTGATTGTAAACCTGGGATATTCACAACTGAAGCTGAGATACACCTTGCCTTGGATATACTACGTTTTCCATGCCAGTGACGACAGATGCGTCGCTGCGTACGGCGGTGATTCCGTCGACTCGACTACCAACTCTATCTATCAACGTCACATCTGCCGCCATCGAGTCCTGAACCAGGTACTGTACAATTTAAAAAAATAAAAATAAAAAAAAAAAGAAGTAGCCGAGTTCACAGCGGTACCTGAGTCGGCAGCACGGACGGACGTCGCTGGTGGAGTCCCCATAGGTCATATGACTCCCCTCCGCGGGTCGCCGCCTGTAGACACCCAGTCATCCAGAGCCAAGAGTGTCAGATTGGCGGTTGCTCCCGCTGCCTCGAGAGAGGTCCATTGGCATTAGTCTCCGGAGACGTCAGCTGGGAGTCAGAGACTTTTCGCTGCGTATATCCGGCGGTCTCTGTCGTAACGCCAACGGGGATGTTCGAGAGCACGTGGGCGGCCTGGATGCTCCAGTCGTCTCTCCGGCGTGCTTCCGAGATGCAAGGCACCGCCAGAATGATCACAAACCAAGCAGCCAACAAGAGCAAGGACACACTACGGTACTGTGGCAAATCAACGTGGTACAGTGGTGCTGACTTGGTTGCCTCGGCTGTGCTCTTCCGGTGGATTTGGGACCGGGTGAACGGGTTGGACCGCTGTATTACTGAGCCGCTTCAACCCAGGGTCGGCCTTCCAGCGGTCGGTCTACCGTGGGACTACGGAGTAGTTCATGACGGCCCTTCCTTGAGGGGGTGGGATGATGGAGTTATCATGTAACCATCGCGCCGGACGGCATCAGACACAGATAGGTAGATGTCACGCCAAGATCTCGAAGACTGTTTTTCCAACTAGCATTACGAATATCCCCTTCGTTGAGTTTTAGGCGCTCGAACCATGCTGTCATGAAAGTTCTTGGGGGGCTACAGGGCTGATGACTGACATCTTCAGCGGTGGCAGTTGGGTGGCCAACTCCTTCCGTGACAGGCCTTAGCGTCTTGGCTGGTGTGGGGTCCGAAGTTCCGCCCTGGGATTCCCGATGGGTGGGTGACGGAACCGCTGCCAGACGGCGCTGCTTGCCTGGTTCAATTGGCTGGATCTCTTATTTTCTGTGACTACACCAAGACTTGTCCTGACTGTGGCCTGAAAAGACCATCAGTTGTCTGACCTGTAGGCACATCACTATACGAAGTTTCTTAGGGAGGCGCTTTTCCTTAGGGAACTATATCTACTTGACTGGCCGCTAGCTCGTCTTGCTCATCCACTTCGCCCCCGATTCCTCGACGGCTGCTTCACGATTTCTTTCCCTCTCTTCATCTGAACTCCATTCTGAACTGCGAATACGTACCGTCGTATCAGCGACCCCGGCTTCCCCAAACTCTGCCCCTCCTTACTGCCGGCAATTGGAGGCTTAACCGGTATCGAATCCCCCGGTGCTTTTCCACACACCGCTGTGGCCAAACCGGTCCAACCCTGCCAAAGACCTCACGCGAGCAGTTCATCACCCCATCACCACTCGCAAATCCCGACCCAATTCGTCTCGCTGAGCAAAACAGTCGAGCGTCCTTCCATGATTCGTGATCGCGGCACTTCGCTATCAGCGCTCCAGCGAAACCGTCAACATGCCTCGCAAGACTAACGGCGTCGGCGTCCAGGCCGAGGATGCGCAGATATGTGTCGTCATGGTGGGGTTGCCGGCCAGAGGCAAGAGCTACATCGCCCAGAAAGGTGAGTTTGAGCTCCAAGAACGCTATCAGATAGCCATGTCGTCCGGTGAGCATTGCTCCGTGGCTCGGCAGTTTCTACCGTCACAGTCACCTTTTATTCCAAGAAACAGGTTATTGGCTAACATTATGCTCTTTCCACGCTCTCCAGCCCAGCGATACCTGCGCTGGCTCTCCATCCCGGCCCGCACCTTCAACGTCGGCAACTACCGGCGCCACGACGCGCCCCAGCCCACGGCCGACTTCTTCGACATGAACAACGCCGAAGGCGAACGGAAAAGGCGCGCCGCCGCCGAGGCCGCCGTGGCCGACATGCTGCAGTGGTTCAAGACGGGCGGCGTGGTGGGCATCCTCGACGCCACCAACAGCACGAAGGAGCGGCGGCAGTGGGTCATGGACACGGTGTCGGCGGAGGGCATCGAGGTGATCTTCGTCGAGTCCAAGTGCGACGACGAGGCGCTCATCATGGCCAACATCCGCGACGTCAAGACCACGAGCCCGGACTACAAGGGCCAGGACCCGGAGGCGGCGGCGCTGGACTTCCGGAATCGTATTCGTAATTACGAGAAGATCTACAAGAGCATTGATGAGGATGGCGATGAGAACGACTACACGTACCTCAAGATCATGGACGTGGGGAAGAGGGTCGTCATCAACCGCATCCAGGACTACCTGCAGAGCCGCATCGTGTACTACCTCATCAACCTGCACATCCGGCCCAGGTCGGTGTGGTTATCTCGGGTAAGCTTTACTTTACTCATAGTAGATTTGGTGTCCTTTCACGTCTTGCTAACCAAGAAACCTTAAGCACGGCGAGTCGATGCTGAACCTAGAAGGCCGCATTGGCGGCGATGCGGCGCTGTCCTATCGCGGCGAGGAGTACGCGCGGAAACTACCCGATCTAGTGCGACAGTCCGTCGGCGTAAGTAAAATCCCGCCTTTTCAGCAACAAATTGCTGAATACGACCACTGACAAAAAAACAGGACGACCGCCCCCTAACGGTGTGGACCTCGACCCTCAAGCGCACCATCGCCACGGCGCGGCACCTGCCCAAGCACTACAACCAGCTGCAGTGGAAGGCGCTGGACGAGCTGGACGCGGGCGTGTGCGACGGCCTGACCTACCAGGAGATCAAGGACCGGTTCCCCGACGACTTCGCGGCGCGCGACGAGGACAAGTACAACTACCGGTACCGCGGGGGCGAGTCGTACCGCGACGTGGTGATCCGGCTGGAGCCCATCATCATGGAGCTGGAGCGCAGCGAGGACATTCTGATCATCAGCCACCAGGCGGTGATCCGGTGCATCTACGCGTACTTCATGCAGAAGGACCAGGAGGATAGTCCCTGGCTGCCGGTGCCGCTGCATACGCTCATTAAGCTGACGCCGCGGGCGTACGGGACGGACGAGGAGAAGACGAGCGCGAATATCAAGGCGGTTAGTACGTGGAGGGGCAAGGGGAGCACGGCGAAGCATGAGGATCCGGTGCCTGAGGGCGGGATCTGATCGGTTTTTATCACGTTCGAATGGGTGGTATTGGCGATGGGAGTTGTCTTTCCACGGCTGTTTTTTTTTGTTGCTATTTTTTTTCTTTCTTTTATTATTTGCACGGTTCCTGCATACAGGACGGACAGGACGGATTATGTGCATCACTATCTGACCTCGATGGTTGGGGCGAGGCGATTAGGTACCAGAGGATACCGGAGTTCGGGGCGACGGGATCGGCTCTCTAGGTCTAACTGTTGTGTGCTTGTTCGCGGCGGTTGATGGTTTAGGGGGTGGTTCAGAGGTTATCGTGACAGGGAAATGGGGGGGGGGCCCTCTAGAAAGGATTGTAACCAAACGGATGGATTGCAAAGGACTACGATGGACGGTCAGAGGAACTGAAACGACTTTTCAATCTTTTGGCCTTGTATCTGCGTCACTATGGTTCTATACCTTAGCTATGACATTTTGGTCAATTGACACGGCCGTGATGACGATTACGATTATGGGAGCTGCACGTGTCTGATATCTCAAGCTAGACTCCGGGCTTCGGAGCTGGTATCCATTCATTCACTCAGTTACTCATTTATCATATCTACCTTACTCTAGTGTTGCTAGCTGTCAGGCAACCCATCCACCCCCGCCGAAACAGCCAATACTGCTCACATCCTCGTGACAATGGCAGACATCTCCGTCCGCGAGTCCATCCGCTGGATGCCAGACGAGGCGAGCGAACCAACCTCGACCCTGGTGCTGACGTCGCCGGGGAGGCACTTCGTCGACATCAGGATCCTGCTGCCGCTGGGTACTTTGCATCCCCTTCCGAAGATGATAAAACAGACAAGAGTATACTAACCCCCGAGGGAAAAGACCCGGCTGGGAACCTAACAAGCGACCGCCTGGACTGGGCCTTCGCCGGCGTCTCGGAGTCGACTCCACTCGCGGAGACGGAACCGGGATGCACGCACAGCGTGTGGAGGCACTGGGTCGACTCGCGCGTCCGCGAGGCCGAGACCGTGGTCGACGAGGGGGACATGTGCGGGATTTCCGGTGGAAGGACGCTGGAGACGGGGAAGATGGTCAAGCCGGCTACCGGGAGGGAGACGGAGTACGAGGAGGTGTGGCGCGGGGAGGAGCCGGTTGGGGACGCGGTGGTGGTGCTGCGGACGGAGGAGGATGGCAAGAGGGGGATGGTGGTGAGGGTTGGGCAGTATGCGCAGGGGATTTTGAGGGACGAGGACGAGGTGGTGGTGCAGAGGAGGGAGTGGGAGGATGGGGCTGGATGGAGGGTTACTGCGAGGCTGGGTGGTGGCGGTCTTGATTTCGCGATGGGCATTGCTACTGGTGAAGATGGAGGGAGGGAGGAGGTCAAGCTGGGTGGGAAGGTAGTTGGGGGTGGCTTTGTCTGGGAGGTTGTCGAGCTGAGCGGACGCTGGACGGTGTGATGCCGTAGTGGGAGCTTAAACCAGGTCATGACCAGCTGATACTCGAACACGGAGCATGAACCGTATATCTTGGCCAGGAAAGATTGAGTTTCTGTACGGGCTGAAAGATGACGCGGAAGAACGAGGGATGATCCATGGATGAACAGACAACCAGACAACCAGATGACCAGATGACCAGATGACCACACAGCGAGACCAGATACTTCTAGGATGAAATGCCACGACGAGGAGCATACATCAGGTACCTTTATATACCCAGCAACTTGCCTTTTTGTGTCAGCTAAGATAGGTACTCGGAGGTATCTTGAAAGACGGGGTAAACCTCGAGCAAGCAATTGTGCTTCAAGTGGTACAGGGTAGGTGCAACCGACATCAGCATCCAGCACCTGCCGCTACTCGTGTTCGGGCAAGGGTGGGCAAGTGGGGGAGATGCACAGCAGATCCACTCTGACTGAAGCTCCGATCCAATTGATGCCTGTCGACGATGATCAGCAACAGCCAGCGGTACCTAGAACTCGACAAAACTTGGTGAGAGTCTGCAGAGGAATTGTCTCCGTGATTGTCGTTTTGTCGCATCTCCAACATCACAGCATCACAGCATCACAGCATCCTCAACCCGCAGCTTTTAATGAACCCGCAGTGATTGGCGTCACGGCCTGCCTCACTCTCCTACCGTTTAGATGGAGCTACTATCTCGGTGTAGGATCAATTCAGCATCAGTCCATCGCGCACTCGTCGTGTCTTGGTCCGCTGAGCGCCTCCATCCCGAACCCGGAATCGCAGAGCTTCGATGAGGTGATAAGCACCGTGCCTCGTCTCTCCGACCCGCCGATGTTTTGGACCTGGGTAGCAAAATATACAAGAAATATATATATATACAGAATCACACGCAGCAGGAAGCACAGACCCGAGTCTAGCTAGCGACCGAAGAGAGGGTCGGTCCCTCCAAGACACCGGCCGGAATGTTTCCCCTTCCACATCTCCGCTCAGGCTTCCGCCGCCGCGGCCAGTCGAACCCTACCTCTCCTGTCCCCGGACAGACACCGACCTTTTGGGAATCGTCTGCCTTCCACGAGCATCCCAACTCGGCCCAAGATGTGTCGCCGCGTCCGGAGTCCGCCAATTCCTCCCACATGCCTCCCGTCTTGCCGCCTATAACCCGCGTAAGTTCGGCCGATTCGCAGCAGCCGTCGAACTTCGGCCCTCGAGACGACGAGACGCACCCTGACCTCCGGTCCCCGCCACCCGTCCGAAGTCAGCGACACGATGACGAAGTGGGCTTCATGGGCGGAGTGGCGCTGCAGAACTATCGACGAGGCTCGCAGGAACCGCCGCGACGAGACAGTCCGGCTGCACACGCGGCAGCAGACAGACAGCCACAGCCACAGCGAGCGAGGGTCCCTCCGCCGCCGATAAACACGGGAATACCCTACCAGCGCCCGCCCCCGCTGCCAATGCTTCAGACCAAGTCAGGCTCGTCCTTTGTGACGCCGACCGACCTACAGCAGCTCTCGGCCGAGCCAAAGGGCAAGCGCCCTTCCGGGACGAGGCTTGCCACGGAGCCAACCCTCGCACAGCTGCACACTCTCGAAGTCTCCAAGGGCCGGAGGGGCCTGTCTTCGTTGAAGGACAAGTTTCTCATGAAGCGGAAGGCCGCACCAGTCACCCCCGAACTCGGTCCAGTTTCTCCCAGATTCTACCATCAGCAGGAATTCGACTATGACCCGAGGATCAAGGGGACGATTATCCACGACTTCAACTCTCCGAAACCCAGAAAACCCGTCGCGCAGTACCAGATGCCCGCCGGCCATCCGGTCGCCACGCCTGGTCACACCGAGCTGCAGACGTCCCAGTCCCTGGCTGGGACGACAGACACCGCCACCCTCGCGCAGCAAACTCGAAACCGTGGCCCTGGCGATATCAATCTGGCCGAGTCACTTCTCGAAGAACCAGCAAGAGCTATATCGGCTATGGGTCTCGGCGCCAATCAGACTGCTCAACCTCAACGCAAACCCCGGCCACTGTCCCTGGACAAAGCTCTCCCGAAGGAGCCACTGCCGGTGCCTCCATCGGACGAGCATCATGATTCCTCAGCACAGACCTCGTACTCTTCGCCTGCCGTATCCCACGGCTCGTCGACCACCCTACTCGGATCGAACCCGTCTTCTCGCACAGTCCGCTCCAGAAATGTGTCCTCCGAACCTTCCAGGATGGACTCTACCATGTCGGCTGTGCCAAGACACATGAAGAGCACGTCGTCGAGGTTCAGCTTCGACATGGTCGGGGCGGCCAAGCAAGAGAAGCTGCTGGAGGAGAAGCACAGGCAGCGCCAGATGGACAAGGGCGTCGACGACGGCTTTGCGGGCAAGGACAGAGACTCGAGGTTTGACGACTTTGACAATGACGACTACGACTACGATGCGATGATGGACGACGACGGCCTTGAGGAGCGCATCCCAGGGGTCAACGCTGATGCCGAGGACGACGATTACCCGGAAGAGGAGATACCGGGCGTCAATGCGGATGCGGGAGCCGAATACCTGCAGGAAGAGTTCGAAGACGAACTGGACCCGGATAACGATCAAGAGAACTTCTCTGGATTCGTGTTCCAGCGGTCGAACCCGGCATCGGCGCTCGCGAGCCCCCTGCCGCCCGATCTACTGCCGACTCCACGAGATAACACCGGGAAAGTGATCGGTTTCGCCGTCACGAAGGACGCGACCCCAGATCTCGCCCCGGCTCCATCACCCCGTTTTCGGAACAGCCTCGCCGCCGCCGCCGCCGCCGCCGCCGCCGAGACCCTAAGTGACTCATCTGAGGGCCTAGGGATTCACGGTCTAGATGCCCAGCATCAACCTGGTTACGACAAGCCACCCTACGGGGGGGAACAGCTGCTGCAGCCGGGATACATCCCGGCAGCAGCGCCGGCCCCGAGCGACGACCTGTACTACGATGATAGTTTCATCGACGACGGTCTGCGCGATGAACTCAACTTCGAGCCCGAGGGTCCTGCCTTCGACGAGTCGCTGTTCGATCTGAACGACACGGACAAGTATGGCCGGCCTATCCCTGGCGCCTTTGCCCAGGCCAAGGCGGCTCAGCAAGCATCGGCCCGGCAGTCGGACGAGACGTCGCGGATGTCAGGGCAGTCTGCCGTCTCCCAGTCGACGGCACACACGTCCCTTGAAGCGGGCCTGCCGCCCGTCCCGCCCATCGTCGACAGCAAGGAGACCGCACTGGACTTCCTGCAGGCGTCAGAACGACGGTCATCCGTCATCCCGGCACCCAGCTCCGAGCTAGCCTACCAGGCCGCCCTCGCGGAAGCCGCCCACAAGGCAGCAGCATCGGGCAAGTTCCGCCGCGGCTCGTCCCCGACCCCGCCCCTCGCCCACCTCACCATCACATCCCCGACGGACTCCACGGAATCCTCCCACCCGCACTCGCACCCGGAGAACAACAACAACAACAACAACAACAACAACAACAATAACAACATCGCGGTCCTCCTCGACCCGGACGAGGACGAGGATGAGGACGAGGAGGACCCCCACTACTCCCGCGGTCTGGACGACGACTACGACTTCGACGACGACGTCATCGCGGCCGCCAACGCCGAGGCCCTCGCCAGCGACGCGGACGGGTGGTACGGCCGCGAATTCGGCTTCTACTCGGCCCCCGTGCCGGTGCCCGCGCACGGAGTCGGCCACGGTCAGCACCACGGCAGCGCCGCTTGGACAGACTCGTCGTCGCCCAAGCCGCTGAGCGCCGAGAACCTGTTCCAGTACGCCAACGGCGGGTACTTCGGCCCCGCGGGCGGCGTGCCCGTGCGGTCGGCGAGCGGGCGCATGGTGGTGTCGCGGGAGCCGAACCTGACGCCCATCACGGAGCGGTCCGAGTACTCGAACCGGAACTCGATCATGAGCTTCGCTGGGGGGGTACTTCCTAGAGGTAATAATGATAGTGGAGGTGGTGGTGGTGGTGGTGGTGGTGGTGGTGGTGGTGGCCAGCAGCAGCAGACGGTACAGAGCCCCGGCCTCGCGGAGCTGGCCATGATGGAGGACGACGAGGAGTACGGCAACATGAGCATGACGGCGCTGCTGCGGCTGCGGTCGAGGACGTTTGGCGGCGGTGGGGCCACTGGGGGGTCCTCCGTGTCCACCAAGGGGACTGGGGCGAACTCGCCGGAGGGGAGCAGCCCGAGGTCGTCCGAGTTCGGTCCGCCGTGGCAGCAGCAGCAGCAGCGGGGAGGGGACGGCGCGACGTCGCCGTGGGGGCAGCAGCACCAGGGGCACCACCGCAACCATGCGCGCAAGGGCTCGGCGTTCTCGATGGTGAGCACGCAGAGCACCTCGGACGGCGGCAGTGGCGCGGGGAGTCCCACGCTCACTATGAGCATGTCCGCGGTGCCGGTGCCTGTGCCGTCTGCTGCGGGAGGGGGAGGTCCTTACCAGGGTAGTAGTAGTCTCGGGGGCGGTGGTGGTGGTCCGTCGCAGGGCGGCTGCCAGTCGCCGTACCACCCGTCGACGTCGCCGGTCCTGCCGGGTCTGAGCTTCCCGCCCGTGCTGGAGGAGGACTTTACGCAGATGGCGATGCAGATGGCCTGGGCGCCGGCGTACCGGGACAAGATCACGGCCGAGGAGGCGGCGCACGACGGGTCGCGTGCGCAGGGGCAGGGGCAGGGGCAGGTGCTGCACGCTAGCCCGACGGGGATGGATGATGGAGGCCCCGTGTCGCCGGTGCACGGAGGCGGGATGCACGCGCAGCAGCAGCAGCAGCAGCAGCAGCAGCAGCACGCCAATAAGAGGCCGGGGATAGCGGGACACCGGCACAAGGGGTCGGCGGACAGCATCTCGTACGTCCGGGAGGAAGGCGAGGGCGGGGGGGAGACGCGGTGGGTGATGGAGCGGCGGCGGACGGCGGAGTCGGGGGAGGTGGAGTTTGTGGAGAGGGAGGTTGTTGAGGGGGGCAGGATCTGACCTCCTTGGCTTCTGGGTCCACCCAGGTGGTGTATATATGTTGAAGTTCTTTGTATAATCGTTGACGGGTGTTTATAGATGGCGTTTTGGTTTGGGTTTGGGTTGAAGGGGGGGGGGGGGGGGGATTACACTGAAAATGGGAGGATGGGATGGGCTACCGGTATATAATACAGCGCTTGGGTATACTAATGGGACGATGCGGCAGCGGACTCTGTTGGGACGGTGTCTGGATCGGTAGATACATAATGCCTTTGCTCTAGAGCCAGCGAGAAGCAGGTACAGTACATAGTAATGTCTGAGACACGGATCTGAGCAGTCACAGGTGTGTCTTCCTGGGGAGATGAACGGTCACGAGATGTCTAGGAGTTTGAACGGCCACAGGCTGTCTTGGAATTGAACAGCACGAGCTGTTTAGGAGAGATGAACGGCTACAAGATGTCTGGGACATGGACGGGTGTGCTTGCACTGGGCTGCACCTGGATATCCGGCGGGCCTAGCATGGTAGCATAAGCTCGTCATTGGCAGCAGACGATCGGACCAGATGATAACGTTGGAACAAATATATATATAGACGGGAATATCTACGACTGGAGGAAAAAGGTCGATGTGCAGATTTGAGTCAGTCTTGGCATAGTTCCGTCTGCACCGGCTCAGGTCCGATGATCTCGACGTCACGGCCGCGGAGCGTAAAGGCGATCCGAGACCGAGCTGGGTTCGTTTGTCAGACGCGACGGCAGTTGATATAGATGCGCGCCGCCTTGGCTCAGTCGATGGCCCTCGGAGCATGATAATAAAAGGAAAATTGGCGGTGGTTGACCGTGGTTACAATGTTTCGTGGCGCGACGACGACGGGTGCTATGACCCGCCGCGGCCGAGGACGTCATCGCCGTCGGCTATAAAGCCCTTCACTATATATAATCTACCGTAGAGGCAGAGTCCCCTGCTCAACTTGCCTTATTCTGCTAATGGGCAACAAACATCTGTACTTCGTTGCAGCGACACAGAGACATATCAGTCTGTCTCGAATACTGCGGTATACCCAGTGATCGGGATAAATCGGCCGTAAATCCCATACAAGGTGCAATGTTGGGCAAGCTTCTCCTCACCATCAGCGCCGTCGGTCTCGTCTTGGGGTCGCCGCTGGCAGACTACAACCACACCCACATCTTCAACCCGCGCTGGCCACCGCACGCAAAGTATGTTCTGCAGTACCTAGCTCTCTGTCTTACCTCTCTGTCTTACCTTACATCCTCTCTTCTTACCTCTTATCCGGGCTGTGCTGACCAGCCAACGCAAAGATTCCACACCGGCCAGACGATAACGCTCTCCGTCTGTCTGGGCCTGATGACGCTGCTCCTGACCTACCGCCCGGACCTCCTGCTTCCAGCTGCAGTCACTGGTGGTAATGGCAGTGCTGGTAGCGAGTCGCAGCTCAGGAGGCAGGCGTCGAGGATAGCCGCGTTCACGGGCAGCGTGTACTGGCTCGCCGGGCTGGCGGCGTACTTCTTCCCCGGCGCCGACGGGCTCGACCCGGAGTTCGGCGGGCCGGGGTTCCCGCAGGCCGGGCCGTTCGCGGCGTTTGCGCTGTGTGCGGTCGTTGGGGGGGTGGTGGTGGCTTGAGGAGGGGGGGAGGAGATGATGGGTTACGTGTTACCTGGAGGATGGATGTCACGCGGTGTGGAGCTGTGATTCTAAGGGTAGGGGAGATTGTTCGCTTGGAAATCGGACCGCGATGTAGTGTACGCAGTAGGGATAGGGATATACGTAGTAGTAGACGAAGGCGAGGGATGGAGAACAGAGAGACTCTGCGATATATCTCTCCCTTCCTCGGAAACATTGAATCAAGGATGCGGGAGGCTCGAAGGGACACGGCGGACGGCCCTCCGGAATGCAACTCTTATGATTAGAGCAGATCAACGGCCGTCCGCGTCCTGGTTGCTGGGATCTTGGCATCGTCTTGTCTCTTCCCAGGCGCGCGTCGTCATCTGAGGATGGTCTGAAACCTGAGACGGGATGTGGGGGGAGGGAGGGGCGCGCATCCAGAGTCACCGCAGTTCGTCCGAGACTGCCAGAACGCCCAAGAGCTGCCTGCCGCATGACCTGACTCTCACTCAACATGCCAAATGCCCCAGATGCCTTTGTGCCAAACTTCCAGATGGCACGCGTGGCTACCAGAGTAGAATCCACTCCAAGATGGAGATTTTTCAAGGTGCAAATGCGTTGTCACGGAAGGAGCCGTTGACGCTGGAAATCGAGTTCGCGCTAGTAATTTTCATTTTTCATTTTATTTTATTTTATTGAACGGGTAAGAGGTACACAAGGTATATCCAGGTACATCAGGAACTTTTAGGGTTCCCAACCCTTTGCGTCTCTTGAGCCTGACACATTCCAGGAGCCAGTGGCCTATACAACTCGCACGAGGAATACGCGATGTACATTACAGTATCTAACGAGAGCACTGGTGAAGGTGAAGACTTGGAAAAATCACAGAACTATTGCCAAGACATGAAGATGCAGGCGAGCACGCGACAGCAGCAGAGCCGCCAGAGAGCCCCGGAAGGGGAGGGGGTCCAGTGGTCCACAAGCTTACGACGCCCGCATTGCCGCTCCCGGCCAGAGTACACAGTACGGGGGTGGCAGCCAGGGGGGACCTGTCGAACGGACGACCATCCCAGCATTTTTCATCTCGTTCCACTAGCGATCCTGCATGCAGGTAGTGGAGATGGGAGATCGCTCGTGTCTACTGCATAGTACGCAGTACTATGTACTGCGAGAGTTCAAGACATCCAATTGGGATCACGCGAGATCGACAACGGAGGCATGCTGTCCGTGCAGAGCCAATGTTATTAGAACGAATCGATGCTTCTACAGTCTTTGAAGGATCATCTGGCGACTACGCAGTACAAAGGAAGCAAACGGCACGACAGCGTGATGTTCCCTTGCCATCGTAGCAGACACTAGACCGAGAGCAGCCCAAATGCCAGCCCAGTATCGTAGGTCCATCAGCCCGCTGTACCGGACCCAAGGTACAGTACCTGGACCTGGCTGGCCACAGGGCTGGTGAGCTCAGCCGTTCCTGATAGTCGCACACGCGCGTACAAGCCCATCCACGCCTCGACACGCACACGCAAAAAGGCCCGTATTTCCAGCGTTCGTTCCCTTTTTCTGGGCCGACAGACCGAGTGGGTTTCACTGCGTCGGTCCCGTTCTCCATTTCCGTGGTGCCTCTCCTTTCTCTTTTAGATCAGTCGGTAGAAGCACTTCTCAACCATCATTTCCATCCTCTGGTTCATTCGCTTTCAATTCGTCACACTCTGCCAATTGCTTCTTTTTTCTTCTTTCTGTCAACTGCGCCTTCGCATCACGTTGATTTGGCCAAGACACCGAGACTTCCGCCCGGTCCGGCACTTGACTCTCGCTACTACGTCTTGGCAGCGCCGTTGAAGCTGCCGTCTTGGCACGGTCTTGGCACGGCGCCTCCCGCGACGAACCGAGTCGACTCGGTACCGACATACTGAGGTAAAACAAAAATAAAAAATAAAAAATAAAAAAAAAATAAAAAGAAATTCGATTCATCTGCGGCGTTTGCTGGATTAATTGACTGACTGCTTGCACGTCTTCGGGAATCGGGTCGGAACACCTCGCACGACACACAGCGACTCCCAGCGGTGCACCGGGTTCCCATCCTGAGCAGGAGCTCGTTGTCGACAAACGCCACAGGATCGACCGATTGGAGAAAATCCGACTTACGGGTTGTCTTACGACCCTAAACAGACCAAGGGGAGACAATGATCAATGGACCGTCCTACTACCAGTACAAGCTCTCCCGGCGACCCGCCACGGGCGGCCACGGCCAGCAGGAGAAGCTCGTCGGCCTCGGCTCGTTCCTGGCCTTCTTCTCGGCGCGGGTGCTCCGCGGCGGGCCCAAGGCGCTGGTGCAGCTGACGGCCTGCTTAGCGGCCATGGTGCTGCTCACGAAGCTGCTGCCTGTTGGTCGGAACTATGGCCGCGGCGGGTGGGGGTGGCAGAAGGCCGGGTCGGGAGTGGACGACGGCGACGACGACGGTAGCGTTGCGGGGGGGTTGAGGATTGTGGTGTTTGGCGAGAGCGATGTTGCTACGCCTGCGCGCCTGCAGGGAGTGGGTACCGAGGACAATGAAAGGCGGAGCTGGACCGAGATCCTGTGCGAAGAGGTAGGTTCGCCCATCGAGAGACGATGCACCGTGACCGGGTTCAAAACTGACACTGCTCTAGCTGAACTGCACCTCCTACCTCTCCTTCGTCCCGTCCTCCTCCGACGCCAGCCGCGTCATGACCTCGACGGAACTGTACGCCACCTCGGTCGACCGCGCCCTCAACCTGACGGGCGAGAGCCACGGTCCCGGGCTGGACTACACCTTCATGCTCGACCAGTTCCCGATCGACTGGGACGCGCGCGACCTCTCGCGCCAGATCGACGCGTTCCTCGCCATGGAGAAGCCCAGGCACTCGCCCGCCGACACGCTGTGGGTCTTCTCCCTGGGCATGTGGGACGTCTGGTCGCTGGCGTCGGAGCCGCTCGCCGTGAGCAAGAACATAGTCGACGCGCTCGTCGACCACGTCTTCCTCCAGGTCGAGCGGCTGTACGACAGCGCCGCGGACGAGTCGTCGATCGCGTGGTCGGAGCCGCTCAACACCACGAGCAGCGGCAGCAGCAGCAGCGTGGAGACCGGACTGCCGACTCCGACGCCCGATCCGGAGACGATGCGGGTGAAGTTGGAGGAGGAGCGGGAGCTGGCGTCCAAGAGAGAGGTGGACGAGACGAAGCATTTTCGGATCCTCGTCCCTAGGCTCTTCGACCCGTCGCTGACGCCCGGGTGGCATGGTCGGGGGAGGGACATTCCCGAGGTGCACTCCAAGGCCGAGCAGATGCGCAACGCGGCCGCGCTGACGCAAAGGTGGAACAATAGGCTGTATGCCGCGACCGCACAGTGGATCCGGACCGAGACGCGCCGAGAGACGCTGGAACTGGCGTCGAGGGGGGACGGGGAGGGCGCGGGTGTAGGGGAGTTGACGCCGTTGGAGATTTTGAACGGCAGGGTGTCTATGAAGGAGCTGGAAGCGCGCGCAAAGATACTGCGGATGGGACTGGGAGGACAGAACCACGTGTCGCCGCCGCCACTGCCGCCGCCGCAGCAGGTGCGGAGATCAGGTGTAGAGACGGAGGCAAAAGAGGACGAGGGACATGAAGCTGTCGCAGAAGAAGACGTCGAAGTTTCCAAGCCTCCACCGGCGCAGCGCGACGGCATCCTCTACGACATCAACAACTACCTGGAGGAAGTCATCGTCAACCGCCAGCTGCGCAACTCGGGCCTTAGGGACGCCCGGAGCGCGGGCATGCTCACCGAGCGGGGCTTCAGGGAGGTGTGGAAGCCGTGCGTGAGCGAGCCGGAGGAGGAGGAGGAGGAGGAGGAGGAGGAGGAGGACGACGTGCGCGAGAGGGGCGAGGGTGATGGCGCGGCCAGCGTCTTGGAGGAAGTTGAGGCAGGCAATGCTGTCCGAGAAGGGGACCGGGCGTACGAGCGGAAGCGCGACGCAGCGCCGGAACCCGCCGTTCGTGGCCGGGCGGCGGTGCCCGCGGTGGTTGAGCCCAGTGCTGCCCCGGCGGAGGGCGCGGGAGCGAGGGTGTGCAAGGACCCGGACGAGCACCTCTTCTACACGCCCCTGACGGTGTCGCCGCGCGCCGTGGCGGTGATTGCACGGCAGGCGGCGGATATGGTCCGGCACAACGAGACGATGCGGTCCGGGTGGGCGAGCAGGCACGTGCCGCCGCTGAAATATGTGGGGGGTTGATGGCCTTGTCCGATGTATGCTGAGAGGGATGTACGGTTATACCCCCCGTAGGCGGGCAGATGCGAGCCATGATGGCCGGAGTGGGACGGATGGAGATATGTTTGTTTGGGTCAGGTCTCTACTTGGGATCTCGGAGTGTGCGTTATTGTATCTCGCTGTTGTTGTTGTTGTTGTTGTTGTCTGGTGTATATAGCCAGGGTCAGGAGTCGGTGTTTTTATGGCGTTAAGGCCCACATTTATGGTGTGAATTTACGGCTGCAGAAGCAGGTTGACTTGAATACAGTGAAGGCCAATGTCAACTCATGTGAAGACAAAACAGAGACATGTATCCGGCTCCTTGGACGTGCCCAGGCGCCCAGATGAGACGCCGAGACGCTTGGTGATGTCAGTGAAGGGTTAGGGTTGGAGGTAGCGGTCTGTGCTGGCAGTCAGTGCCGACAGTACCCGTACATAACCCTAACCCCAGAATTAGTGGGCACCGGCTCTCGGCATCCTCTCCGGACAGACGTCACCTCAATCAACCTCACTACCAAGAACAACACCAAGAGCATCCTCCAGTCCACGACGCGATGCACCAGTCCAGTCTAACCACAACATGACCAGGTCTCCCTCGTCTTCGGGGCTGCTCCCCCTGCCCGGAGCACCATGCTCCTCCTGGGCCCTCTACCGCGCGCGCTTCAGCTCCCTCGTCCGCAGTCCCGACACCGCCGTCGTCGTCGCATTCTGGCTCTTCGGTACGCCGTGTCTGGTCCTCACAGTGTCTGCATTGATCCACGCTGCTACAGCCACGACCAAGCTACAGCCTCAGACAGTAACTAACTCGCACCGCGCACAGGCCTCATCAACAACGTCCTCTACGTAATCATTCTCTCGGCCGCCCAAGACCTCGTCGGCACCCTCCCCAAGGGCGTCGTCCTCCTCGCCGACGTGCTCCCCTCCTTCCTAACAAAACTCGTGGCGCCCTACTTCATCCACCGCGTGCCCTACGCCGCTCGCATCCTCGCCTTCGCGGCGCTCTCCTCCGCCGGCATGGCCCTCGTGGCCCTCACGCCCGCCCGCAGCAGCGCCGCCGTCAAGCTCGCCGGCGTCGCCATCGCGAGCCTCAGCAGCGGCGGCGGCGAGCTCAGCTTCCTGGGGCTGACGCACTACTACGGCCCGTCCAGCCTCGCCGCCTGGGGCAGCGGTACCGGCGCCGCGGGCTTGGTGGGGGCGGGCCTGTACGTGCTGCTCACCGACTGGCTCGGCTTCGGCGTCCGCACCGCCCTGCTCGCCTCCGCGGCCCTGCCGGCCGTGATGCTGCTGAGCTTCTTTGTCGTGCTGCCGCGGGCACCGCTGGGTGGTGGATCCAAGGAGTACACTGCCCTGCCGGCAGAGGAAGAAGAGCTGCGCGACGAGGACGTCGAGGACATGGCGCCCAGCAACGCATCATCAAGCCTGCTCGCACCGGGTCCGTCAGTGGCGTCCACGGCTTACTCCATCCACAACGGGCAGGAGAAGACATCCCCCTCGCTGGCGGCCAACCTCCGCCGGGCGCGGAAGCTGTTCGTCCCCTACATGCTGCCGCTGCTGCTGGTGTACGTGGCCGAGTACACCATCAACCAGGGCGTAGCCCCGACGCTACTGTTCCCGCTGGACTCCTCGCCTTTCAGCGAATTCCGCTCCTTCTACCCGTTCTACGGCTTCCTGTACCAGCTGGGCGTGTTCGTCTCGCGGTCCTCGACGCCTTGGGTCCGCGTGCGCAGGCTGTACGTCCCCTCCGCGCTGCAGGTGGGCAACCTTGTGCTGCTGACGCTGCATGCCGTGCTGGACTTCATTCCGTCGGTGTACGTCGTGTTCGTGATTGTGTTCTGGGAGGGCCTGCTGGGCGGCGCGGTGTACGTCAATACCTTCGCCGAGATCATGGAGAGCGTGCCCGAGGAGGACCGCGAGTTCAGTCTGGGCGCCACGTCGGTCAGTGATAGTGGGGGGATATGTATCGCGGGCTTTTTGGGCATGGCGGTCGAGGTGTGGCTTTGCGAGTGGCAGGTCAGTCACGGGAGGGACTGGTGTAGGCGGATTGAGCCTAGTTGAGGGCTTGGTCTATGTGCCTAGCTCGCTGCGAGGGCTTGGTCTACAACTATATTTTGCTTGAGCCGGCACATTCATACCATGACCCTATTATCCGCAGTCCGACCGTCAACACTTCTCCCAGACCCCCTCGATCCCGACCTCGAGCTGGCTGTCCGGCGACTCGCCGCCCACGGTCCCGTAGTGCGGTGCCGAGTCGTCGAACTCGATCATCTCGTGCGCCAGGGACACGAACACCGAGACGGAGATCCCCGTGCGCGGCTCACCCGCCGAGTCGCGGCACGCAGTGGCGCCCAGCTTGCCGTCGTCGCCGCTGCCGGGCGCGAGCGGGATGGACAGGTTGAAGCGGCCGTCGTAGCCGGTGCCGTGCTTGCCGTACAGGTTCTTGGCGGTCGCGACGTCCGCCTGTGTGTGTGCATGCAGACTGGTCAGCGAGAACTGGTACGGGAGGACACCAGCCACGCACATACCTTCCCGCCTGCAGGGTAGTACCCGACCGACACGTTGACCCGCTCGATGTACGCCCCCGGCTCGAGGCGCGCGTACCCGCCGAGCGAGACCCAGTCCGCGGAGAAGCGGTAGCCGGCGGTGGCGGTCTGCGATGAAGCCGCGAGCGTCAGCCTGGTTTGGCAGTCGATCGTGCCGCTGCTCTGGTGCTCGATGCGCGCAGAGGGAAACGCGAGGTAGCTGCCGTCCGGGGTGATGAGTGCGCTGCATCTAGTGTTGCCGCTGGGGTTGGAGGGTGGTAGGTTGACGTAGGCGAGGATGTTGCGTGACGGGGGCGGCTGATCGTTGGGGGATGGCCGTGCTGTGACGAGGGCGGTGGATGAGAAGAGGAGGGTGGAGATGAGCGGTCTCATGGCTTGTGTGTCTGATTAGGGTCTGGGCTGGTGAGATTTCGGGGAGTGATGGTTGTTGTACGGAGGACCTTGAAGGTATCGCCTGACTTGCACTAGAATGACATTGTTCATATTTCCGAGTACAGAGCGTCGGCACGAAAGATGCAAGACTGGTTTCCACATCCTTCTCAATCAATCGAATGAATGAGGGCGGCGAAATATATTATCTGGCAGTATTTCCTGGTCGACGGCGCATTTCGCAATATAGCCTGAAGCTGTCTTCCGTTCTGCATATGGCAGCGGATTTCTCCTACTCCAAGTCATGTTCCACACATGTTCTTTCTTGCATGTGATGAACATATCGTGTTCACTCACGGTAAAAGAATTAGAAGCTCGATTCTAAGCAGAGCCTCTTCGATATGTTTGTCGTGGAAATAACATGGCGTGGGACGGCCACGCCCTGTCCGTCGTCATCATTCCCTCCGGCGTTCGAACGCCCAAGCGAGAGAGAGAGAGAGAGAGAGGGCATATCAGGTGAGAGAGGCCTAGAACTGTCACGTACGACCATAGACGTCTGAGAACTCGGGATCCCGTCCGCTCTCCCATAGATAAGCAGGCGATCGCCAGACTAGTACTCGGGTGGGTGACCACCGGGGAATCCCTGGTGTTGTACGTTTCCATTTTTGTTGTTTAGATGCTTGGGTCGGAAGGGGCGCCCTCTGAGATGATTTGAGGCGTGGTGATGGTTTCCTACATCTGTCGCATTCTCTCGGCGCTCTTCTCTACTTGTCCACTGAGTGGTCTTCCTGTGTACTTACGACCTAGAGGTATTTGGGGGTTGAACTGCCAACATTGGAGAGACAGTACTGTGTCCGACACCCACGTAGACAATGACAAAGGGTTCACACACACACACACACATATATATATATATATATATGGTCGGAGTTGCAGCAAATCCCTCATTCCTTCGTGATCCGGTTAGACATCGAGTAAGACTAGCAAGCCAGCATAGACAGCGTGTCAACCTTCGGTAACCAAGTCGCATTTCCAACTAGCGGTATGAGAAAGCCTGCTTATACAATTAGGAATATATAAGATTGCGTATCTGTCAAGGAACTCGTTTCCACCGTTTCCAGACAGACTACCTACTCAGGCGAACGCCATCACGAAGATATTTGACATCCGTGCCAAGTAGTTTGAAAATCTTTCCATGCCTAGGTCTAAGGAGTTTGCCTCACTACCTAGGTGACGCCCACAGCCACCTGGATAATGTCCTTTTGCCAACCGATGCGGCTGATCTTGCGTATGTAGGCATACTGGAACAGAGAATCATCTCTGACCAAGAACGCACCAGTCCCCGCTTGCCAGTTCTGAAGATTGCTCTTTTGATGACTGGCGTGGGTCTTGATCGTGACGAGCCCGGCGAATTCGCTGTGCGCCATCACTTTCGGGGACTTGTTGTCCAGCTGGACGAATACAAGGCCGGTCCTGTCCGGTCTGTGGCAGATGCGTGGATGAAGAAACTTCTTGGAAAAAAGAACGACAAAGGATCTGCAGCGGAGGATTCACCTGACGGGGATGGCAAACGTTTCCGTATCACCTTCGCCGAGGTGCAGCGCATGCGCATTCGGAAGCTTCAATGTCAGTTGGTGAGGCATGTCGTCAAAATGCGCCTCAACGGTCAAGAATCGTCCGGTTAGGAAGAGACCCTGAACAATCACAGTATGATCAGCCTCTTTTAAACGCAGGTCATTCCCCATTCTGTGTATATGAGGAACACGCTCAGCGTGGGAGGCCAAGGAGGGAGCTGACAAGATAAGTATGACAGTTGAGGCGGTGCAGGACTATGACTACATGGAAGAGTGCAGCAAGTCACTTCGCGACCCCTTCCTAGCCACGGGAGAGTACGTCTACGACAATTACATGCTTAACTGCAACATCGACTACGACCTTGCCAACACGAGGCTGGATCTCGTCACCTCGCTCAAACCCTGGAAGCCCGCCGACACTAGGGACCCGAAGCAGCACCACGAGTCCATTTGCGGCACTCGCAACCGTAAAAAGCCATGGTATTTGGCATTCAAGGATCGTGTTCTGCTCGCGGCTGTCGGTGGCGCCCTTCTGGTCGATCCCATGTGGTTGATGGTGCTGCAGAGCGGGCTATACACGACACTCATCACGACCACGGTCTCTGTCGCCGGCTTCGGTGTGCTCATGGCCTACTTTCTCGAGGAGGGCAAAGACGTACTGGGCAGCACGGCGGCGTATGCGGCGGTGCTGGTTGTCTTTGCAGGAGCGAGCACACAGAGTCCGATGGTATCGGCGGGCTGACATCAAGGCCGTGGAGTGGCAACATGCAATGCCATATGACATTCTTCAGAGAGTATAGATCCCTCAACACATCCAACACAACTTTTGCGGCCTCTCATATGACTCGAGGAAAATCTGAGTAGCATTCGCGAATTGAGACCCCGGCACCCCCGTTACGATCGCTGGACGGCTAATCTCATCTAGGCAACACGGAGGCAAGAGTACTCTAAAATAGGGATTGAACCGGGAAATGGCCCCGGATCGACACAACTCGGCTAGAGATGTATGTCTAAAACTTCTCTACGCGACTCATAGCTCCTCAATCTGCGGGCAGAGGAACCGGGATATGGGTTCGAACCCCTGGTCTCCCGTCGCGACCAAGGAACCTCCCATGCTCTTTTCTCTCCAGGCTGGTCGTGTTAAATTTGTTCCACGTCGCTATCACCTACGACGTCGGGTCAGGGAATCTTGTCTACTGCAGCCAACACCCTCTTTCACGGTCAAGATCCAGACGCTGAAAGTCTCTCCGCACAATGAGGTCAGAATTGTTCACGTTGGCAGCTCTCGGCGCACTGTCAGCGTCTGCTCAGCCATCGACGACCTCGCTGCCATCGTCTAAGGGCGGTGTCGCATGCCCTCGGAACACAGCCTTTAAATCTGTGTCTGCGAGTCAATGGGTGAAAGCTGCTAGCCAGGGATGGAACCTCGGAAACACCCTGGACGCGGTACCCGATGAAGGCTCATGGAACAACCCACCCGTACAAGGTCATGTTTTCGACGACGTGAAAGCCGCAGGCTATAAAGCCGTCCGGATTCCTGGTAGGTCTGGATAAAGGCTAGCCGTCAAGAGTATGCGGACTAATGTGCACAGTCACGTACGCGGACCATTACGTCGGAGGCTCGCCGGATTGGACTATCAACAGCACTTGGCTGAAGAGGGTGTCTGATGTCGTTGACATGGCTACATCCAGGGGGCTGTATGTGCTCACCAACATGCATCATGGTATGTCATTCTTGTAGACCGCATACCGCTCCCGCATCAGGACTGACGAGGTCAGATTCCTGGAGGTGGGCCGATGTCAGCCAAGCAAAGGCCAACATCACCATGATCCAGGAAAAGTTCTACCAGTCATGGCTCCAGATCGGCAAGGCTCTTGGCTGCAAGTCTGAGCTGGTTGCCCTCGAGCCGATCAACGAGCCGCCCGGATCATCGACGGCAGACGCCCATAATCTCATGAAATTGAACGACCTCTTTTTGAAAGCGTTAGCGGACTCTGGTGGCTTCAACAGCCGACGCGTAGTCACTCTGTCTACCCTAGGCATGGGACTGGACAAGACGCCTCTGTTCACTAGGCCAGCGAACATCACTAATCCGTGGGCTTTCCAATTCCATTACTACTCGCCATGTCAGTCACCATGACTCGCTACACCTGTGTGCACTTGCTGATTCAGATTAGATGACTTCGACTTCGGAGCATGGGGCAAGACAGCCTGGGGCTCCGACGCGGACAAGGCCACCGTGCTCGCGGACTTCACCCAGGCGCGAGGCAACTTCACCGACGTGCCCCTCATCATGGGCGAGTTCGACGCGTCGCAGCTGAACTGCGAGGCCGCGGCGCGCTGGAAATGGTTCGACCACGTGGTGCGCACCGCGTCGTCTCTCGACATCACCGGATTCCTGTGGGACAACGGGCTGGACAACCTCCAGCGCGAGACCGGGGTCTGGCGGGACGCCGTCGCCGTGGACATCACCATGCACGCCATCAGGGGCGCGACCAACTCCCTCGCCGACAGCACCACGGACGCGAGCGCGACCAGCCAGAACAGCTCGGCGTACATCTTCCACAAGGTCGGGGAGAACGTCACGGATCAGCAAGTCCCCTTCCTCCTGAACGGGAACACCTTCCGCTCGCTATCCGTGGGGGCCACATCGCTCAAGAAAGGCGCCGACTACGACGTCGCCGGCTCGACGCTAACCATCAAGGAGAAGTTCCTGTCGAAGTACCTCTCCGCAACAGCAGAACCGGGCACCAAGGCCAACATCACCGTGAGCTTCTCCGCCGGCGCCAAGTCGCAGATCGAGATCGTCCAGTGGGACGTGCCGACCATCGGTAGCCAGAACACCTCGAGCGCCAGCGCCGTGACGGGAGGCAGCGACCTGTGGATCCCGGTCGTCTGGAAGGGCCTGCACAGGGTCGCGGCCGTGAAGATCGTGGCGAGCGACGGGGTGTACGTGTTTGACGACTGGACGCAGTGGCTGCCGCCGCTGCAGCAGGGTCGCGGGGTGAGTAGTACAGTCAGCCTCCTTTCGTGTCTGCCGTAATATAAGGTAACTGACTTTTTGATCTGAGCAGACGTATGGCAGCCAGTGGAGCTTCGACTTCGACCACCTGACCATCACGAGCGCCGCGTTGCAGGCTGTCATCGCGGCAGGGAAGACGACGACGTTCACGTTTGAGTTCTATCCGCGGGCTGTGGGGAATGGGAATTACCTGAACTACACGCTGACGCCCTAAAGTTTAGTCTTGGTTGCTGTGTCCTCCGAGGCTGTACTGCTGGCCGGGGGATAGAGGGTATTTCGAATCGCACTGGGTGGTCAGAAGTCACTGAGTGCCGTGTATCCTGCAAGTGTGGTAGGTCAGTCAAGGGTAGATGGGATACGCATAACAGACGTACCGTACATAGCTTTTCAAGCATCCGGACAGCTATACTAGACCCGTGCACTGCAGAAGCCACAGCTCTTAAGCAACGAGGACGTCATAAGGAGTTACCTTACGCATAATCACGCTTCGTTTAGTAGCTAAGGTAGTCTGATGATGTGAGATGTCCCTATCATTCATCAAGGGAATTGCGACAGAGAATGGTAAGGACAGAGACAAAGACTCGGAATAAATCTCAGAGCTCAAAACAGCCCCGGATCAACGGCTATTGGTATCGACTTCCGCCATGAAGGCGACTCGCATGCATATCTAGAGATACATCCTGCTCATTGTATGGAAAGTGCCGCCGGGTGAGGACCGCCAGGTTGTTCCGGTAACGACCACACAGACATACTCTAGTGCTGCTTACCACTGATGAACTGCATACATCTCTTCCTAAACTACTCATCAAACTTGACACCTCAGCCTTGAAGCCAGCAGAGCACAGTATTTCTGCTGGACACACTGGTCACTAAAGTGGACTAGTGCCAGAGAGACCTCTATAAATCAAAATATGGTCTTGATGTAATAACAAATAACGAATGGCATAGTTGGATAAGGTGACAGACGCTGCAGAAACCACATCTTACTCCACAGAGATCCCGGGTTAGATTCCCACTACCAGCGAGCTATGAGTGCATCTCTCGTGTAATGCTTAACAGCCACATAGAATAGAGATAGCAGCTGGACCGATGATGATCTCGCCATAGAGGGCCTGGGGGAAGATTTTCTTTTCTCTTTCATTCACTGTGCCTGTTGCCAGTCTGACCTTGCTCTTTTGTCGCCTTTCACTTCCATCGCCCACTTATCACGGGAAGCCGTGTCTACTACAAGGATTTTAGAGCTGTACGAATCAGACGATGATTGGAAGGAGCTTAACTTCAAGCTCGTTCGGTAGATCAATAAGACCTTGGTGCGTCGTGGGATGCTGAAACGGGAGGACGAGGTGTGTATCATAAGAGTGCCTTACTAGCATAGCTAGGGCATGATCTTGGATATGATGTTGCAGTTATAGACATTAAGCTTCTTGGACGGGAACTACGATCCTGGTGTAACGGTGAGCATCAAGTTCAAGTGAGTTACTATTTCCCAGGTCAGGACATTACCTCCCTTCCCTGGGCGCGGCAGGCTTGAGTTGATAATGTCTGATTCAACTTTGACGTCTATTACCTGGCCTGGCTTACTCTTACCAGTCAAGCTTACCGTTTGTCTTGCTTACCACCATATCCTCCAGGGACTCGTTCTTCGGACTGTCCACATCCGTGACAGCGTCCTGCAGATATTTAAACAGCGCATTCCCATGCAGGTCGTACATCTTGAGCAGCCCCCCAGCAGCAATCAACCTCTCCTCGATGGGATCCAGCCGGAACCCGAACCTCTCGCCAGCACAGACGACCGCCCTCCCTTCGACATCAATCTCGACCTCACCTCCTTCCAGCGCCAGCTCGTAGAACCTGTCGTCCCGCACCTTGATCCCGAGAAGCCCGCTGTTGGCCTGGTTTCGCGCGTATATGAACGCGAAGCTGCGCGCCACCACCGCCCGGATCCCAGCGGCCAGCAGCGCCTTGGGCGCCTGCTCGCGCGACGAACCGGTCCCGAACGCCGTCCCCGCCACTAGTATCGTTGCGCCGGCCTGTGCGCGTTCGTACACCTCGGGTCGAGTGTGGCAGAAAGCGCCGCGGCCGAGCTGCTCCGGTGAGGGACTGCCCAAGCAGATTTCCGTCGGCGCGATCGAGTCCGTGTCTACGTTGTCGCCGAAGCGCTGGATGCGTCCGCGGATTAGGCGCGGGAGTGAGTTGAACTTGGGCTGCTGCTGCTGCTGTGCCTGTAACGGCGGTTCTTTCTCTGACTCGGCTTCGGTACGCGCGGACGGTGATGGTTCGGCGTAGGTTGGCTCGGCCGCTTGATCTGTGTCTGGCGAGTAGTACTCGCGCAGTCTGTCATACTCGGTGAAGTCAATCTGATCCAGGAGTTGCTGCGGACTCTGCAGGGTCATGGTAAAGCTGGATGCTGCCACGGTCGCCGCAGAAGCAAGGTTCGCAATGGAGCCTGTTTCGCGAGTGGTCAGTGACGGCCTACATACTTGTTGGCTACGTGGACGAATGGCTTACCCGGACCCATCCTGTCTCTGTAGTTTCTGTTCTGCGAGGACAGCCAAACCTCCCCCCTGCCGGCTTTGTCTATGCCCATGCCAACACAGTAGCTGCAGCCCGGCGCTCCGACAGAGAACCCGGCTTCTTGGTACACGTCGATCAGCCCCAGACGCCGCAGCTTGTCGGTGATGTCGACCGACCCCGGCGTCACGCGACGCAGACCCGTCTCAACTGGCTTCATGCCCGCCTTCAGTCCTTCTCGGAGCACGAGCCCCGCGAGAATCAGGTCCTCTTCCGTCGTCGTACACGCTCCGATAAAACAGCCCCGCAGCTCCGGCAGCTCGGCCCGCGATACGGGTACAACGTTGTCCGGGCTCGGGTAGAGGGCCACGCAGTGCTCCAGCTTAGACAAATCGATCTGGTACTCCCCCGCATACCGCGCGTTGGCATCGGGCCTGAAGAACACAGCGTCGGCCTTGTGCCGCTTCTCGGGCCGCCGCGCGACGTACTCCGCCGTGACGGCGTCCGGGACGACCAGCGCGCCGATGCCGCCGAGCTCGGTGACCATGTTGCAGATGGCGAACCTGGCGTCGCAGCTGAGCCACCGCAGGCCCTCGCCCGCGAACTCGACCAGCCGCTCCGCCGCCACGGTGTTCCGCCTCAGCTGGCCCAGCACGCCGAGGATCACGTCCTTCCCGCCCAGTCCGGGGGGAGGCCGTCCGACGAGCCGGATGCAAATCACCTCGGGCATCTTCAAGAACGTCTCGCCCGTGACGACCTGCATCAGCACGTCGGTGATGCCCATGCCGATCGCCAGCGCGCCGAGACTGCCCGCGCTGCCGGTGTGGCTGTCGGCGCCGATGACGAGCTGGCCGGGCTGGCACCGCTTCCGGTAGAAATCGGTGTGCATGATCGTCGTATTGGGCGGGTTGTAGTTGTCGCCGAGGTTCATGTCCCTCGCGATCCGCTCGCACTTCTCGATGATGCTCTTCTCCCGCGGCCGGCCGTTCACGCGCGGGTCCACCATGTGGTCCGGCGCGAGCCAGAAGCGGTCCCTGCGGCGGAACGACGGCCGGCCGAGCGCGTTGTAGTTGGGCTCCATGCTGTTCCATGCCGCCTCCGAGCACAGCAGCCACGAGGGCCGCAGTAGGAGCACCTGGTCTGTGGATATGTGCTTTGGGTCTGGGGAGAGGCCGACGGCGTGATGGATCAGCACTTTCTGGCACGCATTGAGGCCAGGTTCTTCGGTTGCGGCGTCTGCCATCTTGGAAACCTGACCAGAGGGTCAGAGATCAGGATTAGCTGGTTCGCCTGACTGCGTATGGTTCGGAAGGCCGAAGACACCCTCCGCAGTGACCGACGACATTAATGAAGGGTGCGTTGTTGACCGCGTTATACAATTGCCGGCCATCATCCTCGTGTATACCCTGGGGTCTCCGGGACTCGGCACCAATAGCGTCTCCAAATCGGCACCGATATGGCCGGGCGTCGAATCGGCAAGCAGCCGCGGTCAGCAATTAGCGGCGATATGTTGCTCTGTCGCAGCGGCTTCACTCCGCGCGAACATGTTCGATTGTATAAGTCTATTCCCCGCACCACGATCTGTACTATGGGCCGTCCGATCCGAGCTCTACGCCATGGGCCATGCCGCGCACCGTCGCTCAATAAGT
This sequence comes from Coniochaeta sp. PK30-01, assembly GCA_023628855.1. Lineage (NCBI taxonomy): Eukaryota > Fungi > Ascomycota > Sordariomycetes > Coniochaetales > Coniochaetaceae > Coniochaeta > Coniochaeta sp. PK30-01. Next base: position 495,801 of record JAMAJW010000006.1, on the reverse strand, counting down.
CTCGGCGTGTATATCAGTTCCCGAGAAGCTCACGACAGCCTCAACCCCAACCTTTACAAGGTTCCTTTATCCCCAAGCCACGATCCTTCTACATGCGGCAGTTGCTTCTCTCCACTGGTGTTGTCTGTTTTCAGTATCTCCGGCCCCGAGTCCCCCAATCTCCCCGCCCACTGGTCGCCAATGACATCTAGCCAATGCAGGCCAGCAGTAATCTGAGTCTTTTGGACCGGGGAGCGAACGATCGTTGATTAGCTTAGGCACGTTCCCGCACGACCAAGAAGACTCTACCCTGGTTGATGGTTAAGCTCAAGCTAAAACCCCTAGTCGATACCGGGGATGAGGTGCGGAGGGACAGGGGGGCCAGACTACTTCGTGGTCCTCCAGGTCGGTAGCTAGCCAAGCACTTATAACGCCGCTGATAACCTTGGATCACTGATTGCTCCTCATCTACACGTCCTCTACAGATCTGAGTTGGCTCAAACGCTGCTCAAGTGGACTCCAAGTTGCTTTCCTCTTCCCAAGTTCATCCTCTGTTCGGTTGTGGTCTTCAACATGATCAGTCCCGAGCGCAACACGCCGGTCTCGGCCAACTGGAAGTGCATCCTCATCTGCCTCCTCGTCTCCATGGCCAACTGCCAGTACGGCTTCGACACGAACGCCCTGGCCGGCTTCCAGGCCATGGTCGGCTTCCTCAAGATCTTCGGCTACAAGGACCCCAAGTCCGCGTCGGGCTGGAACATCCACACCACGCCGCAGCAGCTCATCAGCTCCTTCCTCAACGTCGGCACCATCGTCGGTACCCTGTTCACCGTGCCCTTCGCCCACCGGTACGGCCGCAAGCCCGCCATCTGGGTCGCCTGTGCCTTCTCCTTCGTCGCCTGCGCCGTCCAGGTCGCGACCACCACGCTGGGCGGGCTGTACGCGGGGCGCATCATCCTCGGCGTCGCCAACGGCTTCTTCATCACCTTCTCCAACATCTACACCGTCGAGGTGGCGCCGCCCCACCTCCGCGGCGTGATCGTCAGCTTCTTCGGCCTGTGGGTCAACATCGGCAGCGTCCTCGGCTCCGTGTGCGACAACTACACCAAGAACCACGCGGATAAGCTGGCTTATCAGATCCCCCTGGCCGCGCTGTTCGCCGTCCCCACGCTGCTGACGGGTCTGATGTTCCTCGTGCCCGAGAGCCCGCGCTGGCTGCTCGTGCAGAACAGACCCGAAGAGGCGCGCGAAGCCCTCGCCCGGCTGCGCGGGTCGTCGCTCCGCCGGGACCTGCTCGACGAGGAGTTCGTCGAGATGCAGCGCGGCATCGCCGAGGAGCAGGAGCTCGCGTCGTCGTCGGCGTCGGTGCTGGACATGTTCCGCGGCACCAACCTGCGGCGCACCGCCATCTCGGTCGGCGCCGTCGTCTGCCACGCCGCCACGGGCCTGTGGTTCATCCTGTCGTTCGGCACCTACTTCTTCCAGGCCGCCGGGCTCAACAAGCCGTTCGTGGCCTCCATCCTCGGCACGGTGCTGGGCTTCGCCGGCGCGCTGGTGGGGATGTTCCTCACGCTCAAGGTGTTCGGGCGTCGCCCGATGATGATGATCGGCGCGGCCGGGTGCGGGTGCTCCATGCTGGCGATAGCGGTGGCGTATACCGTGGCCCCGGGGTCGATCCACGCCGGCCGGGCGCTGCTGGGGTTTGCGCTAATGTTCTACTTCTTCTACAACGGCTTTATTGGCACGGTGAGCTGGCCCGTGGCGGGGGAGGTCGTCTCGTCCCGGCTCAGAGTCAGCACCATCAGCCTCGGCACCGGGCTGAACTACTTCTTCAACTGGCTGATCTCGTACTGCTCGCCCTACTTCATCAACTCGAGCCAGCTGAACTGGGGGCCGAAGTACGGGTATATCTGGGCTGGTGCCAACTTCATCGCTCTAGGTACGTATGCAGATCGGGTGATGAAATTGGGACACTGATGAGGTTGTCGTGCTGTTCGAAGAAGCTGACTTTGGCTGCACAGCGTTCATCATAATCATGGTGCCGGAGACCAAGGGACGATCCCTCGAAGAGATAGACGAGATGTTCGACAACCGCGTGTCCGTACGCGGGTTCAAGAAGTACCAATGCATCTCGTCCGAGACCGCGAGGGAAATCGTGAGGAAAGACGGCCAAGAATCGGTCCATGTAGAGATGACGGAAACCATTGCAGAGCAAACACGTGTCTGATGATGATAAGGTCTTCTGTTTCTATAGTGCAGCAACCAATATCAATCAGGCTTGCAATACACAACGATATGGATCATATGGACAAGGTCCTGCCAAACTCAGTCACATTCTTCGCTCCGCATTACCTGGATACTAAAAGTAAAGAAGGACGTCAGGGCCCTGGCCCATGTTCTCAAAGAGAACCCATCAGCCAAGGTTGTTCTTGGACTTCGTCAGCCATCTCAATAGCCTCCAGGCCCGAAACAGTCTCCCTGACCATCTGCTCGATATCATAATACCATATCTTGTGGAACAACTCACTAATATCCCTCCCAAACTGCTCGTTCTCCTGGGGGTTAAACGCCCGCCGCGCCTGGAACAGCGCGCACGCATCGCGCGTGGCGCGGACCAGCCACTGCGTCCGCTCGTACCGCACCTGGTTGTACGCCGACAGCGCGTGGGAGCACACCTCCTTCCTCTCCGTGTCCGACATGCCGGCCAACCCGACCCGCTTGTCCAGCCGCGCCAGCGCCGTGGCCAGCACGAGGGCATCCTCGATGCCGAACCCGGCTCCCGCGCCGAGGTGCGGCCCCGCGGCGTGCGCGGCGTCGCCCGCGATGCACACGCTGCCGTGGTTGTATCGCGGCGCCGGGTCCTTCATCATGTCGAAGATGGCCCACTTGTCGAGGTCCGCCGGGAGAAGGCCCACGATCCCCTTGACGGTGGGGTGCTGCCAGCTCTTGAAGAACTCGACGACCTCCTGCTTGGTCGTCTTGGCGGTGTGTCGGCTGTCTTTCGTGTTCCACGGTTCCGGGTCCGAGACGACGACGAGGACGTTGAGGAACGTGCCCATCGCGACGGGGTAGGTTATGACGTGTCCCTCGGGCCCGTTGTACATGAACCGCGTGGAAGTGAGGTACTCGCCCTTCTCGCCGATGGCGTCTCGAGCCTCGCAGGTGCCGATCAGGGCGCGGAAGCAGTGCTTGTGCGTGTAGCTCGGGTAGGAAGCCGGGTTGTCTTCGCCGAGGACGAGCTGGCGGACTCGGGAGCGGATGCCGTCGCATCCAATCACTGTCGCTATTAGCAACGCGGATTCTCTAGGGAGCGAGTATTATCCCCGATTACCCACCTATATCAGCAGTCACGCACTCTCCATCCTTGAAAATGACGTTTGGCCTCCCGTCCGCATCCTCAAAGATCTGGTCCGCCTGCTTCCCAAACACCACCCTCTCCGCCGGCACTAGCTTCGCCAGCTCGTCGATGAAGTCCGACCGCCGGCAGCCCTGAAACGCGCCCTTGCCCAGGTACAGCTTGTACACCAGCTCGCCGGTCGAGAACCCGTCGATCCACTGGAAGTAGTCCTCGCCGTTCGGGTTGGCCACGCGCCTGAACGCCGCGTGCAGGTCCGGCGCCAGCTCCCGCATGGCCCACTCGGCGTTGGGGCTGAAGCCGACTCCCGCACCGATCTCGTGGAAGCCCGAGGCGCGTTCGTAGATTGTGTACCGGACGTTGCGGGCCTGCAGGCCGAGGGCGAGGGCTAGCCCCGTGATGCCGCCGCCGATGATGGCTATTTCGAGACCGCCTTCTGCGGTTGGGTCTGGTGAACTGCCCATTTGGTTCTATTGTTACGTGAAACAGATGAGTGCGGATAACGATGAGAGCTGAGCGTGCGGAATGTGTCTTTGGAGGCGATAGACACACGTTAATGCTGTCTAGAAGAGTAGGTAGCTTTGACGTCAACCGGCCCCGGTGTAAGAGAGGATTGAAACTTTGTTGTGACGTCGGACTGATGCGCATTGGCACAGCTCGCCACGGTCGGAAGGTGCACGTGAACTCGTCTCCCAGGATGGATTTGATGGAAGTTTCCGTCCTGAAGAATCCGACGACGGGACACCGCTGGGGCTAAATGTGCGACACTGCGACGTCTCTGTCGGCCTTGGTTGGGGGACTTAAACGGACCCCCGAAACATGCAGGTGACACCCCTGTAGGCCAGATTTGCTGGTGTGCAACTTCTCTAAAAGTCTAATCGAGAACTATTAAAGATCAGGGCAGTTGTTCCGAGCTGTATTCCTTGCTCGTATGTCTCTCGTTCAGCTCATGATGCACTCTCAAGGGTGTCCGTCACCGGGCAAAGTTCTGCTGACAGGTGAGCAGGTGTGCAACATTACCTCGGTGGGTTGCACAGTTAGACTGACATCGCTGCAGGCGGAAGCGGCTTCATTGCCTCGCATGTTCTTGACCAGCTGCTATATCATGGGTTTGTTCGCACCCGGCATCAGTATCCGGTCCAGGGGCTGACCAGCGCGACAGCTTCAAAGTCGTCGTGACAGTCCGATCGGCAGAAAAGGGGGAGAGGATAATTGCATCCTACCAGGAGCCGACCAGAGACAGCGTCTCTTATGTGGTCGTGGAGGACATCACAGGAGATGGCGCCTTCGATGCGGTATCTGCCAGTCGAGATCTATGTGAAAACAGCAGCACAGACTCTGACTTCGTCTCTGCCTAGGCTGTGAAGGCGGATCCGCCCTTCGACTACGTGATCCATACCGCATCGCCCTACCACCTCAACCCGCAAGATCCTGTCAGGGACTTTCTGGACCCAGCAATCAAGGGCACAACCGGCATCCTCAACTCGATCAAGGCTCATGCGCCGGCAGTCAAGCGCGTCGTCTTCACCTCCTCCAGTGCAGCTATCTTAAACCCGAAGCAGCACGCAGAGGTGTACGATGAGACGGTCTGGGCCCCTATGACGTGGGAGGAAGCTCTGCAGCCCCAGAACGCTTACAGGGCTAGTAAAGTGAGAATGACCCTCAGCACATGTCTTCTGGCTCATCGGTTGACGTAAGATAGGTGTACGCAGAAAAAGCAGCTTGGGATTTCATTGAGGCAGAGCAACCCGCCTTCGACCTGGCGACCATCAACAACACCTACACCTTCGGTCCACTGCAGCGCTACCTGCCCAGTCTGGACGCCATGAACACCTCAAACCACCGCATCCGCGACATGGTCCAGGGCAAGATGAAGGCAGCATTGCAGCCCACAGCGCCGGTGTTTACGTTCGTCGATGTCCGTGACGTCGCGCTCGCGCACGTGAGAGCGTTGACCATACCCGAAGCCGGTGGTCACCGGTTCTACATCGTCGGCGGGCACTTTTCGAATAAGAAGATCGCAGACGTTATCAGGGAGTCGTTCCCTTGGCTGGTTGATCTGTTGCCGCCTGAGGATGTGCCGGATGACTTCCCGGATGATGTGTATCGGTTTGACAATGCCAAGTCCAGGGAGATGCTCGGACTGGAGTACAGGAGTCTGGAGAAGAGCGTGAGGGATACTGTGCAGTCGATCTTGGACTCCGGACTGTTGGATCCGGAGTTTTCTAATTAGTTCTGAGACTCACTCACGCAACTACACTCAGACTCAATGACTTCTTTGGCGGCAGCCCCCTATCTTTGTCCCATGAATACAATATATGCATCCTTCGTATCCGGCCCATTCAACGACTAGCAGTTGCCGTGAGCCCCTGCTTGACAAAGATAGTCACAGAGAAGAGAGGTTATTAAGAGGTGGCAAGAAGAAATCTCTCTAAGTCTAGTACTACTACCAAAGACAACAGTGCCTATCCGAGTCCGTTGAAAGCAGAAGTCCGACACAAACTGAAATGCAATCAAGGTAATGGAAATATATGAAATGCCACCAGCCCCAACCTTGACGGGCCTTAAACCCTACCTCAAGAACAACTTCTCCAACCTGGTCTCCCCCGTCAGAACCTCCCCGTTCATGATCCCAAACACGTACGCCTCCCCCACCACCCGCCAGTTGTCGTCGCGCAGCCTGCTCAAGACGAACGGCGTGTCCGCCCCGGCCAGGATCCACACGCAGTCGCCCCGATGCAGCGACTGCGCCGTGATGCCGAAGTATCCCCCCCGCGTGCGGAACATCCGCCGCCCGTAGTAGGCGATCCTGAAGCTCTCTTCGAAGTCCTCCCGATCTCGGGCGCTTTGGGGCGTCTTCTCGGCCAAAGCCTGGGCGATGTTGTCGAATGGGGGTGCTGTCGACAGGTGCGAGAGGATCCGTGTGGTTTGTTCGCGCAACGACATCAGCTGGTCGAGTTTCGCTTGGTAGGGAGTGGGGACACCACGCAGTGCATTGCCGACGGCACTTGTTTCGGCCTCGAGGTCCAGCATTTTGTCGACCGCGGCGGCAACGAACGCGGCTCTGGCGGCGGGGTTGTCCGCTGGTTCCTCGCGGAACGTGTCCTGGATGATCGTCCTCCAGAATGCCTCAGCCGGAGAGACTCGCTGGCTGGGATATTCGTGGAGAGGGTAGTTCGCCAGGAGGCCCAGGATGTCCTTCAGCAAGAACTCGCTGTCGAGTTCGGCGTATGTCGGACCGACGTCTTCGATGACGTCCACCAGAAGACCTTCCACGGGCAAAGCTCGCGACCATTGGCTGGTGATGGGCCTACTCCAGCTGAGCCCATCGCTGGCCTTCCAGCGGTTAGACCTCGTACCGCTCCGAACTTGATTCGTCAGGGGAAGCATGCGGTGGCCCTTACGGTAGTCAGGCACCCACGAGGGCAGTTCCGGGTCGTCGCGGAACGTAGAGTCTTCGACCAACCCCAGCATTCCGAGGTCTCGCGCCTCATATATCGCCATGTAGGTCGCGTGGACATAGATGTCTGCCACGGGGGAGTCGTAGTCGGGCTTTATCTGGAACGACGTCCCTCGACAGATCTGCGACGCATCCCACATGCCCAGGACGGCAAAGATGTGGTCACGCGGGTCCGTGGCGTTGAAGCACCGGCTGAAGTACAGCAGCTGGCCGAGATTGAGCGACTTGGCGGACATCTTGCTGAGCTTGCCGAAGATCTGCTGGTTGTTGAGGCGGTTGTCGAACAGCTTAGTCTTGATGCTGTCCTTGAACTTTGGCTTGTCGAGCATGTTGAGGATGTAGGCCTTCAGCACCATGTCGAGGTGCGTCTCGTCCAGCAGCTGCGCGGCGTTCATCAGCTTGGACCAAGGCAGGATCCTGTTGCCGCACCAGACTTCCTTGTTGCCCGAGAAGAAACTCTCCTGGACGACCCAGATGCGGCCGAACCAGCGCCTCTGGAGGAAGGCGGCGTAGTCGACCCACTGCTGCTGGCTGATCCCGACCGTCTCGAGGAGCTCGGGGTCGTCAATGTCCTGGAAGCGTCTCCTGGCTTGCTTCGGAGGGAACGACGACAGGCGGCATATGACCTTTGCCGCTCCGGCGAGGTGCTCGTCTTCTCGGCCGAGCCAGATGATGACTGTCTGCGCCTTCTCGTAGATGCGGCCCATCATGGAGACTTGTTTGTTCTTCTCGTCGGTACTGCTCTGGTCGATGCATAATGCGTCGATCCACAGGTAGTTCTTGGCTCTTCCAGAGTTGGAGTCGACGACTCCGGTGGAATATCCGTTGCTGGATAAGTGCTGGAGGGCATCAAAGAGATTTGGTGTGATATCTACCATGTCACCACAGTCGAGTGTTACAGTCTGGCCAGGTGACGGCTCGGCTAAGGGCGTGCTGCTGGGCGACGAGAGCTGGTGATCTAGTGGATCCCCCCAGGTGTAGGACAGACAGTCGTACACTATCTCCTCGTTGATGTCGAAAGTCTCCAGAGAGCACACTGGATTCTCCCCGCCTTTGGACAGAATCCGCAGCAGCCGTATGCTCGTGTCGTTGGGGAGCGGTTGATCAAGATGCTCAGTCATTGTTTCTGGTTATGTTTTTGCGCAAGTCAGCTTGATAGTTTCTGGTGGTCCCCCACACGAAGCCTGTGAAGGAAGAGGACATCGGACCAGAGTAAAACTGTCGATGTCATTTATATCGTCAATCGGATGGTTTCACTGGAAGCCCGTCAACAAGCCATGTGACTCAGGTAAGCCCTATGAGAACTGATTCGGCGTACTACAGAGGCGCTAATATTTCTGTTTTGGTGCCTCCAGACTCCTGAATCATATGTGATCATCAAGTTGTGCGACAAGGTTTGCCTGATACGGTAATGACAGCTCACTATCGCGGCATCGCCGTCTGGATTTTTCCGCATAGGGACTGGGACTGTAGGGAGTCCGGGCTTGAAGGCACTATGATGCCCAAATACCTCGCCAAGCCGAGTTCACCATAACCGATGGGGCTCCAGGCCGGCTTCGGCGTAGCACTCGCCGAGTTGTACGACTTGACGAGGGTCCAAGCCACAAAAGGATTTGGCCACAACATCCAGTAAGACCTTGTGTAACAGAAGGACCTGTTGGTGGTGAGTCGTGAGAGAGGCTGCAGAGGCATATCACGAACCGCGTCGGTGAGCGTGTTTGGAACGGCTTCCTGCTTTTTCTTTTTGGGTTATAAGTCTACACGAGCTTGACGCAGAACCAGTACAGCAGGAAATGGGGAGTTGGTGTTGTCTAGTTTTCCGCGACATTCTGGTTTATTAGCAGTTATGTCTTGCACTTTAGATAAGGTAGAATCAATTTTGTAGGACGATTGACTGAGGTACTTGCGTATAGTACAAGTTTGAGTCTGGTTTCGGTGAAACTCGGTGACTAAAAGGGACTTTGTCGCTACACAAAGGCAGAATTTTCGCCAAGCTCCATTATGGAGGAGTCTTAAACGCCTTCCCGTCTCTCTGTATGCCTCGCAGCATGTGTTGATACTGAATCTTTCCATATCGGTCTTCTTTCCCTTATGAGTTATCACTGGCACATCCCACTGCAGACACGTGGGATGAAATATCTGAGAATTCCCCCGACGGTGACGGCAACCAAGAGGCTTCTGTGGTAGTGACTGATTTCGAGAAGTCTTCGGTATCCAGTCATTTGATTGTGCAAGTGAATTCCTTCTAATACCTGCAACTATCCCTTCCCGAATCTCAAAGAAATGTCAACGCTTCTAGTCGCATGATTTGAGAACGCAGGATATTTCATGCGGATTATCCCTTGATACCACTGGCACTAAGGCCGTTGCTATCACGTATTTCACACAAGCTTTCCCGATAAACAGGTCACACGGCAGTGAAATCCCGCCGCATAGACTTGATGAATCAGCATTCACAATATATGGTAAACGGATCCCCGTTGGTGTTCTGACCACAGTGAGACTTTTTTGCCTCCAGCACATGTGTACTGGCTGCAGTCAGAGTCATTCCCTCTGCAATAGGTCTTTGGCGGCGGTGGATTCACCGGCGGGGGGGGAGGTTGTGGTAGCGGGAGGAGGTAGTGGAGTAGTTGTGCTGGTTACCATTGTGGTCACCACTTCACTCACTCTCCAGCTTTCGCATGTAAACTGATATCCGCGTCAGCGATTGCAGATGTTCACGACTTCTGAACTGTAACTTACCACCGTGTCATGCTTAGGGATCTTGCATATAGCGGTTGCTCCCGTTTTCACGCACGAGCTACCTGGCGGAGCCGTTATCGACAGATAGATTGACCCAAAGGTGCTGGTCGATGTGGAATGGAGGGTCGGCATCGGGGGTGTATGTGGGCATGCAGAAACAGAGAGGTGTCGAGGCGGGGCCTCAAACCCGTGATTCTGGGTGTTTGTTTTCGTCATCTCCCAGATAATGAGGTTGCTGATTATCTGATGCAACATAACCTGCGGATGGAAGACGCGACCATAGCTATGCCCAGAATCTGTCAGTGAGAACGTCAACTGAGTCGGAAGTGCTCGTCTCATCCCGTCCGGAAGTAGGTTGGGGATCTCAATATCGCCTAAGTTTAAGTGACTAATCACCCCAGGGGATGCTGGTGCTTTGTCTGACGACACATTTGCTTATGGGACTTTATACTGAACGTCCTTATCTAGAAGCAATGTGATCTGCGCAAAAATGTCGAGCGTCGCAGCAAATGTGCCGCTAACTTCGCCACTACTAATTCATTTTCAGGGTGTATTACCCAGAGGATCCAAAGTGTTGAGCTCGTAGAACATTAAAGGGATTCTGCTAGAATGGTCAGCACGCAGCTCGCTATTAGGCCTGAGCGCCTACCAGCACATACCTTGTGTTGCTTTCAGTGGTGGCCTCGTCGACCCCAGCTTCGCAGTATCGACCGCGAAACTCACCCACGTAATAATCGTAGTCAACAAACACGACGGAAGGCCCAGCTCTCTCAGCGGCTGCTTTTTGTCATGAATGTTAATAAAGGTCTATTGGCAAGACGACAGGAGTGTCTCAACTCACTAGCTGGGCTTGACAGAATCCACCAGTCCATTCATTCTCTTACGGTTGTCCTGGGTGAGATACTGCGCATCCTGGAACAGGTTGAATGTTTTCTAGAGGAGCATTAGTCAAGGCATTAGCCCAGGCCGGGATGGTCGAGCAGTAGATTGCTGAGGACGTACATATATCCAAGTACACCAAGTTACATGATCGCAGTCAGGGGACAGTTCCTCAGCGAAGAACTTTCCGTCCCTAGCCTGTATGTCAGTGATGCTCGGTAAATGTTAAGCATACGTCCTACCCAGTCATATATATCTTGCCACTGGAGTTACGCAGTCAGTTGACGTTCTGAGTGTGAGACAACAAGTACGTGTGGTGAGTTACTCACTCTTTAGCCAGCTTTCTGTTTGCCGCATTCAACACGTTGTAACACCGTTGACTGAATGTGCTTCCACCGATGAGAGTGGCAGTGTGGTCGAGCTGAGCTGCGCAACCGCGACCCAGGGTATCGAAGTCGAAATCTTTCGCCCACGCATAATCCTCTGTCTCTGCAGCTAATTTGGCGACGATGACCTGCTGCAGGTTAAGGACAGCGAACTGAAAAACACACTGGTTCAGGATGTTGACAAGCTCGACGTCATTACCGCCTGCGTAAATACAATATCAGCAAATGCTATTACTATTGCTATTGCGGTACAGCATATTATACATACCGGCTGAGAGCAATATTACTTGCCGATCTAAGTTGAGTCTGGAAATCTATTTGTCTAAGACGTCTGTGCTGAGAGCACCAGAACATGACAAGAACTAGAATGTGCGCTTGGAGAGATCGCCCAAGCTGGGATCACTGGTACAGCATCTCGAACGCCTCACAAAAGGAACACGGATTACAATGAGAACAACTTGCTAAAGAAGGATTATAAGGCTTGAGACCTTCACAGTACCATATGAGCTGTGTATAACCTCATATATATGGCCGACCAGCTAAAGGGGCGGTTGGGCACAGGCACACCGGCCACGCCCTACTCACTGGAGACCCTTGCTGGCGGCAAAGTCACCAGAGACCAGATTCAGTTACGCTAGCGTCGTCAAACTGGCTATATACCGACACCGCCAGATAAGACCAGAGCGTGTCAGGTTGAATACCAGAACAAGCGACGGAGGTGAAGGCATTCCCCTTTAGTATCACACTTTCGATGTTGTTTAGTGTATGTTGGAAACTGATGTGCTTGTAGGAATGTTTTAGCTATGCACTAGAAAGACTTGGGATTTTGTAACTTTTTGCGCGCTCCTTCATCGTATCCTCAGGAATGATAACTTTCCAAGGTTATTTGTGTATGTATACCAGCTTCATTGCCCAACTGTACCACCTCGTCCGCCATTTCAGGGTCCCATTCAAGATAGTTAGGTCCGCTTACAATGAGGTGGAAGCTGCGCAGATATGGTGTCGATTTCTTCAAGTCACGCAGCCATATTCGAATGGCACGTACAAGTGTCAACCCAATCCATTCGCCTTCCCCCCAATCCAAGGGCGCGCCGTTATCTGACTGGTCGGGGAAATCCGTTCTGATGATGAGATAATCGAGATTCCTTGGGAGTGATGATGCCAAAGGTCTAGCCCTATGAGGCGAGAGTGACGCTGCTAGGAATGGCAGAGGTATTTGGAGCTTTCTGAGGGCAGCGAACTCGCCAAGCGCCTGCAAGGATCCTGTAACATCGATGCGAGGCTCTTCAATGTCGGATCATTCGCGGCCAGTCAAGGCCGAGATCTTCAAGCATTTCAAGGAGGCCCGCAGATGGTATAATGCATTGATAACGTGGTCAAGATCAACGACGGGCTTGATGATACTGTCTAGGTAATACCATTCGTAATACCACTCCCACGTGAGGCTTTCGATTTCGGTGGTGACAGAAAGCAACTGCCCAAGATACGGTTCCCGTACAAGTGTCAAGTTAAGTGACTTCAGTCGTGAAGGTACAGGCCACTAGGGACCTGGCCACTCCAAAGGAGCGAAGTCATTCCTCGACTTGGGGAGCGGATTGTCGAAGGCCAAGGTCATGTCCTCCACCGCTGGCAGATAGAACAAAGGCAACAAACTTTCCGTGTTCCGAGTTTGCCCGTTGTCGTTTCCATCCGGGTCCTTCAATTTCCGAATGGACACTTCGCGTAGATACTCGAAATGTGGAAGGCCACGGCCTCGAGCCACGCAGAGAGCAGACCGGAATACTTCGCCAACAAAGCAGACATGCCTCGAAAAGTTGCCAGAAATGGCCAGAGTCTGCAGATTGCAGAGCTGGGACAGGAAGACAGCGACGAAAGCGTCCATTGCCCCGGAACGCAGCTCTTCTACCCAATTGCTGCCTGAAGGGAGTTCCAGGGCCTCAACGAATGCGATAGGCCGTTCAAGCTCAGCGGGGCAAACTTGCAGCTTGTGTAGCGTCGAGTAATGGGTAAAGCCTGGCACGGCCTGAGTCAAGTCGCCGCCAAGGTCGACAGTCTTGACATGTTCGGCCAGGCCCGGTCTGGCGAGGATGGTTCGCAGGAGGAGGAGTATCGGTGGTATCTCATCCAACCAAACAAGGTCGACATGAGAGTAGAGCAAAGCCTCAGCGTGAGGACGTATAGCTCTGTAGGACAGACACAGTGACTGGAGATCGGCGCGCGATACCAACTCGAAAATAGCTCGAAGAACCTCCGCCGGACAGTCGGGCAGGGAAACGAATTGCGATTGCATTGTTGGTAAGAACGGCAATATCAGAAGACTGACACAATGCGTGTGATTCTTTGCAGGAGGGAGAAAGAGAGGGAAGTCGCCTGACGACCACGAGACTGGGAGAACTAGCTGAAGGATTAAGCGCCGTCGCTCCCGCAGGGTGTGGCTGTTGGCTGGCTTCGGCGGCCGGAGCGAAGCCACACAGAGGAGCAACCGAGGAGCAACTTTCCATTTCTTGCCATCAACATGTCAATTGGAACAGGTTGCAGTCTTGTTGCGCAGTCTACTGTAATTCCAGGACCTTTTGCCGGTCTTGAGTCCTGCGGTAGTCGACATATCTTACGGCGCTTGTTCAGTGTTAGTCAGAAAGAAACGTGCTACGGCAGGCCACACAAGATGATTACGCTTTAGAAGTACCTTACGTAATAAAGCAGAGCGGTTAAAAGAGGCAAAATAATTTGACCCGCTACCACACTCAAACTTGAACACCAACATCTTGCTAGAAACTACAGAAATTATGTCATTGGAAAGAGAATCAATTGAAATAGTCTACTGTGGTAGTTGAGCCTCAAGTCTATAAATCTCCTAGCGAACGCCAAGACTGTCCCAAGTCGCAGTAGTGCGTCCCGCGGCACGAGTCATGTCAGGCATTGTCAGCCACTGCTATTGGTTGACGACATAACCTGCAAGTGAGAAGTCTAGACACCTGTTTAAACTATTGGTTTCGAGTTTCTCTGCTGCCAGCAGTGCGGGCGCTGAATAATATATGCTCTACCAGGGCACGCACAATATATGACGGTGTGAAGAGGTAGGGATAAGGAAAGCGCGACACATCTAGTATGTCGCGCCTTTGTCACTAATGCACGTATACATGCCGCAGATGTACAACAGCCTGCTGTACCTGGACCATCTGGGAAAGTCCAAGCTGACGTTCAAGGTCGTTCGCTGTTGCCCAGTTCCAGAACGCGGCGGGAGGAAGGATCTCCGGCAGAGCCCCTGGTTTAGCGCCGGAAAGTGGGTCACCTGACGGCAGATTAAAGTTTTGCAAGGCTAGCTTGCTTGTGGCTAAGCGGCCTAAGCACTGCTAAGGTAACTTAAGAGAGCTTTTGCCCCGCCCAGGCCGTCTCGAAAGCTTCTTCCCCGCATCTGCCCGAAAGAGGCGATACAGATTCAGTCGCAAGATTCTTCGCTAAAACCCTTCCCTTTTTCTCCTCCCTAGCCTGGTAGAATCAATCCAATTTGAGTTTGCGATTTGTTTTCCCTCTGCTGTCGCTTGCCGGCCCCGTACTGCGGTTGTGGTGCCTTGTGCCTTGTGCATCGCAGCAGCCCTCGTCCTAGCCGTGGAATGGAGAGCGATTCGGCGCAGGCGAGATCGACAGGTCTCGGCCGCACATCCACGTCAGCCAGCGTCCGGCCCGAGTCAGCTTCAGGTGCTGGCCTACCCGCCAGGCCCGCCACCTGGCAGACAGGCGGGGCTGCCACCACTGCCACTGCCACTGCCACTGCGGGAGCAGCTCCGTCCTCCAAGCGGACTGTCTGCGACCACTGCCGCCGAAGAAGTAATTCCCCTCCTCCCCCTACCTGGCTTCTCCTCGATATTCTACTCCTCTCCTGTCCTGTCCTGTCTTGTCCTTGCTGTGTCGCAGCAACTGACGCGCTGTCTCGCAGGAATCCGATGCGATGGCCAGTTTCCTTGCCTGCAGTGCAGCAATGCCGCTCTTACGTGCAAGAGGGACCACGTCCCCAGGAAAAGGGGTCCCAAACGTGGTCATGGCCGGGTCATCAACGAGCTAAGAGCACAAGAAGGCCATGTCAGTCAGAGGAACAGCAGGGAGAGCAGCTGTGATCCTGCCGACTATGGCACGGCCGACAGGTCGACCGATGGTGGTGACATCAGCGCACCACAGACGGCGCCCAACTCTCTCCCGTCCTCGCCCCCAGACATGTCCGGGAAGAGGACTTCTCCCGGCTCGGGATATGTCCCGGAGCCAACAGGCATCTACTCCAGTGATCAGTACCGTCCGACTACCCGGAACTACTTTTACCTCATCCCCCAGTGTGTCGAGCTTTACTATGAGCACATCTACCCCATCATGCCGCTGCTCTACATGCCGACAATACGCGCAATGATGCTTCGGCCGATGACCTATCCCGAGAAGAACCTCGTCTACGCTCTATGTGCACTCACCTGCCTGCACATGTCCGGGAAGAGCATTCAAGCCACGGGACCCGAGTCATGGGAGGCTGCTGGCCGCTTCTTTCTCGACGAGTGCATCTCGGTCCGGCACTCGTACGACTTCCTCGAGGACCAGTCTCTGTACGCCGTCATATCTTCATTCTGGCTCTCAACCTCTTTTTTCGAGATCAACCAGAACCGCAAATCGTGGGTCTACCTCCGCGAGGCCCTTACTCTGGCATTAGACCTGGGTCTTGACGATGACTCGACATATGTCGGCTTGAGTCCGGAAGAAAAGCTGTGCCGGTTGCGTGTCTTCTGGATCCTGTTTGTGACCGAACGGTAAGTCTATGCCGATCCTTGAATCTTCGGTCTCCTTGGCCTTGATGCTAAGTCCAAGCACAGATCCTTCGCCATACTGCGCAACCGACCTATCACATTCAAAAAGACACCGTCATTGCCACGAACACGACACTCTTACGAGGCTCCTGACATACACTCAGGTTTCAGACAACTAATATCATCCTACGTACCGCTCGACGAGTCGTTCGTCGCTGCTTGGAACGACAGCTCTGATCCGAGCGTCAGCGCCACCACCTACCTTGCTCTCCAGGACATACTATCGCGCCCACCAGCCTTCCTCACCCGGTCGAGAGCTACCACTCCATCGTCAGAAGGAACGGCACGAAGCCTCCAAGATATCATAACCCCATCCTCCACCAGCGTTCCAACATCGCTGTTCCACAGCGCACAATCAAATACCCCTACCAAGCTAGAACCAGACGCTGACGCAAGCTTCCCCTTCTCCACGGTAACCGAAGACACCGACCCCGACCCGACGGCAATCCAAAAGGCCGACCTCCTCATTACGCAACAGTGGCTCCGCCTCATCGTCTGGCGCAGCTCGGAACAGCGGCACCTCCTCAGCTGGTCGTCCCCCCACGAGAGCATGGACGTCGCCTTCCCCCTCGAAATAGCCCGCAGCACGGTCTCCATCCTCGAATCCCTGCCCAGCACGGCGGTCGAGGTCCACGGTATGGGCATATTCGAGAAGATCTTCAAGATCGGCGCCGCGTACATCGACGCCCTCAGCGCGTGCGACTCCGCGGGGCCCACGATGGGTAGGCGGCTCGGTCTGGGGATGGACTTTGCGAGCGGCGACCTCGACGTGCTCGGGATCGGCAGGAGGGGATTCACCATCGATCCGCTGGAGTTCTTCGTCAAGACCCTCAGCGCGACGCCGAACAGCCGGACGCAGTTCGCCGAGCAGCTCATCGTGCACGCCAGTCAGCGGCCGGGGGGCATGAAGCTGGCGCTTTCGCCGCCGCCGCCGAGGATGTTCGCCGCGCAGCTGCACATGCCCGGGGTGGGCGTCGCGCCGCCTCACTGGAACGCGCCGCCCGTCGGACCGCAGATGGGGGGCAGCGTGCTCGGCGAGGTCGCAGAGGAGGACGACGAAATAATCGACCCGGCTACTTCCGGCCGGAACAAGCGGAGCAGGACATCGGCGATGCCGGTGATTTCGGGACAGCAATCCGTCATGCAACCCGCCGAGTACGGCGGCGGCGGCGACTTCGACGTCGGGCTGCTCAGCCCCGGCGTTTCGGACCCGGGTTTCGGAGGCGGCGGCGCCATACCGGGCCTGACGTCGGGGTCGATGTGGCAGCCCATGATGCAGGGCACGACGGGCAACTGGGGTGGAGGGCCCGGCGAGGGTGGCGTCGTGGCACCCATGGACGCTTTTTCTTTCGGTCCGACCATGACTTCGGAGGAGTTTGCATACGCGGCGTTCGGCGCCGACGGGAACGGGAACCAGATTGGCGGCGGCGGCGGTGGCATGGACCCGAGCGCGGGGTATCACCGGTATCAGCAGCATCAGTCGGCGCCCGGCACGGAGCCGACCACGCCGTCGGCCGAGGGGCCGGGGAGCGGTCAGGGACACTACATGGCGGGTTTACAGGACGACGGGCAGGGACGGAAACGGGCATGGGACGGCGGTCTGGGAACATGGTAGGGCGTACTCTATGATTTTATTGTGCCATGCTGAGCGAATGGTGTTGAGCAAGCGAGTGTTCTCTTTGGAGTATTGGATGTGTCGCTGGTAGCTCGCTGTATATAGCGGTAATGAATGTAGATAATCTTTGTTTAATTGATGGATTAGCTGATGTGAAGGACTACCATGGCACGTAATGGAGTGTAGAGAAAACGATTACTCTGAAAACATATTTAACGCCTCAAATGTACAACATACGCGCTTTCTAACGATGACAATATAAGGTATCTTTCAAGGTCGTCCGTGACAGCTGTAGTGCGAGACATGGATCACACCTTGTCGAACATCTCAGTTGATAACTTGTTTTCACAATTTTCACAACGGCACATAAACTGGAGCAGATGCGCGGGCGCCAGGCCACAGCGACTGCAGCTCCGCCATATCCAGGTAAGCTGCGTTGTCCTAGGATAAGGCATAGAGGTACATACGCGGTTTGAATGATCTCTAAGTAAGGTAGAGGACGTCATAAGATAATGTGCTCTCAGCATATGTAGCATAGTTAACTGCTTCTGTTCCTCAGTCCTCACACATTACAACCCAGGCTCAGTCTCTACATTTTAGCCATTTTGTGTATCCTGCTCGGCCTCTTGCAGGCCTGGCGTCACTCAGTGTTTGCTTGGAGACACATACGATAGATCGGCTATAGCCCTTAGGTTCTTTTCTTTTTCTCGAGCAGCCACTGAAAACGCCAAACTATTTGTAGGGCGTGCGGGTGGAATTTTCTCTATACAGGTCATTTCCCAAAGGACAATAGTACACGCCACCACTCGCCGCCGTATACCCTATTAGGTGCTTTTCTCATCCTTACATTGACGTGCCTCCCCTCAGCAAGTAAAAACTGCTCTGCTGCTTCTGGCTCCCGCCACTTGGCTTCCTGGCTCAAGTTTGTCGTCACCCACTTCTCGTCTGTAAGATCGTCGTCACTGGCAGTAACTCCGTGGAACCTGAGAAGTCGAGCGCCCCACCAGAAAGCAAGGACAAAGTTTGGGTTCGAATGGGAACTGCCGCTTTGATGAGAGAATAGAAATGCTACGTGTCCTGGCACACCGGATAGTGAGACTCTCGCGCCGTTTGAGGTGACTTCCCATTCTGGAACCATGTGGTAATTGAATCTCCAGTTGGAAAAGATGGGATGTCTTCCTGCCATCATGTACCCGTTCCCTTGCGTCAGGATGATATCCATTTGCGAGAGGTAAGATGGCAATGAAGTATCCCAGCGGTCGCAAGTGTCGTTTCTCCCAAGCCCCTGTCGAATCTCTACCGTGATAGGATGCGGAAATCTGGTTATCTTGACCCCGACTATCCTGTCGGGCATCCTGTAGTAAGTACCATCCTCACGCCTCCTGAGCACAATACCAACTCGCCCAAAGTCGCAAAAACAGCTCAGTACAGCGACTATGTTTGTTCCTTTCAAAAGTTCCTTCAATTGAAAACTAGGGATTTCGGTAGACGAGAGCTGTGACCTGCGTGCTGCCGCTGTGTCCAGCAAGTATATTTTCGCCTTCGAACTATTGTGCAAAGTGGGCAAATCTGCCGCGCTCAAGATTGGAGCTGTCAATGAAATGCCCCATTTCGTGACCTCGAATTTGGTTGACGCACGAGCTAGGAGGGTCGAAGTCCGTGTCCAGTCTTGATCAGTCTCCAGTGTCGAGGCTGCGGCACCCGGGCGAATGGCAAACCCATGGTAAAACTGTTCAGGGTGCGTTGATATAGGCCCATATGATGTATCTGTGCAAATATAATCCTCACCCCTAGGGGTCCACGCGAATATGGAGTCGTCAGTCGACTGCTTCATAATCTCGCGCTGGAGTCTTGCCCACGCTTTCTCTCCGCCTTCACCGTAGAGAAGGGGCATGTTCACACCGAAGAGTCCTAGGAGGGAGTAGGCTCGATCTTCGTCCCTCGTGGTCTTTCTCAATGCTGCCCATGACATCTTCTGTGCCACACTATATCCTCGACACCGATGTGGAACCGACTCGGAACCACACAAGGCCCGATCCAACGCACCGACCGCAATGCGAGTGATGGATGATATGACCGAGGCAAGTGACCGCTTCGTCCCAATCTCCACCCAATCTTTATTGAGAAAGACGACCTCGACAGGCGCCAACAGTTCCTGGAGTGTCCAGCCACGTTGGAACCATCGACTCTTCGGAAATGATGACCCCGGCTGGCCAGGATGATCGCTCCCAAGCCCGCCAACGTCGCTTAGATACGCATAGCAGACCTGGGCTTTGCTATACCACTTGAACATTGAGTTGATTGCTTCTGATAGTTCGGCGGAGCTGGATTTGTCGATGCAGCACGTGTCGATCCAAGTATGATCGAAACCTTCCTTTTCGGATATCTCACAGCACCTTAGGATCTTCCGGTAGCCAGCCATGCCGCCCAACCGATTCGCATCGCCGCCTGTCAGGTCTGTCAAGGATACTTCTTCTTTTTCCCACGTGTGCGATAAGATAGTATAAATAGGCCAGGAATCAAAGGACCTATCGCAGCAGAGAGTGTCTTCCAGCTGGAGAGTTCTGACATTGAGGAGCCTCATTTTCCTTCCTGTCTGCTTGACACGAATGCTCTGCGAATAAGAACTACCGACACAGTCGCGGTAGATGAGAATGGTTATTGTTCCACGGTCGGGAACTTGTGTGATGGCTTTGATTCTCGGAACGGCGATGGCGCTGTCGACTGCGCTTCCTGGGACTCAACAACTTTGGTGGTGATGCGGAGTTTCGAAGACAGCCGAGTTTCAAAGACAATGAATGGGCTGCGGGAGGGAAATACCGCAGCTCATCGGTACGCAAATTGGGTTGGATGTAGGGCATTGCTGCCTGATGCCTCCTCAGCCGCCAATGAAAGCAGACTAGACTGGCAAGGAGCCAAGCAGCCAGCACACCAGCTTCATTATTGTAAGGCTCATTTCCGATGTGGGAACACGTGCCTCAAGGTGAACTGCAGCTGCGACTTCTCCCTGAGCTCCGTCCTCGGCCACTCATCAAATCCAAAGATTCCATACAGACGTAGATAATAAAGCTCAACTAATTAAACGGTAACGAAGATATCGTTAAGCTTATTAAACCTAATCTTAAGGAGAATAGATATCAATCACCTATCTATAAGAGGTTTACACACCGGGACATCTTACGAGTACCGTTAATGCTAAAGATCGCGATAGAGCCAAGGTAAAAGACAAACTCTAAATTCTAAGCATGTAACTCAAAGTAGTCGAAGAAGCGTTTGTAAGAAGCTCGCAAGTAAAATGCTTCTCTGTTTGATTGAAACAATAACGAGTTCGAAAGTAACAGAGAGAAAAAAGAAATGCTTAACCGTCAAGTCTCTAGGAATGTATACTTACATATTATTATTTGTATCTCTCGTATCATCTGTAAGGTATTTCTCGTATCGTCTGTATCTCTCGTATTATCTATACCTCTCGTGTATCTGTATCTCCCGTATCATTTGTATTTCTTGTAGTTGTAGTTTGTTATCAATGCTAAGAGCCGTAGTTGTAGACTGTCCGGTGGCCATAGCCTACACCGGTTGCTAGAAACGGATTAGTACAAATTTCAGACCGAGAGAGGAAGGTAGAGACTTGACGGCTAAGCTATGTGGTTACCTAATTATCATAGAGGAAGCTAATTTACTCTTGTATAGCAGTAGGGCGACCTTCCCTCTCCCACTGTTTCGTTTTTAGATAAAAGCTCAAGCGAGTGAACAACAAAGCTCCAATGTGGTTTATGCCTTGCATACCTACTCTAACTTTGTTCAAATCACATAAATTAGAACTAAGATATAACTACCAGCTGAGGAATAATGCAAGTAAATTTCCGTCCTGCTAAGCAATAACAAACATCTAATCTAACTGTTATCAAGCGCAAAACACCGCTCACTACTATCCGCATCGTTCCCCCACCAGTTCGGCATTGTCGTGATCTTGCCGCTCCCGAAGAACAGGAAGATGAGCAGCATCGCGAAGTTGAAGCCCGCGTCGAACGCCGCGGCCAGGATGTAGTTCCACCGCGCCCACAGCTCGTACCGGTACCGGTACGCCCAGAACATGACGACGGCGCCGCCGACGAAGCTCGACGTGTAGCCCGTGCTGATGTTGCCGTAGAAGATGGACATCTGGCTGAAGAAGATGGTTGTGTTCCACAGCCGGAACTTCATCCTGGGGAAGAGCCGGTTGAGCGCGAACAGGACGAGCGGCGCGCCGGCGCCGAGGAGGAAGCCGTAGGGCAGCGGCGAGAACATGGGGATCGCGAAGAGGCGTTTGGGTCCCTGTGTTGGAGTGAGCATTTCCATCAGCCGTGACTTGGAGTTATAAGGTGACAGTTACTTACGACAAGCACGTATTGCACACCCAGCGACAGGCTGGACGCCAGGCTCTGGCCGGTCCACTGATGCGTCGGGTCCACGATATCGCCACGCAGATAGTCCGCTTTCGTGCTGAGCACCCATCGCATTACGCCGTAGTTGATTGGGACGCCGATGAAGGAGCCGAGGATCTGCGCGAAGAAGACATCTCGCGGCGGAATGTGCATGTAGTGGCCGATCTTCATGTCCTGCAACTGCAGCTGTGCGCGGTACCAGGCGTCGCCGGCAATTGAGCCGTAGGTGGATGCGCCGCACGGGTTCTTCCATCCGTCGATGGAGTTGATCATGAGACCATACAACAGCTCGTTGGTGGTTCCGATGGGCTAAATTGCTTGCGTTAGCAACTCCGGTATTCAACCTGAGTGTGTGTTGGACTTACCAGCTGAAAGTTGGAGAGGGCATACAGCCAGCCCAATGGAACCACAACGACAGCCCCGGTGGCGATGGCGACAAGGAACGTCCACCAAGGGATGAAAAGAACTCCGGTTGCAGTAATCACGAGCAAGATGATGAACGATGCACTGAATAGCGCCAGGTACCACCAAAGAGGGACTTCGTCATAGGCACGCATCAGGATGTTGAGCTGGTCGTTGAACTGCTCGCTGATCTTGGCGGAGCCCTGCTTTCTCCTGGCCCAGAGTTTGCCAAAGCTGGCCTTGATCTGACCGTAGCCAAATACGGCCATCCAGACGATAGCAGATGTGTAAGAGGCATAGTCGAAGAAAACGGACCACAGGAACTGGGTTCCCGCGTAGAGGGGACCAAACTCATTGTATGCCGTCTGGTTGAACGTCACCTCGGGAGTTAGCAGAGAGGTGATTGGATAAGCAGTTCCATTTTCTGTTCGTGTGTCAGCAACTCTGTAGGTCAAATTGGTCCAGTAGCAGCGCGCATTACTCACCCATAAACAGCCGATTCGACATGAGCTTATGGTCCCAGGTCCCCAGCTTACCGAACTTGGCGGCCGGCAGCAGCACCCAACAGTTGAACGCAAAGGCTGCAAATATTATAACCTGCGTCCACCATG
Source organism: Coniochaeta sp. PK30-01 (assembly GCA_023628855.1). Classification (NCBI taxonomy): domain Eukaryota; kingdom Fungi; phylum Ascomycota; class Sordariomycetes; order Coniochaetales; family Coniochaetaceae; genus Coniochaeta; species Coniochaeta sp. PK30-01. The sequence continues at coordinate 473,104 of JAMAJW010000006.1, read as the reverse complement.
GCGTGAGGAAGAGACTTGCGCCGTTGGGGTTGATGTTGGACCAGTCGAGCGACAAGTTCAAGAACCCCATGCCGCCGAATCCAGCCCCGAGAAAGTTGGCCGTAGGGTTGCTTGGCGCCACCCAGCACAGGAAGGCCAAAGATCCGACCATCGGCCACACGTATTCCGGAAGGAAGTGCCACAGGGTAATGCCCAGCAGCACGAAGAAGAACACCTTCATCTGCTTGCGTGACAGAGCGGTCGGGTGCTCTCGCTGCTTCTTCTGGGTCTCGAAAAGCGCTGTTTGGCAAAGCGACTGAAACCAAGGGAACTGGGGATCGTAGATGAGGAACTGGCGCGCGATGGCGGCGTAGGAGTAGCCCACCCAGACGATAGCCCACATAAAGAAGATGGCCACGGCGGGGTGCACCTCGTAGCCGAAGTACAGCTCCGACATGGAAATGGGCGTGTAGCCCAGGTTGTAAGTGGCACCCGAGGCGGCGGATATGGTGACCAGCACATGCTCCTTGACGCTGAAGGGACCGTGGTTCAGCTTGAAGCTCCACTTGGTGAATGGGATCTTGACCTCCCACGCTGGCAAAACCTTGGCCAGCCACTCGCCAAGATAGCTCGATGCAATCTGGACGAAGAAGACAGAGTAGGGCGCGAATGTGGTACGGAAGTGGCTCATCTGCGACAGGAAAGCTCCCGGCGCGACGAAGATGAACGTCAGTAGGAAATAGCGGAAGGTGATGGTCGGCAGCTTCGGGTCGTCGTCGACGCTGACGACGCGACGCACGTATGCGGGAATGTCCTTGACGAGGGGGTCATCATCCTTGAACCCGTGTACCTCGCCGTTGGAGTCGACCGTCGTGAACAGGAAAGGCGGCTTCTCTATGTCGTCGCTGGTGCTGAGCGGCTTGGTCGTCGTTGGCGAGTCTGGGCTGGGTTTCTCGTCGCTCTGCTTTGGGTCAAGCGCCTTGTCTAGCGGCTCAATGTCGAGTGCATTAGGCGGTTGGCCTGGTCCCGGCAAGTTGCCGAGGCTTGGCTCCTCCTTGGCTGACATGATGGTACCTGGCTAATGCAACAGTGATGCACAAAAGCAACAGTAGTATAAGTCAGGCAGGTTCAGGAGCCGAGAGGCGTCGTCTCGTCTTATACAAAGTTCAACCATAAGGAGGGCCGCACCGAGCCGCACTGAACCGTTAACATGGCAAAGGCCACACAGAATACGAAGCAATGACCTTGTTTGCTACAAAAGATTTCTCTCCGGAGGTGGAACCGGCGGAATGATGTGATCGCAGGGGTGTCTCCCGTGTTGTACCGCCAGGGAAGGTGCCACGGCTCCTTCTTTGGGTCGTCAACTTCTGAGTGGTCAGTTCTTGGCGACGGAGTTGACATTGAAGATCCATCTTTTCTCTGTTGAGCCAAGAAGCGTTGGCAAAGCTTGAATTACTGGGGACTCCATACTATATATGCTATACTGGCTGCCTTTCTGGGCCTTAGTGCCGGTACTAAAGCCGTTTGCTCCATGCACCAGTTGCAAACTTGTCCAATCGGGTCAGAGACATCTTTCCACAGGGGGCGTCAATTACAAAGCCACTGGGTAAGGTGAATGTCTCGAGGTTATTTGGCCGAGTCTTTACGTATTCCCAACCTACTGACCTACTGCGGTAAGGAATGAACTGCAAAGCTGGTATGTGCCACTCTGCCCCCCAGCATTCCGTCTTGGGAGACTCCTCTAACCCAGTGGTATTTACAATACATCGAACACTGACAAGGACTGCAAAATCTAACAAGCCCAGACCATGGTGCTCTTGCTGAAGGAGAAGCGTAATCCTACCACTTCCCCCAGTTGCGGTTGACGATGGAGCCCGCTTATTTGTTCCTCCCTAGTCCTCTTGTGCACCTTCATCCGCCGGCTATAGGCCAATCATTAGCCGTCCGATCCGATAGTGCTTACTGGCGGAAGAATTCTCGACCAAAAGAGTGCCCCGGTGTCAGACAGACGATGGCGTGATTGGTAGCATTGGTCCACGTTTTGTAGAAAGGCGTAGAATGAGAGGATACCAATACCACGGACGCGGGTTATAGATGCGAAACTGATATCTGTTACGTATGTCGTTGTAACATCAAGAGTCACGACCACTGGTCCTGTCATGATCACGGATTTCATGTTCAGAGTAAAGCTGCTCGTCGAGAAGTTCTATATTGAGTGTCCGCTGTATATACATGGCCGGAATAGATCCGTAGACTATATATACCACCACTCCATTCTAACTTTTCAGCCTAGATGGAGGTGAACATATATTTCATAGGTATGTTTCGTATCGAACAGGCCGCCGCTCACCATAACCTCAACAGCTAGCACACGGAAAGAGAAGAATGATAAAAGAAGAGAATGAACAGAGACTGCAAATATGAGAAGTGTACGAAACACATTGACTGCGGCACAGCGTCGTGAGTCGTCGGCATCATCGTCGTCGCCACTCCTGACGCCTTTAGCAGTGTCCTCACTCCCATGTCCATGTACACAGCCATTGCCGCTGCCAGACGAGCTTTCTCTGGCACTGCTAGTCTTCTTCGTAAACTGTCCCTCCCGATCCCGGGCTTATCGAGAAGCTTGGTAAGGCAGCTTTTTCGGCCTCACAATTGACTCTGATGTCAGGTGGGATCTTTGTTATGGGATCTCCTGTAGTTGGCTGATCATCTGTGTTGAAATGAATATTGTACTCTATTTCAATAATCTGTGCTGCCTCGGAGAGACTGGATCATACTTGTAGTCTAAATGAGGGCCTGCAGTAGGCGTACTTTAAAAACTCACTAGATGCTACGCCAGTGAGGTAGCGGTTTTAGTTACATCGTTTTGCCCAATCATTTGGATCTAGAAATGTTCACCTCTACCTGGGCTGAAAAATTGGAACGGAGTGGTGGTATATATAGAAGTTGTGGGTTATTCAAAGATAACCTAGGCCTCAGAAATGGTGTGTAGCTCAGTGGTTGAAGGCGCTGCAGCCTTTGCTCATAGCTTATGCGGCTCCCAAGCCATAATGACAGCTATGATAGCAGTGTACGAGGTTGTAGGTTTGACCCATTGGGACTTTTGTTTTTTTTTTTTTTCTTTTCCTACTTATTTCTTCTTTTTCCCCCTTGTACTACAACCGCCTACAATCCCCGGTGCAAAAGGCCACGGGAACGAGGATGAAATAACCGTATGTGCTACATTGTTGACCTTGCTGCTGGTGTAGGTATACTACCAGACCGCGGTCCGGAACAGCTAACAGAACAATGCCCTAGGCTCTATCGCTCCGTACAGGCAGTAGACATATGTAAGAAACATATAACCATAATAGTGCTGCGAACAGCTGCCCTTGTTGTAGCCTGGTTCACTTTGTTTCATCGGCTTATGTTACCACTGCCGCTCCCATGTCTCCAGACATATAGTTACAATCTACTCACCAGTCTCACTCCTTAACCTTGAACCGGTACTGCTCGCCGCGGTCGAGATACACAACTTTGTTCGCGAACTCGCTCTGCCCAACCTCAGCCTTGAAGTCATCCAGCGACGACAAAAAGACATCATAGTCATCAAAGTGGATCGGGATAGTCACGTCCGGGTTCATCAGCTGCATCAGCTGCAGCCCCTGCTTCGCGTCCATGGTCACCATCAGCATTGGTAGCGACGGGCCGGGGATCGTCGTGCCGCCCAAATGCACCAGCATGAGATCGATCCTCTCGTCCTTCAACCTCTTGGGAATCTCCTTCAGCTCGTCCACCATCAGGGTGTCTCCCGAGATGTAAATCCGATAGCCCGCCTCGACGGACTCCGCCGCCCCGTCCTCGGCATACCCCAGCTCCACGATCCACCCGTTCGTCGGCGGCACGGCGCCGAGGATGTCGTTCGCCTTCTCCAAGAACCCGGGCGGCACGTGCTTCCCGGGCGTGGCGGTGACCTTCACCACCGGCTCACGGCCGCCGTCGCTACTACCTCTCGGAGGACCGACATGCAGCACCAGGCTCTGGAAGAAGTCCAGCGCGTGCACGGCGGTGAACGGGTCCTCCTTCGCGGCCAGGTTCTCCCTGGCGTGCGGGGTGCTGATGATGTCGAAGTCGCGGTTCAGGCTGTCCTCGACCAGCTTGTCGAAGTGGTCCTCATGGTAGTGCGACAGCAGCACGGCGTCCAGCGGCGGCAGCTGGTCGAGGTCGACGTGCGGGTCATGCAGGCGCTTGGCCGTCACGCCGGGGCCTAGGTGCACGTGGTCGCCAGCGTGGAGGAAGTTGGGGTCCGTCAGGACGCGCGTGCCGTTCCACTCCAGCAGGGTGGTGGCGTTGCCGATGAAGGTGATGCTGGCGTCTTCGTTGCCTAAGGGCGTGCCCCCGTAGGGGTGGGCGTGGCTCTTGCCGATGGGGATGGAGGATGGCTGCGAGGATGCGGATGCTTGGGACTTGAGGAGGGGCTTGCGATGGGACGGGTCCAGGTGGAGGTGGCCGACTGTTTTGGACTCCATCTCGGATATGTATTGAAATTGAAAACCTGCTCAAGAATGGGATTTATGAGGAGAAGAGAAGAATGATATCCACGGTGAATAGGTCCCAAGTCCACCAAAGCATTCAGTGCTCGAATCATGATGTAATGCGCGTGTCACTAAGTCCAATCGCCCCCCCCGCAGTACAAGGGCATCTAGAGCACAACCAATGAAGGGCTCTCAAGCGCGAAGCCTATTTCTACCACTGCGCTTCTCATCCACCACGAATCCTTACCAAATCTGGTACGAGGTGGCATAATCTTACAAAATCCCTAGCCATAAATCAGCATGGCACTTCCTAGGAACATGCGAAGGCCAGTCGTGATGCTCGCTCGAAAGCGTGTTGCCCTCGATCAACCCCTACCACCTGCCAGCGATAGGAGACACGAGATCCCCGTACCTGATTAGGTACTGGAAAGATTTTATCGACATCTTTGAGAACGCACTTGGCTGGAGTGTACCAGCTGGTATTCGTGTAGCCGAGGACTCAGAAATAGTTCTCTTCTTTATATGTACGCCCTTGGCTTTTCGCTTTCTGTTTGTTCCCATTATCTAACCGTTTCTCAGCATGGAATAGTCAAGAAGCGATTGATCAATTCAAGGCATCTCTGGAATATGCGGTATTCCTACCCTTCCTGCGACTTAGCAGGATCTGATACAACTGGCGCAACATCGCCATCACCAAGAACAATCCAGACGGTCAACTTCCGGTCGAATAGGGCTTCTTACGGGCCATTATTAGAAGGATGACTGTCTATTCATACCGTCGCCTTCCCGCACCCGGTCACATGTACAAAGAAGGAGCCTTTTGCACAGCTCGAAGGACCTCTATATCCCTGGCCGCAAGTCATGATCATCGACTACGACCTGCAACTGATAAACCTCCCCCTCGCAACGAGTGACCGAACTCATGTCCACCGTGGATGGGTGCAAGAGCCTCGGCAGATCACTGGAGAGTGACGAAAACATATTAAAGCACAAGGCGGCATCATTCGCAAGAAGTGGTCGAGCAAGGATGCAGAGGAAGCGTGGAAGACTGCCATTCCGGGGGTCGAGCCAAGCTGGGATGATGATTCACGAGATATTGTGGCCATCGAGGCCAAGGAAGAACACGTTGATCTAGTTCACATTTGTATAGGACTACTAAAGCGGCGTTGAAACTTGATATCATGTAGACCCTTACAAAGAGTAACCTTCCGCACTTCTGGTTCAAGCTAGGTACAAACTAAAAGGCACTTCCTAGTGTTTGGAAAATATGTTGGAAGAATTAGCACAAAAAAACACACATTAAGACTTACAGATCTTGATACTAGAGATCATATCAGTATTAAGTACTACTTGGAATAATTCGTGTAGAAACGTGAGGCTCTTAGGCTGCCAATCATTTATATGGTCACCAACTACTACTATCCATGACTTGACCAGCTTGTCTTTGTACTTGCTCGTGGTAAAAGCCTGCGCACAAATGAAACTGATTTGACTCGTTTTCGACTTACGTGCGTCCAGTACGAAAGTCCCCAGTAATAGTAAGTTGATCTTATCTTTTAGTTCCAAAATGGCGGTAGCGCAAGAGATATCTGCTTTTGGTACAGCCTCATCGGCTTCACGGTTACTTACCGTTCATGAAGTCCGCAACTCCACCGATGTTTTCTAGGGACAGAAGATAGATACATCTTAGTCAACGGTGAATAGAGGAACATGGAGAAACACTGTGAATCATAATTGATGCCTGACAGCCATAAACCATCGGGCATTTGGACTTTTGGAGTACAATATGCAAGGGGTCGCTACAATGACTAGAATCACCACGCTAACACCCAACTGGACTCTATGCTTAAATGGGACCTTTAAAATGCTGGCATCAGGATGCGGCCGACAAAGGTTTCCGACCGTAGACCACGTGACTGCAAAGTTCATATCTCGTCAGCATTCGCCCAGTTACCCGCGGAAGACCCGGAAATGAGATGACAGGGAAAAGAAAAAAGGAAAAAAATAAAAATAAAAATAAAATAAAAAAAAGCAACTTACAAGTCAAACTGCGCATGTATATTCATGTTCTTGAGCTCCTTCCGCACCTTGCTGGTCAGCACGAGCACCTCCTCCTGCCGCCACCCCAGCACGTCGCAGAAGAGCCGCAGCGAAAAGGCCTCGAGCCCCTGCAGCACCTGGGCGATGTTGTACATTCCGATCTCCTTGAGCGCGGGGTCGCGCGGCCAGGGCCCGACGGGGAACCGGAACCGCTGGTGCACGACGTCCTCGAAGCCGGCGTCCCGGACCCACTTCTCGAGCGAGGCGCCCGGGCACGGGTCCCGGCCGATCTTGCGCGCGGCCGAGAGGAGGGTGTTGATCCACTTCATCGTGTCGTGCTCGTCGGTCAGGGAGCCGTCTTCAGAGTAGTACTGCAGGTCGAAGTCCTGGAACTCGGCCCAGCCGCCTGGGGTTAGGTGTCTTGTGGTGGTGAGACGTCAGCAGGGGTCAGTGGAACACGGGTCGTTGGTGACAGACTTGTAGATGTTTTCGACGAGCTTGGGCCAGTCCTTGATGCAGGCAGCCATGTAGCGGCAGAAGATGTAGTCGAACGGGAAGTTGTGCAGCCACGGGCTTTCCACGTCGTCAATCTCGAACTTCACGTTTGGAGGCACCCTAAATTATGACGCTGTCAGTCACAGAGCATGTGCAAGACGTGCAGAGGTTCTAAAATGGCCGTACCAGTTTGGTTGGACGGCACTCAAGTCATTTGCTAGGACCTGCCATACAGTTAGTGTCGTGAAAGACGGATGCGAAATACGGTGCAACCACATGCCTCGGCATTGGGGAATTCGTCGCCCATACACATTGCCCCTGCCCACGAGTTAGATACGGAGCGCAACGGAGAGGGGGAGAGTGCCGCAGCGGGCGCGTACAGATGCCGGTGCCGGTGCCGATGTCGAGAATGCGATGCAGCTTCTCGCCCTCGATCGGCGCGAGGAACAGCTTGTCGCCGATGCCCTTGGTCATGAGGGCGTGTGTCAGGTCGAGACGATCCAATTCGGGCTGCGCATACAGTCAGCATATTGTCCGCTGCTGAAGCGTCCGGGTAGACAGACCTCATCATTCGGCAGACAGTATACTGTGACTCAGGTCAGTGTGCTGTGCGTAATAGAGACGGACGCAGAGTGGACACGCACCGCCAGACCGAAAAGCGTGGTAACGACGGCCATGTTCGACGGGATAATTGACGACACTAGACGTCAAAGATGTCGTGAATGCCGAACTTTAAAACATCAACGGTCGTTAGCTAGTTCTCTAGTTCTCGGTGTGGAGTGGCTAGGAGCGGCCCGCGTCGTACAGTTGTCCATCGTCAAGAACCGAGTCAGTGTCGTCTTGCTGTCGCAATCAGTCAGTGACGAGTGCGATCGTCGGCACCCTGGGCCAGACTGTAGTTTTTGGGATCGGCGCACCACGTATGCTTCAGCTTCGATATGGGGGTCTTCGCGTGCAGTTTCCGGCGCAGCGTCCGGCCGGGGGCTCGAGGTCTCTGCCATGCTTTCCGCTGTCAAATTGTCTGTTGTAATTCGCAAAAGCAAGAGCTGAAATGTGATGAGACGAGGGGACCTGGGCTGGGATGGTGCCCTCTTGAAATTTGGAGAGTCGGGGTAGTGTGCAGAGTGGTCCGATAGTCAGCTGCAGGACAGCGGGGTAACCGGCGACGTTAAGCCGCTTTCGAAGCTGATAAGACATGGGTCACCCAGGCGTATCCGTATATCGGTCGCGGCACGGCATCCGGGGGCGATAGCAGCCATTTTAAGGCGAGAAGCACGGCTACAACTGTCATAACCGGCTAGATAGTCCTGGGCTCCCCCACCCTACCCCCCCTAGCGGTATGCGCTGTATCCGCTGCCATGGGTTGCCGGGCCGGGTGGGACAATAAAGGGAAGCGTGCCGCTGGTGATACCAGATAATCCCACTGTGCTTTCGAGCATCTTGTGCAACCATGGCTGGCATGGAGCTCGCATCGTATGTCACCGCAAGGACGGCGGTTGCTGCCGTCATCATCGCGCTTTTGACGAGGGTGGTCTGGAAGGTTAGTCGCCAATACCCAAAGATATCTTTCAATCCGGCGGCGTACTGATATGTAATGTTGTATCTCCCAGGTTATCTCGAACCTGCTGTTCTCGCCGATCCCGTCCTCCGTTCCGGGACCCTTCATCGCCAGACTGACCAAGAAATGGATCCTCTTCGTCGACCTCTCGGGTTCGCGCGCTCGTACCGTGCACGAGCTGCACAAGAAGTACGGGCCAGTCGTGCGCCTGGCGCCAAACGAGCTCTCGTTCGCCTCGCTCCAGGCCGTGAAGCCCATTTACGGGCCGGGCACCACCTGCATCAAGTCGTCGGCCTACGACAACTTTGGCCGTCTGGGCATGTTCCAGATGCAGGACCCGGCGCAGCACAGAGAGCGCCAGAAGCGCGTCGCGCACGTCTTTGCGCCGAGCTCTCTGCAGCAGATGGAGCCGCTGATACAGGGCGTCGTCGACAGGGTGATCGGCGTCATCGGACAGAGTCTCGGGAAGCAGGTCGACGCGCTGCACTGGTGTCGCATGACGGCGCTCGACATCTCGGGCGAGGTCCTGATGGGCAAGTCCTTCGGCGCCTTCGACGCAAACGGAGCCGCGCCCACGTACGTCCACCACCTCGACAATGCGTACCTGGTGTGGTCCCTGTTCGGCCTCGCCCCGCTGCTGTGCAGAGCCCTCGAGCGGCTGCCCGTCAAGTCGCTGCAAGACTTCTTCGCCGCGGGTGATTACGTGTACCAGTACGGCGACGAGGCTCTGAAGGAGTACTTGAAGCTGTATGGCCGCTCGTCGAAGCGCCGCTCGCTGCTGACCAAGATCATCCAGGGAGATCCGTCGTCCGGCGCGGAGCCTCTGAGCGACCCGGAGATCAGCGTCGAGGTCTCCAACCTCGTCTTCGCGGCCACCGACACCACGGGCAACACCATGACGTACGCGCTCTACCGCCTGTGCTGCCACCCGGAGTGGCAGGACAAGCTGCGGGCCGAGATCCGCGCCTCGGGCGCCAAGACAGCCGACTTTTCCTTCCAGACGCTGCAAAGCCTGCCGGTGTTGAACGGCATCGTGATGGAGACGCTTCGGCTGCACCCCGCCGCTCCCAGCGCGCTGCCTCGCATCACGACAGGCCGAGGGGCGGACATCGCTGGCACACGGGTTCCCGGGAAGGTAAGGAGCTCGCGGTTATTTCCTCATCTCACAGATCTGGATCGCTGACATTTCTCACTCTCTCGCTAGACACTCGTCTCTATGCAGGCGTTCACGACTCAGCGGGATCCCAAGTACTTCGCCGACCCGGACACCTTCAACCCAAGCAGGTGGATCGCGGAGAGCGGCGAGATCAACCCGGGGACGCCAGACATGCGCGAGATGATGCTCGTCTGGGGCAAGGGCACGCGCATCTGCTTGGGGCAGCACATGGCGACGATGGAGCTCAAGATATTCCTGGCGCGCATGGTGGACCGCTTCAGGGTCGGTATGGTGCCGCAGACGCACGGCGAGATGGAGATGACGGACCACTTCACGCTCATTCCCAAGGGCCAGAGGTGCACTCTGGTGTTCAGCAATGCTAGTTAGCAGCTTACCTGAAGGTGCCTTAAAGGACCCGACGGGAAAGAGGGTGTTGCCAATTAAGCGGGGACCAGATTGTACTGCGTACTGCACTGGTGGGGGAGAAGGATGGCAAGCAAAGTTATACCCTGTTAAATTGATCTCGGGGGCCGTGGCAACTAACGAGCGGGTTTTGTCCAATGAGAAGCTAGGAAATGTCATCATGAGCCCCAAATACCTCCTTAACGAAATATCACACACCACGCAGCAGCCCTCGCTCCTTCTTCCGTACTATCTCAACAACAACAAAAGTCACCCGCGTGCACAGAGCAACGCAATGTTTGACGATGGAGATTTCGACCGCTATTTGAATCTTCCGAACGTCGATATACCAATTTGTTCCCTTGTTGTTTGCTGGCCGTTGTCATGCAACTGTGGAAACCTCGCATCGCCGCAACTAAGCCGACAGAGCTCGTCTCTGAGTTGATGGACGGATCATCGGTGCGAACGCCACGGTTCAAAGCCCAGAGATCTCTCCATGTGTCTGGTTGGCTGATCGTGGGCGCCGTACCGAGTCGACGACCGAGTTTCGGGCACAACTGGCTGTCCGGTTGAAAGCTGCATATCAAACCGTTGCAGTCTCGGAGACGTTGCGGCAGCCCAATGCAACCCCTGTCCGCATCTCAGCCGAGCCGCAACGAAACCTGACCACTGACCTCGACGTCACTTGAGCGGACTGGTTTACCACGTGTCTCATAGATTCGCTGCTCTGGGTGTCAACAAGGCGTTGATCGGCACAAGATCGGACGTAGCGAAGTTCTGTCAAACGCTGAGAAGGCGTCCTACCCGTCTTGGAGTCCCGCGCCTGTCGTCTGAAGTATGACCTGGGCGGTATGATGTTCACTACACGAAATGAGCTGCAATGCCGTCTAGTCTTGCCATGTCCTCTCCCTGTTCCCTGGTTCGAGTCCGCACATCTCGAGGTTCATCGAGGTACATAAGTCTCGAGAGCCTCTGCAACAACCCCGTGCTCTTTTTGACCACTCGCTACTCATTCTTTTAATATTTCCAGAGTTGATCTCAAAGTTCACCGAACTATTTCCGTTCCTTTTCTCTGCACATATTCACCACACCGCAAGCCGGTCTTTACCTACATACTCAACCCAAAAAAATGTACACCAAGACGCTCCTCCTCGCCCTCTTCGCGGCCGTTGCCGTCTCCGCCGCGGCAGTCGACACCAGACAGGCCAAGGGCGCCGCAGCAGGCGCGGCGGCCGCCGACTTCGGGCAGTGCTCGCCGGCCATGGACTTCAAGCTCGGGCGTCCGGGCCGCAAGGCGGACGAGGGCACGTTCCTGCCCACGGACCCGCTGGTGGCCAAGGGCCAGCAGGACGCGCTGAACCCCAACATCATCACCAACCGCATCTGCGACCAGCTCACCAACGTGTGCGACGCCAACGACGCGGCCAAGGCGCTGTGTGCCACGGCCCAGGCGGCGGTTCAGGCGGCCGGCACGAGGGACGCTACTACGGCTGATCTGTTTAACAAGGCTTTGGGTATCTGAGGGGGTTTGGTGGGATAGCGGGACGGGCCGTGGAGGCAGGAGGAATGGATGGCGTCGATGGGTTGTGTCTGTGGACCTGTGGATGTCGAGGACTACGGATCAGATGCTGCCGAGATGCAAACATACTGTACTATTGACACTGTACGCACGTCGAGGACGGCATTGCACAAGGCGAACCGAGAAGTGTCAATAGCCACCATTATAATCACACCACCTGTGAATCTCGAAGCATCATATGTGGAAGGCCATCCAGGCTTATCATTGAGGTGCACAACCAGTCAAGGGGACAAGATTATCCTACCTGCTTGGAACCAATCCTGACATCCGCAGGCTTTACAGATGTTTGGCTCACTTTGCCGATGATGTGCAGCTTTCTTCACGTGAACACTGCTGCACTACCACCTCGCGGGCATAATAAGTCTTAAGGTATCCAACCACCTCAGTGTAAAATGCCACTCGTTCGCTCTTTCCTCTTCGCAATTCTCTCCGAACGCTGTTTCCCTCGGTGGCAGTTTGGTGAGGGGTAGGTTCGGATCGTACCCCATTGTCGCGAGACGTCCCCCGCTAATACCCGCCAGACAGCAATGACGGAAGGTGCTCGCGGAGTCGAGATGAGGGGAAGGCACGCTTGGTGATACCACGGCGGGACGGGGCCTCTTAACTCCTCTTTAAAAAGAGCTCTCGAACGTTGTCAACAGTCCGATGTCCTCTCTCCATCCTTTCTGTTACTTTTTCTCCAACAGTCCCACCAAGGTAGTTGACCAAGGCAGTAGACCACACCAGGGTAGTTGGCCACCAGCTTGAAACATCAAACATCACCACCATGGGCAGCGTCCCCGCTCCAACCGAGGTGCCCTCCAGCCAGAGGGTTGAGCCCGGCTCGGTCAACCTGCCCATCCCCTCCTGGCCCGGCACCGCCACGGACCCGACCGTCGACGCCGTCCAGCTCGCCACAGACATCATCACGTCGTTTTCAGCCGCCATCAAGAAGAAGGACTTCGAAGCAGTTGCAGCGCTCTTCCACAGCGACGGGTACTGGAGGGACCACCTCGCGCTGTCGTGGGACTTCCGCACGTCCAAGGGCCGGGATGCGATCGCCTCGCGGCTGCGGGAGGACTGCTGCCCCTTATTGACAGTCGCCGTCGACCAGACCACCGACTGGAAGACGCCGAAGCTGTTCCCGCTCGACGGGTTTGGCAGGGTGTTGGGGGTCCAGGTCTACACGGCCATCACCACCGAGATCGGATCCGGTCGCGGCATTGCCTGGCTCGCGGAGCGCGACGGGGAGTGGAAGATCTGGACCTTCTACACCAGCTTGACTGCCCTCGATGGCCACGAAGAGCCCCTCGGCCCTCGCCGAGCCAAGGGCGTCAACCACGGGGCTAATCCGGAGAGGAAGAACTGGGCGGACAGGAGGAGGGACGAGGTGGAGTTCCGCGATCGCGACCCTGATGTTCTGATTATCGGTAAGTTTTGCCTGGTTTATCCTTTTCCGCCGGATGTATAATGCTGATTCGCGCGTATAGGTGCCGGCCAAGCGGGCCTGACTGCCCACGCTCGGCTCAAGATGCTCAATGTCCCAACCCTGATCATCGACCGCAACGACGAGGTCGGGGACAACTGGCGAAAGCGGTACAAGCAGCTCGTCCTGCACGACCCGGTCTGGTTCGACCATCTGCGTAAGCGTCACACCTTCTTGTCCCACCGTTATCTTCTGCTAACTGCTCCAAGCCTACCTCCCGTTCCCCGACCACTGGCCCGTCTTCACGCCCAAGGACAAGCTGGCCGAGTGGTTCGGTGGCTACGCTAAGGCCCTCGAGCTGAACATCTGGACCAAGACCCAGCCCTCATCCGCCGTCTGGGACGCCGCCACGAACCAATGGACCGTCGTCGTCACGCGCACCAACACCGCCTCCGGCACCGTCGAGACCCGCACCCTGCGCCCGAAGCACCTGATCCTCGCCACCGGCCACGCGGGCAAGGCGCACATGCCCTCCGTGCCCGGCATGTCCTCCTTCACGGGCGACGTCCTCTGCCACTCCTCCGACTTCCCCGGCGCCAAGGCCGACGGCACCGGCCAGGGTAAGCGCGCCGTGGTCGTGGGCGCGTGCAACTCCAGCCACGACATCTGCCAGGACTACGCGGAGCAGGGGTACGACGTGACGATGGTGCAGCGGTCGACGACGTGCGTCGTGTCCAGCGAGGCGGCCACCGAGATCCTGCTCGGCACGCTGTACGAGGAAGGGGGACCCCCGACGGAGGACGCCGACCTGTGGATGTGGGGCCACCCTGCCGAGACGCTCAAGGCGCTGCACGCGGATCTGTGCGCCAAACAGCAGGTGAAGGACGGGGAGTTGCTCAGGGGGCTGGAGAAGGCTGGGTTTAAGCTTGACAAGGGCCCCGATGACTGCGGGTTGTTCTTCAAGTACCTCCAGCGCGGGGGCGGGTACTACTTCGACGTAGGTGCGTCGCAGCTTATTGTTGACGGCAAGATACAGGTCAAGCACGCGGAGGTGGAGGCTGTGCTGCCGCACGGAGTGAGGTTTGCGGACGGCACCGAGCTGGAGGCCGACGAGATCGTGTTTGCTACCGGGTACGAGAACATGAAGACGCAGGCACGGACGGTGCTGGGCGACGCGGTCGGTGATCGGGTGGAGGACGTATGGGGGTTTGATGAGCATGGGGAGGTCAGGAGCCTGTGGAGGCGATCTAAGAACCCGGGCTTCTGGTTCCACGGGGGGAACCTCGCCATGTGTCGGTACTTCTCGCGGCTGCTGGCGCTGCAGATTAAGGCGCAGCTGTTGGGGCTGCCGGGGGCGGAGTAGACTCTATAATGTCGACTATCGTTAGGGTAGATGAATTAGAATTAGCACACGACGAGTAAAACCATCATGGAACCTGGAGGTCATGAAACCAGTCTATTAAAAGAATGACTCCACGATACTATTTGTCGTGGTTCGAGATGTTCAGGATTTCACATGTGAAGAAGTTCAATATCGAGTCCAAATGTTGAAGCAACATTGTGGCCTGCCTGCATAAGAATGATATTCTAGAACGGTGAAGAAGAGAGCCATTATGTGATAGTCGCGAAACAGACATGTAGAAATGCCGTCTACGTCTAGAGCACAGAAATTGTACTTGTTTCTGGACCCGGGCATGTCGTAGATGAAAGTCCTTAAGCTCCCTTGGGCGTCGAGTTGGGAGGTCCCATGGGAAAAGTTCAGGCGACAAGCCGCTAGACACTACTTTAAGACGTCAAATATGATGTTGGGTTAGTACCGGTCAAGGGAGTTTGGCCAAGTTGGAATCCGGGCGGAGGGCGCGTAACGCGCAGACACCCGCTACACCAAACGGACCCAGCTAGGCTCGAGTCCCTTGTTCGATTCGCGATTGGCCTCGCACGGGTTCTTCGGGGGATTTTTTTCCCTTCTTCTTCTCTGTGTCTCTTTTATCTTTTCTTCTCTTTTCTTCTTTTTTGTCATCCTGCCTTTGTATATACAATACTTCTTCAAGTGAAGCTTTACAGATATAGAGGAAATAGGAAACCTGTACACAAAGGACTGTACTTAATTACATGTTACGGCTGTAAGGATTACTAGATGAAACCAAATGTTCGTCTCAACTTACACATTCTGCTAATGAGCCGCAGCAGATGGTTAGGGTCATGAAGCAAAACGGCAGTGAAAGCAAAAGACGACGGACCGAGAGCAGTCCCTCGCTAGCGTAGACTGAACCGCGAAACTCCTGGGTATCTGTCCGTTGAATCTGCCCCAAAGCCATCGTATCGCTACCCAACCTCTATCATATCACTAGCATGTTTGGAAAAGCTGCAAGTCTGTCGCTCTAGCATGAATCACTAGCATAAATCCCACCGCGGCAACGGCGGCATCCCGGCTCGACCTGAAGACACCTCTACGCTCAAATCGGTTTTGGAAGGACAGGGGCCTCGCTTGGGATATGCGTCCCAACAGCCCCAGGAGCTGTTTCTGTTGCAGCTACGACCAGTTTGGGTCAGCAATAATCGACAATCTCCGCAGCCTCCTTTGCAGCGGCACCCGCAGCGTCCCTCTCCACTCGCTCTTCCGGCTCACCCCGTTTCTTCTCTCGCATGGCCTTATCTCTGGCCTTTCTGCCTTCATTCCGTGCCGTCCTCTTTCCCGCAAACGCAGAAGAGCAATACAGTGCGGCGCTGCAGCTCAGAGGCGGGTTGCTTCGTCTTGCAGCTGACCGATCGTGGTACCGACTGCTGAGCAGCGTGAGGCACTGCCGTCTCCTTCCCTCGGCGTAGCTGGCAGGCCGGCTATCCGATATTGCCCGTCTCTCTACGTATTCATCGAGCCCCATCAGATGGTCCCCTCCGCGGACGACCTCCCATCCGCATCAGCCGCAAACCTCCTCCCCAGCTCCCTCTCAATCCTCGTCAGCGGCCCCTTGCTCGGCACGAACCCCTTCCCTTCCGCGTCTTCGCCAGCCACCAGTCCACTCCGATAGCAAAAGTCCAGCACCCGCCTCCAATGCGGATCACCGGCCAGCACATCACGACTCCCGATAATAACAAGCCCGTACTTCGCCCTTGTCAGCGCAACGTTCATCTTGTTCGGCATTCCCACCACGCCCCATCCGAGCTCAACGTCGCGGTCCACGAACCGCCTCGCCGACCGCGTCACGCAAAAGATGACAACCCCGTGCTCGAGCCCCTGGAACGCCTCCGTCGGCCCGATGTTGACGTCCCCCAGCCCTCCCCCCGTGGCGGTGTCCGACCGCGCCCGCTGCCGGAGCAGCCGCACCTGCGCCTTGAAGGGGGACATGACGCACACCTCCTTCTGCCTCCCCCCCAAAAAGCGGCTCAGGCGCGCCGCGTAGCTACACGCGAGGATGGCCTCGCCGCGGTTGAGCCACCCGCCGCCGTCGCACTCGAGGTCGTCGGGCGAGGTGTTGTTGTGGAAGAGCACCGGCCACCCTTTCCGGCCCCGCCAGCCGTCCCAGCGGGCGAGGGCCGAGGTGGTGGTGGGGCTGGCCTCGGGCTCGAGCGTGTCGAAGTAGAAGAGCGAGGAGGGCACGGCGAGGATGGCCGGGTGGGAGCGGTAGTTGCGCACGAGGTTGGTGAAGGCCGGCCGCAGGATGGGGAGCATGGATTTGGTGAGTGGCGGGGGCGCCTGGCCGGCTTTCCCGCGCGCGAGGGGGTGGTCGGCGTACACGGGGCGGGAGAAGAGGCGCGCGAAGAGGGAGTGCTTGAGGGGGGTCTTGGGGGAGGAGGTGCGCGGGCCGAGTTGGCACTCATCGCCAGCCATGACGAAGAGGGGGGTGAAAGCGAGCTGGGGGGACCGCTGCGGCGGAGATACGACGTACATCGGTAGCAGAGCCTCGGGTTCCAGCGCCTGTGCCGCTTCGTCGAGCAGTAGGGCCGTCCAGTGGAGCTTGACTTCGCGAGGAGTCTCGTGCTTGGAGGGATGAATGGCCTCGTGCAGGCCGTGTTCGACGGCGTAGAGATCCGAGTTGGTCATGCGGCTGTACATGAGCAGGGACGCGTCGCGGCAGCTCGTGACGACCACCTTGTATTTCATCAGGTCTGCAAACGGCGGGAGGGCGAACATGCTCTCGGATACGTAGCAGTAAGGGAGGAGCTCGTCCATTACTTCGGAGAAGGCGCGGTTCGGCCGGTTGAGCCTGAGCATCTCGTGAGGAGCGAGATGCGGGCGTAGCCGGTCGGCCAGGGTGTCGGTGGCCGGCTCGGAGGGGGCGCATATGAGTATGTGGGACACTTGGTCCACGTTTCTCAGCAGCTGCAGCGCCGTCTCGATCAGGGTCTTTGTCTTGCCTGTGCCGGGAGGACCGGAGATGATGTACGGCACGGTGCCGTAGTTCTGCAGACAGACGTTCTCCACCGCGTTCTTCTGCTCCCAGTTGAGATTTCCGTCGAGGAAGTTCTGGTTGAAGCTGCCCGAGTGCAGGTTGGCCTGCTGGTCGCAGTCCGCTTCTGTCGGGAATAGCATTGACTGGACCCAGTAGTGGAAGACCTTGGCACTGGCTGTGCCTGTGCCGTCCGCTTGCTCGAGGGTGTTCAGCGCCGCAGCGTCCAAGGCCACCTGAAATTGAGGGAGGACGTGTCTCATCGGACGGTAGCGCTCGTCCGGCACAGGAAACTGGACGTTGAAAGCGACCCTGTGCTCCATCGACGGGTCCGGATCGGCTCCGTAGGGCATCCACACTTCAGCGGTTTGGGGAGTAAGACCCTCCACGCGCAGGACTAGAATCTCCTTGGACCGGACCACAGCAGAGACCCGCGCACGATAGATGATGCCACTCCAAGGGCGGTGACGCGACAAAGCGGCGCTCTTCATCCCCGACTGCTCGTACCGGAGTTGGCGAAGTTCAATGACGTCGTCCTCCTCCACATACGGACTGTATTCTCGCAGGCCCGGCACGAGAATCGTACAGGTAGCGGGCTCACTGGTCCCGCGAGGGAAGGTTACCTTGGCCAGATTCTCGTAGAGCGAGTAGGTGTCGTTTTCTCTCTGTTGGCAGCTGATCTCAGCATCCAGCCACGACCGGAAGTAGACCTCGTAGGTAGCCGGCGCAAGCTTCCACGCGGTCGGTAGCACGGCAGGATCGAGCACGATAGGCTGCGGAACCTGAGGCAGGAGCACGTGGCCGAAGACCGCGCTAGCATACTGAGTGAGATCCAGGAACCTCAGCGGTTGAGAGCTCACGACTGTACCCTTTGAGGAATTGATTAACTTGAGAGAGCGCTGCACGAACGGTGTCGCGTAGACGTCGAATCCCGGAATGTGCTCGCCGGCCGAGGAAGGGGCCAGGCGGTGACCAGGCTGTGATATGACGGCTGCTGGCTTCGTAGTCGCGTCACCAGACAAGAATGGTGCTGGTGCCGACCGGAGACTCAAAGTAGTTTGCGCACCAGCGACAAGCACGGTGGTTCCAGACTCCGGATTGACGATGGGGATGGGTCCTCTGTTGCGCGGCCTGATGAAGTCGCCCGGCGGCGCCATGATGACGGCGGGCTTCTGCAGCGACACGATGTTTTGACGCACGAACAAGAGCGAGTAAGTAAGTCTGAGCGATTCTAGCAAGCCCCAAGAGAATATAGCAATTACTGAAAACGCAGAGGACGATGCATCTTATAAGGGTGCCGACGCAACCATACAGCGACGGGAGTTGACGTCGAGTTGAAGCTGAGCCAGGAAGGTGCCAGACCGATGTTTGTGTCCTTGTTGGCAGGGCCTGATTGGGCCTGTAATGTTTCAGTTTCAGGCGTGCCACTATGGGGAGCCGCGCTGTTGGGACCGGTATGAACCTTATTTTAGTGTCCGGTTTCGGTTTAGCGCACTAATATTAGGCTTTCATCACGCTCCGTTGCTTGAGGTCGGTCTCGCCAAGCAGTACGGCTTGACAAGGAGTCGCCTAACTTCTAAGGTATCTCAGACGTTGAATGTATTACTGGTTCTGGTTCAGGCAGATAGATCATCTCAATCGGGCTTGTCTCTTATCTCATGTGCTTGCATCCCGCCGTGACTCCCTTGCCTCTAACCGGGCCACACCTGCAGCTCGCTAGCGCGCCACATGTTGTGAAAAGCGATCCTTTCCACTGAAAGACCGATTTCGTCTCCCCGCGTTCATCACAAATCGCAACTCGCCATTCCAGATTTGTCGGCCGTCCACTCGCACTTCAATGGCAGGTCTTCTGCACAATTCCACAGCAGGTATAACAGTTGGTTTATCGTCTATGAACAACCGGATTTAGGGACCAGCAAAATGGGTTCGTACATACATGAAGGTCGGTCAGCTAATCGAGGCAGTGCTGAGAGGTGAGATGGTGACTGAGCTGCTAGCGTCGCATCAGGCCATCTCACGCCGACATGCTGTGACTCAGTTGGCCGACCTCCTTGACCCGCTGACTCTTTCGCCTTACCCTGTGAATGTCTGCCTTATCAAAATATACAGCATCTGAGTATAAAGGCCGACCACGGAACTTGGTCATGTTTGCCTACATTTCTCTATCCAATTAGCAATATTCCAGTCTCCTTACGGTGTCGGCTGCATCTATCCGCACAGCAGTCGATCTTGGTTGCTGTCAAGACACCATGGAGGGCATCCAGCTGCCATACACGCTCCAGACATGGGCAGGCATGGTCACCAACAACGGCCTGCCAGGACCCGAGTGGGCCAGCCACGACACCACCAAAGGCAGCGAGACCCTGAAGAAGCACAACATCGTAACTCTGCCACGCGTCAAAGCTCCAGTACATCACAGCCTCCAGGAGAGGATACAGCGTCTCCCAACCGGAATCGGCAATAGCTGGCAAATTACCTCATTCCAAGACTACGTCGAAACGGACTGGTCCTCCCCCAACCACGCCGCTATCCCGCAGACAGCCATCGCATGTCTCCGCACGAACCGGCTTCCCAACAGAGACCTCCTCCGGGGAACCGCGCGCGACAAGGACCGCTTCGTGTCCAACGTCCTGGCCTGCCGCAACCCGCGGACCGACATCCACCGGCTGATGACCCTCATCAAAGACCGCGCCCGGCTCAACCTCGAGCAGGCCGCCGCGGCCGTGGTGTCCGCCTTCGTCAACCACGGCCGGCTCGCCGACGCCGAGGTTCTGGTCCGCGAGCTGACGGGTGTCCTGGCCGTGGCGCGCATGAGCGAGAGCTGGGACGTGGCCGCGGTATCCCGCAACACGCTGGCCAAGGGCGCGGCCGAGGCGTTTGCCCACGCGGCCGAAAAGGCCCACCGCCGGTGCTCCGGGGCCGTCGAGCGGGGCGGGGGGTTGGCGGCTGAAGCGCCGCGGAATTACGGCGACTTTGTCCGGCTGCTGCTGCGCGTGAGGAGCGTGCGTCCGCGCACCAGGGACAGGTGTCTGTATATCCCGCGGTGGATGTTCGAGGCGGCCGGTGTCGAGCCTGCCGGCGGCCACGCGGCGTACCTAGACGAGTACCAAGCCGGGCTGGAGCAGCGGGGCCAGCTCCTCGACGTGCTGAGGGGGTACAAGTGGCCCGAGAACAGAGTTGGGGACGACAGCATCGTCTTGTCGAAGCATTCCTTCCGCACGCTCCAGCGGTGTATCTTCCGGCTGTACCACTTCTGGGACCCGGTGGTCAGGCTGCGGCGTGGGGTCCGCGCGCTGGAGGATAGAGTCCTGTATGCCTCGACGTGGATCGACCGGCAGCTCCGCGAGACGGAGGACGTGGCGAAGGTGGCGTTCTGGTTCTTCGCCTACCAACGACGGCTGCAGCTGAGGGTGGTCAGCGATGACCAGTGGACCCGGTTCCTGGCTAAGGGCGAGGGTGCACTGATATATCAGAACAACTCGAATCTAAAGTCGACCTTCGAGATAGCCCTGGCACGCATTGCGGGCTTGGGACTGGACAGCCTGACCACCGGCGGCGCAGAAGATACCATGGCCATGATTGATGAGACATGTCTTCTCATGAAGGATTACGTCGATGTCTACGGCCAGGGGAAGAAGGAGAACCTGATCTTCGAGAAGGGAGTGAGAGGTGGCAAGGGGAGGGGTGCGGTCGACGAGTACAACATGCTGTGTGATATACTGCGGGATCTCAAGGCCAGGGCGAAAGAGGAGGGAGTCAGTGAGCTGCCCGGACCGGTGTACAAGTTCTTGGCCAAGGATATCATGTACTGGAATAAGAGCTGGGACGATGATGCGTTTGCTAACGGCAAGGTGCACGGCTGGGAGGAGTGGATTGTGAAGCGAAGGCTTGTGTAGTGGGATGTACAGTCAACATTCACATAACATCTGAGAGACTTGAACATGGATTTGGGTTAGGTTGGAACATAATGAGAAAGCTGGCAATTCGAGAGGATCGTTTTGACATCTCTTTGTGGCGACCGGCAATCCGTGGGAAATGCTTCGTGATGTACCTTGTAGTATGTACCTGTGATGTGAAAGTGAATGCAATGTCTGCAATTGCTGTGTACTGCGCAGTATTCTCTTTCGTGTTAGCTGAGCGTCTTCCAGATTCAACTAAACAAGCATACGAATATCTTGCCTAAATATGTGCAAACACTCAGTCATGCTGCTTGGCCTCCTGACTTGGAAGCCTTTCTTCTATAGAAGAGTACGGCCCATTGTCTTTCCCAATCCAATGATGCTTTGACATGTGGCCATGCGTCCGTGTGTCTACTTCTCTTTCACTGCAATTTTCCTCTCGACGGAGATGATGAGCAGTGTGAAGCTCGTAGCTGACTGCATCAATTGGCTGGAGTGACCAAGACATATACATGCAAGCCGAGCCTTAGCTTGAAACTAGCCTATAGCTGTCACAATATTCCCGGCACGATGGACTTGTTGAGCCCCCAAAGTCAAAGGAACACACTACTCTGTCACCATCACTCCAGTACATAAGTACATGTACACACCGAATAACAAACTTAGAAAAAGCATATCAGTAGAAGTAGTAATTAATGTTAGCTGAAGAGATATAAACCAAAACAGTATTGAGTTCCTAGCACCGCACTTAAAAGATAAAAGCCAAAATACAACTATCTTTACGTTACAAGTGGGAATGTAAAAAGCCAAAAGAGAACGCATTCCGCTGTATGATCTTGGCAGGGGTCGAACCTGCAACCTCCTGATTCGTAGTCAGACGCTCTGCCATTGAGCCACAAGACCTGATTTCAATGACATTTGCAGCCTCAATACATGTTATGTAATAACAGCGTGGCTCTGGCTTAGTGCATTATTCGGTACTATAACCGCGAGAAGACCCCACACCGGGCGTTATTAGCGCGCGTCTAGTAGAGGCAATCGAAATACCGGGAATTCTCCCTCGCAAACAATCATCCACATCGTCTCTCTGCTTGAGCTAGTACTTTGCCATGGGGTCCCGCGCAGCCTCATTATCTGCGCGGACGCTTCGTCTCCGTGTTCCGTTACTTTGCCAGTTCTCTGTTCGCCCTTCACTTCCTCTTTCTCGCCCAAGGAATTCGCCTCGAGAGGCAACAATCTGTTCCCATCGATTTGCCAGCATGTCTTCAGCCTTCACCCCCACTTCTACACCCGCCATCGGACAGCAGCCCTTGCCCATGGGATTACAACTCAAGTCATCTCTAGACAAGTGCTATGTCATTGACGAAGTGCTTTCGGAGCGACCTGCCGCTGGGGGGATTTGGTTTGTGTACCGCGCGACGTAGGTTGACCCTTTGAGATCTGTCCGGTGCATGGCTAGAGGATGGAAACCATAACTACCTCCCAATTTCAGACACGAGGGGAAGCGGTTCATTCTCAAGGATATCATCCCAGGCGACTTCGACTACATTATTTCGCTACAGAAGCACGTCGAGCACTCTCCTCATGTCCGAACAGCCGTGGATAGCATTCCTGAACGGCATATTCTCGTCTTCCCATATCTCGAGAAGGGACTGCTCCAGATTGACACCGCAGCTCTTTCTTCCGCCACCAAAAAAGGATCATAAGGGATGCTCTTGCTGGCCTCGCTGATCTGCACGACAAGCACATCATCCACACCGGTCAGTCCCTCTGTTACAGGATTGAAACACGTGCACTAACATAATTCACAGATATCAAACCCACAAACATCATGATGGATTCTTTCAAACAGCGTAATGACGAACTCGGATGGTGCAACATCCAGATCACCGACCTAGAAGCTGCGGTGTTACTTCCGCCTAAGGCCAAGGGCCTCACAGACCGTTTGTCGGGGAACCAATTCTGGAGAAGCCCGGAGGCTTGGGCTCGGGGAATCCAAAACACCCCATCAGACATCTACTCCTCTGCCATCGTGGTGAGTTACTTACTGAGCAGAGATCATAGTACACCAAGTGCTGACTGGCAGGTGCACAGGCAATATTCGTGTGGACAGGCAATATTCGTGTGGACAGGCAATATTCGTGTGGACAGGCAATATTCGTGTGGACAGGAAGGATGGTGTTTTTCACAGACGAGGCGAACCGTGCTTCCCCCGAGAAACAGGCAGAGCTGATACTTCGGCGTCACCTGTCCTTATTCGCCAGCGAGATGGAGGATTTCGAAGGCTTTGTTACTTATCTTGGGGGAGACGATAGTCCGTTTGTCAAGCAACTCAAGGAACTACTCTGTACCTTCAGCGAGGAGGAGCCGAGGCTGCCTTTTGGTAGGTGGCAGCAGGTGGACCCCCAGTTCAGGGATCTCGTCTGCAAGATGACCTGCATGGATCCTTCGCGAAGGATCACGGCGCGGAAGGCGCTACAGCATCCTTGGTTTGCTGAAGGGTAGGAGTCCTGGTACAGCTGTTCGCAAGCGAGCGCCGTCTCCGCGTACAAGAGGTTGGAGTGAACCCCACAGCACCATAGAGTAAAAAGGAAGGGAAAGAAAAAAGAGAAAAAGAAAAGAAGAAAAAAAAAAAGGGGGGGGAGAAAAAAAAATGCGTCCGATGGGTCGAACCCACAACCTCGTACTACTCTGGTATCATAGCTGTCATGATGGTATCTGGGAGCCGCATGGAGCTATGAGCAAAGGCTGCAGCGCCTTCAACTACTGAGCTACACACCACTTCCAAGGCCTAGGTTACATATGAATAACCTACAACTTCTATATATACTACCACTCTATGCATCAGAGTCACAACCCAGATGGCAGTTTGCACGTCACATTTTGTCGTTGTCAGGGTCGAGACAGCCCAGCTTTTCGTTGCCCCGGAATCCATATTATGCCCTCACAAAACTTTCCCAAGCTTTACTAAATCACGAAGTTGATATGCAACCCTCCGGGGGAGAACACATTTTGAGCTCAAGGTTATCACTTGCGGCATACTAGAGTACTAATCAAGCTGTCCGCAAGTGACATGAAGGTCGTGTCTGTCCACGGATGGACTGTACATCTGCGCATCTATGGCGACGAGGCTCGCAATGAGATGCTGCCTCAAGACTGCTGCTTCGCTCAATGATATGGTATTTTATGCGCTGTTGTCCCTAATGGACCGGGCAAGATGACCATCAGGTATAGTACTCGTGCTGGTGGACGCAGTACCCGGCGTTCCTGCGGCTGCAAAACTTCGGCGCAGAAGGATTACGCCTTTTGGGAGGAGACCTTCCGGGGTTAGGTCCGAACGGCCGAGAAGTCCTTCCGCAAGGGGCACGAGAGTCACGAGACGATGAGAAACGGAATTGTAAGCTAGATCATGGAGAATTCAATGGCACGTCTCAATTGCATGGGTATGCTGGCTAGCTTGCTCCCGTCCCTTCTCTGCCCAAATTGCATCAGCAGCGACTCAAGCCGCTCTTTCCTTGATTTCAACAAGGTGTCCTAGGTCTGCGACTCTGAGAATGGAAGTTACGATTGAGCTGCAACGGGCAAACGCTGATTGGCTGTGTCGCTGCCAATGACCGAGGCCGAGACTGCTTTCTAAGCTCGGTGGTTCTTTCCCTCCGAATTTTGCAACTGTACGACCTGAGCAATCCACTCGGAGTTGTAACCTTCCAAGTTTGTCGCACCTGCCTAAGGTACAGCATGGCAAACATTATGTGGCTTTCCGATTGTATCCCTGCGGTTTGTGCCTCCCCCGACGAGAATTGTGGCTGCAGCCAGGAACCGTCCATGGCATTCAATTCTATATCTCGGCACATTCCACTCGACACCACTTGACCACCTCCTCGTCAACCTCCCTCACCCATTCCCCAATTGCATCGAGATCTGAGATCTGACTTCAAGCCCACACACCAATCAACCCCACCCAGACCGAAACAAACCGCCACCATGTCCACCGCCGACTCCAGACCCGTCGTCATCATCTTCGGCGCCGGCCCCAACATCGGCACCGCCACAGCCATCAAGTTCCGCAAGGCAGGCTACCACGTGGCCGCCGTCTCCCGTACCAGCCAGAGCGGCCAAGCTGGCGTCGACTTCCACGTCGAAGCCAACCTCTCGGACCCGCGCGCGATACCCGCCGTCTTCTCCCGGGTCCGCGACCACTTCGGGGGTGCCACTCCCAAAGTCATCGTCTGGAACGCGGCGCATCTGAGCCCCAGTCCGGACAAGGGCAACATCTTCAGCGTCCCCATCGGAGAAGTCGAGCGGGACCTCGCGGTGGCGGTCACGAGCCCGTGGGCCGCGGCGGACGAGGCCGTGAAGGGCTGGAAGGAGGGCGGAGTGCAGGGGGGCGTCTTCATCTACACCGGCAACATCATGGCCAAGGCAGTCTTCCCCCACCCGGACTTCACTACCCTCGGCACCGCGAAGAGGGCGGCGAGTTACCTCGTCGAGGCTGCTGATGCGCAGTACAAGGCCAAGGGGTGGAGGTAAGTTTGTCATGGGAAATTTATGTCGTGGAAAGAGGGACAGTGACTGACTTGTGCTGGATAGGTTTTACTACGCCGACGAGCGGACTCCGGAGGGCAGGCCGATGGGGCACACCCCTGGTGCGGAGTCGCATGCCAGCATGTACTTGCAGCTCGCGGAGGGTGGCAAGGAGCTGCCGTCATATGTCACGTTTGCTGATGGCAAGTACAAGCAGTTTTGAGGGATCACCTCAAGGAACGCCGTTCGCGGGTAGTGGATGAGGGAGGTTTGTGGCATAATCAGCCCTAAAAGAATGGATGGGTGTCGATGCTCAGTGTGAGGTGCAGCTTGCCTGTCTTCAGTGTTCCTACTTTGACAACCTAAGGTAGTGATAGGAAGTGTAGGCTCTTTTTCAAATCACAGTCATTTACCAATCTCGTTAACTAGTTGTGATGACGTATTACTAGAGGGAGTGAAGCATCCTAGGAGTGAAGCATCCTAGGAGTGAAGCATCCTAGGAGTGAAGCATCCTAGGAGTGAAGCATCCTAGGAGTGAAGCAGTCTAAGAGCGAAGTATTGTAATTTGACAATATTAGCTCTATGTGATCGGTATTAATCATCTCAGTCTCTAGACAGCCAAGCATATATTCACATCTCTATTTCATCCATCCCCTCCACCCTCAACACATCACATCTTCCAATTCAATCTAGCACTGGCCATGCAAATACTCATCCGGTATCTTGGGCAACCCATCCAAGCCGTCCTCAATAATCACCGACATGCCACCCTGCAGATGACTCTGGATGTGGCAATGCATAAGCCACACCCCGGGATTGTCACTCGGGCGCCGGAGCGCAAGCCAAGAATCCGGTGCGCCCAACGTCGCGAAGGTGTCTCGTAGCGGCGGGTCGACCAGGTTGAACGCCCCCGGCATGGCGGCGCTCGCCTCCTCCACGGTGGCCCACGTGAAGTTGCCGGTTCCGCGGCCGAGCACGTAGAAGTGCCGGCCGTGGACGTGGATGGGGTGCGTCGGGCCGGAGCCGGGTGTGAGCATGATGTAGTCTACCCATGAGTGTTTTGAGGGGACTGTGATGGTGTGGTTGTCATGGCGGTTCGGTTGGGGTGCGAAGAGTAATGGCGGGAGATCTTCGGTATTTTCTGGCAGGATGGTCTGGTTGAAGGCCCAGTAGATGGCCTCACTGCCGATGGTCATGGTCATTTTGAAGGTTGCGTCGACTGTCTGGGGTATTTGCTGGGGTGGATACGGCTTCGTCTTGTCTACGTCGAAGAAGACAACATCGGCGGTGGTATTTGCTCCAACTTTGGTAATATAGGGTACGCTGGGCGTCAGTGACTGGTTCTGACCGTGAATCTTGAAGTCAAGCTCGGCCGTGGTCCAGAGGAGCTGCGAAGCGGCGACGCCCGACACCCGGAAAGTATACTTCTTCGGCTTCTGGAGGCGTATAACAACTGTGTACCGCTCCCCATTTGTAATCAGGAGAGAGTTGGCGGCCTGTGGCTCGATGTCGTTCCCGTCGGCCGCGATCACGAACATTGTCAACTCGTCGAACGAGACTTGAACCGTCTGAGACGCAAAAGCACCGATCAGGTCAAACATGACCCATGTCTCGTCTTCAGCTGCCTTTTGGGTGATATGAATGACCTCACCCGATCCCTGCGTCGCATTACAGCCGTAGAAGAAGCTTCTTGGAATGGCGTCAAAGTCTGGTGGCGAGGGAGCAAATGCCGCAATCACTTCAGGAGGCAGACAGCTGGTCAAGGGTCAGTACAAATAAGATATTCGGTGCATGTTCAACGAATAACTTACGATTTATCCGTGAGCTCAGCTCCAGGAACAATTCCCAAGATTGTCTTTTGCGCATCGGTGATGAGCTTGTCTCGCTCCTCCTTGGATGAACACTGGACCCAGCCTTTGCCGTTTATGAGCATGGAATCAAAGCACGGTGTTTCCATGCCTGTCTGTTGCGATGACGCCCATTCGTCCATCGACGTTACGTGGCGCCAATCTGACAGCAGTAGTGATATACGCTTCTTCTCCGCTGCCGCAATGGCTGCCTGTGAGCGAGAACTGTTGGTGATCAACGCATATGGAGTAGCTGTACCGGAAGCTGGGTGGATGATCAGGGGCCCGTAGAGTCCGTCATTCGCCTGACTCTGGCTGTGCGCATGGTAGTAGAAGGCGCCGTGTTGTGTTGCCTTCCACCTGTAAGTGAACTTGCATCCAGGTCGGATGTGGCTTTGTGATAGGCCAGGAACACCGTCTGACCACGGAGTCCCAAGCATCTCGATGCCTTCAGTGACGTTAGTTCAGAAATTGTCGGTCGATGGGGCTCCGAAAACTTGCCGTGATAGTGCACACTGGTGTTGAAGGGCGAAGAGTTTCTCACTTTGACAACGACCTCCTCCCCTTCGTTGACTTCCAGCGTCGGACCGGGAAACTGTCCATTGACCTTGAACACATCCCGCTGGATACCATCCGGTGCGCCCTTATCCCATGTCAACGTGAGGTCAAAGTGCCTAGAACAAGCAGCAACTGCGACCTGTAGAAGTATGCACAATATAGTAGACATGATGACTGTCACACGCAGTCTTGGCACAACGGCGCTGATGGTTAGAGACGAACAAGCTGGTTAACTTGTCGACTACGTTATGTATCCTATGAGACCAGAATATTAAGGCATCAACTACGACTAATATGTATATCTGGCCGGAATCAATCCAGGACCGACAGCCAGGTCATTCAAGGTCTCGTAGCGCCTCGGGGTTACGCAAGTGGTACCGTTGCCGGGGAGCACCGGAGACTGACACCGATGATCGTCGCGTCCTACTCCGAGCTGTGCTCCATCCACATCCCCGAGATGCCAGTTCCTATTTCCCTCAACCTGGATGTCTGGCTCTCAGAAATCTGGTCTTAATTCTGCACCGCATAAGTAATTGGTCAACAATTTTCCATGTTTTGACCACCACCAAGACCGTCGGTGACGATAAAGACGAACGATACGAGACTATATTTAACCGATATGTTGGGTTTAAATGCTGCGAGGATTACATGTGATCTTTTCCATGTACTCGTTCACATATCATAATGGCGCATTGAGGCACTTACATATTGATGAATTACCGTCACCTCAAGACTGTAGAAGATGAATTGCTTCATATTCCTCGTCCACTGTCGGTTATTATAACATACCTAGGTAGCTCCTTAAATGATGCGGATAACTAGGTTTTACGCCTCCTGCAATGTAGAATTGGTGCAAGCGTACCCCATGCCTGTCACACCCTCGAGACCCGTGCAGTCCATCTGGCCAGGGCTGCCATCCTATATTGCGTAAGCTGGCATTAGCAAAGGAGCAAACAGATGTTGTGTCATCGTAAAATGAAAACTTGAGGTCGAGAAAAGAATGTGTTTTGCTCACCGCGCCCAGGAGAGTGATGTGTGAGAGGTGGAAGTCCTTGCAGTGAGCTTGGTCCCTGCACAAGAGGTACAGGCCCTTCTCGGCGCTCTCACCGGGGGTGAAGCTCCAGCACGGATCCGAAATGCAGGACCCGTCAGCCAAAACCCCGGCAGTCGTGGCCGCGATGTTGTCCCAGACAAAGTTCGAGGCGAAGGCGGCGAGGCTGAGGTTAGCGTTCTTCGGCGGGCCCGTCTCCTGGTCGACGTAATTCTCGATGAAGTGGACAGGGTAGCTGGTGTTGAAGATGGCAAAGTTGCGCCACGTGACGTTGAGGATGTTGCACGTCGTGCCTAGGACGCCCTTGAACCGGGCCCCGATGAGCGAGTCGTAGATGAGCGCGTTCTCGAAGAGGTAGTCGCCACCCGTCCCGCCGGAACACGACACCGACACGCCGTGGGTGCCGTAAGCGATGATGTTGCGCATCGTCACGTTCGTGGCTGGAGGAGCCACGTTGATGATGTCGTCACCGTTCCAGCTCGTCCAGCCATCGACCACGGCGTTGCTTGCGCTCATGTCGATGCCATCTGTGCCGTTTAATATGCCGGTCAGACGGCAAAATTACAGGAGTTATAGATAGCGTTCACGCACCAGTATTGAACGGGAATCCATTGTCGGATCTAGCATCGAGGGTAGTGTCTGTCATGTACACGTCCGTGCCAGAGATGGAAAAGCACCAAGCAACGGGCTTCAGAATCTTCATGCGGCGCAGGCGAAAGGAGGTGACCTTGAAGGAGAAGAAGTGAGGCCGCTTGCTGTTGTTGCTCGTGCTTGGGTCGGGCCACCATAGATCGCCGTGACCCAGCCACCAACCACCATTATTATCTTCGGTTCCTGTAAAGGTCACTCCCTGGCTGTTTGACACGGTGATCCAATGGCCCGGATAGAGCTTGGAGTTGCCGACAATAGCCTCCACCTCGCTAACGTTTGCCGGCAGGGTAAGATTACCCTCGAGGAGGAACTCGACATTGGTCAGTCCAGAAAAGGAGATTGGGGTCCAGAGGTTGTACGTGGTGTTGGCGCTAAAGACGATCCTTGAGTTGCTGCTGCAGTTCTTGACCATGGACATGATGCCCGGAGCATCATCGCCATCCACAGTGTGGTTCTTAGGGACAACGCAAGTCTTGAAGCTGCAGGCCTTGAGGGTCTCGGGCAGCCAGTAGGCCGAGGCCACAGACGTGATCCATAGGAGAAGCAGAATCGGCTTCATTATCTTTCCTTGTCTTTTCTGGCGCTGACTGAAATGCTAATGGACCAGGAACCTGCGCACTCCAGATGTGCGCGCACAAAGGACAGGATAACGCACAGGATAACTCCGTAGCGTCCTTTTGTAGCCGCTTTTTTCTTTTTTCCTTTTCATTCTCCATCCAAGTTCTTAAGATGAGACTCTGCAAGTGATGGCCTGGATAAATGGGATCTCAGGGGCAACTATTGCTCCCCACACATACGATGTGTGCTCCATCGTCGGTGAACATTGACCCGTGACAACGCGCCAACCATGACTTCCTGCTGGTGTGCGCGTCCTGACACGGAGAAATTCTACAGCTGGTCCTGAGAGGGTGCAGATCGGTTTCCTAGACAGATTCGTTGATACGCAGAAACATGGCTGCCAGGAGAGCTAGGACAAAGCTACTACAAGCTTATTGCGGTCTGGACTAATCACAACTGGATGAAGGACCCATATCTGCCCATTTTGACAGCGGGAGCATGCAATGTGCCAACCCGGGGCCCGGGAGCTTGGAACGGGGTCGTGATGTCGAGACACGCGGAACCGGCAACCGGCACGCCGGAAGAACACCGAACAGAATGCTGTCAAAGTGCCAAGAATTTTCCACAAACCGGAACGCCTCTTCCCTCAGACAATGCAAGGGGCCGGCCGGCGTGCCTGACCCCTCTCTGGTGATCACAATTGTGCTATGCAGTACTGTGAGCCACATCGACGTCCAGCCAATCATTATGAGCGCAAGAATACTACCGAGATCAGCGGGTGCGGTCTCAGCTCCTGCTGCAAGTCCCGCAATCTGTCTTCTACTATTAGGTAACATGATATCGGGTCTGAGCTGTCATGAAATGAAAACCCGTACTATGATATAAACCACTCACGTCCCAACTTTTCCCACCGCAGTGCATGGTACCAGGAATATTATCCAAAGGATACTTGATGGCTCGAGGTGCTGGCCATGCATTATCGTCTTTTTACGCCGAGGAAGCTTCTTTCGGACATGATGAGATAAGGGAAGACGTCCGAAACTCCGTGCTCCCCGAAGGATGGCGACATCTCTACGGCTGGAGTTGCAGTCTGTCTCTTCACCTTCCTACTAGTCTAGGCGCAGTAAGCAGGATGCAGACCGTCGGACAAATACCGTGGAGTGTCTCGAACACAGATAAGCATTGCATCCTTGTGCTGATCTATCACGCCATTCCCGAAGAGATGCAGGCGCATGCGCCTCGTTCTGGGCTGTGATAGACCAGCCATACGCAGCGTCCTACACCGTTCGACCGTTTCTGCAACCTAACCGAACTGGGCCTACCGGAGCCCACGGAACGGTCCTTGCGGCGGCGTATCTCGCATAAGCCTCTGTTTCTTCCTGCATCCTCGACGTTGTCTTTCACTGTTGTGTGCCAAGCTCCCCTGTCTCGTCCTACAGCCCTCGGTTGCTCAGTTTGGCAGTTTGGTATGCACATCAGACGGACTAACTTCGCAATCATGACTTTCTTTCCAGATCAGTCCTATTCCTGCGCCAGTGCGACTCTGTCAGCTGATACGTGTCTCAGTCCGCATCGCGCTGCTTACTCCTCAGAGGGAGGCTTCGAAGTATGCAGGTCGGACGTTGTATCCTGACCCGCCTCCTCCTGCGTCTGCCAAGGCCTGCGTGTCCCGCAGCACAGGGACACTCCTATGGCTCCTTTGGCGAGCTATGTGTCCGTGTTGACCCCTCTATTGCCGTTACACTCGAGTACCATGAGACGTGTTTATATCGCACGTATCACTTGTAATCCACTCAAATGCGCACTGGAGACCCGTCTGATTGCCACCCTTGAGAGACCTCTTTGGAATAGTCGTCGTCACCAGATACAGTTGCAGCCATGTCTCCCGAACTCAACCAAATCGAAGTCGCAGTGCCAACTCCACTGAAGCTGCGCGGTAGCTGCGATGCGTGCTCGCTCTCGAAAGTCCGATGTGACAAGGCAAAGCCAATCTGCTCTCGTTGCGCAAGGAGGAAAATCACTTGCCAGTACGTGGCCACGAAGCGGGTAGGGCGGAAGCAGAACAGCACCAGGAAGAACTCGATCTCGTCTTTTGCCAACAAGAGCAAGTCGAACTCTGTGGATATGTCTCAGACCATCACGGCGATAACCCAAACTCCGTCTCAAGTGCTGCCGCCCGCGGATATGGGCATTAGCTTGGACACAACAGACATGGAGGTGGACTTGTTCATGTCAAATGCCGACAGTTTCGACTACTCGGTATTCTCGTCTATGACGAGCCCAAACACCAGCTCGCTGGTGCAGACTCCATCTCCACAAACGTCTAGTTCAACCGCCACGACATCATCTCTACCGGTCTGGGACCTCTTCTCGAACCTTTTCCCGTTAGATCCCGCGCTGTCCACAGACCTGGACGGCACTTCTGTACAGGGAGCCAGCTCTGTGCCGGCCCTATACAATGATTTCCAGGACCTGTTCACTGCCACTGGCGTAGACACCAGCAGCAAAACTAAACCAGGGACCAACCATGCTCTCCAGGGCACAGATCCGTTGTTCCCGGACAATGACTTCGCCGGACTAGAAGCCACCACGTTTACAGAACAGCTGACGGCGCCTCAACAACACGTGGTCCAGAGCGAGCATGCGTCGCCGCCACGAGTTGGACTGGGGTTATCCACGGAATCTTCAACATCACCAACATGCGGCCCCTGCATAATAGATGCCCTGGCCCTCATGAGACTGCTCTTTCCGAGCAGAACCCCGGAACTCTTCGCGCGATCAAGCCAAGAGTCAGAGACCCCGCGCACAACCACGCCGTCACCCACATTCGACAACATCATATCCCAAAACGAGGCCGTGACAGACGCCTGCATCTCCATGCTCAAGTGCGCCTGCTCCGAGGAAGACGGCTACCTGCTCGCCGTGATCTCGCTGATCGTCTTCAAGGTGCTCGCCTGGTACGCCGCCGCCGTGCACCTCAAGTCCGACAACATGGGAGCTGGAGCTGGAGCTGCTGCTGCCGAGCCGCCCACGAGCCGCCGGTGTTACGACGATGTTGGTGTCGTGACGGTCGACGACGACGGGTGCTACCCCGAAGACTTCGACGCTGCTCGTATGGCCGGGCAGCTCCTCCTCGGGAAAATGCACCGCGTGCAGCACCTCGTCAACCAGTTGTCTACGAAGTTGAAGGCCAAGGCGGCCGGGAGGCGGTCTGGGGGGAGCGGTGTGGTTCCGTCTGTGGCGTCGTCCGCTGGCAGTGTCGCAGGGTCTGAGGGTGGGATTGGAACGCACCGAGCGAATTTTACGGGATGTCTCCCTGTGTCAGGTATCATGCTCGAGCAGCTGGAGGTTGATCTCCGGAAGAGACTTAGAGGGTTGTCTTTGGAGATTATAGGGGTGTTGAAGAGGGATTGATAAGTGGTGATACTAGATCTCTCTAGAGTCATAGACTAGACTTGAGGTACTCAGTTGGAAGGCTTTTCAGTTTGAGTTGGATCACGCAGTTCGATCACCAAGATGTGTTACTGTTGGATACTGTAGATGAATAGCTTGGTGATATTCAATGCAAATGCGTGCGCTGTTGAAGTGTTGACATATGCTATTTGTGCTATTCACTTTGGTCTACCTTGAGGTTGACTGTGTTTAGGTGAATATCTGTATGATACATCCAGCCATGATCAAACCGTCGCCGCAATCCCCAAAACAGCTCCCACTAAGGGCATCAATGACCTCGTAAGATGCATCCTGCTCCACGACACAACCAAGTCTTTCGTCGCCTCAAACGTTATCGTATTGGCGTCAGTCTTGCTGGCCAGTTGCAGCCGGAAAAGCTCATTATTCGTCGGCACCATGACCAACCAAGTGAACGGCACCATGCTAACAGTCACCATGGCGGCGAGAGCGAGGACGCGCCACTGCGATTTGTGGTTCTTGGACTGATGTTCCTTCCTGGCACCGATTGCCGTGTGGGCATACAGAACCGAGGCGCCGACTGCCATAGTCGGCAGGACCTCGTGGCCGTAGTGGTACACACGAACCCATTGGTGGAGGAGCTGGGGCGCTTGGGTCGTGGTGTCGAGCAGAACCGGTACGGCGATCAGGGAGAGTGAAAGCATGGCACCGGATAGGAGAGCCCCTGTGATGATGGCTGTGCGGTGGGCTCCTGTTGTGGACGTCATGCTGGTTTGTGGTAATGTGTGACTGACGGCAGATGTAGCGATCGAACTTTGCATAACAAGCTGGTGAAAGTCCTTTTTTTTCTTTTCTTTTTGTCCAAGACATATCATGGGTTTGGAACCTGTTCGAGAAGGTGCTTTTGCATGGACTGGGGTGGCTTTTGAGCAAGAGTAAGCTTTGTGCACTCGGCGAGATTCAGGTATGCATCGATCGACTTGACGTTGCAATCGAAGCATGCGTGCAGGGTATTTCAAAAACAATAAGCTACGCTGACGTCGGATCGACAAAGACTCGGCTCTCACCAACGCTGCAGTACGACCTGGCGGCAGGACGAGCTGTCCTCTGTCGTCGGTGGTCGGCAACATCCGAGTGTCTCGTTGTCATCCAGGCTGATGATTACTTCGCGTCGGGTATCAGAAACTACGCGAAGGCCAAGAAGCGTGATCGTATCAGAAAATGATCTGTGAGATATCGGGAGGAACAGGAAATACACGATGGTGCGCATCTCGCTTAAAGAGTTATTCACCGACGCGAACGACCGAGGCCAACAGCCGAGCCCACTCAATTGTAACACCGACTTCAGCCCCTTTTCAGCCTCTGTTTAGCTGCCTAGCATTCCCCCATCCCGTCCACGGCCTCTCCGTCTCTCACGAACTCCGTAATCCACCCAATCGTCATCTTACTCCTCTTGACATCGGCGAAATTCAGATGGTCCCCGGCCAGCTTCTCCTTGTACCACGGATCATCGCGCATCCGCTTGTAATCTTCGATACTCCTGAAGACCACCTGGCTGAAGCAATCGTAATCGGCCATATTGACGAAGTGTTCGTCGAACAGCTGAGACATCATTGCTCGGGTCTCGGTGTTGTTATGGATCTATGATCACGTTAGGGCGTGACGGGGAGATGGGAAGAAGGGCGAGGGCACCATAGTCCATCGGACAACGCCATACTTGACCATCAAGTCTCTGGTCATGGGCGCCGAGATCTTTGTCATGTGGTGTCTGTAGTCTTCTTCGCTCATGCCGGGCCGGCGGTAGCCACAGATGGTGAGGCACAGAAATTGAGTGCTCGAGGCGCTCCCGGCTGCAGGCTCTGGAATCGAGGAAGAAGAGCCCATGTTGGTTAAACCCTTGGGGAATGACTTCTCAATGCCGAGTGTATCGAATGCTGAATGTATCGATATATGTCTTGCATACATGGTGCTCTTTATGTAGAGTTGTCTTCGTGGAGGCGTAGCAGATGACTTTGCTGGTGAAACCGAGACATGACTGAATGCCGACGTTCGGTTGTAAATATCCCGATGATCATCAACAGAATAATCCGGAAACGTTGGGTGTATGGTAGAACATAATACTCCCCGCATCTTATTCTTGGTCATTTATGCATTTGTGAGTAGTCGGTACTAGTGCTACATGGACCTGTGTAGAGGTTATAGGGCAGGTGTGCGATGGATATATGATAGCGTATCTCCTGAACCGCTGTTTCTATGCGATATCAGTCATAACTTCTATTCCGGACTACCTACATCCCTTTTCTACGCAGACGGAAAAAGCCAATGGTACGATATTATCGTATTATATGTGACAGCCTATGAGTCCACTATGGCATCGTTCACAAGGGATAGGGACAGGGCAACAGAATATACTGGGACGGTCTCGCAACATTAACCATCGTGACAAGGGCACGAGTGCTGTGTTCACCCGAAGTGTAACATGAAGAAGAAAAGACGCCTCTGCAAAACTAGCTCATTACCCACCTCCAGTACCTCTATAAAATCGTGCTTGGGAGGAAACTTGAAGACGAGGGCGAGTTAATCTGGATGTCAGGTCCGAGAACAGACCGCGTCATATTGTAACACATGAAGGCAAATGTCTAGCCAGCGTCATCTTCGAGGTTCGGACCGTAGGCGGGAATGTCTCGTTATATTGGCAGCTCCATGTTACAACCCTAGGTTATAAGCTCACTGGAAACAGTGATAGTAAATCCCCACCGGGTTTTCACATCTTACGAGGGGGAACAATATAGATATTCTGGTTGTAATGCTGTGAGTGAAACTTTGGCAGAAAGACGTGGCAAGGTGGAAAAGCTATGTAACAAGTTCCCAGGCCAGTCTACGACTTTCTCCATGCCTTGTCCAACAACTCCTTCACCTTCAGGGGCTTGATCTCCGGGAACGTCTCGTTCAGGAAGTTTTGGGGCTTCATATCAAATTCGCCATTGTCGAATAACAAACCAAAGGCCGCGGCCAATCCCTGCAGGACCTGCTTGGGGAGGAACTGGTACAAGGGAACCTGACCGGGGAGCTCGGTGACTTGGCCGGACTTGAGCTTCTCCACACTGTCGTGGGTAACGGTGAACTTAGTTCCTGTATTATGTCAGCATGGAAAAGTAATCTTTGAGATAGATTGGAGGATTGAGCTTACCTTTGGCATCCTCGGCTAGGTGAAGGAACTCGTTCCACGTCACTCTGTCGCCGTATATAAACGTCTCTTGTTCCCACTTGGGGAGATCGAGGCTGGCAACAACAAACTTGGCAACATCAGTGGTATGTGTGAAGACGGCCGGGGTGTTGCCCGATCCCGGGATGGCAGCCACGTCGTTGGCGATGTCGATGAATAATACCAGGGGCGTCCGGATCAAGTTCGACCTTACACCAGGAAATCCCCAATAGTCCATGAAATAGCCGTTGTGGAAGACGGTGTATTCGAGGTTCTTTGTCTTTTGCAGCTCCTTCATGGCATTAATCTTGTGAATGGCCGACGGTATCATACTGATGTGCCTGTGTTCATCTCAGGCGTGAGTTCACTGACATAGCACAGAGTCGTCGTGGAAAGATCAACCTACTCGTCATTTTGGGGCAAGCCCCACTCGCTGGAGATGAGTCGCTTGGTGGCGTTGGACCGATCGGCTGCCTGGATCAGCTCGATCTCGTGCGGCGCAGAGCCGTCAGGGCTGTGCATTGCAATGCCCGAGATCACGGTGTGGATATTATTGCCCTCGAGCAGCTTCACGACGGCATCAACATCGGAATAGTCGACTGCCAAGATTGGCACTCCAATCTCAGCTTCAAGGTCAGGGTTGGGCTTATGTCACCGCCGATGTTAGCATGCCGCTGATATGGCAGAGATGAACATGGTCGGTTGGGTGGCAATGGCATACGCACCTTTCGAGAGATGATCTTGACCTCATGCTTCCCAGAAGCTACAAGGGCTTCTACGATGGTACGGCCAACATTGCCAGTACCTCCTGCGACTGCGACGATTGTCATGTTGAGTGTGCTGTGGGACTGCTAACTTGGTGCTCGGATCGAGTTGAGGTACAGTGTCGGAGTGTCTGAGTCTCTGAGTGTGTCAATCTTCCGGTTGAAGAAGAGGGAGTCCCGAGTTCATTGGGGCATATTTATGCTCCTCGTCATAGACGATCATGCCCATGTCCCATGTCCTTCAAGTTCCTCACTTACACGACTTGCACGATGCGTAGCGTGCCTGGTTGTGTAAGCGGAACCACAAATCCGCCGGATGCAAATTGGTTCCGGGAGAGTTAGTCAGGCACCTTTCTCGACCCCACTCAGGTCCAATTTCTCAGCATCGTGACATCGTCAACCATTGTGCCGTTCCCTCCGGTCCGGAACCAATCTGCATCCGGCCATCAACCACGCAGCTGTATGCGTCCTCCTTTAGCAGCTGAATGACATATTAGTCACTGACAAATCGCAAACCCCTTTATCACAGCCGACAGTAATGCCAGAGTCGCATCATCGGTCCTCTGCCGACCTGATCGGGTCCGAATTGGGCCGTGGCAGTCCACCGAGGAAAAGACACACACGGCCACGCGTCTCTCAGGCACGTATTATTAACAATCTGTGCTGATGCGATTCTCTGACCGGGCTCACTAGGCATGCACGCGATGTAAGGCAGGAAAGACGCGATGTGACGGTGAGACGCCTACCTGCACATCATGTGCCAATGGGGGCCATAGTTGTGTGTATCCTTCCACGCGGAGAGTGCGCGGGCCTGGAAAGAGGTAAGCCGCCGTCGAGTAGTCTGCAGATACCCCAGACAGCTCTCGGTTCTGATAAGCGTGCGCAGCAAACATCGAATTGAGGCGCTCGAGGAGCGCTTGGCCATGATGGAATCCATGCTTCGACAGAATCCGAGCAAAAACCCGTCGGATAAAGAGGCCCCAAGAACGCCGGAGCCGCGGTCAGCTTCGCACCACAGTCCTCCACCACCTGACTTGAGGCAACCGCCAATGCTTAACGGGTTCATGCTACACACCCAGCATGTCTCTGAGCGCCTCAAGCGCATGCAGCGAGAAGATTGTACCAAGAGACTAGAGAGGACGGCCCTCTCACCCCTGACCGCAGAGCCGGCAGAGATTTTCCTCGTCGAGCAGTGCTTGGATGACGTATGTGCAGAGCTCCCATTTGTACGGTCATCCTGGTTCCTCGATCAACTTAGGCGCCCGGATGCAACTCGCCTACCTGACGCCTGGTGGCAGGGCATCATGAATGCCATCATTGCTAGTGCAGTTTGCTTCAGAACCATCAACAGCGCCATTCGCGAGGTAGCGGTATATTCATGGGCGTTCTTCCGAAACGCTTATGCCGTTCTCCCCGAACTCATCATTCAGGCAGGTAACCTCGGAGCAGCACAAGCCGTCATGGCGATGGCCATGTTCATGCGACAGTCTGCAGACACTCGAACGACGGCGCTGCTGTTGTCCATTGCCATCAGGATGCAACACTCCGCTGGGGTGTACGTGTATACTGCGACCGAGAGCAATCTGTCAGCGGTCGAAATGGAGAATTACAGCCGCTTATTCTGGGCTGGTGTTATTCTCGACATGGACATGGCCGTGACCACCGGATTGCCCCCAGGGCATCTCAACCAGGTTCTCACGGTAGACCTGCCAGGCGGGGATTGGCTGCACAGTGAATCACTCCCCGCTCCGAATCGTATAATGGGCGGAAACCGCAACGACACCGTCTTCAGAGCTCGAGCGGAGCTCGCCTTGCTTCTGTCCCGGATTGGCACCCTGCCCCCTAACCCCAGCCAGGCGCACCTCTCTGCCCTGGAATCAGAATTGGAAACCTGGAGACTCCGAGTTCCATTCGAGATTCGTCCAGACTGGCACGGACAGCCCGCAAGTGACGACAGAGCCGAGACGGCGGAGCTGGTGGTGGTCATGCTGCACCTGAGGTACTATAACGGCCTGTGCATGCTTTGCTGGGCTTCCATACGGCACGCCAGAATAGAGACCTTGGAGTCTCACCAGACCCACGATCCCAGCCACGATTGGACGAGTAGTTACAAAAGTCTTGCCAGGGCTACGGCTAGAGCTGCAATACGGTCGCTGACCTATCTACCTACTCCGTCGTTTACACAACTCTGGTAAGAATAGCTGTTCATGATCTTTGTCACTGCGATACTACCTTCCTTTCTCAATGATAACATAGCCCCAGGACAGCACTGTGTTATCCACTCTCCGCCAGCATCGTCCTCTTGGCTGTCGTGTGCAAAGAGCCAACGCACCCCGAGGCCCTCGGCGACGTGTCTTTACTCGGCTCTTTCGCCCAGTTCTTAGACAAAATGGTGCGCGACGAGGGGTGCGATCTCCAGAGGATGCGCGACGGCGTCTTCAAGTTCGAGAAGGTCGCAGCGGATGCCGTGAACGTGGCCCTGGCGACTGAAATGCCAGTAAACCCAGCACTGTGGCCTCTGAGTATTGCGGCGGGCAATACAGGCAAGGTGGGTGCATCCTATACCGTTCCTCCGTCTGGAATGTCCGAAAAACGCCCAGCTCACAGTTATCATTGCAGACCATCGCGACGCTGCTATCGTGTGTTGCGGTTTATCCTATGTATGTCGCCCAGAGATTCATGGGAAACATGCCGAATCGCGATACCGGCAATGCG
Source organism: Coniochaeta sp. PK30-01 (assembly GCA_023628855.1). NCBI lineage: Eukaryota > Fungi > Ascomycota > Sordariomycetes > Coniochaetales > Coniochaetaceae > Coniochaeta > Coniochaeta sp. PK30-01. Next base: position 432,405 of record JAMAJW010000006.1, on the reverse strand, counting down.
AAGCAACTCGCCGAGATTTTGGGGATCCCGTGGGGGGAAAATGGCTATGGTCCTTTCGTCCCAGACTCCTTGATACCGGCCACCTATGGATTCACCTTCCGCTCCGACAGTCACAGGTAAGGAACATTAGCGATCACAAATATATGGTTTGGCAATGTATACCGTGGTGACTCGATCTCCATTCCGATTAAGCCCAGAACTATTGCAGTCTACTGCCATGCGCAACTTCAGTACCTATTGTCAACACCTGATTCTTCATATACCACTATCCTCCTGCACAGTCCCCTCAGCCGCCGCATACGTCTTCCAAGCCGCACACGTGTCCTCCAGCGCCGCACTGTCAACCAGAGCAGGTATCTCGCTCGATCTCTCCACAAACTGCACCGCGAACCCCTCCGCCGTGTGCCACCCGATGTGGCAGTGCATGAGCCACACCCCCGGGTTGTCCGTCACGAACGCGATCGCCAGGAACCCGTTGGCGGGCAGCATGGCCGTGTCGCGGCGCGGCGGGTTGGCCGTGTTCAGCGTCGTCGAGCTGGAATAGGAGCCCGTCCCTTGCGCCAGCAGGTAGAAGTCGTGGCCGTGCAGGTGGATGGGGTGCGGAACGGCTAGGTCCGTCTCGACGACGAAGTACACCCACGTGTTGGCCTCGTCTAGGGAGAAGACGGCCTCGGAGGTGCTGAAGGAGGCGGTGGTGGAGGAGTTGGATGTCACCACCTGCAGGAGGGTGGGGTCGGCCCAGTCGACTAGCATTGTGGTGCTGTTGAGGAACCACTTGAAGAGGCCTGCGTCGTTGAAGCCGACGGTGGCGGACTCGAGGTCGGACGACTGTGCGGAGCCGACGGTCTGGGAGATGTGCGGCGTCAGGGTCTGGGACTGGGTTTCGTCAGCACAGCTGTCGGTGTACGTGTAGCCGGTGGTGGTGGGCGTGGTGGCGGTGCTGCCATAGTATACGATGCCTCGAATGTTGTCGGCGCTTTCGTTATCGGAGCAGGCGGATTGGGGGATCGCGCGCATCCAGAAAGAAGGGGACGCAGAATCGGAGGTGGCCTGGTCTGCGGTGACTACGACGTCGTAGCGTTGGCCTGTGGATCGCGTTGGATTAGAAAGTGGTGCTTAAGGAGGGTTAGAAGCGGTTCAGTGGTAGACTCACCCATCCCGACGTCTAGGACAGTCGTGGTATAAGGCACTATTGGCACGAGATCACTCGATATGACCGTTAGGGTGTGGTTGTCAATGGAGAACTTGAAGTGACTGTCGATCGCGCCGTTGACGACCCGGAGTCTATATGACGTTCCCTCTGTGAACTGCACGCTCAAGCGCGAACCGGTCTGGTCAGCGTCGCCGTCGGACCCGAACACATTCGTGCCGTTGATCAAGCCGTTATCCAAGGTTGGAGGACCAGATGTCTCTGCCTGACCGTACAACTCGTCAACAGTCGAATGACACCAGTCGTTGAGGAAAAGCATGCCCAGATCCTCGTCATAGTCCGCCGTGGCTGGGCCGTTGATGATGATGCCGCCAAAGATGCCTTCCCAGGCCTGCAGGGCAAAGTGTGAGTGGTACCAGGTTGATCCGTATTGAATTGCCTTCCATGTGTATGTCGTGCTTCCTCCCGGAGCAATCGGGCATTGTGTAATAGCCGAAACACCGTCGTTTGGGTTGGTGAAGTTCTGGCGAATGCCGTGGAAGTGGATGCTGGTTCCGTTCTTGGACGTGGTCAGCGAGTTGGTGACATGGACAACGACGGTGTCGCCCCAGTCGGCAAAGAGTGTTGGCCCTGGAATGGAGCCGTTGACGGCCATCGCTGGACGAGAGAAGCCATCCGGAGCCGCAGTAACGTCTGTCAGCTCGAGCCAGTACTCGCGGGTGACTCCTGTGTCAGGTGCCTCGGTTGTGTAGTCCGTGTCAATGGAAAAGTCACACCATTGTGACCGAGTAGTAGCAGTATTCCCAGAGCAGACTGCCCGAGAATGGAGGTTGACTGGTGGAGATAATGAAGGTAACGCAGAACAGAGACTGCTGGCAATAAGAAGACCAAGTCCGGTGCTTGGGGAATAAAACATATCGATATGCTGAACTGGATGTGGGATATATATTCTCTGACTCGCAATGAATGAATGGTTTGCTTGGTTCGAGAAAGATTCATTGAGGAACCGGCTAGCAATACGTCTTATATGTCGTGAGCTGTAGAGTCTCGAATCATCTTCCTCTTCCCCTTCTACACTAAGCATTGTAGCAGCCTGCGTTTGTTTTCCTCTTCCAGTCTTGCAAATGCCATATTCTGAGCCCCTTTTCCACTACATGTTCGACCTCACCCCCAGGTTGTGATTGACCCCGTCAACCATCGGACACCCTTTCCATTTTCGGGTTTCTACGTATGGGTTGTTCTGTTAGTTGTCGTGGGACTGTTGCGTCACGTCTCTGTTGCTGAGCCTCGATGCCCCATGATGAGGTATAAGGGATGCGGAGAGAAATATTGAGGTTTCATTGTGGTGACGAGGTGCATGACGAAGACGGGAGATACCGCGGGTCTAAGCATAGGCCTTCGAACCTGACCCTGAGTCTTGCTGGAAAAAGTGGCGACACTGTGTATTACCCCTGAGCTGGCCGTCCAGAGTGGGTGCGTGGTCGGCGGTCGGACCTCGTACGAGCTATCATCACAAGACTACATCACGATGGAACAGTATGCCTTGCCACGCGTCGAAGAGAATCAGTATATGTAAGTTATTAAGTCTGGAAAAAGAAACATCCATGATAATGAGTAGACTGCTTTGACGCCAGGGTAGGCTCGGGTAGGCCCATGTAACCTGAAACCGAAGACCGCGAAATATGCCTAGCGAAACGATTTTGTTTCGAACCGGGTTCCTCGGCGATGGTTCCATATTAGATGATCGACACCAGCATCTCAAGTAGGGCCTACGCAAGCTGCCCGTTTCTGATGGGCCCTTTCTGATAACCACTCACATGCGCCCCTGCATAGCCCTAACAAAACAAGCTATTTTAGTCAATGGATCTTCCCGACTACCGAACTAGACCCTTGTATAGCTGCATTAGACTTCGGTTATGCTAATGAGACTCTTCTTTAGCCACGTAATGGTTTATGTGGCTATGAACCATAACCGCGATGTGGGCGGGCATCCCGATATCATGCTGTAGCGCAAGAAGAAAATGGCCATGTGCACCCAAATACTTCGTATAAGTCTAGACATTGCTTCGCGCATACTGATTTCGTGTCCCATCCAGCAGATCCCATCACGCTGAACAACTGACAGCTGACAGCATATACACACACCAGGCTACATTGACACACACACAACTGACAAATATCGGCAACAACATGCGTCCTTTAACACTTCCTGTTCTTTTCCAGTTCCCTCTTTTTGGGCTTCTTCTGGCATCATCTCACTCTTCTAGTAAGCGAGCCGTGAACAGAGGCAACTTCCAACTGTATGCCTACGGCGACGGCATCGGTGGTCTGCCCGTTTTCTCGACCGGCTGTAAGTGAGATATTTTCCTGTCTTCTCACCGTCTTGTAGGCCACGGGGTATAGCAACAAGATTCTCACGCATCACAGCCATGGTCTACATCGGCGACCCGACCATATCTAGTTCTACCGATGCTGCACCCGTAATCTGTAAGTCCTCAACACAGCTCTAGTGTGACCAAATTACCCTGCTAACACTCGCAAGTCACGTCCTCATCGTCATCCTTTCTCGGCAATCCCAACACCACCGCCGTCCCCTCCGCCAGCCCCACGTGGTCGAACATGACCCTCGCCGTTCCATCCCCGTCCGCTTCCTCGCACGCTGTAACCCTTCTATCCAGCTCCAACGCAACCGATGATGTGGTCACCTCCGGTTTTACCTTCTACGGCCGTTTCGTCTTCGTCCAAGAGTCCGGCGGGTTCCAGTCGCTCTTTTATGCACTGCCGACCGAGACCACGGGCATCTGGAGTCTCAACTGGAATACCACCGGCGATGGCACAGACGGGAAAGTGTTGGTCAGTTTGAGGGATGCGGTGCCTTCTAATGGGGGAGGAAATGCAACTGGTGCCGCTGTGTGAGACCATGGGGCATGTGGCTTCTTGCAAAACTCTGAGCCGCTGTCTGCACGCAGAATAGAAAATGTTGCATGTTCAGATGTCCGTCAAGACTGTTGCTGGGAAGAATAAAGACTCTATTAAGAAGATGTTACTACTAAAGGCTCTTCCAAAATGTCTGATCATCGATTTAGTAGTTGCTGAAGCTGGAGAAGGTTGCGCTGGGAATACAGGTAGACATTCCAGAAATTGCCGGAAGGATCTCATATAGCAGATGCAGCATAGCAAACGTAAAGAACTTGTCACAGTCGGTGAGGCAGAAGTTATTAAGTGCAATATGTTGAAACTAGAACAAACTAGAAAAGTGCAATAAGACTGACTGTGAGAAAGAGATCTATTCAGCTGTTCCGAGCACGCAGTCATTCTGTAGATCCAGTGCAAACCACATGTCCCAAATAAAGATAATCTGCCCGTCATCCAGTGACTTTCTTACCGCTTCTAATCTATGGTTCTTTCCTCTGAGAGCCACTGTCTAGTTATAGTACTCCTCCAACCAATTCCTCAAGTCTCCAATGGTCGGATACTCCAGAAACAGGCTCCCACTAACCACGACACCAAGCTGCTCGCGGAACTTCTCGGCAATGACAAGACTCATCAGCGAGTCGATTCCGAGAGATGCAAAATCAGCTTCGTCGGTCAGATCCGCCAGATCGAGCGCGGCCTCGTCGGCAATCAGCTGGATTGCCTTGGCGCTGGTTGTCTCTGCCACTTCGGCAGTTGACGCAGCTTTAGGGTGTGGACCTGGCGCTGGTGGCGCTTTGGCGTGGACGACAGCCGGCTCTGGGGTTGATATATGCGCTGGATTAGGGGTCGCCTCAACTGGCATCTGGGTAACCACAGCAGGAGCGGCAGCAGGAGCAGCAGTAGCCACCTTTAGATCGTCGGGCGCAGAGAAGAACCTGTTGAGCAAGATACGCGGATACCTCCGGAACTCGATCGCGCCCACCATACCAATGATGATATCGTCCTGCAAAATGTACACATCCCCGAGGTACACTGTCGGATCCTCGGCCGTCGGGATCATCTTCACGTACGACCGGTACTTCGCGCCAGCCACGAGCGGCTTCGCGAAACGCATACTCGCCCAGCCCGGTGTGACACAGTAGTTGGCCTTGGTATCAATAGCGTCGCTGACATTCATGACGAACCCGGCGAGATGGGCCACGCTGTCGATGAAATACGGCGGGATGGTCCACGTGCCGGACTTCTCGGTCGAGAGCGTAACGTCGGCGAAGGCCTCGAGTCCGTGCAGCACCACAGACTGCATGCCGCGGTACTTGGGGGCGTAGTCGACCAGGTTGTTGGCGAAGAGGAGGTACGCCATGTTGTTGTTGAAACGATTGGCCACTCCTGTCGCGGCGAGGTGCTCGAGCTGCTGCATGCGGGAGAGGATCAGGTGCGTTGTCGGGACCCACGAGGAGAGCCAGGAGTCGGCTGATCCGTAGAGCACAGTCGCGGTAGCGAACGGTTCGGAGAGCGAGCCCGTTGCATTATCGACTGTGTACCACGATGCTTGGGCGGTGGCGGAGTTGATGTCGGATGTGACGAGCGAGACCTGGATCAGCTGCGCGGTGGTGGTCTTGTTGTTTGCGACGAGTCCCTTGGTGACGTGGAGATGGGTGATGTCGATGTTGACCGATTTGGCACTAGGCTTAAGCTTCTTATACAGATACTCGCCAAGTGTGTAGACAATATCGGCGTGAATGGACTGGACGCAATGTCAGTTTTCAGTGAAGGTCTAAGCAGGGTGTGGAAAGGGGCGAGGCATACCGAAGTGACAACGCCACACCCGTTCATCTTATGACCCCAAGCCGCGGCACGGAAGCCTGGCTGCATCAAATCCGACCGCATGACGACAGTACCAGCTGTGCCATCGAAACTCTCTTCGATGATCCGTTGAACAGTTGAGGTGCTCAAGCTGGAGACGCTCGGCGTGCATTGGGAGAGTTCGGCCTTCTTGTTCAACCCCTTTTCTGCATCATAATAGGTGTTGCCCTTGGTAAGAGCCCAATCACCATTATACATGATCCAGTACGTCTTGTCATTCCAAGAATAAGTGGGCAAGTCCAGCAGTCTCAACCCCTTCTCGAACGGCTTATGAAACTCGTCCCAATTGAGCTGAACACCAGCACAGTGAAGCGCCGCCAAGCTCTGTGAAAGAGTGGTCCAGTCGTCCTCTCCCCTTCGCAGAGAAGCGACAGCAGTGTTTCGCGGTCCGAACGTCGATTTGACAAATCCAATGCCCACCGGATGCGGCCCAATCTCGATCCAGGCGGTCTCGTCGCTGATGGTGCCAATCTTGTGAGCCGTGCGGAGCGCCTCGAGGAAGTTCACTGACTCTCGGGTAGCTCGGCGCACATAGTTCGCGTTGACTGTCTTCTCATCAAACACCACCTTTCCCAGGAGCGGCGAGATGATGGGCAGCTGTGGCGCCTGGAAAAGGACGCCGCTGTGCGCGATCAGCTCGAATTCGTCCAGAACCGGGTCCGTCTGTGCGGAATGGAAAGCAAAGGCGACATCGAGGCTGAAGCATTTGTAGCCGTCGGCCTCAAGCGAAGGAATCAATGCGTCCATGTCGGTGGATGGGCCGCTGAGCACGGTCTCCTTGGGGCCGTTGATGCAGGCCACCTCGTAGGGATGGTCACCGGCACTTGCCTCAATCTGTTCCAGAGAGGCACGCACAGCAACCATCTTGTGGCTCCCCACTTGGCACCGCTGCTCCAGTAGGAGAGCACGACGTCCCACGAGGAAGATGGCGTCGCTGGCGGACAGAACACCAGCGACGTGCAGTGCAGCGTATTCACCTAAGCTGTGTCCCACAACAACCTCGGGCTTGACATTGAGTGAGCCCCAGTACTTGGCCAGCGCGATCTCGATGCAGACGAGAGCAAGCTGTGTCATGACTGGAGGATGGGCATGGTCTTTTGGATGACTACCATCGAGCACTGGAATGAATGACGGGAAGCCTTGGCTTTGTGCGAGCCCATCCAGATGCAGGATTTGGGATCGGAAATAGGGGCTGTCGCGGAACAGCGACAAATCGTAGCACTTGAACGACGCCCCTTGGCCGGTGAATGCAAATGCCACTGGGGGTGGTCCAGTCGTTGGGATAGGCTTGTGCGAGTCGGCGGACTGAAGAGATGACATCAGATGCTTCCTAACCTGGCTGACATTGGAAGCAGCTATAGCCACTCGATGGTTGTGGTGGTAGCGTCGAGCCGTGGTGGAATAGGAAAGACTGGCGAGAGAGAAGTGCGGCTCATTCTCATTCTTGTCCAAGTAAGCGAGAAACCTCTCGAGGTTCCCCTTAAGGGAGATCTTGCTCTTGGCTGAGACGGCAATGACGTGCATTTCACGGGAGTCTCTGCCGACCACCTCACGCATTGGCGCTTCTTCGACGGCAAGACTCGTGTTCCCGCCAGCGGCACTGAAGTTGTTGACTATTGCAAGGCGCTTTTTGCCCGGTACCTGAGGCCACTCTGTTTTCTGGTAAGGGATCCGGAGGCCTCGCTTATCCAGGTCCTTGGGAAACTTGGGGTTGAGTCTGTTCTTGATGCCCACATGTGGCGGGATGGCGTTTTTCTGCAGCATAAGCAGCACCTTCACGAGCGCCGTGACACCAGCAGCAGCTTCACTGTGGCCGACGTTCGATTTAACGGCGCCGATGTAGAGAGGGTTCTTGGAGCTGCGGCGTCTGTTCAGGGGCGCAAAGACGTTGATCACGGACTGGATCTCCTCCGTATCCCCTGCTTGGGTGCCTGTACCATGCATCTCAACAAAGCCGACATCAAGAGGATCAATGGACGCACGGGTGGCAACCAAATTGCCGAGATATGCTTGATGGCCTGCATGAGGGTGTGTGATGGACACGGCTTCAGCGGAATGGTTGGTTCCTGCTCCGACAATGACGCCGAGAATGTTGTCGTTGTCAGCTTCGGCATCCTCGAGGCGCTTCAGAACAACGGAGGCAACCGCATCGGCACCTGGTATTCAAGATATGGTCAGTTAATGTCTCGTAACCCTGGAAATGATGTTAAACTTACGGCAGTAACCATCGGCCTCTTCGTCCCATGTCTTGCATGCATTGGGTGTCTTGGTGAGAAAGTGGCCGTGACTCAGGCCAGCAAAAGCATCCGAGTTGGAAAGAACATTGGTACCGCCAGCTACGGCCATGTCCGTCTCACCGGCCCATAGAGATGTGCATGCGGTCTGTATAGTGGCAAGGCTTGAAGAACACGCAGTATCAATACTGTAGCTTGGTCCGGAGAACTTGAAGAAGTAATTGATGCGACCTGGTCCAAAGGCACGACATCCGCCGGGAATGAAATAGGTACTGATTTCCTGCGCCGTGTTGACCTCACGGTAGTCGTCACTTGCCTGGCCATAGAATGTCCCAATGCGATGCAAGTCGGTTGAAGCAGTGCGGTTAGCCACGTACCCAGCCCGCTCAAGTGCTTCGTAGGCGGTAACAAGTGCAAGTCGCTGCATCGGATCGGTTTGCTGTGCTTCTCGAGGCGACATGTTGAAGAATGGAGCGTCAAACAAGCCCGGTTCGTCAATGAAGCAACCATATGCGGTGTGGCTTGTGTTCATCCGCTTGCCCGTCGGATCGTGGTGACTGTCGACATCGAAGCGGTCGGCGGGAATCTTCCGGTGCACGTCTAGCCCGTCTTCAAGAAGCTGCCAGAACTTCTCCGTATCTGTGGCACCGCCAGGCATCCGGCATGACATGCCAACGATCGCAATCTTCGACTGCTGTGGCCCTCTGGGACCACCGCCCTCGGTGGTTGCGGGCTTCTCATGTACCCATGGAATGATTTCTTCGGTGCTTGCATGAAACTCAGGTAGTCTTTCCAAAGCTGCAGACATGTCGTGGATGGGCAGCGACAAGCGGAAGACAACTATTTTACAGACGGAAGCTTCTGCATCGTGAGCACGCGCAATGACACCCTCGATGACGAGATCCCACTGGATTGCTTTGGTGAGAATCTCAGCGATGAGGTGCTCAAACAGATCCGCGGCGTCCTTGGCTTGGAAAGGTGCGCCGGTACTGGTTGAAAATACCGGGATCCGTGGCGACATCTTTGAGTTGAGCACCGCCATCGAAGGTGTCCTCACGACTTGACGCACATTCTCCTGGGTATAGATGTGGCCTGCGTGGCACAACCCTCCGTACACGGGCAACGCGACATGTTTGCGGTCACGGAAGAAGTCGACTTTCAGAAGCAATGACTGCAACCTCGCCGGTGGTCCACTGATGGTTACCGAAGTAGCACTCAGTGCGCTGATAAACACTTTGCTAGGCGTCGGAGTGTTCTGGGGACGTATTAGGTACAGCTCTGGAGGTAAGGGCTGGTCCGCGGGTGTCATCTACTCACCTCCTTGGAGTATACGGAATCTAGCTCGTCCTGCACTCGTTGCGCGGTCACGTCCGGCAGTACATACGCCCAAGAGTCGGGCGTACCCGTTTCTGTGAGGTCGCGGGGTTGCAGATTCTGCGACACCTCGTCAACCAGCACGCCGAGACGGAAGGCTTGGCGAATGACCTGGGCACCAGAGAGCGGCAGATCGGACAGAGTGCGCGCCAGCGCAACTGCGGCAGATGCCAGCAATCCGATTCCCAGACCAGCGAGCGATGTGTTCACTGTATCGAAGTTGAACTCCTCGGGATGAGCCTCGTGGTAGCTGGTTACTTGGTCAATATAATCCCCGCATGAATTACAAGGGTAGACCAGGAATTAACTTACCCGATGAAAGTCCCCAGTTGAACGAGCGACAAAAGAACGCCATCCACAGACCCTGACAGGGGACCCTTACGAAGGTCGGTAAAGTCTGCAACGTTCACGATGGTCTCGAAGGGCGGCACCAGCTCCCTCAGTGTGACAGGGAGCTGCCGTACCTCTTCCCGGATGGCTAGAGTTGCCTCGTCCAAGAACTGGGCCAGAACAGGATGTCTCCTATCCTTGCTGTGCGTGTGAAGCTCACGCAGCAAGCCGCCGAGGTCATCGTGAGGGAACTCGTTCCCGAAGTAGACCAGCTTCATCTTCGTGTATTCTGCCTCTAGGACAGAGAAGTTGGAGTTGCTGGAGCCAATTGGCGTCCCAATAGACATGATTCAAGATATTGGATAGAACGCAATCTTTGACGTTTCTCCTAACTGACTGCTTCGAGAAATGGCAGGTATATAGAGTATCCTTGGGTTATCCTTTGCCACCTGATTCCGAATACCGTGCCGGGCAACGGAGGTTTGATACCATGTCTACCGCACTATTTTCAACAAGAAATATTGGCCGCAATTCGCGGCCCTTAAACCCGTGGCAAGGGCCTTGAGCCGCCGATTGATCGGAGCCGATTGATCTGAAGGTTGGATTATGTTTCGGACAGCGAGCGGGATTTTATGTCAAAGGCCGATGCCAGAACATGATTGGCCAACATGTAAGACCGCAGTGCTTTACCTGAAGGAGCAAAATTCACACCTGCTTACTTTGATGTAAGCTGGAAGTTTATGCCATTCCAAAACGGCTGTTCCGAAACTTCAAAACTGGACCCGAACCCCGACCACCGATGATACTTCTCACACATGAAGACATTCTTTCGTGTATAGATTGTCCAAAGAACGTTCCTGCAAGCCACAAACGCCAAGTGATTATATATAGTTACGAAAAGTAAGCTTGCACAACCACGTCTGATCCTTCAACCTCATTGTGATTCGCCTCAGTACATTCCCCACACAAGTCGATCAGCATGAAGGCCATTACTATCGCCACATGCCTTGTCACCTTCCTGGCCTGGGAGGCCATGGGAGCACAGATCCCACGGACACATGTCCCAAAGCCGCCAGAGTGTTCCTTGAAACACTCGTCTCCGTGCACCTGCGCTGCGCCATCATACTACTACGAGACCCTCACCTTAGGCATCATCGGTGCCACCATCGACGATGCTAGAACTCTGATGAATGATTTTTACGACACCTACTGGTACGCGCATGAGACGCCCGTCGACACCATCGGTCCCGACAACACAGTCGGGTCGATCCGCACCTTCGCCGAGCCCATAGGCAACCTGTCTGAGCAGCTTATGGTGTACAAAGTATCTCACGACGGCTCCTTTGAGCAGCGGTACCAGCAGTACGTCGATCCGGCTGCTGCCGCCAATGGCACAAAACCAGGTTTCTACGTCAGCCTTGAAGGCAAGGGAGAGTTTCAGAATGAGACAGTCATCACGATAAAGACGTATGGCTGCTGGACCGGACCTGTGCCTAGTATGTACTCATTGGCAATTTTCACAACTGGGAAAGAGCTGACAACGTGTCTGATTAGCGCTTACGGAGTCTCACGAGCAAGGATTGCAGAATGCGGTAGACATTCTGAAGGCAGGCGGGAAGCTGACCGGTATCACCCCAACGACCTTCATCTCTGCTTCTTTTCCGAAGGTTGCTTCCTGAAACAGATTGAGGCGGAAATCCATCTGATCAAATGGTACACAATTGGAGGAAATCACTTGGCTGCTTCATAGTCAAATTTGGCAGGTGCTACGACACATGCAATCAGAGCGTGCGGAGAAAAACTAACTTCAAATCCACTTCTTTCATTCGTTTTCTGCAATACTTAGCATAGACACAGAAGGCCAATCCCAGTCATCAGTTAGTGTGTAATCAGACCGTACCCTGCCAGTATTTACCTTATCAAGTCTGTGATACCTGGAGATTTCTCGAGTCATGGAGCTGCATGTACGGGCTTGTTACAACTGAATAACACATGCTTGTCTATGTCTAGCGTCGAGACAGGTTCTTCGCCCATATGGCCGTGTGAGTCTACGCTCCATCATATCTGAAGCGATCTTCAAAGTCATCTCGGTAACAACGGGTAACGTACATCGGACACCCGGCTTCGGCAAACACTCAGCGAGTGGCTTACTCATGGAACCCGAAACATGTGCCTTCGCTTAAGCATAGTCGGTGTTGTACAGGCAATGTATGCATGACTGAGACGTGTCCTGCCAATTGCCAAGTCCCATGTGACAGTCCTTTAAGAGCGGACGTATCTCTCCACCATCTGCCACTAGCTTCTGACTCCGGCAGAAATCTTACACTTGCCGTCTTAGGCCATCAAAGCAAACAAAATGGCCCCCCTTGTGGCTTCCGTCTCGGTCCACGTCAAGCTGACGATCTACCCATCCTACGCGGAAGCATTCCTGGTGGCCCTCAAGCCCACCATGGAGGCGGTCATTGCGGAGCCACTCAACACCTTCTTCGAGGTCTATCAGCACCAGAAAGAACCAGGGGTCTTCAAGCTGGTGGAGAACTGGGATGCTACGGCTGAGTACTTGAATGATGTAAATCCGTCCCCGCCCCCCTGCTCAGTGATTTTGGGGTAGAACTGCACTTCGCGCTAGTTCGATGCTGAAAATATGACAGGTGCAACTCAAGAAAGACTACTATAAGCCTTACTATGCCACTATCACGCCGATGCTGATGAAGGCTCCAGAGGTCGAGATTTGGGATCGGATGGGCTGTGAGTGGGTCAGTGTCAGGAAGGATAGCTATCCGGGAAGGGCGTAATCTCGACGTAAAGAATCCAAGCTCTAAATCGTCGAAAAGTGTGTACGGTTACTGTTAGTTTGGAACACATGGTTGTTTGTTGCTACATGCGAATGTCTGGGTGAAGTACGCATCGTTCTTCAGTGTATTTTGACAAGTCGAGATAAGTCAAGAGCAAGTGGCCCGGTGTTCCGCATAGAAATATATTCGAAACTTGTCTGTCTAAGTCCAGTCCATACTGCATTTTATTCCCCCCTCTTCTCTCCATCACGATGCCAGCTCTCGAGCAGACTCCTACTGCAATCGCACCTAGGCAAAATCGGTACTTTCCCTCAACACGTTCAATGTACCTCATCTTCAGAAATGAACAGGAAACCTATCCCTCAGCGCCTTTCCAAACCGATAAAACACGAATGGCACGGGACTCAGCGCCAACACCAAGAATCCCAACAAGCTGTTTCCCCAGCCCAGCCCCAGCCTGTCATACAACGGAGTAGCGCAGAAGGGCAAAAAGGTGCCAAACAGGATGCGCGTGATGAGCGCGGCACTCAGCGCCGAAGCCGCAGCCTGCGCGTCAAAGACGTCCACGAGATATATCTGCGTCGTCAGCATGACGAACAGCGACCCGAAGCCTATGACGAACGTCCCCAGGATGGGCACGATCCAGTGCGTCCGCGTCTCGGCCGACCAGCCGTACCAGAAGAACCCGACCGGGATAGCGGGGGAGAAGTACATCATGAGCTTGAGGCGCAGCTCGGGGCGGGCTTTGGTGTCGGTCGAGTTCTGCATCAGCCTGTCGCTGTACTTGGTGGTGATGGCCATGCTGACCAAGGTGCCGAAGCCGAAACCGAGGTACGCGAGTCCCTGGACGCCGGGGGAGAAGCCGTACGCCTGCTCGAAGACTTGGGGGAAGGTGTCGAAGAGCAGGAACATGAGGCCGAAGACGACGGCGTTGTACAGCGAGGCACACAGCACGATGGGCGAGAAGAGGAGCATCTTCGTGGGGCGTATCAGTGCGCGCCCGACGAAGGCGAGGGGAGACAGGTTGCGGGTCTTGTCGACGCGAGCGGCCGCGATGTAGGCCGGGTCGCCGGTCTGGAGGCGTAGGCGCGCGGCTTTGCGTTTGAGAATGGTGGCCTCGTGCGTCTCACGAAGGACGATGAGGCCGCCGACAAGGGAGATGCCGCCGAGTATGGCGAGCAGACGGAACGTCCACCGCCAACCGACGGTTTGCGACATGAACCCGCCGACAATCGGACCGACCACGGGTCCGATCAGAGGTCCGAGGCCCCAGAGAGCCATGAACTTGCCTCGGTCTTTGGGAGGGATGATGTCGGCGACAGTCCCGCCTCCGCAGGTCATGGGCACCGAGCCCGCACAGCCGGCTAGGAAACGGAAAACCATGAAGGATGCTGTGTTGGTAGCAAACGCGCAACCGAGAGTGAAGGCAAGCCAGACGGCGTTGGAAATGTGATAGAGCCACAAGCGGCCGTATAGTTCGGACAGAGGGGCTATGACAACTCCCATGCCGAAGCCTAGCACGTAGATGCTGAGGGTCATGGTAGCGACGGTCGAGTCTGTAATGCCAAACTCTGTCACGAGCTGTCCGACACCTGGCGCAAACATGGTCGCGGCCAGGTTCATGTTTAGCGCAAAGAAGGCGATTGGAAGGACTTGGAGCATGCGGTTTGACGTCTTCCAGTTCTTTGGGTTTTCTGCATCGTCGGGTCCGTCCCAGTCGACCTCATACTCGTCTTTCTGGACATTGATTGTCTCGAGAGACTTCGAGCCGATCATACCGAGGTCAAAGGATAACTGGTCGAACAACGGAGGCTCGAAGGATAGTTCCTCCCAGAAAGAGGCCGCTGCGCTTCCAGGGGCAGGCGGCAATGGTTTTCTTTCCAGATCCAGTTCCATGTTTGCTTTTTTTTTTTAAGCCCTTGATGTCTCAGTTCCTGAAATGTTGAATACCCGTAAAATTATGACAGGGATGAATGCGGTCTCAGCGCGTATGCGTGCGGCGCTCAATGCATCTGTCTGTCAAAGTGACATTTCCTTTCTGCCCCCTTGTCAAGTGGCTTCTGCGAGGACATGTGATATGAGCCGTCAAAAAGCAACTACGTCGGGTCTCAGATCGGCTCCTGCCGTCAACGCCGAATGATCTTTGCTTGGAAGCTGACGGAACTGGTTGGACCGGCTCGGCTTTGCATACGCGCTTGAGACTTACGAGAGACAAGACCGACACCGAATTGCCGATGTATACTTTTGCCGGAAACTATGAGTTGTTTCTCATTCTTTTGTCAAGCACGAGAATATCAAGTACGAGAAAGTGACTTTTCAGAACTAGATACACACTTATTTTTGGCATTTTATGTTCAAGTGCCATGAATAATGATAACCCTTACCCAGATGACGGCAGATAAGGGTGCAACCACGGAGCCATATGCCTGATGAATCCAGCGGCAATAATCATCGGCGTTCCCGAGGGAAACTTGGCACCCTGGCCAGGCACTTTGTTAAGGATACCGACGCTCTTGCCCACCCAGCGGCCCTCATCGTCATCCGCAGCCACTTCGATCATTGCATTTGCCAGGTCATTGTAGCTCAGGAAGCTCTCCTGGCCATCCAGCGTCAGCTCGTAACCGCGAGCGATATCCATGCTAAGGCCTGCCGGCTTCATGTACACGGACTGAATCCAGTGGTCGTGCGAGCGCAGGACGTCCTCGGCTCGGCACACATCTAGATACACCGCCGAAGCAGCACGCAGAATGATGGGCCGGAAAAGCTTGGACATGTTCCGTGACAGGTGGTCGTCTGGTGCCGAGGCGCTGAGTAAGATGACCTTGGGAGGCTTGTATCCGGGCCCTGCGGCGTCGCGAAGGCGGTACAGTGAGCGAATGACGGTCATGGCTGTGTCGGTGTTCAGGCGGATGCCTGGAATATTGTCATTGCTGGTGACGGCAAGGAAGACGGCTTTGGTGTCTCGTAGCAGAGTGTCGATGAGCTGGGTGTCGTCGACACTGCCCTCGAAGACTGTCACTCGCTTGTTGTCCATCACTTCGGGGACCAGGCCGAAGAGTTTTGCTTTGTTGCGACAGTAAGCATTGATGTGGTTGTGTGGGGAGTGCTCGAGGAGGTTGCGAACCAGGCAGGTGCCTGTATTGCCTGTGCTACCTAGGACCGCAAAGGTTGGCATGATGATGGGACGGTCTGGACTCAGTGCTGTGATGTGATTGTCTGCTGATGCCGTTTCTGGTATGAATGATCGAACTGGAGGGTAGATATACGCCGAAGCAGGAGGGTGAGTATTGGCCCGAGAACAGAGTGATGGACCCACCTGAGAAGAGAAGTGCATTGGTACTGGTCGGGCATGTGCATGATGATTCATTCACTCTGGATGCTCATTTAGTGAATCCCCGAAAGCCCGATGGCACGGACCGGGCCTGTGTAACGACGTCCTGACCCAAGCAATGCCGAGCCCCGATCACGACTTCAACTTTGTGGATGTGACCCTGCTGCGGCTGCAAGGTACCCGCTGACCCGAAGGCCGTGTCAGCATCAGGAGAAACATCTCGGTGTTTGTACTGCATATGGAGTAAGCGGGGATATGATATGGCAGTTGTAATATAGGACGGAAATGCATATTTGAGACGCCGGTGTAGACCGACCTGTGCGAAACTCAAACAATCAGACCTCACCTCAGGGCGCTATTCACCGTAAATTGTTCAGGCTTGCGCTTTGAAGATGCCTCACCCAACGACAGTTTCTGCCTCACAAGTGCATGGCAAGCATGCTCCCGCCGTGACCGTCGACGAGGTGACCATCGAGGAAGAAGTGGCACCGAAGAAGCATAAGGGCGGCTACAAGCAGATCAACAAGTCGCTCAACATCTGTGCCTTCGAAGGCTTTCTCGAAGCGCAGCTAGCACGGCTTCCAGATATATTGGATGTCGAGCAAGTCACACCACGTGTGCTTCGTGTGCTGGGACAGAATGCCGGAAAGGTGAGCTCACTTTCTTGGATATCATTCGCATGGCAATATACTGATGACCACAGTTCACACTCCAAGGCACAAACACATACATCGTGGGAACAGGTCCCCGACGGCTTCTCATCGACACGGGCCAAGGCATCCCAGAATGGGCGGAAATCATCTCCTCAACTCTCGCCAAATTGTCCATATCCCTGTCCCACGTCCTCCTGACCCACTGGCACGGCGATCATACCGGCGGTGTGCCGGACCTGATCCGTCTGTACTCGCACCTGACGGACTGCATCTACAAGCACACACCAAGCAGCACCCAAAAGCCCATCTCGGACGGCCAGATATTCACCGTCGAAGGCGCCACCGTCCGGGCCGTCCACGCGCCCGGCCATTCGCACGACCACATGTGCTTCGTCCTTGAGGAGGAAAACGCCATGTTCACGGGGGATAACATCCTCGGCCATGGCACGGCGGCCGTCGAGCATCTGAGCACGTGGATGGCCTCGCTGGTGGTGATGCAGAAGCACGGCTGCAAGACCGGCTATCCGGCGCACGGCGTGGTCGTGGAGAACCTGCCGGGGAAGATCGCGCTGGAGCTGGCGGCTAAGCGGCGACGCGAGACGCAGGTTCTTCGGGCGTTGGCGCAGATCGGAAGCGGTGCTACCGTGGGCAAGTTGGTGAGTGCTATGCATGGCGATGAGCTCGATCCCGAGGTTAGACGGATGGCCATCGAGCCGTTCATTGGGGAGGTGCTGAAGAAGCTTGCTGAGGACGGGAAGGTGGCGTTCCGGGTTAGACATGGTGAGAAGAGCTGGTTTGCTATCGCTTAGCTGAGGTACCTGGGATACCTGAGGGAACATAGATCACTAGACGCAGCCTAGGATTTGCAATTGTACTTTTCCAAGTTGTAACGGATCGAGAAATGCCATTTCATTGACGATCTACACTCCCCTGGGACGAATTCTCTAAACATCACAGAGAATACCGATAAATTCTGGACCAATGCAGGTACCAACAATCATAATCAAGTCTTCAAAGGCACCCTGAGGTGGGCAATCCAGCGACTTCCGTCCTATTGCTTTCAACACTGCATGCTTCTGAGAGTCCCAAACCCTGTTTTGCACCAGGTACTCCTTTTCGAGGCCCGCTGTTGAGTAATCTCAACATCCCAGTTGCTTTAGTGCACCATTAGACTCTCTGTTATACCTAATCCTCCGATTTTGTGTTTGAAATGGGTTTAAATCTCCATTTGATATAGTTCTTAAGCTTAGTACCCAGAGGGAGGGTAGCCAAAACGCGCCGTCAATGACCACTAGACTCTACAACACGAGAAAACTTGCAAGTTTAGCCCGTTTGTAATCCTGCTACTCTTTTGTTTGTGATTTGGAAGCGTATGCGTTGCAGCTGTCCTCCTCGGATGCCGTGTCTCGGCCATGCCGGGCCATCGGTGTCGGATCTCCTACTCAGACTACATGTTCCCGCTTACGCAATTAACAATCGTCACATGTGCAATACGCCGTGAGGATGACAGTGAAGGGACTTTCTTTGCTCAACATTCGTCGTAGAAAGTCATAGCATTGATCAGTGAGAGCCACTTCAAGTGTCTCGACCATCTAGTCGGCAGGAACACCGCAGGTCTAGTCTAGAAACACAAGTCCGCGGAGTGAGGTTAGGCCGCACCACCGTCAAGCGTGATAGTCTTGCCATTGACCCATTCGCCCTCGTTACTGGCCAGGAAGCAGACGACTCGCGCGATGTCGACGGGGAAACCGTTGCGGTGCAGGGGCGAGGCATGGGCGGCCATCTAGCATTTTGAGATCTCGTCAGCAAAAGTCGAATCTCACAGGACGAGTAAAGTCAATGGGGTGAAACATACGGCCTGCCGCTCCTCGGCGGTATACTTCTCCCCATTGGGTATGTAGTGCTGCGACACGTCGTGGAACATGTCCGTGACGGTCCCGCCGGGCGCGACGGCGTTGACGGTGATCTTCTTGTCGCCGCAGTCCTTGGAGAAGACGCGCACGAAGGAGTCGATGGCGCCCTTGGAGCCGGCGTACAGCGAGTGCTTGGGCACCGTGAAGTCCTTGGCGGTGTTCGACGACATGAGCACGATGCGGCCGCCGGGGTTCAGGTGGCGGTATGCCTCACGGGCGACGAAGAACTGCCCGCGCGTGTTGAGGGTAAAGACGCGGTCGAACTCCTCCTGTTTTATGCAAGGGGGTCAGTATCCTTTCTTGAAGTGGCGATGCTGCGTTCAAAGAGAGGCATACCTCGGTCACGTCTCCCAGATGCCCGAAACTGACGACACCGGCATTGCTGCACACGATGTCAAGTCCACCAAAGTGCTTGACTGCTTCGTCCATGAGCTTGGTGGTCTCGGCAACGACGGCGACGTTGGCCTGGATGGCGATGGCGTCCGAGCCCAGCCTCTTGATCTCGGCGACGACCTTCTCGGCCGCCGTCTTGGAGTTGGCGTAGTTGACGACCACTTTGGCGCCGCACCGACCGAGCTCAACGGCCATGGCGGCGCCTATACCCCGCCCAGATCCGGTCACGAGGGCGACTTTGCCGTCGAGTCGGTAGGGAACATGGGGAGCTGTCTGGGGGAGCGTGTCTGGGGCAGTCATTGTGGCGGCTGACGTAGGTGATCGTTGGAGAATTGGAAGTTGACTCTGTTCGATGTCTGGGGCTTCTGTTTCTTGCGGGAACAGTAGTATTAATCTATACTACACTTCTAAATATAGAGCTGCGGTATCTGAATGTTTCGGGGCTATCCTCTGTCCCGACTCCACATCGGCTATTCGGACCTCGGGGTTGGTGGTAAGCAATATGTACGCTCTAGAACTATTTACCGACAGTCAGCTCGCCGAGTGCTGGCTGTAGCTACCCGACACAGCAACAAGAAGTCCTTGGAATCAAGAAAATGGTCGACATGGTCATGAAATCTTGCGTATGTTGGCAATGTCCTATTTCACGTTTGTTGTTCTCTCCCGTGACATCTCCAGATGTGATAGGCACTGTGGAAAATGCGGTTGACGGCAAAATTAGAAAATCATCTAGCGTCTAAACTCAGTGTCTATGTCGGTACTGTATAAGTATGCTCCTCGATCTAGATCGTGTCTGGCATGAATGCAATTTGCTGCTTCATGTTCCCGTCAGATTGATACTTGATCCCGACCGCCACTTCGGCACTGTTAGGGCTACGTATCATCTTGATCACTGTCAGACGGCCCTTTTCGTCCTGCACGCCGCCAACCAGCTTCGCAAGCTCATGTTCCTCCAAGTAACCGTCATTCACAAGCTGCAGAAGCGCTAAATCCCGGACTCGTGCCATTGTCTCGGTATGGGCGTCGACGGTGCCAGGGTTCGGGAGCAGCTGCACCATCAGGACGAGTAGCGCAGACCTATTGGCCTCCAGCACCCCGAGATGGGCGCGTAGCTCGACAGTGATCCGCGACCAGATAGGGATGAGCTGGTTATGAGTCCGAAGTCGCACGAGGTATACGGCAGCCGACTGAACCGTCTGCGGCGTCCCACTAGCTCTTTTGCGCGTGCTGATGCGCCGAGAGAGATCTGAGTCGTTGCCAATCGCTGCCGTCGCGGTTGTCATTGAGGTTGGCTCCTCGGTCTGAACGATGAAGTGGAGCGTCGGGTGAAGCTTTGCTAAAGTTGTGATGGATCCGACGGACTGACCACCAACATCCACCACACATGCGTTTCCGAGGCCAGCCCAGTTCAGCTGCCTAAGCAGCTCCAAGTTGCCACAATTCAAGTCGCCAATGCATCTGAAGAAGGCAGGCCTATGCCGCTGCCACCTTGCGCGCGGCCGATATGCTGACTGGGATGCTTGCTCGTCGCTGCCTGTCATACTGTGAGAGCTGTCTCCTGAGCTTTCCTGCGGCTGGCCTCGAGCTTTCTCCTGCCTGCCTCTTGTGGTGGCTGCCATGTGCAGAGCGTTGGGTGCCGCTGTCTCTGCCAGGAACATGGTGGCGTCCAGCAGCATGGGTCTCTTCACAAACCCAGCCGATATCGTGGTGTGCTCGACAAACCCGGGCTCGGGCTCTCGCAGAAAGCCGGCCATGGCCATGAGGCGCACCACGCGGCGGAGCTGCGTATCAGGTACGTCGGCCAGATCGGCGACGTCCGTGACGGACACGCAGCCGCTGAGCGGTATATACGCCAGCACGTGGAATTCTCCCAGCCATTGGAGACATGCAAGCTCTTGGGTCTATTTTGCATTTATTAGGGCAACTTCGGCACCTTTAGACGTACTCGATGGAGGATGTAGGGAAAAAAAAAAGTGTGAGGATTGGAATGAAAGTCGGCGCTACCTTGCTAGCTAAGTGCTGGAGAAAGTCAATCGGCTGGAACAACAAGCTCTGCAGTCTTGTCGTGGCAGTGAGTATATCTCGCCGTGCGCGAGTGGCGTCGGGTATGGCATCCGGAGCACTACCAGTTTCGCGGCATTGCTCAGTGAGCGCGTTAGCTGCCTTGACCAGGTCATTCACGCACTCTTCCAATTGGCTCGCGTTTATCATGGCCAGAAATAGAAGTAGGAGTAGTAATCGAGGGTGGGATGTTTTTTTAAGAGTAAGCCAGTAGACTGTCGACTAAAGTCTAAATGGGATCTGCCGTTTGGGGGCGATCGCGGGAACTAGCGACGGGTTGTTGACGGGTGGTCGACGGATGGGCTAGCTTGGCCCAAACTGTGAAGAAAAGCTTGGCCTAACGCAGCTCGGAAGGTAGATCAAAACCTGGCTGATGTACAGACGTCAAGCGCCTGCCTTTATCAGTGCGCAAAGAGTTCGGGTTTCATTAACGGCCGTATTTGGACGTACTGCCCAGGAAATCAGGTTGCTAGACATGAAGGCTGGTATCCGTGATCTGTCCCAGATGCAGATCCATCTGTCAGAACCGGGCGAATTCTTTCGTCACGGTCCAGGAAGGTACACAGTAGCTGAACTGGCTGACTGCTAAGACTCCCGTTCTTTCCTCCGCTGCGTTGCAATGAGAAAGCGGGTCCGTGAAACAAACTGTTGCGAGGGAAGGTACGATTGATAGGCTCAGAAATAAGACGACTACGACTCAGACGAGGCGATGCTTTTGCTTTTCGAAGCCACCAGTGCCCACCACGTAATATTCCGATAGTACTCGCATGTGACACCGCGTTCATGGTACGAGCTCCTCATTCCTTTCATTTGTCTCTGCAACCCGAGATCGACGCTGTACTATTGCTTCCTGCCGTTACCTTGTTGATTCGCTTGCACGGGCCAGACACCGAACGTCCGACCGTCCGCTCGCCTCACCGTCCGCTCCCACCGTCCGCCACAGGTTGCCTTACATAAGTTACATTTTTTTCTTGGCGCGTCCGCGAACAATTCTACACTTCTATCTCGTGATGCCCTGCTGTGCGACATCGTTGCGAACCTGAAGCTCGGAGCCCTGTGATAGAAAAATGTCTACCATCAAGGACGAGACGGAGGGCAAACCGGCGCCGACAGAGGACGAAGCTATGCCACCCGCAGCTCGAAATGGCGAAGCAGAGTATGGACCGCGCCCAACCGACGAGAACGGCACTGCCGTCTCCAATGCCAAGCCCGAGAACGCCAAGACAAGCGGTCCGGAGATTGAGTATCCCACGGGGCTGAAGCTCGCGTTGTTGATGACGTCCATCTTCGTTGGTATGTTCCTGGTCTCTCTGGTATGTCTACCACGAACTTCCCTCATTTTGCTCAATGCTTTGCCCGGCAGTAGATTTAACCATGACTCTCGCTGCCAGGACCGTCTCATCGTGTCGACAGCTATACCCGAAATTACCAACGAGTTCAACTCCGCTGGAGACATTGGCTGGTATGGCACGGCATACTTGCTCACAATGTGCGCTTTTCAGCTGGTGTTTGGGAAGATATACATCGTCTTCAGCATCAAGTCGGTCTTCTTAGGGTCTATTATACTCTTCGAAGCCGGCTCTGCCCTCTGTGGCGCTGCTCCGAACTCGATCGCTTTCATCCTCGGCCGCGCAATCGCTGGTGTGGGATCTGGAGGCATTACGTCTGGCATTGTGAGTTGCTTTTTTCTGAATCTGTGTTGAGTCCATTATTTACGTCTTAATCCGGATTGTCTGGTAAATCTTCGATCAGGATAATGGTTTTTGTATGCTTCGTTACAAGCTTACAGCTAAGTTGAAACACGAGCCAATACTGACATCACCTGCTCAACCAGATCGTCATCATCACTTACGCAGTCCCTCTGCAGAAAAGACCTAAATACCAGGGCTTTTTCGGGGCAGTATTCGGCGTTTCCTCGACCATCGGGCCCCTTATCGGCGGAGCCTTCACGTCAAATGTCACCTGGAGATGGTGCTTCTACATCAACCTGCCCCTGGGAGCAGTGGTCTTCGTGTTCGTCCTGCTCCTGCTGCACATCCCGCCGCGGCCTAAGGAGTCGTTGCCGCTGAAGGAAAAGATACAGCAGCTCAACGTTCTTGGCCTTCTTGCGCTGTTCCCTGGAGTGGTCTGCCTGTGTCTAGCGCTGCAATGGGGCGGCACTACCTATTCTGTAAGTAACCTGCGCGACCTTGCTTTCTGAAACAGAACTGACTTCCGCTAGTGGAGAGAGGGCCGTATTATCGCGCTGGTTGTCGTCGCGTTTGTGCTCTTGGTCGTATTTTGCCTGATCCAGGTCTGGAAACCCGCGGAAGCAACCGTTCCGCCTCGCATCGTCGCTCAGCGTAGCGTGGCCTCCGGCTTCTTGGTGTCCTCGTGTCTGGGCTCTCACATGATGCTAATCAGTAAGTTACCTGGAATTACCGTCGCCAAACATGATGCGATGCCACATGCTAATCCATGATCAGTCTACTACCTCCCGGTCTGGTTCCAAGCCATCAACGGCGACTCGCCCCTGCAGAGCGGCATCCACCTCCTGCCCATGGTCATCCCCTTAGTCATCGCATCCATCCTCACCGGCCAGCTCGTCTCCAAGATCGGCTACTACACCCCCTTCTGCATCTTCGGCGTCAGCCTGACCGCCATAGGGGCGGGGCTCTTCACCATTTTCCGAGGCCCGGCTACCCCGGTCGGCTGGTGGATCGGCTTCCAGATCGTCTACGGCCTCGGGCTCGGCACCTGCACGCAGGCGCCCAACATGGCGGCGCAGACGGTGCTGCCGCGCGAGGACGTCGCCATCGGCGCGTCGCTCATGTTCTTCGGCCAACAGTTGTTCGGCGCCGTCTTCACCACGGTCGGGCAGAACGTGCTCGACAACCAGCTCGCCAATCGGTTGGTGGGCGTCGTCCCGGGCGTCGACGCCGCGATGATTCGCGGGACGGGAGTTACGGAGCTCCTGCAGCATATTCCTCCGCAGTACCACGGTATTGCGCTAGACGCGTACAACGACTCGCTGCGCGTGGTGTTTCGGGTGGGGCTGATCATGGCTTGCCTCTCGGTGCCGGCATCTCTGGCAATGGAGTGGCGCAGCGTGAAGAGCAAGGTGCAGCCTGGAGCTAAGGCGGATATAGTGCGGGATCCTGAGAAGGCACAGCCTGGTGCTAAGCCTGATGGCGAGCAGGATGCTGAGAAGGAGGAGAAGGTCGCTGAAGACAAGAACAAGAATGCCGTTGAAGATCAGAAGATAAATACCACTAAAGAGCCGAAGAAGGATGCGGCTGAAGACAAGAAGGAGGATGTTTCTGCGTAGCGGTTGGACCGGGCATTTTTAGACGGCGTGTCGACTTTAGAGGTCAGTTGGCGAGTGTCAGCCCTTGTTTTTGCTTCAGGTTATGGTGGCATTCATTTGGAGTTTATCATCGGTTATAGAGGTTGGGCTGAACGAGGCACTCCTTCTTCATGTGAGTAAGACTTTCTTAGACGGCGAGAATGTAGTACTAGACTATGTATGATACGTTGTTAGACACTCAGTACCAGAAACCCAGACATTCCACTCGTCCAGGAGCTGTATGTTGACACCCATGAATCAAGTCAGTCCAGCCCTCTGCTCAGTCGCAGTTACAGCCTCCGCTTCTTCGACACTGTCACTTCGACGTCTCGACATTGAGAACTGAACTGCCACAAGCCGTTCTACACCACAACCTCTTCTCGACAGCGTGTAGCTAAGGTAAGACGTGCAGAAATGTACGGCGAATGAACTGGGTTGGTTGCAGTGCGTGAGGAGCATCCATCTGCGTGTATACGCAGGTAGGAGAGGCTTCTAACGTTCCATATTCATTTCATGTGCATCGGCATGTGGGTTACGTAGGGACCACAAGGCATTGAGGTCCTATCTCCATTTCAACATGTAGCAGTAAAAACGGCTATCTGGGTTGTGGCTCTGGTGCATAGAGTGGTAGTATATATAGAAGTTGTAGGATATTCGTAGGCAACCTAGGCCTTGGAAGTGGTGTGTAGCTCAGTGGTTGAAGGCGCTGCAGCCTTTGCTCATAGCTCCATGCGGCTCCCAGACCATAATGACAGCTATCATACCAGAGTACGAGGTTGTGGGTTCGACCCATTGGACGGGTTTTTTTTTTTTTTTGTTTGTTCAACCCTTTTTCCCCTTCCATTTTTTTCCTCGGGTTTCCTTATCCACAAAAACCGTCTACGAACCTCAGGTCAAAGCCACCAGGGACGAGCTGACCAGCTAGTTGATAAGTTAATATAACTAACCGCTTTGATTGTTAGTTATGTGTTGATATTTGATCTCTCGGAGACTGAGTGAAGATTTTACACTAAACTATGTTGATATGGTAGGTTCGCGAATGATGTGTAAAAAAGGATCTTAAGATATCAAGCATATCCTCAGCTCACTTTCCCAAGCTAGTTACGCCGAGAGAGTACAGAAATACCTGAGCTTTCAGGACGATCGTCCACGCGTTTCGTCATAGTAGCTCATATATTATTAGATCAAGGAATCTGACCAGGGTTGAGTGCATCTTTCGGAAGTGACAGTGCCCACAGGACCAATCTGTGGTAGTGTCCACTGTCCTCCAGATGGACGGGACGGCTCCAGTCGTGTATTGTGCATGTTTACTAAAGATCGGGGAATTGCATCGAAATGGAAAGACACTAAATGCTCTCAACAAGCCACCACCGGGACCTCCCGGCAGCCCTCGGGACCCTTCCACCACTCGTCGCAGAGGACATCACACTCCTGTCCCGGAGCCACATAAACGCGGTGTTCATGTCCAGGAACGCTCCAGTCCACCCTCCACTGCACATCCGCTTCGGCAGCCGCAGCCTTATAGCCCGGCCGACAAGCGCACATCGTCCCCAGATCCGGACCGGCGACCGAGCACGACGTCGTAATGTGGCATCTGTTCTCCCCTGGCGCTGGATCACATCTCGAACAAGACGCGGAGCCACTCGGACCTGGTAGCGGAACCTTGACACTCACAGGATCACGCTCCGGTTGCGCGATGACTATGACCGGGGTTTTGGCATCGGCTCCCGACCCGGTGGGTGTCCAGGAGATGGGTATCGTGTACGACCCATTTCCGTTGTCAACTGCCGGTCCCGTGACGACCGTTCCCGGACCACCCGAGAATGTTACGGCATCAGACCTCCCCGGACCGAGGGTGTTGTTATACCTGTCTCTCGGAGTCACCAGGACGGTCCCTGTTCCAGGCCCAGTCACACTAGTGCTCGTCATCGTGGCATCCGCATCAACGCCGACCTCCACGTGCAGACTCCACAGCACCTCGCGCGTATAGACGCAGCCCCCGCCCGATGTTGACGACGTCGTCGCGGCGCGGAAGTGGAACTGGTACTCCCCCTCGACGAGGAGCCTGTCAACGAGGAACCTGCCGAAGACGCCCGTCGGCTCGAAGTTGCCGGTGCTCGCCGCGTCGTTGCCGAGCTCCACGACTTCTACGTCGACGAGGGAGATCGGGTCGCCGAGCTGGGCGAGCGTCGCCTGCCGCGCTGGTATCGTGTCCCCCGCCACCGTCACGGGTGCGCGCAATCCGCTCTGGGAGAGGATGTTGCCGGCGCTGGCGTTGGGGCGGGAGAGGGTCAGAGCCACCGTTGCGTCGGCGATCCACTCGTCGTCCGCGAAGCTGAAGTAGACGGAGGGGTTGATCGTGTCGCCCGTGTAGTACGTCTTGGCGTCGTAGACCTTGCGCAGCAACGGTCCGCCGGTCGGTATGACGTTCACGAAGTACCGCAGCGGAGGGGACGGGGACACGGCGCGGACGAGGCGGCGGAGGAACCGGGGGATGATGCTGCTCGTTTGTACTCTGAAGACGGTCGCGTTCCAGCTGCCGGTCTGGTCCCCGTTGTACGGCAGGGGGACGCGCAGGTACGTCCACGCGCGGCCGTCAGAGGCCTCGACGGTCGCCGATCTGCTGCCGATGACGATGCCGCTCGGGGTGGTCAGGTTTACGCCCAGCTTGCCTCCGGTGTTGTCCCACCCCACCGCGACCGTCACGGCATCTTCCTTGCAGATGCTAAACGTCTGCGGCGCGGCAAAGTCCACGTTAGCAGGCAGAGTAAGCTCGGGATCCATGAGAACGCCCGTCTCGAAGATGTTCCCAAAGTCCTGGGAGAAGAACTTCTGTAGCGACACGCCCGAGCTGGCACGGGTGTACAGTCCCGCGTGACTCGACGCGAGAATACTCAGTCTCGCACCGTCGAGGTTGGCATCCGAGCCGAATCCGATAGCGTGGACAGCGATGTCGCCGAGGTTGGGCGCCACGGAGGCGATAAAGGGCGCTGTGTTCTCCATGCCGTCGGTGAGCAGCAAGATGGCCCTCCCATTCGAGCCGGCTGGTCCCGCCGGCAGCTGTAGGCGAGCCTTGTCCAGTCCATCGCCGATGCTCGTGCTTCCGGACGGCACCAGCGCTCCGACCTTGCCGCCTGCATAGGGCGGGCTGCCGATCAGCGTCTGCTTGTTCCCCGCCGTCAGGGCAGTGAGTGCCAGATCGACGGGTGAACTCGCGGCCGTGCTGAACGAGACCAGCCCGATTCTGTTACCCACACCGTCTCTCACGAGCTGGACGAAGAGCGACACCGCGTCTCTCGCGATCTCGATCTTCGACCGGCCGGTCGCATCGAGCTCGGACATGCTGCCCGACCGATCAAACACCACCATCACGTCCTTGGTCACCGGATTCGGCAGCGGAGGCGCAAAGTTGAGCAGCATAGATGCCGACGGGTAGTACCTCAAGTTCACCCCTCCACACGGCGCACCGTACGACAGCACCCCGACGCATCGGCCGGCCATGTCGAACAGACAGCTCCCGGAGCTGCTGCCCGAGACATGGAAGGTAGTCGGCACCGTAATCGCTGTAGGCCCACTGGATACGACGGTCGCGAAGCCGCCGTGCTTGAGCGATATCTTCTTCACCGCGCCGTTGGGATGGTGGATGCCGAACACCTCCTCCCCGACGCTGGGCAGGTCGGGCCGCAGCTGCAGGGGCGGCACCCCCGCCACCGGCGCGGCGAGTCTGAGGCGCGCCCAGTCGCCGTTTCCCGGGTCGGCGGGGCTGTAACGGTGGTTGAGGACCTGTTCGACCTTGTAAAACCGCGGGGCGTACCCCGGCAGCCGGTTGCCCGCGCAGTCCGTCTCGTAGTCGAACGTGACGGAGCCGCCGAGGACG
Source organism: Coniochaeta sp. PK30-01 (assembly GCA_023628855.1). Taxonomy (NCBI): domain Eukaryota; kingdom Fungi; phylum Ascomycota; class Sordariomycetes; order Coniochaetales; family Coniochaetaceae; genus Coniochaeta; species Coniochaeta sp. PK30-01. The sequence continues at coordinate 404,190 of JAMAJW010000006.1, read as the reverse complement.
TCGGCGTCGGCATCGAAGCAGTGGCCCGCGAGTATGACCTGGTCCGTGTCGATGAGCGTCACCGAGCACGTCGACAGCAGCCCGTCGGCGGTCTCGGGGATGATGATCATGCCCGCGCTCCTGGCGACTCTGGTGCGCACGTCGTTCGGATCCGCGACGCAGGCGGAGTTCTCCCACTGGGGTGGGTTGGTGCAGTACCAGAACGGATCGTACTTTGGCTCCGGGTACACGGCATCGGTGAAGAAGGGGTCGCAGTTGGACAGACTGGTTGTATCTTGGATGCCGGCGTGTCGCTCGCCTACCCCGATATTGTCGATCTTCGCGATACCGGTCGATGCGCCGTCGGTGAAGTACTGTACTGCTGCAGGGGCGCCAGCGAGTTTCTTCACATCGATTGGACGGGTCCAGAAGGATTTTCCGTCGGCTGCACGGAAGACATCCGTGTCATACCCAAGGGGTACCTCGATCCGGTTGTTTCCTGGGAGGTTGACTGCTGTGAAGTGCAGGATGAGGTACTTGGTGTCTGCCACCGGGTTGGACGGAATGTTCAGTGTCCAAACGCCAAGGGATGATGAAGGTGATCCGGAGTCTGGACCTGTCACAAGGGTCTGCGGAACTATGATACCGGTGGCGTGGCTGGGAAGTCGTATGTTTGATGAGTTGTCTGAGGTGCTTAAGCAATCGGCGAGATTGTCGGCATCGACGTTATACTGCCACTCCCCAGCAGTTGTGCCCGTGGCAACGGCTGCTCCCCAGTAAGAGATTCCCAACAGGGTTTGGAGGCGCATTTCGAAATCAGTTTGAGCGGTTCACTTGATTCTACATGTGTTGCCACAGAATTCTTGTACCAGGTTCGCCCCGATACCCATGCACTTATTTGCTGCCAGTTGATGCGAGTCTGCCTCAGCACATGATGCGTTGTCTGAACCTCTTCTCGTGGTGCCCCAACGCCAAATCATTTTCGCACTGTTGCCTCTCTCTAGCAGAGTCTAGGTAGTTAGGTTACACGTAGTCCGGTCTATATGACAGAGAGGTCACCAGACAGCTCGGCCAAGAAACGCCACCAGCCACGGTCAGCAAGGCTTGCATGCTTAGCTACAAACCCAACCACGCTATTGGACAGTGTCTTAAGCATGACTTCGGCTTTGGGGAGTCCTTCCAGCCGCATTGATGTCCGGTGCCTTGTATAGTCTAGGCTACGAATCACATGTCTGCCTTGCTAGCTAGACAGTCTGTTGGACTCTTTGACTCAGACCGACCAAGCCGACCGCGTTACCGTGACCAAACTGTTATCCAGTCTTCAAGCCTGGCTTCATGATCAGTTGTTTTGCAAAGTAGATATATGCTCTCTTCAAGACTACTGCACGCTCACGTCATATCTGATGTTGTTACTCTCTTTGAAGATCAGTGCATCACACAACACTTACAAGCAGGCTAGCCCAGCCTGTTTGTTTCTGTCCTTGTTGCTTTACCGGCACCAGCAATACGAAACACTTCCAATGCCCAGCACTTATCATACCTTGCGACTTCGTGATCTATAAAGTCTCGTCCTCTTGTCTTTAAATCGCCATTCAACTTTCTGCTCCAGTCCATATCATCTTAATTCCCAGCACATGCATGACACAAGGTCTGCATCATAGCTTGGACCGCTACTGTCATCATTTGTAGATTTTACACATACAACCTGGTTCTTCCTCTTCTTATTCAGTCTGAAGCCCAGCAATGACGGCCTTAAGCTCCCACGTACACAGTATCGAGCGCTCTTGATAGAGCACGGTGACAATTTCGGCTGAGCAGAAAGGTCACTTTCACAACACCAAGAAAATCGAGGGCAAAGACGTCTTCGTATCACCCTTGGTGTCTCGTACTTGCCGCAACCCAGTTTCCATCGCTCATCCATGAGCAAGCCTATCTACGGTTGCTTTTTCGTAACGTACCTTCTTATTCTTTGTGATGCTTCTGAAAAGTTCGATAACAGCGTTGTACTCACCGGTGTTTGGAAGCATTACCTTCCCTAACGCCGCCAACTTAGGGAACTCAGCTTTCAGAAACACGTGTTGAATTCTTTTCCCTTTATTTTATCTTATCCTAACTGGCCACGAATCTTCAATTGGAGCTGAGCAATCTCAACCGTAAGCGTGCTTCCTCCCAAAACTGTCTATTATCCTTTTTACGTACTTAAACCCTCTCGTTCTTTTACGTGACTCTTCTATCTTTTTTCCTACTCAGCGCCTTCTTCGATCACGCCCGGTCGAATTACTACTTTCTTTCTAAAAGCTCTTCCTACCTGACAAGGCAATGGATAATACGCCCAAGCCCGACGATACGGTCGCCGTTATCAACCAGCGTTTAGTTAGCCTCGCTAACAATAACCCGAATGGCCCATCGCACAAGACCAGTACCAGGGAGAGGTGATACACGATGGAGCTTGTGTTCGGTCCCAAATTCGACAAGTTCAAGTGGGCTGTCGTCCGTCTACCACGAGCTCATCGGACTCGGACCTAGAAAGCAGGATTCCCCCCTCCTCGGCTTCGGCTCTTGTTACCAGCTACGCCAACATGCAGATATCTCGCCTCACGGCGTAGTCTCTCGCCCTGGAAAACGATATCTGGATCAAGCAGTGGCTGCACCAGGCGAACGCTGGATTCCGCGAACCACCAGAGACGCGTCCTCGAAGCTATGGCGGCCGGCACGACCGACATTGTCTACATTACTAGCACCTCCGGGGGCAAGTCGGTCGTATACCAGGTTCCGGCTATGGTCGATTCTGTCGGCTAGACCGTTGTTATCCAGCCTCTCAAGGCCCTGCAGCAGGAGAGTGCCCAGAAGCTGGAGGCCCGGGGAATCCGCTGCGTCGTATGGCGAAACGTCGTCCTGGTCACCCCGGAGGCGCTAAACACCTCTCAATGGCGCGACTATATCGGGAGGCAGACGTCCAAGCGCCTGATCGACCTGGTAGTTCTCGACGAGGCACAGGGGGTCCTGTCCTACACGGATACCTATCGCCGAGCTTATGCGATATATCCACCCCATCCTGATGAGGTACAAGGATGAGGCGATTAAGAGGAACTGGGTCGACTACCACGAGGAAGCCGCCTTAATGACTACGGTAAAGGGCCTCAGTCAACCCAGTGCCCCAGGCCCTCTTGAAGGGTGAGTGGCCCTCACCCGATAAACTACGGGTCATGTGTACTCAACCCCGACGGCTTGCGGCCGTCTCGCTTGCCGAGCGGGTCGCCGATGAGATGGATGTCACAGTTGGAGACGAGGTCGGTACCGAATTGGAGGTGACCGACTTGGCAACGACAAACCCTTGCGACTCATCTACTTGACCGAGGGCGTTCTCCTCCGGAGGCTCCTTGTGGTGATCGCCGAGACCGGGGGCGACGAGTATTTCAACAAGAATGACAAGAAGACACGCCTCCTATACGTCACAGAGGGTATCGTGCAGAGGCTGAGGCTCTCAGAACCTCTCCCGGGACAATACGCCTGCATCATCGTTGACTAAAGCCATGAACGCAGCATCTTCGCTGATGTACTACTGGCATTCTTAAAGAAGGATGTCATCCAGCGAGCCAATCCCAAAGACCTGAAGTCGACCATTGGACGGAAGGTACGCGTGCTTACCCTATAAGGTATCGAAGAGAACCCACCCTCATCCACTACAATATCAACTCGGAACGCTACAACTTCACCCTACAACCCGGCCATCTTAACATCGAGCGCCCATTTCCCAGCGAACAAGCCATCCAATATAGAGAGCTTCGCCAAAACCTCAGAGACGCAGAAGCGTACAAGGGCTGGCGCTGTCGAAACGCCAGCACCCAAGAGACCTCGAACAGTCCCGACAGGCGTCGAGCTGAACGCAAACGGAACATATCAGACAACAGCCTGGATTGATATCCTGGAACGCAACCCCGACTGGAAACTCGTTCTAGTCGTGACAAAAGCAGTTATCAGAAGAACAGCAAGAAGAGCCACCGCCGTTTCTGGCTCGGGCGCGACACCGCCACCACCAGGCGGCAGAGGCTCTGGTAAGCGACCACCCAACAGCAAAGTCAGCGTGCCCAGCGGCCGCAAGCAGAAGGGATAGGCGCCCAAGACACCGTCGCGAAAGAAGAGCAAGAAGAGCCAGGTATGTCATAGCCCGAGTCCGTCCACGGACGGCTAGCGCCTCGCACGTCAATCCGACCGAGACATTGGGGAGGAGGTAAGCTGGAACGACATACGAGGAGAGTGGAACGCTCCTGAAGAATTTTAGAAACAGAACGTCTCAAATCTGAACGATCTACTTGACGAGAAAGTCGCAATGGTCATTTCGGAGGCCATTATCATTGTTCACACCCTCACACTGCTCGCGAATGCCATTACTAAGAATTTATCCGTGACATCACCAAACTTCGCGTGGCCGATGAGGCTGGAGCCATGAAGAACAGCTCCTGACATCGACGAGTCCAAAGACAATTCTTCAGCTCATAAAACATTCTCAAGTTCGGAATCATGCTCAAGGCGGAATCCGCCCAAAAACACATATTCACCACGTACGAGGACGTTCAAAATATGACTACGACGTCCGAGGACATTGCCATATCTACGACGTTCGAGAACGTTACCATGTCCGAGAACGTTCAAATCATATATACTACGTCTAAGAACGCTCAAATCATGACTACGACGTCCGAGGACATTCAAACCACCTCTACGTCCGAGGACGTCCAGAACAGGTCCCCGGGTTGGGTGGACGAGCCGTCTCTCCCCAACATGCCGGCCGAGCTGATGTACATTGTCTTCGACAACATCGACTCGGTGGACGCCCTCAGTAACATTATCCGCTCTAGCAAACTCGCCAAAGAGTGCCTTTGAGAATGGCCTAACTTCAGACCTCCGGGCAAAACCGCCACGAGAGCGGACGCCCCCTCGGCCACTCATGGCGACATAATATTGCCGACAGACTGCACCCTCTGCGCGGCATACTAACGCAGCACAAACCCAGGCGCTGACGCCGCCGGTCGTCCGAAAACTTGTCGTCGTTTGTACCAACATTGGTGAAACGAGCTTGACCATTCCAGACGTCCGGGTATCGATACTGGGCTGGCCAGGGTCCTTCGTTTCGTTCCTCGCATCGGTGGGTGGCAGCTGACACATGGCCCAATCACCAAAGCCATCGGTACGCATCAGGTTCACACTGAGTACATGGATATCTACCTAGGACTGAAAAGACGAAGAAAGACAAGAGACTGCTTCAGATGCTAACCTCTCACTAAGGCCACCGCCAATCTAGCCTAGCCTCTCGTGTCGCTTTCTTCTCCTCCAAGTCCCATCCATCATCCACCTGCTGATGCCCTTCGACGTACGCGCCGAGTCACTATCCCACTCCAACATTTTCGCCCTCGTTTTGTCAACTATTCATTTCTCGCCAGGCAGCGTTTTCCACTCCTAGGGATGTGGCGGGATATTTGTTTATATATATAATATCAATCTACGTCAACTGGCAAATCCGGCCACATATCAAGGATTACCAGTTTGAAGGGGTACGCTTCTTAGAGAATTGGCTGGTGCAAGAGGACGACGGCGGTATGTTGCTCCACGAGAGAGGCCTCGGCAAGACTATGCAAGTCGTTTCGCTACTTAGTTCCCTCGTCGAGGCGGTAGTAGACGAGGCTACCCGTTTAGATTCTACCCGACCAGCTGCGGTAGATCAGAGCGCTTGTCCTATACCCTGCGAGCTTAGTCGATAACTGGGCAGAGGAGATCGCGCGGTGGGCTCCGAAGACTGCAATGGCCGGCCACAGCTACCTCGGGCCTGTCTTCAAGGTCCAGTCCGCTACCGAGAAGCAGCTTAGGTCCGAGTTCATCGGATAGTGGGCGACGGGTGCCAGTGTTCTGATCATGGGCTCCGAGATGTTCAGGCAAGCATGCCAGGGGCAGGACGAGGTCGGGAGCTTACTTCGGCGGGGCGCCACTATCGCGATCGCCGACGAGGTTCACAGGCTAAAGTCGGAGAATACCCTTCGAACCCTTGCGTCCACTCTATACACAACGCACAGGCTAGGTCTCACGGGGACGCCGCTCACAAACGACGTCGGGGACGTCTACCGGATCCTCACCTAAAGCTCGCGCAAGCATCCATTCGGCGGCCCGGAGACCTTCCGAGACAGTTACGACGGGCCAATCCTCAAAAGGTTGTACGCGGACAGCTTAGACGCCCAGAAAGAGGTTGCCAGCCTCCAGGTTAGGCGGTTCCAAGAGTTGCTCGACCCTTTTGCGCGCCGCAGGACTGTGGCCGCGCTGAACGAGGGGAATAGTCTCTTGCCGCCCAAAACCGAGTTCTATCTTATGCTAAGACTCGGATCACAGCAAATGCACCTCTACAACGGATACCTGAAGATGCTGCCAGGCCGCGAAGGCGGCGACTACGAGTGCCAAAATACCGTGGTTTAGTGGCAGCTATCCTCCCCCAAACCACAGCCACCGAAACATTGCATCCTCAGAACAACGCGATGATGCGGAGGTCTTAGCTCGCCTCTTCATAGAGGTAGGCCCCAGCGGAAAGATCACCTCAAAGATTGGCACCTACCCGGGTGCGGTCCGCGGTTTCTTGTACTTGGCGGCTGCTATGGGCCAAGCCGGTCGGGACCCCAAATATCTCGATATCAATTTGTTACAAGGCTTTCACCACACCTTAGACGCAAACACCTCTTCACAAACGCAAGGCAGACACAGAAGAGCCTGCGACTCCCATGCCGCGTGGGTCCAAGCGGCTGAAAGACATCGCCGATGAGATGAAGGAGAATCCAGTGAAGACTTCTCACCTTACGAAGCCAATTACACACCACCATACAGTACGTATGATTGAAATCTCCGGTCAAGTTCGAGTCACTTATTCTATATATAAGATCCTTCGAAACTAAAAATTGTCCGCGGCCAACCGAACAGAACCTCGATCACAAGTTCGAGGTCCTACAGGCAGTTGCTCTGGCTCCCAAGCAGTTGGACACCATAGCCTTCATACTTCCAGGCATGAAAAAGAACAAGAAGCCCTGGTGAGTTGCCAGAATTGCAGAAGCCTGAGGCGATACTGCACATTCACCGGGGTCCCGACAGGGAGCATGGTCGTGGACATCTATCCAGGCCTCGTCTGGGTCGGTTACGTATTTGCAATGAGGGTACCTCTAGCCTGGATCTGATGCCTCTGGTGACACAAGCGTCGACATTACTGTCCATCTCCCGTTCACAATAGTGAAGATAGCCGAGAAAAACATTCCACTGGAAGAGCGACGGGATCGCGCTATCCGACATCTACAGAAGGGAATCAAGAATCTTAAAGGCGATAAGGATCTGGTCGCGCGCCTAGCAACGTACATTGATCAGATAACTTGCCCTTGCAAAGACAAGGATAAGACTCAGCGAACCCGCTTCGTCAATATAGCTGTGCTGAAGCTCTAGAAGAAAGAGACGAAGTGGATTAAGATCGAGGGCGAGAAGGACGAGCGAGTCGTCGGCGAGTCGGTCAAGGAGCAATTAGATCGTGTGGCATCGTGGCCGCCTCCCTCGACCGGTCACGGTGTTCATGCGACTCGGGGCCACGTGTTCGTGAGATTCGAGCATAGGCAGAATGTACGTACCGCCATCGAGGTGTTGAACGGGCAAAGACGAGGGCAAGGATACCTGGACCCTCGAGAAGATAAACTCGGGACGTTCGACAGAACGTTATCGCCGCACGGCGGTTCCAGCGTTGCCCGAGCGACTACAAGGGGGTAGTCATCCGCGGTTGCTCCGCCGAAGACTGGAACCGGGAACTGGCGTTGTCGACCGAGTTCGTCAACCGGAGGACCTTCAGTACAAAGAACGCGTTTATTAGCAGGACGAGGACGGCCAACCGGGGCTTCGAGATCCCGCAGTTTTTCCCCGGCCCGGACGACAACAAGGTCTCCGAGTCGGAGGTCAAGAAACTGGCCAAGACGCGAAGTAGGCTGGATGTCACGAGGCGGGAAATCTCAAAGTTCCGCCGTCAGAAGGCGAATTTGGGGGATGGTGACGACCCGGACTCTAGCTTCTCCGACGCTGACGAGGGGAGGGTGGAGTTCTTAGAGGCCGTCAACCGTGAGATTAGTTCGGTCGGCACATGAAGGACCGGGCCGAGCGGGAAGGCTTCACCCTCCCGAAGCCTATCGAGGACACGTCCATCGTCATGGACGTGGTACAAAAGTGGCGGCCGGACCCAGAGGGCGCAGTCATGCAACTGGTTCCGGAGTATCGTTTCCCGAGGCTGGTAAAGCCAACCGAGGGGACGATGCAGAAAAACTAGGAGATTGGCGTTATTACTAATATGCTCCAAGAAAAGGCGCGCAAGACAGCCCCGATGCCTGAACTTTGGCTACCGAATTGGACGAGGACGAGGACACTATCTTGGTCGATGTCTTTACCGAGGAAGAGTCATCTGCCGCGGCGGTAAGGCTGGCAGGGATGGCTCCCCGTCATAAGGGCGTCATGTTTTCTTTGAATGTTGCTTATTCTGGTACGTTGGATTTGCCATAGCGAGTGACCCTGCTAAGTACAAACGTCTAAGGGGGTAGAGAGCGCCAACGCGTCGACAGGGGTGCCATGGAGTCTCGGACATTATACACATTTCCTGAAGATTAGGTTCTTAAAGCTGCAGATTATATTTGGCAGTGTTTCTTTTCGTTCTCTATGATATATAATTCCAGGCTAATCTTGGCAAATGTTTTAAACGTGACCCGACGCTTTTTTCCTATATCGACAGTCCTTTGGGAACCAACACTCGTGGATGGGAGATCTTCAAGAAACTTCACTCAGCGCTTATCATAGACAGCCTCTGCCACCGAGCGCATCTGATCAACCTCATTAGACTGGACATTAACAGGAACTGCTCTGTCAAAATGGGCATTTTAAGCAATAATCTTACAGTCAAGGACTGGCTACAGGTGCCGGCCAAGCTCCCGTGAGAGTACCATCACTTCGCCCACCTGACGCGCCTCCCCGACCACCGAATTCTCTGCGACCGGCAGATGCGCAGTTTCCCGTTCCAGGGCTGGGTGTGGGACTATATCCACACCAATATCATCCACAGGTACTCCATCTTCTAGTCCGGGAAGTGGGCAAAGAGATTCTGGCCCGTCTCGACGATGAGCGAGGAGCCCTCTACGACCCGGAGGAGGTCGTTGCCCACAACCGCCTGCTCTCCAAAGAGGTGAACTCGCCCTCACCCCTGTCACCAACCCACAACTTCAAGACCTCAGCCTACACGTCTTCGGTTATCTCATCAACGACATGCACACCAGCGACGCCGCCTCCTTCCGCCTTGCCGACCTGGTCGGAAACCTCACACGCATCCTCAGCAGCCGTAGACTTCGAAATGCCCGCCGCAGTTGGCAGGCGGTACTTCGACACGCGGGAGTAGCACTATGGCATGCACAGACAGGTGCTTGCAGCTCGTACCAAGTCGACTCCTACCAAGTCGGCCCCGATCAAATTACCACTACGCCAAGATTAAGGGCGAGACATCAGTATATATATCTTTAAATTGAAATCCTTACCACCCGTTCTTTCCGGGTCGACCTCCCGTGGAGCAGGCGACCTTTCGGTCAACTGACTATAGGACCTTGCTATCAAGACACTGACATGGGGATCGCGTTCAGGAGGGTAGGTCATGTGACGAGGAGCCACCTGTAATATTTTGGCGGAGCGGTTTCTTCAAGAAGGACAAGAAGGGGAACAGGATTCGCAAGCACAGTTTTTAGAAGATACTTTTTAATCAATCACCACTCTCTTTTGCACATATTGTTCGATTCGCATTCTTCTGATCAGTCTAGCGCCCCTATCTGTATTTTTATACGACAAGCCGTTCACTCGCAATTGCAGTTCAAACCCGAGTTCGCTAGAGAGACTTAGACGCAAGAATAGACTGAACCCTCCTCCCATTCTACCACCTCTCAACCTCCGCAACACTCCGCAGGGCAACCGGCCCGCCTGATCAGTCGCCAGATCTCTTGCTTGTTCGTTCGCGTCCAATACTCGAGTGACGGTCGGTCAGGATCTCCAACTGGGCCCTTGGAACCAGCAAACTCCAAGGTGGCGACCTCAAATACTATTACAACTCTTCAGCCGGCTCCCCTCGCTCCGCAAGGCTCGCCTTGTCTTGGGTTGTTAGTTGTCCCGTTCTTAACACGAAGACGACAAGTAAAAGAAATAACGGGACTAATATTGACTCTTCCCGGGGACTTGACGGCGTGGTCACTTTCTTTTTTTTCCTTTGATCAAAGTCGCCCCATTCACTCCATTCCAAGTGCGATTACCTCTCGTGGTCAACCAGCAACCACGCCCCGGCGCGGCCAGAGGAAGACCGGAACGAACCATTCGATAGTTGACATCCTCTATCGTCAGGCTGTCGGTGCCGTCAGCAGCGTGAACCGTGGCCCGAGACCACGTCCACGACATTGCCAACGCCAGCGTTTCTCTTGACTAGATATGGGAAGTCGGCCCTGCGCCAACCCGGCCCAAACCTGAAGGCATGTCTGAAATCGAGCAGCCCAAGATAGGTAGGGAGGCGGGTTGTGCTGTTGGTGTAGTTAGTAGTTGGACGTTGATACCCAGGGACAAGGACAAGGGCTGGTGCTACAGCTGTGAACAGTGGCGACCTAAGGGGCGGGAACCTTGCATCAGATAGCAGGGGGCCGGTGAACTTACCAGGTTGTCCAGCCGCTGACTGCCAGATGAGACTGATGGTGTCAGTTTCATTTATTTTCTGTCACAACACCTTCCTGATGGCGGACTCTATGGTTGCAGGGCAGCCCGACCTGTCCAACATCACATGCACACATCTGGAAAGCGCAAGCGTGACTTAACATATCCTGAGATAATAGGTAGAGGAAAAGGTATAATGTGAGAGACGAAACCCTCTGGGGGCAGTGGAAGTTCTTAACAGCGCTAGCTACCGGCAACCACATGGAGCATCGTGAAAGTTGTTTCTGCTATTGTAATTATTCTCTGTCATGTATTGGAGACTGTAGCTCAGACCTATGAGATCTTTAGAATCTGATGCCAGTCACGGGTCACTCATGGTTCCGTCTGTGTCATTCACGATATTAACTCGAACAGTGAGAATCTCAAGTGCATCCGGCCGATCAACAGTAAAATCATCGTTCATTGGGGTATAGCTGTACTAATAAGCGCAACTCGCGCGCCTACAGGCTGAAACATGCTTTCTTAACAGTTTTCTTCAAATCCATAGCTGCCTTAAGAGCTCACGCCGCTGCCCATGCCGTCCGTGTACAGCATGCCGGCGACACTCGCCGAGGTCAGGGTGGCGAGGACGCCGGTGAACAGGGCCGACAGCGCGACGCGGGACACGTCGCCAGCGCGGCCAGGCGCGATCTGAGAGAGCACACCGATCTGCGTGCCGAGGGAGCCAAAGTTTCCGAATCCCTATGAAGTTACGAATTAGTATTCTGCAGAAAAGAACAGGTTGAATAGAGGCGGGTAGAACTCACACAGCAGGCATACGTGGCGATCAGTTTCGACCGCGCGCTCATGGAGGTGTACTCGGCGTCGTTGGCAAGCGAGTAGAAGGCGACGAACTCGTTGGTGATGACCTTGACGCCGATCAGCTGGCCGACGCGGCGGACGTCGCCGCCGGGGACGCCGAGGAGCCAGGCGACGGGGTAGAGGATGTAGCCGAGGATCAGCTGCAGGGAGAGCAGCGGGTCGGTGATGTTGAAGAACTGGCCCCACCAGCCGAGGAAGCCGTTGATCAGGCCGACGAAGGCGATGATGCAGAGCAGCGTGGCGATGATCATGCCGGCGATCTTGATGCCGAGCCAGGCACCGTTGGCGAAGGCGTGCAGGGCGTTGGCGGACTTGTGCTCCTGGTCGTCGGGCACGACGACCTTGCCGGACGTGAGCGTCTCCTCGGTCTCGGGGAAGCGGATTTTGGACACGGCGAGGGAGGCCGGGATGGACATGATGCAGGAGGAGACGAGCGCCTGCGCGTTGAGGCCGAGGCCGATGTAGGCCACTAGCACGGAGCCGGCGATGGTGGCGAAGCCGCACGTCATGACCTGGTGCAGCTCGGCGAGGGTCAGGTGCGGCACAAAGGGGCGCACCAGCATGGCGGACTCGCCCTGGCCGATGAAGGGGGTCGCGGCGGCGACGACGGCCTCGGCGCCGGACACACGCAGGGTCCAGAAGAAGAAGACGGCGAACTTGCCGATGAACCACTGGATTAGGCCGACGTGGTAGCAGAGCTGGACGAGCGAGACGAAGAAGATGATGGGCGGGATGACGCCGGTGAAGAACCACGGCAGCTTGGGGACTGAGGCGTCCGTGAGGAAGGTGGTTCCCTCCTGGGCGAAGCCGAGCAAGGTGCGGGCGAGGAAGGAGATGAAGCTGAAGATGTCGTAGCCGGCCTGAGTGCGGAGCACGAAGACAGCGATGACGAACTGCGTCAGCATGCCGCCGATGACGGTGTGCCAGGGGATCCTGCGCCAGTCGCGCGAGGTGACGGTGAGGAGGGCAATCATGACGATGAGGCCGAAGATGGACACGGCGCGGTTCGCCCGCGTGTTGTCGCCCGTCTCTTCGGGCACCATGGACCCGACCAGGAAGACGGCGAGGGTTCCCAAGGCCGCGAGTGGCTGGCGCAGCTTGGAGGGGATCATCGAGTAGCCGCGGAAGACGGTGTGACGCCAGACGAGCTTCGCGGGGTCCATGACATAGCGGACCGGGATGTAGAAGGTGATGAGCCGAATGGTGATGCCCAGGTACAGCAGGAAGGGCTTCAGCCAACCCAGGTTGTCGTGGCGGTGGAAGACGAGACCGTGGATCCACCATCTGTCGAGAGTGAGACACGCATTCAATCTCGAGGGGACATCACAGCATGAATATGAAGAAAGCACTCACGCGGTCCACACGACCCAGAAGGCGAGATGGAACAGAGGCTTGAAGCGGCGGTAGATGTAGCTGATAGTCCACTTGCGCTTGGATTCGTCGCCCCGGACAGAGCCAACGCGGCTTTGACTCTCGTCATCGTCGTCGTACGACTCCAGCTGAGGGCTGCCGGTCTTCTTCTCGCGAGCATCACCGGACTCAAGATCTCCATCCGTCGACTGATACGGCACCAACTCGGGACCCTCATGGCGGTCCTTGCCGTCGTTGGGGCGGACCTCTTGGATCTCGCGAGACTGGCGGGTCTCTTTGATGTCAGACATGGCGAAGAACTCTCTCTCTACTGAAGCCGCTCGGAAAGAATTGATGTGTCGACGCGGGGTAACCTCTCCAGTTGAATGAGGGAGGTGTAACCCGGAGGTGGTGAAACCTGAGGTGAGTCCCGGGTGAATCCTTGGGGGCAGAGACGAGAGTCAAAGGCCAAGTGACCGACTGTGGGATGGAGCTGGTGCTGTGGTCGCCTTTTTATTTCTCCACGCGCGGTGCCGATCACTGTGGGCTTCACACGTGTACTATTAAGGGGATAGGTAGTGTGCCACAACAAGGTAGCATTCAAGCGCATTGGCAGAAGTGGTCTAGGTCCTGATGCCTGTCCATGGTCTTCGATCTTTCGTTCTTGGGATCTGGGGTTGTTGGGTTGGCTCAATTGGTTGGCCACGGTCACACAGGTCAGCGCAGATATTCATCCATCGATATCTTCTAGCAGCAGCTTCCCATCTCGATCTAGGTAGGGTTTTTTTCCCCTCCCCCCTCCTTACTTCGTGTGTATGTATTTTCTATTTCCAGCAATTCGGCACGTGAATGGTGGGCTTTTACAGTAAAGGTAAGGGTCAGACAGATCAGACAGCGGCATATCCCAGCGACTGGATCACCACTCGGCCGGACTCTTCCCTTGTCGAGAGGCAAATCTTGAGAACTGGTGGGTTTCTTGAAAATCTAGAGGTTGGAATAAAGTGGCAGAGAGAGTGGTTATCTAAGCCAAGACTTTGGTCTCCGCCTAGAAGAGCCGTTGCAGAGCGCTAGTTGGCCAATGGCGTTGGAGGGCAAACCCTCAAAGGGAAGGAGCTTTTTTGAAGTATTTCGCCGGACTGGCCCCGCTTTGCCATCGGATCGGCACTCGGTGGAGCTTTCGAGGTTTCTTGACCATTCCTCGGCTCCGATTGGATAAGATGGCCCTGGCAGCCCTGCCTTTAACTCCGTTGGGGATAGTGGCGACGGGAATCCAGCGCAAATCAAGCAGGTGCGATGGAACAAGGTTCGCAACCAAACACTCTGTCTGACATCCAACCCGAAAGCAAGGTGCATATTTGGGACACAATCGAGTATCAGTACCGTAGGCAAGGTGACATTGAGATAGAATGGCAATCATCGGCTTCACTGTTCCCGCAAACCCCAGCCCTGCCAGCTTTCCCCAGACTGAAGCTTGTTCCTATGTGTCAACAGTTTGTCAAGTTCGTCCCGGGATAGCTAGGACGTCGACGGTTGACCTTCTCCAATATACCAAAGTACATACATCCCCCAATATGCGAAACAGGATAGTCTCGCGTTGCACCGTCGATCCTCCGCATGTTGAGAAAGCACGCCCGCACGGCTATGGGAGAATCGAAGCCCACTGACGGAAGCCCGTCAGCTGCCCAGGCTGACCTGCGCCGACCTTATCACTCGGCATTCCGGGCTCGGTCTCTCCATTCGGAAAGACGCACAGCACGTGTGTTGGACGAAGAAGCCAGATTCTGAGGATCGTCGTAACATCCCTACCTTTCCCTTGTTCGTACACTGCTCCGATATCTCTGGCGGAAGGTCGCGTGTGTATCCATCCCCTGCCCACCGCACTTTATTTGCCGATAAGCGGGTGCAACACCACGAAGGGATTGGCATTGCGGCGAGCGGCTACCCCGATGGAGGGGTTCCATCGATTGTAATGTGCGGCTGCGCAATCAACATGTTTACACTTTCCTGGGCATAGGGATACTATCTTACGAATGCTGACAGCCACTGCTGCCCTTTGGATACAAATTCTTGTGCAGATTGGATATGATTTGCCGTTGGCTCTGTTATCAGTCATCGCTAGCTATCGAGCTTGGCACTCGGTCACAGCTGCCGTCTTTGACATAGCAGCGGCCGTCTATTTGGCCTATCCGGCAATCCAGACGAGAGAGCCTTGCAGTGTCGCACTGCATATCCCGTACCCAGGGGCGAGAGCAAAGGCTCAATCTCGCGACAGCGTCACCCCGCTGATGTGCACAGGGAAGACGTGGCATCGCACACACGTGCCATGAATGAAGCTTATCGACACCGGTGGGAGGTGGGCAGAAGACGTCAAATCCTCTGAAACTTTGTACCAGGGAAGAGTACCATGTCCGTGGTGCTGGCACCGAACATATTGCTTCCGTAATATGCCGTCTCAGACATGAGACCATCATGTACCGTGATAATACTCCGTTGAGAAAATAGGAGACGAGCAGAGACATCAGCCTCAGAACCTTAAAAACAATCCCGGTCGGTGCAGTCCACGCCCGCGGTGTCGTCATTGGCACTGTTCTCCCCAGAAATGGCCGACTCAAGGGTCAAACTATGTAACCTCGGTGACGTTGAGGTGTCTATATAGGGAGTTGCGGATGGAGCTCGTTGATTTGAGTCGGTATCCCTGCCTCGGCAGTGAGCCCTGTGGTGGTGTCCTGGGGTTTGTAAGAACGATGTTCTCCAAGGTTCGACTCCGTAACTGGTCACCTCGAGACGCAGACGATCAATCCATAGGAACTGGTTTCGGTCAGGTACCGCCGCCGAAACCCATCCAACTTGGACCAAGTTCTCCTGCTCAAAGTGCCGTTCTTCTCCCTTGCCGTCAAGAATAGATTGATGCACGGCGCCTTCCAATGTAAGTTCACACGCTTTCACGTGGCTTTCCTCGTCACAGAGTGCTTCCCCGGCAGCAGCTTGGGCCATCGACGCTCTCTCAACAGACACCCTGAGCAGGCAGGCCATAGCTCAATCATGTAGTCGCGACACACAGGACCGCCGCCATCAGATAGACAAGTAGCATACCAACGTCAACGACGGTGTAGACCAGTCTGATCTCATCAATCCACAGCCATCGCTGTCGGTTGTCTTCTCCCTCAATACTTTTTCACCCCATCCATCCACTCCTTCCCAGCCTTGCACCCATCGTGCGCCTTCCGGAACAGCCTCCTCTCCCACTCGTCCAGGCCGCGGAGGAACTCCTCCCCCGCGCCTCCGACGCCGAGGTTGCTCGCCTTGTCCTCAGCGCTGCCGCCCCCGGCGCCCGTGACGCCCTTGCGGGCGTGCAGCGCGATCTCCCCCGCGCGCACGGCAAAGGTCCGCCGCAGCACGGCCGTCAGCTCCCGCTCGTCAAACAGGTCCAGCATGCGCGCGGCGAGGGAGTAGAAGTGCGCGGACCGGTCGCGCAGCGGCACGGCGCGCGGGTCGGCCTTCAGGGCCTGGAAGACCTCGTGTGATAGTGGTGGGGGGAGCTCGACGGTGGCGAAGGCGCGGCCTTCGTCGGTGCTGGTGGCACCCTGCGCGGGGAGGGCGAGGAGCTCGGCCAGCCAGAGGGGGAGGGAGACCTCGGTGCCGGCCTTGAGGGGGGCGGAAGGGTTGTTGTCTAAGTAGCCTAGTTCGGGGACATCGAGCTGGAAGGTGCAGGGGATTTTCTAGAGGATTGTCGTGTTAGAGCTGAGGAGACGGGCGGGATGAGGTTTAGAAGACGTGGGAGGGGCAGGGAGAGAACGAACCTCTGCTTCGGTGAGGATCTCGTCTATATCGTAGTACGACATGTTTGCAGGCGTAATGTGTAAGCAGCGACCGTGTCTGATATTTTGTCGTGGTCTGCGTGTTTACTCCGAGAGGGAACGAGTAAAGGTCGAGTAGGTACCTAGTCCTGGTAGTCTCGACGCGCTGGTGGTGGTGATGGTGGGGGGACGCGACTGTGGCGCAAAACTGACACAAGCCACCCTTGACCCAATAACGAAGCTCATGTGGGGCTCCAAGCCACAGTGAGGAAGAGGAAGCTCACAATGACGACACATGCCAGATCTCGATCTATGCCGGCGATAACGGCTCGCGAAGCTTCCGCCCCTTCCACCCGAATATTCCAGCTTCAACATATAACCCTGCACCTCGGAATCCTCCTGTCAATTGATCAACTATATCAACTGCAAGTCGTGCACAACCTCCTGCTTCGTTCTGTGTTCTTTGAAATCCCAATTGATTGCTGACTCCAACTCCCTATCGACAGTATCCAAAGACATCAGCAACACAACATGTCGACTCTTCTCCGCTCCGCCGCTCCAGCCCTCAGGGGAGCTCTCCGTGCCGGCGCCGCGAAGCCCGCGGCCGCCATGGCCAGCACCAGCTTCGTCCGCGGCAAGGCCACCCTCCCAGATCTGCCATGTATGTGCACGATTCAATGCCCCCTCTCCTCTCCTTTGAACCTCGCGTCTGCGGTTGTGTCGAGCTCTAACTGACGGCTGTCCCGGACTAAGACGACTACGCGGCGCTGGAGCCCTACATCTCGGGCAAGATCATGGAGCTGCACCACAAGAAGCACCACCAGACATATGTCAACGGCCTCAACAGCGCCCTCGACACCATCGCAGCCGGCGATCCCGTCAAGGCCGCCTCTGCCGCGCCGCTGCTCAACTTCCACGGTGGCGGCCACATCAACCACTCCCTCTTCTGGGAGAACCTGGCTCCCGCCAGCCGCGAGGGCGGCGGTGAGCCGGATGGTGCTCTCAAGGTTAGCACAGCCTTCCATTTTCCCCATCTCCATTCTTCCTTGCAGCCAGCCTTCATCACAACATCCCGGCGTTTACTAACCACCCAATCCCGCCAACCAGAAAGCAATCACCGAGGACTTTGGCTCCTTCGAGACCCTCCGCAAGGAGATCAACACGGCCCTGGCCGGCATCCAGGGCTCCGGCTGGGCGTGGCTGGCCAAGGACAAGGCGACGGGCACGCTGAGCGTCGTGACGCGCGCCAACCAGGACCCCGTCACGGGCGCCCTCGTGCCGCTCCTGGGCATCGACGCGTGGGAGCACGCCTACTACCTCCAGTACGAGAACCGCAAGGCCGAGTACTTTGAGGCCATCTGGAACGTCGTCAACTGGAAGACGGTCGCGAGCCGGTTCGAGAAGGCTTAGGGTGTTTGCTGGAGGGGATTGGATCAGCCCCCCTACATGTGAGGTGGATGTAGATAATGTAGGGGTAGTAATAATGGAGGTGATGGACACTCGACGGTCTCTCTGTTATGGCATGTCTACTACGTATATACCTCTCCCTAGACATGCTAAGGCTCACGGTATCTTGCATCCTCTACACCGCCGGCATGTCGAAGACCTTCATGTCGTTCGACGACTCCCTTGATCTTGACTGTGAGCTGGCCATTCAGGACAGCTCATGGCTACATGACCTTCGTTTCCCATCCCAAGGAGACATTCCGGTTCAATTTCTACTAGCAACGTGGACTTGTTGTAGATGTTACTGAGACAGCTAAGACTCCCTTCCCATCCACATGCGCCAAAACAGACCGACCGCCAGTAACTTACACTCATGGCCATACCCCGGTATGCAAGAGTAACCCCGACCATCGCATCACGACACATCAGCAAGGGAAAATCCCCAGCGCGCCGTTGCAATAACTTTACTCTACAGTCCCCCATCCCCAATGCCGAGCCCAGCTCAGTCCTTAGGCATGTGCAGGAAATACCCAAACCCGATGTCGTCCTGCTCCTTGCACCGAGGCGCGAAGTGGTCTTCCGCGTCACCGGCCGGGAACATGGCCACGAAGCACATCTCCTCCGGTGTGGAGCACCGTCCGCACTCCTTCCAGGTCGTCCAGTCCAGCCGCGCCCGCAGGTCGTTGGCCAGCGTCTGCACCCTTCGAGCAGCGTCATCGTCCCCGGACGCCGTGCCGTTCGTGGTGTGGATCTCCCTGCGCATGGTGAACAGGCCGTCGCAGATGGTGCGCGACACGGAGCGCACCGCGGCGTAGATTGCGCGGTCCTCGGGCGTCCAGGATGCCCGGTTCCTCGCCACGGCGGACAGGTGGATGTCCGTGCACCGCTCGATCGGCTCCGAGACGTCCTCGAGGCTCGTGTCGGCGGGGAAGTCGAGGAAGGGGTACAGCAGCGTCGCGAGCTGGGAGCGGAAGGCCCTCACGGACGGCGGTGCCTCGGACAGAAACCACAGCCTGGCCGAGAACCGCGTGACGATGTGGTCCGCGACGGCCTGCCAGTCGACCGCGCTCGCGGCCTTGCCTCTCCGCGAGCGCAGGACCTCCCCGACGCGGTCGCGGATCCCGTGGCGCTGCTCCAGCGCCGCGTTCACGATGCGCGGCAGCTCGGGCCGCGCCGCGTCCGGGTTCGACGTGTCCACGTCGTAGGCGAAGGCGGAGACCATGGCGCTAAAATCGACCTCGGCGCGCCCGTGCGGGAGGCCGTGGTACCGCGCGGCCGAGGCGCGCAGCCACTCGAACGCGCCCATGACGAACCACTCGCCGAGCAGACCGCCACCGCCTATGTCCCGGTCCGGGTCGGAGTGCGTCTCGTTCCGCCACGGGCTGCCGCGCGTGCTGACGAGGTCCAGCCCCGCGCCGGAGCTGAAGTTGCAGTAGATGATCTCGAAGCCGGCCTCCATGCGGATGTAGCCGTCGACCCCCCACGCGCGAGCCTGCTCGCAGAGGGCGTCTGCGCGCTCCCACTCGTCCCGCATGAGGTCTGACCTGCCCTCCCAGTCGAGGAGGATGGCGTTCTGGCTGTCGAGGGTGCCGAGGTCGCACTTGGCTGCGGCCATGCCGTCGAGGTAGAGCAGGTTCAGGGGCCGAGCCGCGCGGTATGTTTGTAGGTAACCGCGGGCCTGCGGCGGGAGACGTGGTCTGCGCGGCTTATCGCCGTGGTCGTGGTCACCGCCATCATTAGTAGAGACATGGTCGGTTAGAATGTACTGGTCAGCCAAGGGATGGAATGGCCTTTTGGCGCCTGCTTCATGCGTCCTACGAATCTCGGCTTCCATGCTAGAGACTTTGCCATGCATCGACAGCGCTTGACCGAGTTGTGCACTTTTACCAAGCATGGACGTGCTGGCATCCCGATCGTCGAACTCGAAACACTGGGCGAACTGCGACGCGTGCTCCAGCTCAAATGCGAGCCACTCGAAGGTATCCGGCTTCTCGGGACTGTGGCGGCCGTGATAGAAGAGGTTGCCCTCGGGGATGGTGACGGGGAAGAAGGAGAGGCCGTTGTGCTGTATCGACGAGCCCCATTGCCGCAGCGCGGAATGAACAGCGTTGAATATGCGGAACGAGTTGGGACTGCGACCTGCTACTTCGGCATCTGGCAGAGGCGCAGAGAGGTCTTGCGATGACACGGACGAGATACTGCAGTGAATGAGGCAGAGGAGAAGGGTTCGAAGGATCGCGTGAACGCCATGACCTCTGGCTGCCATCCTGATAGTTCTTGGTCGGACAGAACTTGACGAGGCGAAAAGTCTCAGCGATAACGTGGCAGTTCTTTCATGAGACTAGCAGAGCACCTGTTTTGACTCATTCATGCTTCGCATCTCGATTCGCAAAACGAAGGACGGAATTGAAAGCAGAGGGTTTAAAGGCAGGCAGTCATTCAGCGATCGAGAAGCTGATTGGTCAGAGATTAGGTGACGCAAGCCCGAGGTCCATACCGAAGGATGAGGGTTGGATTGGACCATGATCACTACCTCGACAAAAAATTGATAGCAATGGTATGGCAGCTTTGTGCATAAGATTGGTGAATGACTTCAAGGTGCTGCTTATGAGCGATGCGATGAAAACCAATACATGCTACTTGTAGGCTTCCCTTGGGTATTCTCGTCAGCTTGGAGCACTGTCACCCTGTCAACGGAAGCTCCCTAGACGAGGCGAAACGGGTGAGGATAATGTACCACTATCGACGTATCGACGTGAACGAGAGACAATCCAGGCTGGAGCTTAGCTCGAGCTAGATTCGTCAGTCTGAAGTTGGTGGAGTTTAGATCATTGTGGTGGTTTCGTTGACTCAGGAGTCTCAGTCCAGCCCGCACGACAATGTCTCGCAGTGTAAAGGGTATAGCTTGTGCATCACATAAACAATAGCTTTCGTGTGATAGATAACTCTAGGTATGATAGTCTAGGTGATCATATTTGATATCACGATGTGTCTCTATCTCGAGATAGAACATCACTTGAGCTGACAAGACCGGTTAGTCCAGTACATAACAGAGCTAGGACTGGACAAGAAGCTTACAAACCTTGACTTGACGCGACCAGATCATTATATTACTACCGGATGAGAGGATAGCTGTGGTCCAACACGGCATTTTGTTAACATTTTGAAGCTCATCGGATTATCGGTGACTGTGTACATGCCTTGATGGTGGGTTTAAATGATGACATGTGTCTCTGGAACGTCTCTCTTCTGCCCTTGTATCCCCGGGCGCTTCTTTTATATACATATAATATATTATGATTGGTTTACTCGATTCCCTCAAGCCTCAAGCCAGCATACATGTAGACACAGGTTCCTACAAGGTCTGAAATCTCATATATTGATAGCTGACGGAGAGAGATATCGTCGCTACCCGCCTGCCATTATCGGATGAAGTGTTGCCTGTCACGCATTCCAAGTCGAGCAGGCAGCGCAATCGTGAGCCCGATCCCAACACTTGGTAACTCAGGCTCGACGGCCACACGACCGCCTTGAGAATCGTTGTGGTCTCGTCACCACTTTTTGCGTCCTACACCACGAGGTTTGTCAAAGATAAAAGAGCAGTTTGTGTCGTCTCGAATTGAAGTGGAAAGACGCTGATTTGGCCATCTTCAACGGTTGGTTGTGGACTGCGAGGGGGAGACTAGTCTCATCTAGGTTTCTGTGTCTCGCTGTCCTCGATCGTGAAGCCGGCCTAATCTAATAGTGTATATGAGATCACCAGCTTAGAACAAATAAGTCTGCGGTATAATCCCGCGGCATTCGGATCCGAGCCAATGACCCCTAAGCTTAAGGAGGCTTGGTTGTAGTCGTGCGCCAAGTGCGACCCCTGCTCTGCCTTGGGTTTCGAGTAGATAGAATCTTTCTGGGCGATGGATTGTGAAGGGGAAAAGAAACCGGAAAAACCGGCATAGGTGGTATGTGAGTTAATAGCTGGATACGCCGAGCCCGAACAGCCGCGGACCATGGATCTGAACCTGGAGTAGAATTCCGTACATTGCCTGCCTGCATCTCGATGTCGCCAGGGTTGTCGAGAACAATTCGCCGCTCAGGAGAGATGATGAGATCAATGCTGTGTCCGAATCGACCCGTGTCTGGATAGCTTTTGTGTCTTTGGGAAGAACTGAATTGTGCATACACGCGTCTGGCCGAAAACCGACTCGACAGCAGTAGAAGGGAGATGGGAAACCAAAGCCCGCCAACAGCACTAAAAACTGCCATTGCTGCAACGGCTGGAGCCGCCGCGAAGTATGCGGTCGAGTCGGGTTGAATATAGCCTTTTATCGTGTCGTCAGAGCTCGGAAATCAGCATAACACTTGGAAAGGCCAACGTACCAGAAATTTGCGCGACTCGAGAGAAGGTGTATCCGGCCAGGCAATCAAATCCTACCTGTAAAAACCATAAAAAAAAGAGAACAGAAGTTTGGGTAGTCTCTTGTATCGCCCATACGGTGCGTGCCTCGTCGTAGGTATTCGCTGGAAGCTCAAGGTCCACAGCGCCAAGGGGCCACCAGCGGTTGGTTGCAAGAAACATGCCCAACTTTATCGTGTGTTTCTGGATAGCTAAGACCATCCGATCTAAAGCTGTCCTGTATGATGGTGCTGGTATCCACATGTAGATGCTCAGCGAGATGAACACGAGGAAGAACGAAGACGAAGTCGATATGAGCAGGGGAGCGGCTCCTGCGACAAAGCCCAGAGCACCTATGTACGGCACTATACTCCTATTAGCTGCGACTCACTAAACAACAACCAGCAATTCGAGAATAGGTACTCACACTCAGACTGGGACTGGAGGTACCAGGACGTGCAGAGGCTTCGAGAAAAGGCCAATATTATTATAAGCACGAATGATGCGACAAAATAGGTGCCACTCTTCGTATGTCCTCTCACTGTGCTCCAATAGTACAATAAGAGTAGGCTGAGGGAGCATAGTCCACTGGAGATCACTCCGACGACCATGCCTTGCGCCACCGACCATGAGAGAGACGGAACACCCTCAACACAGCCGGCCGCATCCTGGGAAGCATCGGTACAGATAGCGTCTCGAACCAATGTTCTCCACACGATGGCAGCAGCAGTGCCGCCAAGCCAGCCAGTGCACAGATACACAACGATCAATTGAGCGTATTCTGCGCGACGGAAGACTGCTGTTTTGGCGGTTCGTGTGACTTGTCTCCTAGGATCCTCCGAGTGCGCCTCGGCAAAGTTGGTTGGATCTATAGCTGTCAAGAGAACGCCATCTACTACTAGTAATAGAGGAGCACTTACCAGGTGCAAGATCGATCGGGCGTGATTCTTCTTTGGGCGGACTTGGCATTTCCGATACGTGAACCTGATCCGCCTTGGCGAGTCTCATGCGGTGTAATTTCAGCAGATTGGCCAATTCGCGATAAAGCTCTGCCTCGGACGGACTTTGCGCAAAAGAGGATGAAGATGGAGTTTTGTCGGTAAAGTCATCCAGGACCGTGATTAGTTCTGACCCATGCCTGATCATAATGCGTTTTAATCCAGGCCACACTGGGTACCAATAATCCCTCCTTTTAATGATGCTTTCAATGAACCCTAGAAGTTGGGCTTCGACGCTGTGGCATACTCGCCATGCTTCATCAATGTACGCTTCCGAGAGGTCCATGTCTGTAGTAGCGTAGTACCGTGCTAGATCTAGCAGGCAGAGCGCGGGTGACGGTAGTTGGACTTTTGTCGCTCCCAGGGCAGCTTTGATCTGCTCAAACTGGCTCGCAAGAGAAGTGATGATGACCCTGCTTCCAGCTGAAGCGATAGCAGTGCCAAAGGGAGTAACAGTGCCGCGGAGCGTAACAGTACCAAAGGGCGTAAGAGTGTCACAGGGCGATGGGCTCGTTAATACCCAGCTTCCCGAGTCGCCGTAAGATAAAGCTTCAACTCGTTAGCAAAAACAGACTTGGCATGGAGGGAAAGTAAAACATACAATTCTGATCATTCTCATCAACATGCATGGTCCATATCTTTTGGATTCCTGCTTCTCGTGATACGAGAAATGACGGGTTTGGCGAGATTCTGCCGCGAATGAGTTCAGTTCGAGTCGGCATATATGCCCAATCCCCAGGTGGCTCAGTAACGATCCCGAAGATGTACCCATCGAGGTCGAAAGATGAAAGTATACGATTCGGTAGTTGCATATCAGCAGTAATGGGGAGAATGCGCCAGTCATTGCCCTCAATGACGGACTTCTTCGCTACCATTGTCAGGGGGGGCCAATTCTGCGGCTCACAACTCTCTGGACGGTCAGTGCCAGCCTTTGATGTAGAGCTCCCAGCAAACTTAGAATCATTCAACGATGCATCGGTGACAAGAATGAGTGCAGGGCCGGCAGACTCATCGAGGTCGTCCTCGTCCACCAGTGTCTGCTGGGTAGACACCGTAGGTGAAGACGCTGCAGTACGGCCGGGTGGGTTTCGCCTGGGCCGATGGGCCGTCGTTAGGGCGTAACGATTGTTGTCCACCTCTATAAGGCCGCCAACAGTAGAGTACCAACTGTCAAGCGAATCCATCCCAGCATCAACCGCCCCCATTGCTGAGAGCGATGTGCTCAGGGTACTTCCACACAGGGTATCGCCAACTTCGGGAGGTGTCCTGATGTTGAGCTTGTATGTCGTATCACCCAGCCCAGGAGCAGCTAGGTATCTGACAGGAAACACCTCATAGCACAGTTTCCAGGGTGCGTAGTGATACCTGTTCTCTCGCTTTGACATGACGCGGTGAAACTTTGATACCTCGTCATTGGTTGTCCACCCGGAGATGCAGATGTAAGTCACACTACAATGTGCACTTATACCTAGGGCGAGCTCGTCAATTTGAACAAAGCTTGGAACAAGATCAGGAGGAAGCTCTTGGCCGAATATATTGACCTGAGTCTCAACAGAACACCCTAGGAATGCTGCAAAGTCTGCGAGTCTCTGGATGCTCTGTGGCGACATTTGGATATCCCTGGCCAGCGCCGTTAGTGTAGGTGCTAGCTGAAGCTGCTTGACCCGATCGGTCTTGCTCAGCCGAATAAGCACATCCTTGCGAGCACTTCCATTAAGCTGGGTTGGGAAGACAGCAAGGACTGGATCCACCTCTGGTCGTTTCCCCTGTGCAACGGAGGACTCGATTCGGGAAGGCTCTTCAACGGATGTTGACGGTGACACTCCAGTTTCAGACGCTGATGCCTGTCTCCCTCTTGTAATTGGTGCCGTCAAAGAGCGTTCATCGAGGACGTGGTTGGCCTGAGGACCCGTTGATGTAGATAAACCGGCGTCGTCCTTGCCAAGTACCTCTTCTGTATTGTCTGGCAAGCGGTTGTGCTCCAGGATTTGTGTAGCTTCACGTGTTGCCCGTGAATCCCCTGCTTGCGATATAGAAGGCCCTTCAGAACGGACCATATCCTCGGCTGGCGCTAGAGGGGGCCGCCAGGGCGCCTCTGGAGACTTGCCAGCCCGTCGGTCTGGGAGCGGTGTGTGAACGCTGGTTTTGGCGCCATCTTGAACGTCCGAAGTAGCCAGCGCTGCTGGTTTCCGCGGCAGATTTGTCCCTGGGTCAGGTTTTCCTTGCGTTTTGTTGGACCGCTGAAGCCATTGAAACTTATCAAGCCAGCGATCCAATGCCCATATTTCCAAACCTTTAATCTTGGGAGCCGATCCCGCGATGTCTTGGACAGAGCTGGAAGGTCCGTGTCGCAATTGTGTTCCCTGCACATCCTCAGCTTGTCTGAATTGTTCGCCAGGTTGGAATATGTTTACCTTTGTATTCCCGTTATGTGTCACTGTCACGGTCGCCATCTCCGTTGCCATCACGAGCGGTACGAGTGAGCGTCATCAGACGCGCCCAAGAAAGAGGAAAGGATTTGAGCTTGATAGGATAAAACGAAGCGTGCCATGTTGTAAAACTTGCAATGAGAAATGCACAGCCTCCCAATGGTTATTGAAGATTAGCGCTCCCTCTGGCGCCAGCCTCCTCCAGTCACTCCAATGGGGAAATCATTGCATGCCACGTTCAGCATTTTCAGCCGCAAACACAGGAGTGCCTGTTCTGTGCGCGCGCGTCACATGACAAGCCAGGCTCTGGCCCGTCTCTCGAAGACCAGGCTGCCGAACAAGTTCCAAAGAATTGACCTCAAGAACACCATACCCGGGAGTTGCAACAATCGTCAATGCATACACAAGACCCGGGTCCAGTTACTCGTCCCATGGCTGACAGAGGTACCATTGCGGACGAAATCTGGGGCCAGCTTGCCTCGGAGGAAGATTCGACGACGAGACTGAACTCTCTTGCCAAGTTCTTCAATCAATACGAGCGGGAGAGACAGACAGTATCGAGACTATCCCCAGCCCTTCCGGCGTCGAATGCCAATCTGCGGGGGTACATAAGACTCTTGAAACGCAACTGTCGGAAGCCAAAGCAGGACATCCGAGAGTCCTCGAGCCCTGACACCGACGATACCGAGTCTGGCACTACCAGAACCAGTCCGAAAACGACGGATGCTGCGCCCAAAGACAGTGATGGACGCTCTGGGTCTGGGCCCAGTGCTCGCGTAGGAAAAGCTGCGGACGAATGTGCGTCAGGGTCTGATTTGTCGACGACAAGACCAGAAAATGAAGCTCTCCATCTCGCCCTTCGCGTAATTTTCATGACAGCCTGCGTCACCCCTGGACGGTGGGCGACGACCGGTCAGGGCATCTTCCGTCCGACATGGAAAGACACGGAGACGCTTGCCGACTTCATCACACGCGTCTACCCAATTGCTACACCGCCCCAGGAATCGCAGCCGATCAGCGTGGGAAAGCTCTCGGTCGCGTATCTCGAGCAATATGCCTCCATCCAGATCAAATGGACGGATCGACTGAGCGATCACCTGACGTTCATGAAGGGTGCTGACTGGAAGTCGCTGTACGTGTTTGCCCATCCAGCTTGGCTGAAGACGGGGCTGGACACGCTGGAGAGAGACGATATAGACTTGGGGCAGACGACTGAGGAGGCATTGGAGCTGTGAGTGGATTCAATTCATCTCTTCCTCTCTTGTGTTTGGTGATCGAAGCTCGGGAAGGAACGGGCGACACTTAAAATTGAGTTGAGATGCATCAGATGCGCCGTTACTGGGGTGGATCCGCTCCTCCGTGGCTCAACTCCTTGCTTGGGCCGTGTGGGTCAGTCACCGTGGAAGCCATCGGCTCCGTCACGTCCAAGGGTTATACAGACCTTACTTTGTCTCCAACACCAAGCCTATTCATCGACGCTTAGATCAGAGGAGTCCTCTATTAGCAATCGCTCTAGGAACTTTTGGAGACAGCAAAACGGAAACAAAAGCAAAAGGCAAAAGCTCACCGGACACCTCCGCCGAGGGACCAGTTACGAAACCACAACCCAGGCAACTTAAACGACTCGCCTAGACACTGATCCCATCAGTCTATGGACAAATCTCGTGGTATGAGTTATATGGAATCAATGTTCATAGACTGATGGAATCATTTTCCAGGCGAGTCAGACGAGTAAACTGCTGCAGTTTCAGTGGCGGCTTACGGACCGGGTGCGAATCGAACCCGTAACCTCAGAGGTAACTCTGAGGAACAGTTGGAGCTTAGAGAACCAAGCTACTAACTGCGCCATGTAGCCTGTTGGCTGATGGAAGCGAGTCATATTTTTGTTTATATGTCTAGGTCCTTGACTTTACCAGACCTTCACCTATCAGAAACCTTTGGAGACCCAGACGTACAAACGGCCCAAGGAAATGGAAATAGAATTTCTCACCAAGATTGCATCCCAGCCGTTGGACCAGCTCCAGCTGGGTGAGAGCGCATGTTCGCTCCTGCTCACCTTTCCTTAAATCGCACAACACAAATACCAATCCAAGAGCACACATATACTAATCACATCACAGAGGTTGCCTCCCTCCCCTCCTCCTCCGCGAAACGCTCCTCACCATCCACCTCCTCTTCCCCGCCGGCATCACCTCGGGGTCCTCCTTCACCTCTCCCCAGACGATCCTCGCCCGCGAAATGACCCAGCACGACCTGGACTCCTACTTTACCTACCTCTTCACAGACTCCCACCGCCTCTACAGGGACTACCACGCCCACCCCGCCGAGGCCTCCTCCCCGACCGACGTCCACGGCCTCTACGCCCGCTTCCCCTACTGGGGCGACCGGCTGCACGCCCTCTGGCGCGAGGCCGACGACCCCTCGCCCGTGACCAGACTGGGCCACTGGGCGGAGAGCAGGCGGAACCCGCGGTTCGCGTTCTGGTGCGTGTCCGTCGGGATCTGCGTGGCGCTCGCGTTCGGAATCTTGGCTGCCGTGTTGGCCGCTCTGCAGTTTTGGCTGGGCTATTGTGCGTGGGTCGACGATGGGAGGCCGATGTGCGGGGATAAGAGCCCGAGGCCGGTGGATGCGTGAGTTTACGGTTTCCTGAGACCGATGCATCTGAAGTTTCAATCAAGGGCGTTGGCTCGGTAGAAATGCAGCCCTTTACCCGGCAAGCCTTTCAAAGCGTGTCCTCTCTGTCGTCGCTAAAGATAGGCGGCGTACGGATGCTTCCGGCACATACATGCCGCTATGCTATCAATGCGGTCCTTCGTTGAGTTGAGTTACCTGCCCGGGAGGACGTAACCTACCAGTCCTGGCAGATACATGTACACAGATAGCCGTTTCTTGCGAGACTCTGCAAGGGCCCCAGAGCATCGGCAGTCATGGAGAGAGCTGATGGTGAACGTCCAGGCACTACCTGGTTGTCGACAAGGAACACACTCCCCCAGAACCGCAGACGACGCGCGTTAGAGCATCGTGGCATATATGCGTACGACGAAACTGATACGCTCTGGGGAGACGACAGCGTATGCTCACAAGGCGATGCCTAAGGTGGATATTGATAGGACAAACTCAAATAGAGGCATCAGGTTCCGTGTACATTTTCAGCTCAGATTCTGGAGGGGCTGCACCGGCACTACCGGCAATAACAGAGATCCGGCATCTCTTCCGAGTTCATCGGCAACTCTAACCGCAGAAATGCATTCCTCTGATTACGACATTAAAAAAAAAGACAAAGCAAGAAGCCTTACGTGATAGAGGTACCTTACTCTTGGCAAGCGAAAGGACTTGTAGCAGCATGCCGGAGCGTTTAGCCCTTGACGTCGTGTGCCTCTCTACGTGGGGGTTTCCATGTCGGATTCCAAACTTCGGGCATGCGATTTGACGGTGAAGGTGTCACCCGACCGCGCATTCTCACAAAGGACAAGCCCAGCAGAAGGTGTGGAAGGATCCACGAAGTGGGAAACCTCGCAAGGCCCTGTGGGTGTGGCAGCCAAGATACGAGTGAGACAAAATGTAAGGGCTTGACGACCACATGACCAACCTGTGAAATCGTCGTGGTCTCGTCCTGCTCGAGACCCGGACTGTCGATGTTTCCGATGAAGTCTCGTCTATCTCGATCTGCGGCGGAGCATACGGGATACGGGCTCGTAACATACAAGTGGTGCGGTTTTGGCAAGGCCGCAAGCCAGGCAAGTCACAAGGTGGGAGCATCGAGAAGGAGCGAGCATCGTACGATGATGGCGGGGCTACCGAAGACGAAGCAGAGTGGCCCATTGCTAATGAGGATACAGTCTCAAGCACCGAATTCGAGGCTTGGTAAACATTGACGTTCAGTCTAGTGCTCAATCCTCGAAGACTGTGCAACCAACCAGCGGGTATTTTAATGTGAAGACTTGTGTTCTTCAAGCGGCAACCTAGAAGCAGCAAAACTTGCGACCTTGAGAGGTATGCAAGAAGTGGACCTCGAACAAGCCCCGCAATGCTTAGGTTAGCCTAGTTAGCGCGGAGCCGCTGTGACTTCCCCGGTCGCTACTGTACCTTCAAGGTTACCTACCTCATGCTGGACCCCCCTGTATGTTAGTGAGCACGGCCCTAAACGCGGGGCAAAGTCCAGTCTGCAGTCTGCCCTGCCCCTGCCTGCGTCTTTTTGTTGAGAATAGGTTCCAGGTTGAGGAGACGGGAGGACATAGCGCTGGAGACGAGCGATATTCCTTGAGTTTACAGTCTCAATGGCTCACCGCGGATGGATGGATTTGGTTGCATGTAGTATTATTATCAAGCATCAGATCACCTGTTCGAAGTCATGACTTGATATCCCGGCCACCTGGGCTCGCCTGTAAAATAAGTCTAGCCGACAAGCGGGACATCCACAATTGCGGCTCATGGCGTGTCTCCCCGGCTGATCAGGAGCCCTTAGGGATGGTTCCCCCCTACCATCGCGGTCAAGGTGCGCCTTCGCGGCCCCGCAAATATATAGGTAGGAAGACATGGAACTGTTTTCCTTCCCTCGTAGATAAACAAGTTACCACCAGAGCAGCAAAGTGTGTGTGTATCAGCCAAGAGTTGCACAAGAGCGTCCCCGATATTCTCGCACCATTGACGAAAGCTCCGATAATATCTTACCGCTCAGCAAACATCAAACGTAAGCTCGTCTCGTCGTCCCCTCTCCTTGCCCGCGTCCCCCCAAAGCCAACCCCCACCTTTCTCTCCCCTTCCAGTTGCTGGTCCGGCCACTGTCGTTGGATGTCAGGATGTGGTTGTTCACCGACTATTCCCAACATCACGGCGTCAACCAGATCAAGGTGTTGTTTGGCGTGGCTCCCATCCAATTTCACAGTTCACCTGCATGCATCATGGCGCCGTTGGCCGATGCGGTCAGAGTTCGAGATGGGCAAGCACATGCACTAGCGAGCTTGTTGCAGCTTGCAGCAGTGCAAGCAGTGCTTTGCCAGAGTTCTGGAGCCTTGACATCAATATTCTGGCAATCGTCGATCCTTCGCCGACACGCCGCGGTGAGCATGCAGCATGCAGAGCCCCACTGATTTCCGGGTCGTCTCGATCTCAGTGAGCTGTCAGGTCTTGTCAAAAGCTTCTCAACCGGTGATATCGTTTCGTCCTCAACTTGTCGTCAAGAGGAACCCCTTTTCCCACAGGCAGGCCAGACAAGTGGCGTGCCTTTGGAGGGATGATGGGGCTACAACGACTGACAGGAAGTCCGTCAGCTCGACTTTTGACGTGCGCTTTTTTTTTTTTTTTTCTTTTTTTTTTTTTTTTTTTTTTTGCTCCTTTATTTGTTTTTATTCAATGCGTTACCTCATGTTTCGCAGATCGGATCCTCCTCAGGGTCCAAACGTCAGATCTATCGCTGATCAGCCAGCCCAGTGCAGTCGGGTCTCCAGACGTCCGCCGTTGCTTCCGTGTCATGTTAAGTTTGCCACACGGGTAACACGCCGCACTTTGGACAGAAAGAGCTTCGATAGATAGCCTATCTGTACATTCTTGCAATTTGCACTCGCCCATCGGGGAGAACAGAACTCCGTAAGTTACATTACCTTTTTTTGCTTGCTGCACCACCAAACCTGGGCGCACTTTCCCATCATCACACAAGCTTTCAGGTCTCACCAATTTGCCAAACATCCCATTCGGCGGTTACGATCTCAAGTAGAATGGCATCTTGAAACAGCAGTCCATCCGATAATCAGTCCCAGGAACGAGAAAGATAAAGCGCGACTCCCTAACAATGTATTAGTACCTTTAGCTGTCGAATACCAGCGGATTTCCTGTACATACTTTAGGGTAAGGTAAGGTACCCGACCTTACAACAGCACTGAATGAGTGGAACTCGACCCGAAGGGTCACACACCGAGAGGCAGGACCCGGGCCAGCAGCAGGGCCAGCCTCAGAGCCAAGACGGGCAGGACAAGGGTCCCAGCAGCTGCGACCCGGAACCCCACCTTGGTCTCCAGCACACCCTGGAGCATCTGCGTGACGTGCTGCACCTGCCACCTCGACAAGGACACCATCCTGAAAATCAACTCGATCCGACTTGCTCAATGGCCGACCACCAAGAAGAAGTGCGTCACCGCCTCGAGGCAGTAGCTCGGAGAGCTCGAGCTCTTTCTCGTTCTCTTTCCCTTACCGACGCTGTGCGACCAACACTAGAATCACTAGCTCCTGCCTCCCCTACAGCAGTAGCAGCAGCTGCCCGAGCTGACGGCAGCCACGGTACTACTTCATCTGGAGCTGCGCCTGCCCCATCCGGTGGAACACATTCCCCTATTGTACCTTCCTCACCACGCTCTCCTCAATCACCCTCCTCTCATGAACTTGAACCCTTTCCGTCCTTCCCTGAACCTGAACCCCAACCCGAACGTGAACCTGAACCTGAACGTGAAGGTGAAGCTCGACCTGAACGTTGGCGAGATATAGGTGGTTGGCATTATCGAAATCCCTTTGACACACAGCGCCCTCCCCGCTCAACGTCCCCTCGCCTATCACCCTCACCCTCGTCCGACAAGCAGGACCATCCCTTTTTTTCCGAACCTGAGCAGCTCCCTGACACCGGTGAGAGCCCTGAAGAGAGGCCTAGCCGGCACGACCGATTATCCATCCCTTTTGAAGGACACGCCAAGGAAGGCGTACCCGACCAAGAACGCCTATTGAATCTCTTCCCTTTCGTGCAAGCAATCATGGCTTTCGAGAAGGGCCGCAAGTTCTCCACGGGCACTTCGGTGTACCGGAGGAGGAAGATGAGCACGCTGGTTGAGAAGGAAGGTGCCTTCGGACCAGCTCTCACGGTATGCTCCTTCCCTTCGATACCCCACCAATGCATTCCATTGGCACACCTTGAGCTTCTTTGTTGATTTCCGAGTACGTAGACTTTGTATCTCGGCATCTCGGCTGTCTTCTCGGATGACCACACCGCTGTGGTGGCGCTTGCCATCCATGATACCGTCTATCTGGTGGACTTCTCCGTGAAGCATATCGTGCTTGACGATGCGCTCAAGATGGGCGAGGATCTCATTGCCGACTATGTCCTCACCGAGGTGGAGAAGTACGAGCACGAGAACTTCTCCAAGTTCATCGGAGCTGGTCTCCCCACCACTCTCAAGTACATGAGCCCGACCCTTTGCTCTCGTCTGTGGCTCGAGCTGGACATTGTCCCCATCGTCATGCGGCCGGATGACGAGCACAAGGAGAGGACCTTCTGGGATGTCAAGCGAGTCGATGAGCAGGCTGATTCCATGGCACGCAAGTGCATCATGTCAGTATCTTCCCTCCTCCCGCCCAATACTCACGGAGACTAACATGAGTCCTTCAGGAATTTCGGACCCTCTCTCGTCCCGATCCTGCAGGTCGGATGGCGCGGAATTGTCCAAACTGATGCCGCCTTCCGCGCGCACCTCACTACTGTCCAGAACCACAGAGACACATGCGGTGTTGCCACGTGGGAGACCATGCTGTCCTTCGCCAAGAAGCTCCGCAGCAATAAGACCAAGATTGCCTTCTTCAGCTCCACGCCCCAAGGTGGTGGTGTGGCTCTCATGCGCCACGCCCTGGTCCGCTTCGCTCGTCTCATGGGCGTGGACTTGACGTGGTATGGTATGTCGTTGTCCCGTCCGGCATTCTGCTCCAACCTGGGGATAGGCTTGTGAAGCAGTGTCAGCTGACATTTCCATCTAGTGCCCAAGCCGCGGCCTGGCGTCTTCAGAATCACCAAGAACGTGCACAACATTCTTCAGGGAGTCAGCCACCCCGATCAGCGCATCACGGCCGAGGAGAAGCAGTCTATCCTTGACTGGATCTCGGAGAACGCTACCCGGTACTGGTTCTCGGAAGGCGGTCCTCTCCGTCCCGTCTCAGAAGGCGGCGCTGATGTCATCGTAGTAAGTCCCTGGACACCACTTGTCACGGCGTATGGACCGCTGTCGGCATAACTGGACACGGCGTGTTAACACTGGCACTAGATCGATGACCCTCAGATGCCAGGCCTGATCCCAATGATCAAGCGGATCACCCCGGATCGCCCGGTTCTGTACCGATCGCACATCCAGATCCGCAGTGACTTGGTCGCCAAGGCCGGAACTCCCCAAGCCGACATCTGGGATTTCCTCTGGGGCAACATCAAGGAGGCGGACATGTTCATCAGCCATCCTATCCCGGTCTTCGTCCCTCATACCGTTCCTCGGGAGAAGGTTGCCTACTTCCCCGCCACCACCGACTGGCTCGACGGCCTCAACAAGCACCTGAACTCGTGGGATACTGGCTACTACGGCCACATCTACAATACCGCCTGTCACTCCCAGCGCATGTAAGTGATTGCAATTGATACGGATCTGGCCCCCCCAGGGACTACGCGAAATGCTAACACGACCTCAGGACGGAGCTGAACTGGCCTGCGCGTAAGTACATTATCCAGGTCGCTCGGTTCGACCCGGCAAAGGGCATCCCTACTGTCATTGACTCGTACGCCGAGTTCCGCCGCCAATGCGAGAAGGCTGGTATCACCGACGTGCCTCAGCTGGTGGTGTGCGGCAACGGCTCCATCGACGACCCGGACGCCAGCATGATCTACGACCAGACCATGAGCCAAATCGAGACGTACTACCCTCACCTGGTTAGGGACATCAGTGTCATGCGGCTCGATCCCAACGACCAGCTGCTCAACACCGTCGTCGCCAACGCCCACGTCGTCCTCCAGCTGTCGACCCGCGAGGGCTTCGAGGTCAAGGTGTCGGAGGCATTGCACGCCGGCCGACCCGTCATTGCGACCAAGGCCGGCGGCATTCCCCTGCAGGTCAAGGACAACGTCAACGGCTTCCTCGTGACGCCGGGCGACTGGAAGGCCGTCGCCGGCCACCTGATGGAGCTCTTCACCAACCCCGAGCTGCACAAGAAGATGAGCTACGCCGCCAGGACGGGCGTCTCGGACGAGGTCGGCACGGTCGGCAACGCGCTCGGCTGGTTCTACCTGGCCGCCAAGTGGGCCGAGGTCGGCGTCGAGAAGAACGGCAAGGGCGGTCTCAGGGCCAACGAGAAGTGGATCAACGACATGGCCCGCGAGGAGGCCGATTTCCCTTACGCCGAGGGCGAGAACCGTCTGCCGCGCCACTTCACGCAGAAGAAGGACATTCCCACCCATACCAAGGCAGATATTCCCAAGGCTGCTGATCCGGAGGTTCCTGCCGCCAAGTCTGGCTGATTGTCTTTCCTCGAAAAGAGGTGATCAGGTAAAGAATCCGGACCCTTTCCTTTTTGCTCTTAGTTACGGCACACCATGAGATGGATGTGATAAGACATGGCATAGGTTTCCTTGGCTCTTCTAGAAAGTGGCGGTGGGCGAAGAAAAAAGTGAAGATGGCGGCCCGAAAGGACACATAGAGACGAACGTTGCGTTTGCAGTCTGGCACTTACACAGCTGACACATACACGGATGTACCTCGCTAGCTTAGTCCTTCGACTCGACTTGTTTCTTGGTTTGGCATCGCTTCTCGCCTGTGACATGTTGCTACACTCCTCGCCTGGTCACACTGCCTTCAGCCTTCCAAGCCGTCGGCGTACCGGTATCCTCATCGGTTTCTGTGCGTGCGTAGCCCGATACATAGCTGCATTGGCAGGACAAAACGACCAAAATATTTCCATTATGTATTATGCCATGCTTTCCGGCACTTCATGTGAACCTCCACATCTATACACATTTACGTAGCGCATCAGCCATGGTCTCATACGTAATCACCTCACTCCCTCGTAAAAATATCACGTATGTACAATGTGGGTATATCCAAAAGAGACGCTCCAAATCACCAGCACCTGTCGTTCTGTCCTAGAACCGGAGCACAATTAACCACACCTCCCAAGTCAAAGATCACTCCAACACGATAGCATCAACGGATATCACCTCCCCTGCGTCTTGACAGGATGCATAGCCACGTTGGGCGCGTACACCTCGCCCCCGCGCTCCACCAGCAAGAACGGCATATCTCCTCCTCCCTTCCTCTCAGGGGGCGGCGCGAACCACGCGTCGAGCACGGCGCGGGGCCACTTGCTCTCCCACCACCACGTGAGCCCGTCGCCGAGCGGGTGCCGCTTGTCGCGCGGGCCGAGGCCGTCGGTGGAGTTGGCGGGACCGCCGCGGAACCAGCCGCGGACCGTCTGCTCGCCTTCTGCGGGATCCTGCTGCTGGCGCGTGAACACGGGCTGCGGCGGGTAGCTCAGCTTCAGGCCGTGCCAGAGCGCGAAGGAGGGCAGGGTGGACTCGCTGGGGATGCGGAAGCCGTGGACGAGCTGGCCCTCGTGCGCGGCGAGCAGCACGGCGCGGCTGGCGCGCATGACTGCGGGTGGGCAGAAGAAGCGCGGCACGGCGGGCCCGGCGACGGAGAAGCCCTGGATCCAGTCCTTGTACACCCACGCCGTGGTCGGGGCCAGGGCGTCGGTGCAGAAGGAGGTGGTCACGAGGTCGGCTTCCTCGCCGACGCCCCAGGCAAAGGGGTCGGAGCGCGCGGACCGGTTCGGGGGGATAGGGCCGATGGGGGCCACGTCGCGGATGCGGAGGGGACCCCAGGCGCGCGTGGTGCCGCGGGCAGCGAGGTCGACGGCGGCGGAGAAGGCGGCGTAGGAGGGGTAGAGGGAGGGGAAGTACTGGAAGGTGCTGCGCTCGAGGCTCTGCTTGCGGGGCTCCGAGCGGGCGAAGCGCGAGAGGGCGTCGAGGTGCGCGCCCGCGTCGCCGAGGAAGCGCATGTCCAACTCCAGCTGCCAGAAGTGGTCGTATTCTGGGTAGTGCAGGGCGAAGAGCTGCAACGGTTGGAAGACCTGGTATTCGGTTCTGGAGAGTTGGGTCAGCGGAGTTTGAGGTATGATGGTTTGTATCACGTTTGACTGTTGGAGAATTTGTTTTCGAGTCGCCGGCGAAAGCCGAACAAACTTCATGAAGATGGACATCAAACTTTTAGATGTAAACGTACCGATACTCGCCCACTTTTGGATACCAACTTCGGAGTAGGTTCTCGTCCCACAGCACAGCGATGGACTGAAATTCGGGCGGTATCCCGGCCTGTGCGAACGCGGCTCGATATGCCTCGCGCGACGCAAAGATGTTGCTGTCGGCACCCCTGATATTGACGAGCAGCACCACGGCGTACTCTCCGCCCGTGCGCAGCGCGGCCTCGACAACCAGCGACCGCAGGTTGTAGAGGTCCTCGGGCGTGTACTTGTACCCGTCGAACGCGCGCACGACGACGGCGGTGCGCCGCGTGGGCGCAAAGTCGTCCCACGAGCGCAGTTCGGGGACCAGGGACTCGTTCCGCAGGCGGAAGCGGTACTCGTCCGTGATGCGCTTGGCGGAGACGGGGAAGCGGCGGGCGTTCTGGTCGAAACACTCGTTCTGCAGGTCGGCCCAGTCCACCTTGGCCCAATCGACTCGTGTCCGGTTGTACGAAGCCTCGTCCTCTTCCCCGTAGCCGTACGGTCCGTATCGGCCGTCGGCCGTCATCCACGTTTGGTCGAGGCCGAGCTCGGTGTACGATCCGACAAAGGGCGTCGGGTAGGCTGTGCGGATGCGAAACTGGTTAGTGTCCGGTGTCTCATCTTGTCCCACGTGCCAAGACGCGAACCTGGTCAGCGTTTGAATGTTCAGACTTACGGATATCCAACGTAACAGAGCGCAACTCATCGTCCGGACTCTGCGATAGCAAGCGACCGCGCGGACCGGTGCAGGGGACGCGCTTGAGCAGGGGCATGGGAGGCGTCGCGAGCGGCATGCGCTTGGTCTCGGGCCAGATATCGTCTAGCAGGCCGGCCGGGGTGTAGACCCATTTCGAGTCCGGCAGAGCAGAGAAGATCAGCAGGGACGAGATGCACAGAGACACGGTCGCCAGCAGCACAAGGCGACCGAGCGAAGGGCGACCGAGCCTGAGGCGGGGCCATGACCGTCGAAGATTGATGGCTGCCATTAGACCACTCTACATCCTCTCTGCGCTGCTGCCAGGTTGGAGGAGGAAATGGGGGAGGGGGGAGGATATGTGCGGGAGGGATTTGAGTTCTCGTTGTCTAGCGATACATGCAGTCGAGAACCAGGCGCACTATGCTGCGCCGCACAAGGGCATGGCTGTATGTCTAGTAAGGATCGAAGGGATCATCGATTGCGTCGTCCGAAGTCCGAGTCGAGATCTTTGTGGGGGGGGGGGGTTTGCCGGAAGTTCGTCCCTGATTCGGCCCCTGCCGCCACATACGCCCATTGGTCCGTTAGTTGAGATGAAATTGAGTTAAAGTGGGGAATTATCGCTCCACTAAAATAACTCTAAACTTCAGGAATTTACAGGCTCCAAGTCAGGGGAGTCAACCAGGAGCATGGCCATCAACTTGTGGAGCTGACACCAGTAGTACCCAAGAGCAAAAGCCTGGCGAACAAGCAACTGATCCGGAAGTGACCACACAGAACGCTCCTGCAACATATAAACACCTATACCTGAAAATAGTCGACACCACTCTGTCATATGCATCGTCCGCACTGCAGTCTACGGACTTTTGAATCATGTTTTATCAGTGACTTTTGAATCATGTTTTATCAGTGTCAATGACTGTCGACAGACACTTTGCATATTGATTGGACTCACCTTGGAGCACCAGAGCGAAAAGACAAGTTCTCGTTGGGAACTGCATCGTATTGTCTCTAGTGAAGACCTCTCATCGATCGGGCGTCAGATACGATACAATGCCCAGGAGCTGCTGGCCGTCTGGCTGTAAAGGCGCAAAGAGAAGTCCCATATCGCCCTAATTTCGTCTCTTCTGTGAGCCCTGAGGGAGTTTCTCATATACATGACTATAAAGTCGCGGATGGAGAACTTGGGTCTCTGGCTGAGACTCGCCGTCTGTAGAATAATCAAGGCATGGCCACCAGGGTGCTTCCAGAGGGCCAGAGCCGACTCAGTTTCGGAGGTTAAATCTCGGCCAGTCTTCCTCCTCAGGAGCCCTATGAGGAACTGGGATCTTGTCATAGCATTCCAGGAAGTGGCTTCCTGGCCTTCTGAGACGGGCTCGAAAGCCAAAGACTCGTTGCGAGTCGTGACGATCGCTCTTCCCTTGCCCTCGAAGCAGCCCGCAGACTCGATGTTGTCGTGTACAAACAAGCCAAGAGTATTCTTCGTAGGGAGACCGAATTAGCTGCCGGCTTCAAGGGCAACGATTGAATTCAGCCATTCCGCCCTTATCTGCATCTCAAACCATTCCTAAACGAGGTTCAGGTTATCGTCATGCTTCTAGGGCTGGTGGCAGGCAGCTTCGACTTCAGAGCAATGTCTGTAAAGCTCTGTCGTAGAGCTTCCTGAGTCCCGTCTTGGACCCAGAGACAGACTCGATATATATGCTCCTAGTCCCGTGCATCCACATAGGCCGAAGCGACTGTACTCTTTCCCACACCAGGCAGGCCATACAAGGCAACCCACTGGAACGAAGATGTTGCTGTGGAGGGGAGAATCCTACCGAGCTCCTCAAAAGCATCGACCCTTGTCACAGCCTCTCGGACCTCGATTGAAGCGAAGCGTCTTCCGATTTGTAAAAGAGGTGTGTCAAGATAGTCAGTAATATGCAAAGCCTAAACTTCTCATCCAGGTGACGATCTGGTGGAACAGGTACAGGCTTACGAGGTGAGATTTGGCTGGTGCTGCCATGGACACACCGAGTTGAGCTCCGAAGAGCTCGACGAGGAGGATCTCCAGGTCAGAGCCTTCTTGATTGGGTTGCCAACCACGTCGATATCCCCACAGTGATTGTTGAAAGCCTCGGTCTTGTGGGTGAGGACTTTCACCATGCGAGGGATCTTCCCCGAACTAGAGAGCGTCGATGAGCCTCGAGATAGAGCACGTACATCGGCCAGACTACCTACCCTGGAACTCGTCGGTGAAGAGCCCGTAGCTAGGAATAGGAATATAGTTAAGCCAAGATCAAGCCATTCCAAAACCAAAAATCGCGTAGAAATCTATCAGCTACTGCCTGGTGATTCCTCTACATCTGTTGTGGTCGTGAGTCTGTGCCTGGTTCTAGTCTGGCAACGGGAGATGATCCAATACGTCATGACATGCTGTACTGAAGACTCTGGTAGATTCGATATGAGGAGCAAAATGGCTGTTATGGGAACAAAGTTGGCATTAAGGGGTATAGTCCGTTTCGGTGTTGCACTTGCTTCATTGCAACTTAGGTCCCTATTTAGCTTCATCATCTGTGTTCGATGTTCTTATGAATAAGGAACGCAGTGGTGGCTGGGACCACCCTTGTCCCATACCCATTGTGCAAAGCACGCCATGAAGAAGTTTGCTAGGCTAGATATATGTATTCAAGGACAGTGCGCCTCTGCGAGGGCGAATCCCTTGACGCCTCCATAAAGCATGTATAATGCTGTTTCTTTGAGCCGCCGCCTGGCGATCGATAACTCTCGCGGCCGGCCAAATGATTATTCCAGCAGTCTCGTTCTCCTCCAGTAACGCCTAAACCCCAAGCCTTCGCGATGACTGCCTGTCGAACGCCTGGTCAATTCAACCAAAATTGACAAATACCTCCATGCCCCGTTTCCCTCGCGAAGCGAGTGTATTCACCGTTGTATGAGTCCCTCCATTCATCATGCCGCCTCAATAACTGATCTTGAACGCTCTGTCGCCCGCCGGAAACAGTGGTTCGATCTCCCGCTGCAGTATCTCCAGGATGCGCTGCGCCAGGGCCGAGTCGCCCGCCTCGGACAGATACTTGACGGTGTCGAGCCCGAGCGACATGATCTGGTTGGCCTTGAACCCGGGGCTCTTGTGGGGGACGGACAGGGCCTCCCTCCAGCCACCCTTGGGCCCGTCCTCCATGAAAAGGCGGACGGCGCGGTCGGGCGTCGTCTTGGCCGGGTTGGGGTGGTGCAGGTCGAGGTGGGCGCGCTGCAGCGCCAGCGGCCGCTTGAGGTGGTCGCTGATGGCGACGTAGTTCTCGAACAGGTCCTCGGACGCGGGCGAGAACCGCCACGCCTTGGCGGTGGACTGCCACCACACTATGAGCCAGGCGTGGATCAGGTTCTGGTAGTCGTGGTGCCTGAAGAGCTCCTCGCCGCGGAGGATGCTGGCGTACGCCGCGTCCAGCGTCCCGCCGTCCAGCGTCTTTGCGCGGGCGATGGCGCCGAGGATGAAGAACCAGCGGGGCGGCGCCTCGAGCGTCGGTGACGAGCTCATGTCCCGTATCTGCTCTAGCCACGTCCAGACCTTCTCCTCGAGGCCCTCGGCGACCATGAACGGGACAAGAAGGCGCAGGAAGCCGTCGTTGTTCAGGAATGTCAGATCTTTCTCCATGCCGGAGCTCTGGATCCAGCTGACCACGCGCGTGCCGGCGCCGGAGGCCTGCATCCCGTCCAGGACTGAGAGAAAGGATGAGCGGAGGATGCTATTGCGGACGGCGATCAGGAAGCCGTGGGCGCGGGACATGGTCATCATGCCTCTGGCCACCGCCTCGTCGAAGACGGCCGTTTCCTTTGCAAAATTCGCAGCGCCGTGTTTTGTATGGGTGCTGCTGGCATGGTTGCTTGTTGGGCTGATTGTCGGCGGGTTGAAGAGAGGATTGGAGAGGATCGAGGAAAGATGGTGGTCGGTTGGCCGGCGGTGGGTCGATGCCGGCGGAGCAGCACTCACACTCGCACTAGGTGCTTCATCTGGGAGCCAGCCATGCTCACTGTCTAGGTGCTTCCGGAACGAGGTAGTCAGGGTATCGAGGAGTCGTTGTGCTTCCCGGCGGTTGAGCGGTAGTGGTTTGTGCAGAGTTGGGAGCACCCTCGCTAGGGCTTTGGTCGGGAACATTGTCGGCGGCTATATCCTCCTGTGGCCTGACCACAGGAGCTCAATGCAGTAGAGAGTCGTTTGTTGTGATACTGCCCTCAAACGAACGGCAGTGACGAGTAGTATGTAAGTATCTAGGTCGTATGTTCGGGGTTGGATGATGACGGGAATGTCCGCTCTCCGGCATGGGATGCACGGACCAGACGGCTCACGTCCGGTCCCACCTCACCTGCCCGCTTTAGTGGAGCTGCAGTGATCATACTGAATTGCTGATGTAATGGAAGTGAGATGAGACGGGTACGTACCTTATCGCCGACGACGGGAGCCCGTTTCAGTCGCAGCCCCACCTGCCTGAGCTTTCTCCTGGTTTACATAGCAACAAGAGTCTCGATAGACGTGGTCTCTGGGTACCTTATTGAAAAGAAACGAATACAAGTGTCTTCATATTTACGCTCCAGTATATAAGTACAGAATCGTCAAGTGAGCCGCTGTAAACTGCAGGCTCTGATATATTCACCACGAAAGTTACGATGCTTGCCTCCCAAACCATCCCTATGGTCGTGTCGTCCGTCGTCGGGCACCTCGAGTCATCCACAAATCATGTCGTACATCTCATCATATGCTGCCACTGATGCTCGTCCGCATGCCGTAATCTTCCTTGTGTACTTGTTGTCTGTTCTCCTTCGCCCTAGGGTCGTCTTTCGTCTCCTCGTCGGCGGCATACGACACCCTCACGGCTGTTGTCCGCATGATGCCATTGTAGGTCATTATCTCCTCCTCGCTGGCACTCGGACTATGCGACCGCACCTTGAACTGAGACTTGTCCTTGAGGTCCTTGAGCACCATGCCGGGCGTCATCGAGTGGTGATGTTCGCTCCGTCCGGCCGTGACCCTACTCCGGTGGTTGCCAGAGAGACCGTACGTGTCCGGATAGGCGGAGCCGCCGTTCGTATTAGTCGAGAAGAGACGCGGGAACCACTGGTGGAACAGGGGACGCAGGGCAGGCGCTGAGGCCGTTATGATAGCAAGGTTGGTCTCGATGGCCGACGTGCAGAACCCCAGTGTGTACGTTGGGTCGGCACTGGGGGGCTGGAAAAAGGCCTGGTAGATGAAGACGAGTCGGACAATACCTACGATTGTGACGCTGCAAAAGAGGTTAGCTCCCCCTTTCCCATTTTTTGCTCAAGAGAGGAAACCGAGACGTGCTATACTCACATAAATCCGAGAAGGAACACAATGATGAGAGCAATCTTCAACTTCAGCTTCATCTTCAGGTCCGCAAAGATCCAAATCGGGAGCGCGAGAACGAGAACGTCGGTCAAGAGGGTCAGCGCCGCAGTGACGACATAGAATGTGCCCTGCTTGATGCAGTGTCCGCCCTCGATAAGCGGGTTCCAGTTGAAGTCGACCGGCCAGCACTGGAACATGACGACGAGGAAGATGGCAATCATCAATGCGATGTTGAAGAAGTTTAGGGCGTGGATGGCATATCGCACGCCCGGCTTCTGTCCACCCAGGCGGAGCAGGAAGATCAGGACCGACGTCTTGACGAGCGCCAGAATCGGGTTGTAGAGCACCTGCACGGCGAA
Source organism: Coniochaeta sp. PK30-01 (assembly GCA_023628855.1). Taxonomy (NCBI): domain Eukaryota; kingdom Fungi; phylum Ascomycota; class Sordariomycetes; order Coniochaetales; family Coniochaetaceae; genus Coniochaeta; species Coniochaeta sp. PK30-01. The sequence goes on along the minus strand of JAMAJW010000006.1, from coordinate 360,784 downwards.
GTTCCAGATCAGACCAGGAGTGGCAGGATACGTGCCAGGCATCGGTATGTCCTTGATATGGATGCCGATGAAGTTGGTCTTCATGAACATATACGTCGCCGACGTCTCGCCGATGGACATTGCCTGCGATGTGTCAGCAACCGACAAGATATAAGCCCTTAATACCTCTGCGCTGCGGTCGTACCATTGCAATGCAGACGAGTAGATCGTCAGTTCCTAGCTGCTTCGCCGAAAGTCTGCCATAGACTCTCAACACGCACGTAATGAAGGCCAGGATCGGAAAGAACAAGATGATTGCGAAACCGAACTGCTGCATCCCTGTTGTTATATTGAACACCTCGCTGCCGTGCATCACGGGCGCCGCCGTGGTGTTCGCCGCCTGGCGGGCGAGGACGCTCGCTACCTCTGCCGGATAGTGCATGATGCCCACGGGTGTCGAAGATGCGGCTTGCCACAGTTGCCCACGGTTGCGGCCCCGGGTGGACTTTAAACGAGCGTAGGAAGATTTGGCGAGATCGATGGTAGCAGAGATCGACGCTGATCACTGTAACAAGCTTAAACCTGCAAGCAGCGACAATCGAGAAAGGATCATCGCAGTCGGGCCACCGTGGAGATGGGTCCCGAGTCAGATATTATAGAAACTAGAAACGCAAGGGGTGAATTGCTGGGTGATCGGGGACCCCCCTCTGAAGAGTACGGTATGGAGACGACTTAAACAATATGGGCTCTCTCTCGGAACATTAGTCTACTATGTAACTCCAAGGCGTATCTCTGCACCCAGGAGGGGTCGAGAAGAAACCATTTTGCTCCGAATCCTGTTCACTGTCTGCATGCCGGGGCCTCAGCCCCTGAACGACACTGCATGTCCTTGACCTTTTCTGATCCTCGCTGGCCCGTCTACCCTCCTTTGGGAAGATAGAAGAGACTTTGACACAGTAGGCTGGGAAGGCAACGCTCACCGGGGACTGTGCTAGCCATCGGGGAACAGTGCCTAGCTTGAAGCAGAGGAGGTCCAGGCGTAACTGGTGCAGTCTTCTGAGAGAATGGCCAGCCATGTGGAACTGGTGGACCAGGATCGCTTACACTAGTCCCGCATACGATGGAGGTATCTGCAGTCCAATACACTAGTAAAAGGAGGAACTGTTCCTGCAGGTCAGCATATATAGTAAGGACGAGACAGCGGAGGCGATTGCAACCATGGAAGAGACCTGCGGCTTGTCGTGTCTTGATACCAACCGGGTAGAACACACCGAAAATGACTTGACTCAGTCATCCAGGACCAGTAGTAGTCGATCGTTAGGGTAGCCAGTCTAGCCTCTTGATTGTTGGGAGCTAGCCAATGTCGGTAGGTAGAAAAATGGAGACTCTTCTGCGCTAGTTCGTAAGTGCTTCGAGAACCGGCAAGTGGGGTGAAGAATGGGATATGCAAACAGGACAGCGATTTTGGTGAGTCTCGAGCACACCCCATTTTTCACCTCGCCTGACCGGATACCGCAAACCGGGGAGATTGACAGGTCACAATTTTTTGCGATCCACGGGGAGCAGATATCGAGGGCACGCCATCCGCGATACCTGGATGCGCACATGGATCCCTGCCACACGTGTTGAGGCTTGATGAGGTGTTATCGATCACTACGATCTTGGTTTTCCAGGGCTCGTCAGTGTCTATTCTGGGCACTTGCTCCAAATGGACACCCGAGAGCGCCGTTGCTTCGATTGGTAGTGATCGGCATTGCGCTGAAAGCTAGTACATACTGTGGTACATATATTCGTATGTACGCCTTTTTCGCGCGTACTGTACAAATGAAGTTCAGGTGTTGATGATAACGCTAGAGGAGTTCCCTGAAAAACACTAGGTCGATTAGGATGACTGAAGGATTCGTGCCCGACTAGCACTACTGCTTCGCAATGGTGATCAACTGGCCCTCTCTCGGACCGCAATGTCGGAGCGTTGAGACGTTGAAAGTCTGGTACAGCTCTTTGATGGTTGGACTCGGCGACACTACGCGTGCTCCCGCTGTTAGCACACTTTGACAACGGAGGAAAGAAGACGACGCGAAACGGGAACTTGTCTCGGTACGCTACGGGATCTAACAACCGTCGCGCACTGATGTTCAATAGATGGCCTCAGACCTCGGGAAGCGTTTGGTGAGGCTCGCGACAGCCGATAGCTGGAGGCTTAGCGCGACACTTGGAGTTGTTGTGTGAGTGGGCTGGTGGACGCACAGTACGCTGTATGTAACGGACTAGTTCGACATATTGAGCCCTGGTTCTCCGAGTAACCCTGTGTCTTGTAAGCGAACTTCCCACTAAAGTCTTAGCAGAACTAACGATGAGTTGCAACCTTTTCCATCGGCCCTACATGTTGAGCCAGCTCGACGACGGGCCGTAACACAATGGACACAATGGCGGACACAGTGATCGTCGGTACCGCGGAGGAGCGCCGGGGTCCGTCTGAAAAGTCGAACAGGCCTGGCAGGTATCTGTTCTCTTGAATTCAGATTGTTGACGGACTGAGGAGTTGGAGGGAGATACCTGACAATACCCAGTCTGTTTTATCGGACGAACTGAGGAGCCCAAACCCCAGCACAATCGCGAATGCAGAGCTACGGGGCTTCTCGTTGCCTTTGCTCGATTTGGTTAGTATTTACCGAGGCGACAGTATGGAACCTGGTATGTCTAGGGTGCCCTGTACCATGTATCAAACTCGACAAGTGGAGATGGCAATGATTTAGCCCGATTCCCCAATGCATGTACGAATACGTAGTACAGTTTTGTATGGGGGAAGACCTGGTAAACATGGGTATTGTGGCGTTCGGCTGCTTGGTATACTTGGCACCTTGCTGAATGAGCCTTTGAGGGCTAGACTTGTGATTGAGGGTGTTGATATCACATCTCAACGTTGGAAAATCTCACGACAACCGCGGAAGTCGGACTGTCAAGACTGTGGGGCTCTTTTTTCTTCTGTTTCTGTGGGGCGGCACGGGGTGATCCGACCGTCTGACGTTGAAGGACTTCCAATTAGAGATAATGCACTGTATTAAGTGTACTTAGCACTATGATACCCACTGTAACCTCAAGCTGCTGGGCAGGATGTTACGTTCGGTACCCTTGTTCTATGCAGGAACCACTTGCCTGAAGTTCACCCTTCCAAAGACTCCTTCCACTTTCCTCACACGAACCTGCCTCTTCAAGCTTGCACATGATGGATCAAATCAGGTAGCCAGGAAGACTAAGGCACTGTACCTTACTGAAAACAGAGCCCGACTTCGCGAGTCTTCCCCGGTTCCTGCATCAAAGCCCTGGAGCATGCCAGCCTGCCAGCATCAATGCAGGTGCTCACATCTCAATAATTCGCCGTTGGGTGCTAAGCCACGTGTACATTACGTGGAGCGGCATTTCCAACTTAGGTTGTACTGCATAGTAGCCGAGCTTTCCATGTTCATCAGTTCCAGTACGAGCTACATATCATCAGGCTCGGATCCATAGCCGACATCTTTTGAGACGTCTGAGAGGAACGAACCAGGGCAGCCATCAAGAAGTCGGAGCGTCGTTGAACAGACTCTGCCCAGACACACGCAACCGTTCGATCCACTGCTCGGTTCCCCGAGCCTAGGGGTGCCTTACTGTGGTACTAGTCAATCGCAAAAAAAGGTGTGACAACCACAGCATGCAAGCCACAACAGCCAGATTCCGGTATATGAGAACACACGTGGGCTGGGACGAAATCTCCCAGTTCAGAGCCAATCACCTCGCCTTCGGTAACCCAGGTTTTTCTTTTTTCACATGTTGATTTCTTTGCTCTTTGTGGCGCGCCTCTTGACTCGAAGTGCCTCTAACAACAATTGTAAAAATACCTTCCTCTGCCCTGCCCATAAAACATGTCATTTTCTCGACAAGAAGGACATTGGTCCCAGAGCTGATGCGACTCTCCATGATTGTTATCGTGTCATGCGTCCGTAACTCAGTATATCCTCTCCTAACTGTATTCGGGTAGCACCTCGCGGCGTCAAGGATTGGTAATCCGCTGCGGAAATGAGCAACAGACACCCTTACGATATCTACACGGGGGCTTACGGTGTCAGGAGCTGCTAGAGAGGCGGTGCTAGAGAAGCTGTTTCGTCCAAGTCTTATAATGGACTTATACTGGATCCAGGGTGTCTCCTGGGGGGGAGGGGGAACTCTGGTGAAAACTGTCGGGTATGTAATACCCCTCCAACAGGCCTCTCAACCGTCAGAGGCTGAAAGCTGCCTCGACAGGTGGCTTGGCCGGCCTGGGCCGCTTTGTTGTCTCTGGATCTTTTCTCCCGCTTCTCAACGCTTGGCATCCGGTGGCATCCGGAGTGGGTAATCCACACAAACGGGTAAACCTCCAGAGCCCTCCGGACTCCGTGCCCTGCCCTTCATAAAGCTTTCCATATAGCTCACCAAGTTCAGCCTAGCTGGTAATCCTTCGAGCAATACCCCACCGCATGCTGCGGGCGAAATCAAATCTGGGCGCACAACATCGCCAGAGGGAAACCAACTGACCGGGTCCCAGATGCCCTGCTTGCAGGAATACTACCATGCCGCATCTTTGCCACGTTCTCGAAGCTGTCCCTTGCAGCCAAGACCCGCACAGGAATCTTTATGCCTCCTCTTCTGCTCCTCTCTGTCACTTTTGCAAGGCTTGAAGGTACCCCTTCCCGGGATTAACAAATAGTCCAGGCCGCTATTGATTCTCTCGTCAAGGAAGCTCTCACAGAAACCTTGCCAGTGCCATCTTGTTCCGGAATCGTGGGAAGAACTTCTCATCTCGCCTTCATCGGGGCGAAATTGTGGAAACCTTGCCTGTCTTGTTGGCCCATTGTCAGTGTTGCACTGCAACGATACGATGAGGAGGGAATAATACCAGTCACACACCAAGGTCCCGAACCTTTCCTTTGCTTTAGACGGCCTGATCAAGGAGCTGGACCCGGAGTCCGTTGCCATCATGGCCCACTTGCCACGAGTGCCGACAGTCTAGCGCGGTGTAGAAGTCACGGCTTGTGGGAGGATGAGGCCTGGGGGCCCTTAACCAGGGACGTGGTTCCGGTAAAAGAGTGCAACTTTCATAAATATAGATACCTGGTCTCAAGCCGAGACATTCGGGGATTTCTTTCTCGCTTCCGTTCTTCAGTCACAGTCATTCTTTCCTGTGTATTTCCTTGACTCAGACATTTACAGCGACATGTCGTCATTATTCCGGACTGCGGTCGTCTTGCTGGCTGCCGTAGGTCCTCTGGCGGCGGCGCAGACGTTGGTGCTGGACAACTCTACGGTTATAGGTCCGTGAACCTCTCCCCTCTCCACTCACTGCTCGCGATGCGTGTGGACGGGGGGGAGCTGTCTGCCGTTTCTTCCAGTTTGACTTACAATCCGAACAGAAGCGACCGATGAGACTGTCGCGCCGGCAGCTGAGACGGTGCCGGAGACATCAACCGACGCGAGTCTTCCGTACTTCACGGCCGAGACCGTTCAACTGACAGATGACGTCCTGGCGAATCTGACGGCGTTGAATCTGTCAAGTATCTCGCTGTTTACCTTTCCCGACGCGAATGTGACTGATTCGACTGCTACCAAGCGCGGGGCCGCCAGCGGCTGCAAGGTGTTCCCTGGAGACCGTCTGTGGCCGATCCCATTGGTATGGACCGTCTTCGATCTGCTCCTCGGAGGAGCTCTGGACCAGGTGACGCCCCTTGCGGCTCCTTGCTACAATGACCATCCGCAAGTGCGGAACGCGGCCAAGTGCTCTTTCATCTCGGCCAACTGGAACAACGACTCATACATGCAGTAAGTCTCATCGACCCTCAACCTTGCTGCTGGATTATTTCGAATCTATAACAGCTCACACCCATCGTAGTGCTGATGATCCTTCATCTATCATGTGGCCGCTGTACCAGGGCCGTACGTGCATGCCGACAACTGACCCCAGCTCGTCGTGCACGCTTGGTGGCTTCCCATCGTATGTCGTGAAGGCCACCAATGTTGCGCAGATCCAGCTCGCCATCAATTTTGCTCGCAACGCAAACATCCGCCTCGTTGTCAAGAACACCGGCCACGACTTCAACGGCAAGTCCGCCGGTGCCGGCGCTCTCTCCATCTGGACCCATAACCTCAAGGACATCCAGTATGTTCCCAACTACCGGCAAGGTACGTACAAGGGCCCGGCTGTCAAGGCCGGCTCGGGCGTGCAGGCTTTCGAGCTCTACGCCTTCGCCAACAAGAACGGCATCACCGTTGTCGGTGGCGAGGGCAAGAGCGTCGGTGTCACTGGCGGCTATCTTCTCGGCGGCGGCCACTCGCCTCTCTCTTCCTTGTACGGAATGGCTGCAGACCAGGTCCTCTCCATGGAAGTCGTCACACCTGACGGACGTTTCGTCACCGCGAGCGAGACGGTCAACCCCGATCTGTTCTGGGCACTCCGTGGCGGAGGCGGTAGCACATTCGGCGTGCTCACCTCCGTGACCATCAAGGCATATCCCAAGATGCCAGCTGCCGTGGCCACTTTCACCTTCTCGACTGGCCCTAACGTGACCGCGGATGCTTTCTGGGCCGGTGTCCGTGCTTACTTCGACTACTTCATCACGTACACCGATAAGGGCACCTACGAGTATTTCCAGATCATCTCGCTCGGTTCCGATGCTTATCTCTTCGGCATGGCCCCCTTCTTCGCCCCCAACATGACTACTACCCAGCTCCAGACGCTTATCGCGCCGTGGCTCAAGACGTTGTCGGATCTCGGCATCCAGGTCACGCCGCAGTACTTTGGGTACAACAACTTCTACGATGCCTGGAACAACCACTTCCCGCTCGAGTCCGTCGGCTCGACCAACATCAAGACGGCCTCGCGGCTGTTCCCAAAGAGCAACTGGGCGGACCAGAAGACGCTGAACGCGACCTTTGACGCCATCAAGAGCGTGGTGCTGGACGGCTCGACGGTGCTGGCCTTCAACATCGCGGCGGCCAAGAACGGCGGGTCCAACAACGCCGTCAACCCGGCGTGGCGCAACACGTGCCTGCACGCGATCCAGGGCGTCTTCTGGGACGCGGCGGCGGACGTGCCGACCATCGTGGCGACGAGCAAGAAGATGACGTTCGACTGGATGCAGCGGTGGCGCGACGTCAGCCCGGGCGCGGGCGCGTACATGAGCGAGGCCGACATCCTGGAGCCCGACTTCCAGCAGGCCTTCTACGGCAGTAACTACGCCCGGCTGTACCAGCTCAAGCAGAAGTTCGACCCCTTCGGCCTCCTGTACGCGCCCACCGGCGTCGGCAGCGAGGACTGGACCATCTCGGGCCAGGTGGACGGCCTGCCGACGCAGAACGGCAGGCTGTGTCGGGCCTGAGGAAGGCGTCAGGTTGGGAAAAGCCGTAACTTGGAGTTTGCCTTGATAAAATAAGTAGGGAAAACGAACCAACGAATATGGTCGTGCGGCCAATGCAAGAACTGATTCATGTAACAAACTTTGTCAGCTGAGATGGACACACCGGGTTTTTTCTTTCTTTTTATCAATCAGTAAGAAATAGAAATACCCTAGGGAGCATCATAGAGTTTTGGTACTTCCATCCTGACCATCTTTTAAGACACGATGCAAAAAGAAACGTGCTATGGATTAACATCGCTGTTTGCGGTAGTATGGCCCTCGTCTTGAGTGATCTGAGACGCTTTGATTTCATCCCCAGCTGCGGTAAACCCAAGTTGCTTCTGCACCATGATGTGGGATAACAATGAGGTGGGATCACCCTCGTCCGGTGAACTGCTTGTAATCCACGGATGCGGGCTGGAATGGGCTGATCTAATTTGAGCAGAGTCATTCATTCAACGAGGTACCGAGAACGAAGTCATGGCGATGTCACGTGATAGAGGGCCCGGTCTGGAGTAAGGTTCGAGACTAAGCCTCTTCCGGGCAGGCACACTCCAGTTCGAGCATCCCATTAAACCAATCAGTCGCGTAGGTTGCAGGCTCCTGCTCCACTGGCGAAATGTGGTTCCAGGGTTTCCAGAAAGCATGACGAAAACAGACAGACGGAGTCTGGAGCCATTGAGAGGGAATGGCTGGAACCAGAATCATGGTGTGGCTTCCAAGGTTGGTATCAACAGTACCAGTACTGCGAAAAGTAGGTCGTCTCTTCCCCAGATTGTCGGGCGGTGGTCATGCAGCACACAGGGGAGAAGATGCAAACTTGAGGAGGCAAGAGGCAACTCCCTCAAACCTGATAGCCCTTTTTGGCGGTCCCAAGGGGGCGGCATTGCATGCAGCAGCAGTTCAGCCCCAACCACAGGGGCGTTTTGTAGCGTGCTCAGCCTCTGCTTGGAGCTTCGTGGAGAGGGTGAGGTCACGCGCGTCAGCCCTTTGACCATGCTCGCACCTTCCGTACAGAATATTCAGTACTGGGGGGGCGAAGAGCTAGGTGTATAGTCAAGTCGCATCCTATTGTCAGAGTAGCTCAAATCTCAGCATTCACTTGCAACTTCTTGGTTTAAAAAGGAAATCCAACATGTTTTATACTATATAAGATATCATAGAATAATTATCCAAGCTTTGTTTTTAATTCTCTCTACTTTCTCTGCAATTTATCATGACACTGTAACTTCCACGGAGATAGAGCAGGTACATGAGGATCTACCTCTTTTGTTTTCTCCCGCTGGCTCTTTCCAGAAAAGGTGGCCTCAGCGTCTTCTTAGCTTGGCGCTAGCCAAATCCTGCGTCGGCCAGTAAGAAAAGCTCATCCATCCAAGACAAGCAAACCAAACCAAAACCGTGAACCTTCCTTTCCTCGGATCTCACCCACATCGTAACCTAAAATCACAATCACCTTCAGCCTTCAACCATCAACCACGCTTCCTGACGACGACTCTGGTCCGCCGTCTCATCTTCCCGTCCTTTTCTCATCATTCTCTCAGGTGATTGACGGTTAGGTTATTTTGTCTTCGCCCACAACTCCATTCCTGGGCATCATCATCCCGGGACCTCGTCTTCCCTCCCCCCCAAAGGGATTCTTCTTCCCTTCTCACATCACATCCATCCCAGCAATGTCTGAGGTGCAATCCAGACCTGCAGCCCCACGCGGCCGGGGCCCAGCTCGCGGCGGCCGTGGAGGCGGCTTCACATCGCGCGGAGGATCTCGTGTCGCAAACAAGGCTCCCAATGGCGACTCTCAACACGACGCCGACTCCACCCTCGAGGATGAGGGAGAGATTGGCCAGCTCAAGCAGAAGTTTGGAAGCAAGATCGGCCTAATCAAGGAAATGTTCCCGACCTGGTCCGACATCGATATCCTCTACGCCCTGCAGGAGGCTGATGGCGACGAGAATCTTGCTGTCACACGCATTGCTGACGGTACGTGACCACCAGCCCTTTCCACGGCGTTTGGGTCGCCTAGCTACTACGAGGCTCTACACCGTCCAAGTAGAACAGCGCACAACCTTTTGCACATTCCGCCTCTCCTGCCCCCATCTGTACGATCCTGAACTGACTTGTCTCTCCAACAGGAACTGCCACTCAGTGGGGCGAAGTTTCAAAGCAGAAGAAGCTGCCCAAGACAAAGGCAAAGAATGACGTTTTCACGACGACCAACGTCGATTCTGCTCCCAGAACTGCCCGAGGCGGACGGACCGGTTTCGAAGGAGGCCGAGGTCGTGGCCGGGCCACCGATCGTGGAGGACGCGGTGGCGGTCGTGGCAAGGCTGTTCATGCACCGACCAACGGAACCCGCTCTACCGATACTCAACCGCTTTCTGTCCCCACCGAGGAGTCGCCCGCATGGGAGACTCCCAAGGCCGCCGACGACACTGCCACTGGATGGGGAGATTCCGCCGAAACTTCCGCACCTGCTGCCGAATCCGCGCCCTCTACTACCCCCGCCACCTCGACTCCCTCCGCCGCCCCGAAGGCAAACGTCTCCGCTTCAGCCGCCCCGAAGACTTGGGCCAGCATGCTGCGACAGGTAGCCCCAAAGCCGGCCCCGAAACCCAAGGAAGCCCCTGCCCCCAAGGCTGCCGAGCCCGCCATCGAACCATTGCCTCCTGCCGAACCCACCGCTGCCGAACCCGAACATGGAACAGATCATGCTGCTGTTCAAGAGAAACCGTCCGAACCAATTCACGAGCCTTCTACTGCCCATCTCACATCCGTCGTCGTACCAGAAATCGCCCTCCCGCCCTCGAACGATCAACTCACAGAGACGAACCTTGACCAGCTCGAGGATACATCACACCCTCCACCTACCGAGACAGCAGCGAGCGAGGCTGCTGATTCATGGAACCCCCGCGTCGGCGATGTTAGCGCGACCGCTACACCTCTTTCGGGCCCTCAGCACAAGCAGGAGGCACACAAGGCTGCCCCCAGCGGCTACGCAGCGTCGGCACTGAAGGCGACGGAGCGAGCACCTATCCGAACGCCGAGCTATCAACGACGGGTGCTTGACCAGGAAGAGGCCGTGCGGATGCCTGGTAACCGCGACCAGGTTGACCGCGCCGCCGTTCAGTTTGGCGCATTCAGCTTGAACGAGGAGGAGGACGACATCGACGGCGACCGTGAGGAACCCGAGACTCGCGCCCAACCCCCTGTCGACTCTCCCGTCACCCAACCCCGCGCCTCTCTGCCTCCCGTTCACCCTCCCGCATCCCTTCAGGATGCATACGCAGCGCAGAAGCCTGCTTCTAGCCTGGCGCCATCTGGACCCGCCGGTACTGCTCCCCCCTTGGTCCCGCTGCGGTCAGAAATTGATATTAATTCGCATCCAGCTTCTGCCATTGCCCCTCCGTCCCAACCCTCGGCAGCTTCACAGGGTGTGTCTCCACCACTCCCGCACTCATTTTTCGCTGACAGACCACTAATATCTGGTTTCCCGCCTGCAGCACCACCTGTTGGCCAGAACACCCAACAATACGGGCGTTTCGGCCAGCCTGCGCCTCAAGAGCCTGCTGGTTTCGGTTCGCAGAAGCCGTATGATGCTTTCGGCCAACAGCCGCAAACAGCAGCTCCTCAGGCCCAGAACCAGTACGAAGGCAGTTTCGGGAGCCAGACTCAAGTGCCACCTGCCCAGTCGCAGGGCCCACAGCAATCCGCTCCCGGTTTCAGCTCGGCCCCGAGCGACTACTCATCTTATTACACGGCTGGCGCTCAAGATCGCAGCCAGTACAACAACTACTACAACTTCGGCCCTCAACAGGGCACCCAGGGTCCCCCAGAAGGCCCATCGTCTCAGCAACAGCAGTCGCAGCGCTCATACATGGCGGGCAGCTACAACGCTCCATCCACCGACAACCTGAGCCAATATCCTCAGAGCTCTGCTCATTCTCAGCGCTATGGCTCGGGTTCGGCTCTCGATAACAGCGGCAACACGACTCCCAACCCGTCTGCCGCACAGGGCCCACCGTCGGCCCAGAGCGGCCAGACACAACCTCACGGCCAGCAGCCGCACGATTACCAGCAATACTCGCAGCACCCTTACTTCAACAGCCCGTACTACGCTGCGTACATGAACCAGTACCAGGGATACAACCAGGGCGGTTACGGTGGCGTATATGGCAAGGGCAGCCCTTACGGCCAGCCAGGGTACGGGATGAACGCCCAGGGACCTTATGCGGGCCACGGTACCTCCCCCGCCGGCGGGTTTGCGCAGTCGTCGCTCCACCGTGCCGATAGCGGTGGCGCACCTGGACTGGGCGAGTACGGCCGCGCACCGTCTGCGCAAGCTGGTAGCCAGCCGGCCCTCGGCGGCAGCGGCTACGGTGGTGTGCACGACTCCTACAGCCGCGCGGCGCCCTATGGTTCGCAGGCCGCACAGTCGTACAACGCCGCTGGCTCGCAGCCGGGGAACCCCCCGGTCGATGACCTGAAGCAGTTCGGCGACGCCAAGACCGGCGCTGGACCAAGCCCCTCGATGGGTCTTGCCGCGCGTCCCGGCTCAGCCGCCAACAACGCACCCTCGCAGACTGGCCTCCCTCCCGCACAGTCGGGCCAGCAGGGCGGTTTCGGAGCGTCAGGTTACGGTGGCTACCCCCTCAACGCGCAGGGCCAGGGTCTTCACGGTGCTCAGGCCGGCGCCAGCGGATATGGCATGAGTGGCAGCGGGAACCAGGGCCACGGCAACAACCCTTACGGAGGATATGGTGGACAGGGCTTTGGCGGCAACTACTACGGCAACCAGCAGCAGCGGGGCTGGGGTGGCAACTACCACTAAGAGCGAGACGATATCATCATCATAATATGATAGTCTCGAAATTGCAGTGATTTCTTTTAGCAACGATTCTAGGGGGAATGTTGCAAGGGCTGAATGAAAGTCGGAGGTTTTTCCCCTGGAAGATGCGCGGGCGTTTGTACGATTCTCCTGATGTTTAAACGAAAGGAAAAGAAGGAAAAAAAAAGACTTCAACAGCCAAATCAGGGGTGGAACTGTGTGTGTGTTTAAATATCTCCTATACTTACTTGGGCATCATCTCTCTCGTTTCTGGTCTCTTTGACATCAGCTAGGGACCGGAATCAAATGGCGACCACCCCCTGAGTTCGGGGTTTCTGCATTCTCTCTCTCTGCTCAGTTCATTTCTCGCTCGGGATCTTTGGGGGCGCTTTCCACTATGAACAAGACTGACAGTCTGTCTATGGGTTTGCTGGGTGGGAATAGGCGTGACTCTTCTTATAACAAATTCAAGGGGTTCCCCTTTTTCGTCTGTCGCTGGTCTCTGTCTTGAGTGAAATGGCAACCGGGTCCCGTTATTTCTTCCTTCTTTCAGTGTGACGGTCTTTCCGCTGAAGTGGTGCAATCCGAAATGGTCTTGTTTTCCTCTTCTCTTCCTTTTCGAAACGAAAATGCTACAATGGACACGGCAAAAGTGAGTGCTATAGTTGGTTTTCCGATGCTCTATTGGGTTGGGGGCGGGATACGCTGTTCAGAACAGGTACATAGTTCTGAAGTCTCCCGGCGCTGGGTACCTTATCTAAGCTACCTAGGTAGTATCAATACGCAAGTGTTTTGACGGGTGTCCTGGTGATCTCGCTGAACTGTCTCGGCTGCCTCTGCGTTCTTTTAAAGGCGGCGCATGTAATGGGGACGAAGCACTGCCGAGTTGAATCGGAAGTTCAGAAGTCCTGAATAAACTCCATGTTGTCAAGTACGTAGATGGCTTAACCTACCTTAGAAACTCCCGCGAGATGTTGTACAGGATGTCACTTCGAGTACGTACTGAATATCTGAAGTCGTCCACTGGACGGGAGGCATGGAAGCTCGGCTAGGTAATGCCCCGCATCGACCGTTTTGTGGAAGTTCCGATGGACTTGTGCTCGTGCCGCGATCTGGTTCCGGTACGTGTCCTGACACTGCACTCGAGGATGCCAGTGTGTCGCACCTGTTGTGCTCGTCAATCTCGTGGATGCAGCACAGCTGTTAGGTCTACCTTCAGTACCTTGGTGTAGAAATGATTTGCGACACAGATGTTCTGTCACCCACCGAAGCGCCTGCCACCAGGCTGCTGCAGGCTTTCGATGCATGCACGGCGGGCTCTCGTTGGGCAGCGAGGCTGTGTTTATTGGGCGGCGCTTCTCATCCGTCGTGATTGGTTCTGGCGAGGGATTGAAGTCGACGGTGGTTGAAGTCGACTTCCTCTCGCTGGCGGCCTCTCTCCGACCCTCACAGCTCATCTTATTCTCGACATACGTTCGTGGCTCGATTCCGCGACATATATGGTTGCTGTAGCTGTGTGTTATGCTTATTTGGATCTGTAACCACGATTGAGGTGAAACGCACCTCGGGATTTCGTCCAGCATCCCACGTTGCCCTGCTTTGTCGAACGGCAGAGCTAGCTCGTCTCATCGCGGGCTATTTTAACCCTCCTATGGCGGAACGATTCTGGTTGAAGGAGCGACTCAAGCAGCCATGGAGTAGACGGCGGGGAAAGGACAGCAAGTCCCAGGCAGAAGAGAGTCCAATGGGTGTCGTCTCGTCTACCTCGCTGCCGACGGCTGAGGAGACTGTTCCGGCTCGTACGGATACCCGAACGGACAAACTACATCTGCGCGCTCCTCCCTCTCCCGAGGTTCAGACTGCCACCACCGACCACGGGGCTGGCTGCACTTCCCTCTGGGACAGTGCTTACGACGCACTAAAAGAAGAAGCGCCGTCACTCATCACCGAGTATGAATGTCTGTTGTCTCGTGTTCTCGAGACTCGGTCAGCACGTAGCCTGCCTGCTTCAACCCGTCAACCCGGCCCTACGGATCGGAATCCTCAAGAGACCGAAGACACTCAAGGCGTGCTGAACCAGATTCCGCAGCACGATTCCATCGCACGCCGAGCGAAGCTGCAAGAGATAATCGCGTTGGGGCTGCAGCACATGGAACAGAAGAAAGTGCGCACGACGCTCTTGGGGAACGAGATCGTTCTGCAAGACGTGGTAGCATACGCCGCCGAGGCGGTTCAATATACAGAGGATTTTGTCAAGGAGGCCGTCAGAGACCTACCGTATGCGTCGGTCGTCATGGCCGGCGTGTCGCTCATCCTTCCCCTCATCACGAAAGCCCCTGCCGTTGAAGCAGCTCACCAAGATGGGTTCGCCTACGTCACCTCGCAGATGCGCTACTACGCTGCCATGGAGTCGCTATTGTTACCAGAGCACATGCAGCTCGGTCTCAGGCAAGACTTAACAGAGCGCCTCACCAGTCTGTATAAGCAAATTATCGAGTTTCAAGTGCGGAGCGTCGTCCGTTTCTATCGGAGCCGCACTAAAGAGTACTTTCGAGGGACTGTCAACTACGATGGCTGGGACCAGATGCGGCGAGATATACAGAGTAGCGAAGCGGAACTCATGGCCAAGTTCAAGATGGCTCTATCGGCGAGCAGTCTCCAGTCCTTCCAGGACCTGGCTCGACAGGCAGAAGAGGGGCGCAGAGCCCTCGGCAGCCTTATCAATGCGGCCCAGGAACTCGTGGACATCTCCCGGGACTGCTTGTCCTTCGCGGAAAGAATGGACCGACGCATGTCAGACGAGAAGAATCAAGCCTGTCTACACGACTTACGAGCAACCGACCCCCGCCTCGACAAGGCACGTATCGAGCAAGACAAGGGCGGCCTCTTACGCGACTCGTATCGCTGGGTGCTCGAACATGAAGACTTTCGACGTTGGCGCAATGGCAAACAAGGCTCGTTACTCTGGATCAAGGGAGGCCCTGGCAAGGGCAAGACCATGTTACTTTGCGGCATTATTGATGAGCTGGCTAGGTCTACCTCTCAGAACGTCAACCTCGTCTTCTTCTTCTGCCAAGCCACCAACGCCCATATCGACAACGCCACCGCCATCCTGCGTGGCCTTATCTGGATGTTGGTGAAGCAACAGCCCATGC
The DNA here is from genome assembly GCA_023628855.1 of Coniochaeta sp. PK30-01. NCBI lineage: Eukaryota > Fungi > Ascomycota > Sordariomycetes > Coniochaetales > Coniochaetaceae > Coniochaeta > Coniochaeta sp. PK30-01. The sequence continues at coordinate 345,422 of JAMAJW010000006.1, read as the reverse complement.
TAGTTTCCCATCTACGAAGAGAATACGACGATATGGGGAGTAAACAGTGGGAAGGCGTCAACGCATGGGTAGCTCTGTCCAAAATCTTTCGTGAAATTTTGGAAGATGATCGTTTGCAGGCTTCGTATTTAATCGTTGATGCCCTCGACGAATGTACAGTCGATCTGCCCCTGATTCTCGACCTCATCCAAAACTCCGCCGCACACCCACGGATCAAATGGATGGTCTCGAGTCGCGACTGGCCGAGCATTAGCAAGGTTTTGACAAAAGCCGCGTCAAAGGTCAACCTCTGTCTTGAGCTCAACGAAGACGCTGTCTCAGAAGCCGTGGCGAAGTACATCCAGTTCCAGGTGGAAGTCCTGGCGAAGAAAAACAGATACAAGAACGACACGCGCGACGCTGTGGAGCGCTACTTATCCGAGAACGCAGACGGCACTTTCCTCTGGGTCGCCTTGGTCTGCCGAGAGCTTTCGAATACATCCCACTGGAAGGTACACGCAAAACTGAAGACAACCGTATTTCCACCCGGTCTTGATGACCTCTACAGTCGAATGCTGCACAACATCCCGGCAGAGGAAGCAGACCTCTGTAAACGTATAATAGCAGCAATGTCAGCTGTGCACCGGCCTATCGCACAAGAAGAGCTGACAGCCCTCGTTGAACTGCCGGAGGGCTTGTCTCAGGATGACCTGGAGGAGATCATCGGGCTATGTGGCTCATTCTTGACACTCCGCGAACATACCATCTCATTCGTGCACCAGTCTGCAAAAGACTTTCTACTCCAAAAAGCAACTCACGAAGTCTTCCCTTCCGGGCTCAGAAAAGTACATGATACTATCTTCTCCCGCTCACTGCAAGTCATGTCGGAAACATTACGGCGTGACATCTACAATCTCAAGGCTCCTGGATTCTCAGTCGACAACGTCCAGCCGCCGCAGCCAGATCCACTGGCCCCTGCACGCTATTCTTGCATCTACTGGGTCGACCATCTCTGTGAATCCGCGCTCATGGCTAGCTACCTGAACGACAATGGCCCAGTTGACGTATTCATACGCCGACACTTTCTTCACTGGTTAGAGGCTCTCATTCTATCGACAAGCCTATCTCAGGGAATACTTTCCATAGCAAAGCTGAAGGATACGCTCAATGTAAGAAGATTCTGCCTCTGTATGTGAAGCCTTGCTTATGTGGACCTAAGAAACAGGAATCTCAACTCGCCAAGTTGGCTTGGGATGGACATAGATTTGTCAAATTCTGCAAGCAGGCGATAGAAAAAACGCCTCTCCAACTATATGCGTCGGCTCTCATATTCAGCCCCTCCAAATGCATGATACGGCAGTTGTTCAAGAGGGAAGAGCCTCGCTGGATTACAGCACAACCGCCAATGGAGGACAGCTGGAACGCTTGTACACAGACGCTTGAGGGCCATGGCGATCTAGTCTCGTCGATTGCTGTTGCACCCGATGGCATTACGCTTGCGTCGGCGTCCTATAAGACGATTAAGATCTGGGACGTGACGACGGGCACCTGTATGCAGACACTCGAGGGCCACCCGGATGGCGTCGAATCGGTTGCCTTTGTGCCTGATGGCCGGATACTGGCGTCAAGGCATGACGGCCGTACCGTCGAGGTCTGGGACGTCACGAGAGGTACCTGTATGCACACCCTCGAGGGCCACAAGGATTACACCGAATCGGTTGCCTTTGCACCCGATGGCCATACGCTTGTGTCGGGGTCCCAGGACCATACGATCAAGGTCTGGGACGTGACATCGGGTACCTGTATACAGACGCTCGAGGGCCATGAGAAAGCTGTGATGTCGGTTGCTATTGTATCCGATGGCCGTACGATTGCGTCGGGATCTAAAGATTGCACAATCAAGGTCTGGGATGTGATGACAGGTACCTGCATACAAACGCTCGAGGGCCATGAGAAAGCTGTGATGTCAGTTGTCTTCGCGCCTGATAACCGTACGCTGACGTCGGGGTCCCGGGACTGTACAATCAAGGTCTGGGATGTGACGACAGGCGGCTGTACGCAAACGCTTGAGGGACACAGCGGTACGGTCTACTGTGTTGCTCTTGCATCCGACGGTAATACGCTTGCGTCGGGCTCCGCCGATAGTACAATCCGGATCTGGGATTTGACGACAGGTATTTGTATACGGATAATGAAAGGCCACGGGTTCTCGGTTCGTTCGATCGCGTTTACGCCCGATAATTATACGCTTGCGTCGGGGTTCGAGGATGGTATTATCAAGATCTGGGACATAGCGACAGACGAATATACCCAGACACAACGCCTGGAGGACCAGAACCTGAGAGTCTCATCGGTCTCTTTTGCACCGGATGGCCGTGCTCTTGCATCAGGCTGCGGTAGTACCTTCAAGATCTGGGATGTGGTCACGGGGTTTTGTACGCAAACGTTTGAATGCAGTGTTGAACACGTCACGTCGATCGCGTTTACACACGATGGCAATACAGTTGTCACAGCGGGCGCCAACAACCTTCGGTCCTTGGGGTGGAAGGCCGAGAGTGTCATCAACTTTTGGGATGCTGGGACGGGGAACTGTACGCTGACGCTGACCCTCGGGCACCTGGGCGCTATCTCGTCGTTGGCTTTGGCACATGATGGTCGTGTGTTAGTGTCAGCGCACACTACAAAGGGCAGTTCCAGCTGGATCAGTAGCAGCTGGGCTCAATTGATAGACTTCTGGGAGGTGGCGACTGGTGCCCGTACGCAGACACTGTCGCTCGAAGGCTATGCCCCCGGGGTCATGTCGATGCTTCTGGCAGAAGATTGCCGTACCCTTGCAGTAGCATTCCACTACGGTAAGGTTGCAGTCTTGGACAGGATAACGGGCGCATCTATAGCGGCCCTTGATGTAGGGGACAAGGTTGTCAAGATACTGAGGTTTGGTCCTCACAACACACGACTGCACACTAACATTGGTACTATTGGTCTTGATCGCAGTGATGCATCAACAAAAGAGACGTCGGCCACTCCCAGTCTACAACCTTGTTCACCGAGCTATAGCATTTGTTGGAAAGGGCCATGGGTGACAAGGAACTACGAGAAGATTCTGTGGATACCGCCTGAGTACCGGTCCAACACCTGGACGATAATGAATACGACTATCGCGATAGGCTGCCAGTTTGGGCGCGTCATATTCCTCTCATTCTCGGACGACAAGCTGGTCACCTAAGGAAGGTTATCCAGCGAACTCGGGAGATTCCCACAGTCGGCCATAGGAGCGGCTCAATCGGCTGGTCTCTCGGCGAGTTCAGCACAGCAGTGCCGGTCAAGACACTGGTGAACACGCTATGGGACCTCGGCAGTGGGCGAATCATGGAAGCTCACCTCCTGCCATCCACCGAGTAGCGATTGCCTCACCAAGAAGCTATACAGAAGAGCAGACGTGCTCGACAAGACTCTCAAAAGTGGAATCTCAGAGCCATATACAGGACAAGGACAACTGCAGAGGAGAGTATCAGCGGCGATGAGTGTATACCAGAGCGTTCGGAGTGATTCGGAGAGGTTGATGCGACTAGTCATAAGTCGATGGAGATTCAAGTTGCTCTTGATCACGAGCACCACAGGCAGGGTGCTTTGAAAAGTGTTGTCTATAAATTTCCGGTGTACTTGTCGGATGAAGGGAACTGATAGAGCAAAAGGAAGGTTCAGCTTGTCACACTTTCGACCTGAACAGGTTGAGGAACTCTTCACGGTCTGCGAGAGGAAAGAAAATAAAGGAAAAGTCAAGTAGAAGAAGCCTACGGTCTATCAGGGTATCTAACTACAATCTGTTCACTGGTGAGGCCGAGGCGATGCTGGTGTCGTTTCTGCCTTAGCACGACAGCTACATCGCCTTCGGGCGCTTGTTATCACCTCCTTCGCTGGCTAGGCAACTACGGACCAAGCCGAGGCGTCTGGTATGATGCGGCGCACACCTTTAGCCTGCTTGACACTGTGTCGAGACACTTGCAGCTCTGTCGCAGCTGAACAACATTTCACCGAGTGAGGGTGCATTTCGCTAGGTAGGTTACTCGTCGATAATCGGTGAGGAGGACGACATTGAACCTGGCGCTTCTAAGAGGGTCTCAACAGGTAAAAGTAGAGCGCGGAGGATGTCAACAAGGGATCGTTGTCTAAGCAGTGGTCAAGAAGATTGAGGAGGCATGGAAGACATTGTCACAGTAGCCCATACTATTGCGTATCTGTCTTATAGCTTGAAGTCCGCGTTGGTCTTCTCCCAACCGTTCGGCGTCTCTTCCCTGGCAGCGACCCTCTCTGCAAGTAGCATCTTCAAGGTCCTCGCCCTCTCGGTGCAAAGCTCGTACATCATGCTGAGGTTGACGAGCAGCGTGTGAGAAGCGCAACCGGCGTCCACTAAGCTCTCGAGGAGAGCCCTGCCCTAAACCAGCGTCAGTAGTGCACCACACAGTCGGACCTAAAAGAGACTCACCTCCTGCATCCTTCCGACATAGAGCAGACACACCGCCATGTTGACCCCAACCATCTCGTCCTCCGTCCCCTCCTCCCGCAACTCCCTCCACATCTCCAGCGCAGCCGCATATTCCCCGTCCGCCATCGCGCAGAGCGCGTCAACCACCTGTTCGCCCTTCCCGGGCAGGCCCCGGGCACAGCCCCTCGCGGCATCCGCATCCCCCAGATGCAGCCACAAGAGCGCCTTGGCGACGGCGAGCCTGCCGTCGCCGCGGTCCCTCAGGCTGCCGAGCAGCTGCGCGGCGCCGGCGAGGTCATCCATCTCGACCAGCGCGCCGGCGACGCGGACGCCGAGCTCATCGAGGCGATCCCGCCACAGCTCGGCAGCCGAGTGGTCCCCGCTCTCGCCCGCGGCGGCCAGGGCGGCACGCGCCTCGCGAGCGAGGTCGTAGTAGCTCATGACGGCGCGGCGCTGGTCGCCGTACCCAAGGGCGCGGAGGCGCACGTCGAGCACGCGCAGCGGCCAGGGGAGGGCGGCGGTGTCGCCGCCGAGGTCGGGCGGGAGGGAGCGCACCTCCTGCGCGGCGAGGGCGGTGTTGTCCGCCAGCGTCAGGCAGGCGAGGCGGACGTGCAGGAGGGAGAAGACCTGCGCCGGGTCCGGCGGCGTGGGAGCGGACGAGGAGAGGATCAGGGCCTGCGCGGCGGCTGCTGCGGCGGCGCGGTAGTGGCCTCTCGCCAGGAGTTCTGGGATCGGTGTCTCCGGGCCGGCCTGCTTGGGGGAGTTGCGGAAGGGTGCTGGGATTGCTGTTGTTGGGAGGGGGTGGTAAATTTCTGGCCGGAGCAGGTAGGAGAGGTCCGTCTGCTGTTGGCGGCGAGGTGGCGCTGGTGAGCGCGAGGGAAAGGGAGAAGAGGCCCCTGAGCGGATCAGAGGGGAGGATGGAGGATTGGGGTGTGTTAGACGGGAAGGAGTTGCTGGAGATAGGAGTGCTGGTGGTGGTGCGCTGTTGAACGTTTAGATGGTCTGTCTGATGGGGTGGTATGGAGTCTAACGTGAACACTCACTCGTCGGCATCGAGAGGACCTTTAGTAGAGGACCTCGGTCGTGTCGCTACCGAATAATCAGATCATATACTATGTACTGCTGGACAAGGAGACTCCAGTCACCTCTGACAGCTGATCGAGTGCGGGAGTGGCCTTGTGCCGCTGAACGTTGCGGATCGTCCATGTCTGTTGTTGTGCGAAGGTAACCTTATTGGGGAATGCTTGATGGAGATCAGATGAGATTTCTTAAGGCATGTATCTATAGTCAACCTTAGAAGATGATGTTCCCTCAAGGTGTGCGTGCATGTGCAAGGTTGTCGGGTCTGTCGTCCCTCGATGATGAGACGGTACGAAGTAGGTACTTAGGTACCTTATATTATAGTGGGTCACTTGCAAGTGAGATACGTAAGGTACGTACCGATGGAAGATGTGGGTCTTGTGCGAGCCCACTGCAGCTTATTTCAGCTGCTCTGGCTGCTGCCACCTGGCACATATGTCTAGAGGAACATTAAATCCTTTAATGTCAAATGCTATCGCGCCTTGGGCTTCTTAATCTATCAGCCGGAGCTCTCTCTCTACCACAGTTCGCACACGTCTCGGTGGCCCACTGCTTTTCCCTCCCGGCCATCGAGTCAACCTCGGTCGTAGCCGTGCTGTCCAATCTCTCCCTGCCTCTGCTCTCGTTCCATGACACACTCTGGGATCGTCGTCCTGCCAGCCTTTCCAGGTCGGCCCGAGACATGGTTTCACCGTCGTCTCTGTCGAGCGCCTCGCCTACGGGGCGCTTGGAAGACTCGAGCCCAAAACATTGCTGCCAGGTGATTGAGCACGAAAACCTGGCCTCGTTGGGTCCGCTCCGCGAGCCGCGGTGCCGTTTCCCACTGGGCACTGCTGACAGGCTTGTGCTCCCCGACGTCGTCCTGGCAATGGTCGCAATCAACTCTGCTATCGTCATTTCGACAAGGAGCTTGATCAGGAAGAACAGTGCCTGGAACTGCATGTATCTGAGGAGCGAGTCAGTCAACCCGCGCGCGACACGGAACCGAACCGAGTGGGGGTGGGTTGACATACATCAAGTCATTCGGAAGAGACATCGCACCAATGATAACCACGTCAAGAGAAATTGAGAAAACCAACATGGCAATGTTGAACTTGAACAAGACATCGTACTTTGTGAGTCCGTTGGAGATCAATTCTGACCTGATCAGCCACATGAAGTAACCGTTGAGGCCGAGCTCCAACGTCAGGAACATGACCTTCTCGGTCCGGTCCCATATCTGGTTGGCCCTCATTATCGCCGGGTTGGCATGCAACTGGGCCGGAATCCAGATGCAGAAGACGCTGACATTGATGATGCCTATGAAGACAGCGATCATCCACTTGAGTTTCCGGACTCTCGGGGGGTTGAACATGATCAGGGATACTCTGTTGAAGATGATCTGTGTGATGCATTGCAGCTCGAACGCCCAGAGTATTACTAACAAAACACCAAGATGTTAGCTACCGGCCCGACCTAGACAGAGGGTGGGGTTTCTCCGTACGCATCCCGAATAGATACCCGAAGCTAACAAGCCTCATAGTTAGTGGAGGACAAATCCCTGCAAGGGACCAAAAGAGGCGCGGCTTGCCTTCGACGGATAGGTTCTTCCAGAAACATCCAGCTCATGAGCGACAGTGCAAGGCACGATGTCCACTCAAGCCAGACCATGACGATGTACGCATTGACCCTGCCTGAGCGGTGCCAGCACATATATGTCTGTTTGCATGCTTTGATGCACGTGAAGGCAGCACATGCCCACGTAAAGCCGAGAAGCAACGTTGCGACGTCCAGCGCCATCGTCACTCTCCGTCGTCAGGCCACAGCAGTACAAATTCTGGGAAGAACTTGTGCGGAGAAACTCGATACCCGGTTGATGGCATGAGGAGATTTGAGTCAAAGACTGGCTTCGATGAACCACTCGGAATCCCGTGCTATATAGAAGAGGTCGAATTCTGTGCAGAGGAGCCGTTGGGATGCGCAGTTAGGATGAACGGATGCATACTGGAAGTCCAGAACAAGGTTCGAACACGAGATAATAAATATATGGTCGGTAAGGACCCACGGCCCCAACATTTGGCATGCTCATCTCAGCCTTGCCAGAGCTGGTGCCGCCGTCGAGACACAACCTCGACGCAAGCCTGAGCCTGCACCGCTGCTGTCTTGTTGCAAGTTTTACGTCACATATGGAGCGACCCGGACGTCAGGAGGTTTGCTTGAATCGCGGTACAACGCCGAACTACGATCTCTCTCGATCTACTCCACTACTCCTGATTAACTCAAAAAATAGAGTTCGGACTAGCAGGACTGGATGCACAGGGACTGCGACGTTGACTGAGTCGGAGCTTCGCGAAGCTAGGAGCAGCTTCTCCTGAGTTCACTCGGACATCGATCTCCGAGGTTTCCCTTTCGACTGTTTCCTTGATAATGTCGTTAAAGAAAGTGCTTTGGATGAGAGAGGTATACACAAGAAGCGGGCATCTTCCATCATCTCTCTTCCCTTTCCCCGGATGCCAATGTTTGGCCCCCACGTCAACTGGAGCAAACGAGTGTTTAGAGGAGCAACGCAAAAGGAAACCTTCTCCAGAAACAAACTATGTACAGCAGAAGAGAAGGCGAGGAGTTAAGGGGTGGAAAGAGTGACACCCCGAGGAAATCGGAAAGGCACGGCCGCTTCATCGACACACCTACGCCGGTCGAGCTTCCTACTGGCACTGGGACCACCAATCGGACCCGTAGTGGCACGTGTAAGGGGGAGCACACTGTGTCGAGCCTGTGTAACCTATCCCCCCGCACTGGCCCCATTGCGGGACGAGACTGCCGGTCGGCGTCGGGGTGGCAGTTGTCCTCGTCACGGTCACCAGCGTCGTCGTCGGCTTCGCGGTGGTGGTGGCCGTCGACGTCGGGGGCGGGGTGTTGCTGCCGCCCAGGGCCGACACGACGGAGGCCAGGTAGCCCGAGTTGGCGTACAGCTGCGACATGTCCCACATCATGACGCCGCCGAAGCTGGAGAACTGCTTGCAGTAGGCGATGACGGACGAGAGCTGCGAGCCGGACACGTACCCGCTGCCCGCTGCCGAGGCGCTGGCCGGGATGCCGAGGAGCAGCTTGACGCTCTTGTTCTTGCTTACCGTCTTGGCCCAATTGTCCCAGACGTCGTAATTGAAAGCGTTCTGCGTCGCTGCGCCGGGCTGGAAGTTTTGCACGCCGCACCAGTTGTTGTAGAACTGGATCGAGACGAAGTCGAACGAGACGGCGCCGTTGAGCATGTCGTTGTCGGCCGCGTCGGGGAACACGCACTGTGGCGCCGCCGAGAGGTAGTATTTCTTGCCACCGGCCGCCGTGGCGGCGTCCATGTTGCTGCGGAGCCGGTTGGCGAAGGGGACCATGTTCTGCGAGGTCGATTCGAGATCAAAGTCGAAGCCGTCTACAACGGCAGTCCCGAATGCTAGGACTTATGAGCCGTTTTCCTTTTCAGAGCAGGTCTCGAATTTCGAATCACTTACGCCGATTGACAGAGCTACCGCTCTGCTGGGGCCCAAACATGGCCCAGATGGTGTCGCCCCAGGTCGTGGCCGCCGAAGAGGAGGAGAAGCCTCCTTCGGTGTAGGTAGCGCCTCCGATGGAGAGGAGGATCGTCTTGCCGTACGTAGACTGGCAGGTCTTGATATCGGCTCTGGAGGCAGTCAGTATTCGCAGTGTCTCGCAGGCATCCTAACGGCTTACTCAATCTGCGGGCAGCTCAGCAAGCTCGTACCAGGGAAAGTCGTGCATTGGTCGCCGGCACTTGCGAAGTTGACTGTTGTCGGGTTCACAATGACGTTGAGGAATGCCAGGGGGATTATCTATTGTTGATGTAAGTCTTCCCTGTCCGTCTGTCACACAGTCCATTTGTGACTACGTACGTCGATATCCGCATCTGGAAGTCGCATATTAGCACGCATCAGTTCAGTTCAAGAGAGGATGGCAACATACTGGCACAATAGGTCGCAAGCCGCTGCTGAGAGCTGGCCTGGCCCGCAGAGTTCTGGCCCCAATATACTGCAATATTATCGGAGGCCCCTGAATTGAATCCTGCATAGGCGTGTGGGACTATGGAAGCCAAGCCGGCGACGGCTACAAAACCCTTGGAGAACATAACGAAAGTTGGAGTCAAAGGAGTGACAGCGAATGAATGAACGATAAAGAATGAGAGAAGGAAGAGGCGACGGCCGAAGATCAGAACCTACCTGTGATGGCTTCTTGGTGCGATGACATCCAAGGCTTCACCACCAAGGGCGGTCACCAAGACAGAGTTATATATACCGACGCAAGCATGGGCCGGATGACGAGCGCGTAGGAGACTCGCCCTTTGGAAGTCCCACAGCATGGCGGGCCGGCGGCTTGCGACGTTGCTCTCAACTGACGTTGCGGGATACGCAGGTGGCGTCTGATGCAGTCCCTCATGAGGGCGGTGGTAACCCAGGTGGTTGGGTGGGAGTGCAGGGTCGTGATAGTTACGTGACCTCTTCGCGGCGGGTGAGTGGACAGCGACTTCAGAGGGACAATCTACACCAATTTTTATAACCAGGTCGCTGGGTCGGGAGGCGGCCTGTGATGTCGAAGCAAGTAGAGTCTCATGGCTAGCGGCGTGATGGAATTCGAGGCAATCTCCGTTCGGGAGGCGGGGTGGGAGTCTGAGACAGCTGGAGCTGCTGGACACTTGAAAATGCCTTGCGATGGCTGATGTATACGCGGCATCCCCTAATGCCGAGCGGGTCACGCTCGTCGTCCACGAGAATTAGGCGTGGCAGCCACACCTGACGTGCCTGGTATTCATATTCTTTGCTTTTCGACAAGATCTCCTTCGGTCTGGTCTCCCGCAACAGGAATCTTCAAAGCATCAGTCTTCAACTGGACACGGCAGATATCTTGGTACCCCACGACCAGAAGAGCCGCGTCCGGGCGCTAAATCTTATCGAGCCCTAGCATCAATTTCGGTCAAATTTCGTACAGTGGTGAATTGTCGCAGGATTGGAGGCTGCCTGTTGACCCCTTGCAGCTCCAGCTTCCCGTCCTGGACTAGAGCACCAGTCCCGGCCAATGGCGCCTCATAACAGCATGCCACCACTGTAAAACTGACAGGAAACAGGGCTTCTGGCCAGCGCAAGCAGCCCTGTAACCCGCACGTGGTGCATCCTGGTGATTACCCCTGAGTGCTCGGCAAGTTGCACCAGATCAGATCTCCAGATGTCTGTTCCGCGACATTGTGGCATGGGATGCGCCATGGACGGCAACATCGCACCGTGCCGAAAAAAGCACTCACACAGAAGTGCCGGACGCAGTTATCTTAGCTGTCCGCACCGATAACGGTCGGACGCCATACTCGTTCTGGCATTGAATGCGCCTCCGGGTTTCGTAACGTTACAAAGTTGATCTGATCTCAGGAGTGGTTGACAGCAACACCACGTCGATAACCCCCCGTTAGACTGCAGGAAGATGGCGATTAGAGGAAAATGGTAGATAACTCTTTCGCCTTTGTCGTCTCCTCCTCCGCCAGCAAGAGTATGTTGCCAATGTCACATGATAGCCTGACGAGCAAACGTGAGATCACTACCAGTTCTGTGTGGTCGGTTCTAGGCTATGGGCTGCTGAGATCAAGAATAGAAGACTTACGCCCGATTTCGTTCCCTGATATCTGTCAAAGCACAGACAAACGAATAACATCGCTCGCGATGTCATCTACCAATCCCAAGCAAACCCAGCTTCACGTATCAATGCGCCCCAAACCTTAGACTCCTCAGTCTGTTGTCTTTCCGACTCCTCGGCAACAATACCACTATTCGGACCACCACTATCCCAAACAGGGGTCTTAGCTGCGGATCGTGGTGAGGGAGGTGTCCATGTTGGACAGGGCTTCGCGGATGAAGCTGATGTCTAAACCACCAGCCCACGCTGTGGAAGCCCAACGGCCGTTGTTGGCAATTGAGGGTCGACGTCCATGACAAAGTCACACTCGTTCGCAAGATGTTGGTCGTTGTAGTCCTCGCAAGCCTGCGAGGGCTAGAAGCCTACTGGAGGCCGTACACCCACTATGACCACTGTACCGGCGAGCCAGCTGCGAGACTCGCTGCGAGAGCAGTACTAGCTGGGATACATGCATCGAGTCGGAGACAGCGCAAGTGCTCGTGCAAAGCGCGAGCCGTAGAAACAGGACTTCGCAACCGTTATAGGTTTCCGTCGAGGTACTTCATCATGACAGCCTCTTTGCAGGATACGCTCAGGTACAGAACGCAACCGTGATAGTAGGTACAGCTGCCACGAGCAACAGCGACCACAACAGCTGGACCGGTCTCGTTCTAAGCGCAGAACTCCTGCTGCTGGTATCCTGACCCGAGAACTGGACCTTGAAGTCGTAGGTTAGCCCAGCAGGTGTGCACGCCGTCCCGGCAGCGCACTGCATGACGACGCTCCACTTCCCTGCTGCGCACCGCTGCCACGAGTTGGTCATGCAGTTCCATTGCCCTTCTGACCCGGGGCAGGACGATCCTGGCGTCTGCTGATCGCGCTGTACCAGACTTTGGCCTGGTAAGAATGATTCGGCGGTGTGTGTCGCCGGGCTTTCCATGATATGTCCTTGCGGTTGGCGATGCAGGTTGTCTGGGTTGCGAATGTCTGTGACGGGGGTAGTTGCTGGCCTTGCTGCTGCATATTGAGCAAACATGATGGAGAGGAAGAGGAAGAGGAGCGATAGGGTGAGTGCATGTTGTCGAGCTTGTCGTGTTGCCCTTGTATATGCCCTGCTTTTGGGTGCCATTTGTTCGACTTAGACTAAGCTAGGGGGAGCGGTAAACACAGAGATAACCGAGTATGCAACTTCAAGCAGGATCAGGGACGTGCTGCGCTTTTATATCAGTCTAATGCCCAGCCCACGACCATGTTTCTCGTTTGTCAAGAGAATCAGCGTAGTGAAGCAAACTGCCGGTGAAGAGCTAAAACCTTGCACATTTGTCTGGACCTCTGCCACACTTATGGCACCGTCTTGTACTTATACCAATGGAAGCTTTCGTGTAATTTCACAGCGGTTGTCAAAGTTTCCAGTTCCGTTGTTGTGCAGACATGGAGGCATTGCTGCCCAGTGGTGGGTCGCCCAACGACCTAGCAATTTGCAACATGGATTTGTTGGCGGCGAAGAACGTGGTGATCCGCTATTGGAGCGCTGTGACGGATGGCGAAGACTCGACAACACAAGCGCATCTATAGTCTGGTCTAAGCATATTTCGCGTTCGACCTTCTTGGGCGGTCAAACCGGGGAAGAATCAGGTCTCGCGGTCGCCGAGGACTATAATGCACGGGCTGATAGCCCTTGTAGCCCTTGGACGGGACAGATTTCTGCGCGTCGTAGAGATGTAGGAAAGGATGAGGTCGAAAGAGTTCGACGTCTTCCCACTCGCTGGAGCTCATACCAACCAACTTGACGGGTCGACCATCCTGGTTTCGTACGACGCTCCAAGCAAATGCGCCGACCATGATATATCTCAACGCTGACGACTGGCGCACAAGATTGGTGAGAAGCACCACGTCCGGTTCCGAGAAACTGGTTTCAAGGTCCCACTGGTTCGGTGCGAACGGTTCGAACACCACTCGCCGCAGGCGGAAGACCTTCAGCCTTGGCAGTTGGGCGATCAGCTCACCGTAGACCTTGCACTCCTGGTCTGTGTCCGAGATGAAAGGGACAAGCGTCAGCCCCTCCAGTTGACTCCCACACGCCACGATGTGGTCGATAGCCTGCTTCTGGCTATGGTTATCGTAGTCCAGGTCGACCTCCAACTCCCTTGGTCGCCACCCCTGGCGCAGCAGGCCTGCCACCATTCCACACCGCGCGGTTTGCCTACCATAGCTGATGGTAATCTGCCCACCGTAGCCGTGCGGAACAGCGACGTGCTCTTGAATCCACTTAAAGACATCATCATCCAACTGTGTCACCCAAATTCGACGGAGTTGAGGCGCCCGCTCTTTTGTAAATGTTTCCCAAGCGAAGCCTTGGGCCAATAATCGCATAAATGAGTAATTCCGATTATAAACATCGGTGGAGTGACGGTAGTTGTCGACACTCAGCTCTTCTAGAGCGGATAGATCGATTAGTTTCTCCAGGTATAGGGCAGCTGGATGGTCGTGATAAGGCGGAATACCCCCAAGGGCAGTAGCCAACACTCTGTCCAACTCCCCGAGCGCTGCCGCGATCTGGTATCGGCGCTTCATGCTGTGAAGCTGAGTCTGCGGCCCAAGCTGCAGGCGTCGGAGTTTCAAAGGCTTGCCGCCTGCTTCTTCATAAGACTCGCAAAGGTCGGATATGAAGTTGAGAGGATTCCAACGCTCATTGATCTCCCCTGCATCCCAGACGTTAAGCCAGCAGTCGAGCCCGAGTTCCCTAAGCTGTGGTGCTGCAAGCAACATGCTCACAACATTCTGCCCTGATACAGCTCCATCGGTCCTGATTTCGGTCAGAGACAAGCTTGTCAACTTTGTGAAAGTGCCGAAGTTCAGAGCAGGCTCCGGGCCGATCAGCTTCGCTGGGAAAAATGGCTCTTGTCCCCGTTCCTGGAGCGGGTCCTCGCACTCGAACGACAGAGACTTAAGCCCGGGATATTTGAATGTTATCAGATGAAGCAGATGCACGTCTCCCGCCGTGGTAACCCTATATCTCATTGTCAAGTCGGACCCATTCTCTAGACAGATATCAGTGCAATCAGGCACACACTCACTCGAGGTGCTCTAGGTTGGGAATCTTGCTCAGCAATCTGTCAACGATCTCCAGATTGCGGGTGTCGTCAAAGGTGTCGCCAAACCCGACCCTCAGTTCCCGGACATGTCGAACGTTCGGATTCCTGTCGATATTGATGTCGTATGCGGGCCCTCTTGGAGGCCAGCGGTCGTCACAGACCTCACAATGAGGAACGGAATTCGTTATTCCATCTGACCCGTCCGACTTTGCACCTTCTTCAACTACTTTTTCAATGTCCGAGTCGCGCTGACTGCCGTAGTAGACTGAGTAGGTGGCCACACTCCTGTAAAGAAAAGGCGTGAAGCATGCGTTGAAGAGCTTGCTGGTGAGACAGAGAGCATACAAGAGCTGGGTGCTTTTGATCTTTCAGAGCCAGCACTGTCAGCGAGCGATCTCCGCCGATAAGGAGGTCACGCAAGCTTGGTTCCAGGGATTAGATTCACTCACGTTCGCCCCAAGGCAGTGCAACAGATCATCGTTACAAGCGAACTGCTCCATGGCCACCGTCCTATTCCCCGCTAGGTATTAGGAATGCCGAGAGACCGCCATGGACTGCTGAATCGCGTCTAGGACATCACGGCTAAGTAGCGCGTGATGATGATGAGGCTGACAACAGGTTTCCGGTCAACGATTATCGTTGCTCGTTTTGACGAGGTAATCGCCGCCCCACTTTGGATCTTGCCTGCATAAACTGCCGGTGGTAGTCATCGGCTTGCAGCCTCGTACTGTACGTACAGTACAGCATGCTGGCTCTTCCCGACACCAGTTCATAGGGTACCTTCCAGTACCAGAAACCTCAGTACGTGACTGTACATTATTCAGCTTCCATTTCTTTCGAGGAGCAGGGTGGATCCTAAGGTACCGAACTCTGTACGTATTGTCGGGTGTGCTCATACCCTCCCAGCCAGATAAGGTACCTGGGTACCTTAGATGCATCAAACGAACCAGAGTATATGCACTGGGACAAAACACCACCCCAACTACATGCAGGGTAGGAATTCTTCAGCAAAAGGAAAAGGAAAAGAAAACGTACAACATCAGGGATTCCCCGGTGGTCACCCACCCGAGTACTAGTCTGACGATTACTGGCTTATCTATGGGAGAGCGGACGGGATCCCGAGTTCTCCAGTATCTATGGTCGTACGTGTCAGGTTACCACGTCAAAGGAGGTTATTAGTGTCATGAAATGAAGAATACTAGTTCTATCCAACACATATACCCCTTAGCTCAGCTCATAGCGGAAGTCCAGGATGACGGGCATACGGCAGCGGGCGATCCATGTCGGAATCACTCTCGTTCGGGCTGACATAGACCTTTCAGAAGCTATACACATTATTGATATCGTAAAAAAAACATAAAATCAACAGACCTTCCGCTAACCCAGTTACCGAGCAACCTCAATATCCCGGTCTTCCTGCTGGACCGTAACCCCGTGGCCGTCCTTGTGCTCCCCAACAGGGGTAGGAGGCCGGGCGTCATGCAGGTGCGCTGCCGGCTGGCCCATCATCTGCGCGCCCTTGTCGACGTGGTTGGCGCCGCCGAAGAGCACATCAATCTCCTCGAGCGACACCTGCTTCGTCTCCGGTATGAAGAAGAAGACGAAGATGGCGAGAACGAAGTTCATAGCCATGAAGAAGAACAGACAGTTCAGCCCCTCGTTGGCGAGGAAGGTGGGGAAGAACTGCTGGAAGATTGTGTTTGCGACCTAGAGAGATGTTAGTCTGATGAGAATAGACGAGGGTCGAGAGATCAAACGCACATTTTGGCACTGGCTTGCCATGCCAACGGCCTGCGCGCGGACGTTCATGGAGAAGACCTCGGCGGTCCAGATCCAGGTGGTAGCGCCCCAAGACGGCTTGTAGAAGAAGATGAAGAGGAAGAGCAGGAAGACGATGGCGATACCGACGGGCTGCGACTTGGTGCCATTGACGGTAGGGGTCTTGAGGCCGACGATGGGGACGATCATCATACAGATGCCCATGCCAATGGCCCCGACGATGAAGAGCCACCTGCGGCCGAAGCGGTCAGCGGTCCAGGCGGCGTTGAGGGTGAAGAGGATACCGAAGGTGGCGTTGAGGGCGTTGATCAGGTTTATGGTCTGCGTCGAGGTCCAGACCTTCTTGTAGATGGAGGTCGAGTATGAGTTAAGCGTGCCCTGGCCGGAGAGCTGCTGGCCGACGTTGAGCACGAAGGCGAGGTAGAGACGCTTGCGGACCGAGGGATCTTTGAACAGGGCGCTATAGTTGTGGCTGATGGCCTCCTTCTCGTACTCGATTGCCTCGCGAATGGCCAGGACTTCCTCTTCCACCTCCTGCTCGGTCTCGCGTATTCTGCGCAGGGCGGCCTTGGCGGCTTCAATATTGTTGTTCTTCTGGATATGCCACCGGGGCGACTCGGGCTGGAAGGGAAGGAGGACCATGATGATGATGGGGATCATCATCTGGAAGATGACGACTATCCTCCAATCCCACTCGCCGAGGGTCGAGCGATGTAGCGAGGCCCCATAATTCAACCAAAAGGCAAAGAACGAGCTATTCACGTGTCAAATCGAATCAGCTCTGCTGCTTCAAGGGCTAAGGGGAATAGGGCAGGAGTAAGGAGTTAGGGACAGGGGGTTTTACCCTACGGAGTAGAAGACCTGCCACATGGTCATAATTTTTCCTCTCTGGTGGCTTGGAGCCATTTCCCCGATGTATATGGGGCCAGCGGTGAGCGCCATACCCTGTCCGATGCCAATGAGAACGCGTCCAGCGATGAAGGCCCCGAGCTTGTGCCTCGGGGCAAAGGCCTGAATCAAGGTGGCAATGACGGTGATGAAGCATCCAATTCCCATTCCCCATCGTCGTCCCAGGTAGTCTGCGGTAGGGCCACCGAAGAAGAAGCCGGCAACAATGGCACCGATTGTGTAGGCCGTGTTGATCAAGCCGATCAGGTATGTGTCTCGTTTCTGAGGGAGCCAAAGTCAGTCGGGTTGGTATTTAGGGTTAGGGGTACGTATGGATACAGAACTCACCGTATTGAGGTCGAAGAAGTTCAACCAGTTATTTGACGACTGGATGGAGTTGAAAACGGAGGCGTCATAACCATACAACACCATGCACATGGCCGCCACCATGCAGATGTACCTGGTGTGAGATGTTAGCATGACTGACGGTCTCTATGCTGTGAGGCTTGTGCGGTGCCTTACCAGTTGTAGAGTCTCGTTTTGTTCACCATTTTGTCGGTGTCGCAGACGAAGACCCGTCTGCTTGGCTACCTGGATAGTTGTGACTCCTGTCGAAGGGTTTCGCGAAGAGAAGGACGGATGAAGATCACGAGAATGAGAGAAGAGCAAGAAACCAGAAGAGGACGGACGAGAGCTTATAACTTCCCCAAGGACACAGGGAGGTGTGAGGATCGTCGACTAGCGTAACTCCAGATGGATGTCAAACCGGGGCAATCAAGGCCCTCTTAACATGACTATGCAGCTCTGGGCAGAGAGTTCAACAACACAGATGGCATCTGGCAGTCTGGCAGATACCACTCTCTTGCGATTCCTCCTTAGATTCCCCCATTTCTCCGCAATCAGCACCCGTGAACGACCCCACGAAACAGAAGTCATCTTCGCTCAAAGAAGTCGAGAGTCAGGCCAAACAGCCAATGGCAAGGCGCTTCCCCGGACGCATGTGTTTTCGCCCCTCGCTTTCTTCGCCTTGATAGCGGGCAATGGCTGGGGTTTGTGGCATCCTGGCAACCTCAGCTTTGCGGAGAAATTGTGGTCAGAGAGATTCCACCAATCAGTGTTTCTCCATGGCAGCCCAAGAGCCAATGATTGACAGATGGACTCTTCCCCGGATGTGGGTCCCGCCATGTGGAGCCCGCGGCTCTCGTGCCCCAGACGGCAAGTTTACCGGGTTCAGCGTCACCGGCGGCCGGCATTTTCCAGATTGCGGCCTGACCGTCCTCTCGGATCTGCAATGTCTTTGGTTCCATGCGAGATCTGTCGCTCTCGTTGAAAATGTCACGATCAAGTGATTGTTCAGTCGGACAATAGTCACGATTAGGGACTGCGACACTCTTCTCTCCTTCAAGAACAGGAACACAAGGTGGATTGTGTTGATGATGGCAATGTGATAAGGTTCGAGACGCCCAGTGGCTTCTATGTCATTGCGAGGGGTTCCATTGTTGAGCACCTACCTGTCTCCGGAAGGAAATACATCAGGCGACAATGTCCTCTCTGCACATATCGCGTGGCCTCTGATACATATACTTCTATATGACACACATCGACCGTGGGAAGGGCAAGACTCTACAACCCGGTCGATCTCTAGCCGACGCACATCGTGGTATACGACGCCAGATGCAACTTTTCCACGTGGCGGGCCTGGACAGAATCGCAATGCACACGACGTCGTACCATGGAGGCGGAATCTTCTACGTGAGGCCACCAGAGCTCCTCGAGTGCGGGCTCCAGACGGCGCCGTATTCGGCCATGTCGTGCAAAGCTGTTCTCCGTGTTTGTGGCACCTTACGGTGGCCGGCCACCGGGGATGATGTTCCGGCGGGGATGCTCGTCTTGGCCACCATAGTCCGGGATCACGCACGCCTCTGTCTATTGCGGTTGGACGCATGCCATAATCCGTCACGGATTTGTGGTAACAAACCGTAACCGTGGCGGGCGCTAGGTCCTGAGTCTAGGGGCTCGCGTTGCTTCTCGTGACAGAGAACATACCCAATTTTCCGTCAATAAGAGCGGAGAGACATCACCCAGATTTCCACAAATGGTGGATGAGGAGTTCGTCTTGGCGGCTAAGGCTATTGATCCAGGGTTAGGGCTGCACTTGGGATCGGGAACTCAGAACATCAGAGAACCAGAGAATCGACAAAATTTTGTCGTGGATGGGAGTGATAGATGGGTCGCTTGTGACACCGCGGTCGGATCTCTTTGAGATAGGCAGCTATCGAGGACCTTATTCGCCTAGAACAAGCTACGGAGTGTTTTGCCAAAGTCACTTGGGTGCCCCTATCTCCCCCTTTTCCGAATCGTACTGTACTTTGCGAGACCTGGGATATCTGAACTCGCAGATGCCTGTACTGTTTACTTTACCACGTCGGCCGCCAAACGGAGTTCATTGCATGGCTCAGTTACGACGACTCAACGGGGAGAAACCAGTACCCAGTCCTGCAACTCAGCATGTCTACGTCGTTCTCAGCATTCTTTCTCAGCAACAGCAATGTCCGAAGGTATTTTCGTCTTCTCGTCCTAAGGAAAGGAACTCAGCAGCCGGACATGGTCCCAACGCAGCTTGACTTGTCCAGCTCGCCCTTCCTTGAGAGCCCTCCTGAGCATCTATATGACATTTATGCCTCACCTGGTGGCCTCTTTGGGCAGATTCACTGACAATACTTTGCTTCCATGCTGAAACCCGAACATTCAGGTCTAGAATGGCATCCCTTGATCGTGTCCTCGTTGCCCACTATAACCGACCCAACAATCAACTTGTCGAGATGCTGCGTCCAACACGACTAATGCGCAATCACGAAGAGGGGAGAGGCCAGCAAGAGACGGCACGGCGATAATGCAAAATTTATATATACGGAACGACTATAGGAAGGAAGGAGAAAAAGGGACAAAGTCCGTCCATCCAGGTCAGAACTATGTACAATTGAAGAAAGGCTCGGCCCCAATTCCCTCGAAACGAGAAAGGGAGAGAATCTCGAAGCCAAGCGAAAAGGTGCTTCTGATCATAGAGATACATGATGCAATGCAGGGTGATTTTCTTCGACAAACACTCCGCCACGGCGACCCGTCATTCCGAACGAGACGGGCCTCGTCATTTTTATGGTCCCATGTTCCTCCCTCTGTGGTCTGCTCACTCCCCGCGGAGAGATACGTAACAAGGAGCGAGCGGGCGCAACCCCTTTACAAGCACTGCGAGTAGTACGGGTTGGAGACCGTGCACTTGTACGGGCTCTTGCAGGTCGTAGGGCCGGTCCAGCCGATACCGCCGCACTGGGCCCAGTGGTCGGCGCCGCTGGTCGAGCCGCCGCCGGGCGCGGAGCTGGTGGAGGTGGGGCGAGTGCTGGTGGTGCTGGTGCGGATCGTCGTGGAGCTGCTGGGGCCGGTGCCGCCGCCGCCGGGCGTACCGGTGAAGGTGGAGTTGATGGGGCCGACCTTGATGTTGGAGTAGACGACGTTAGAGTTGGGGACCTGGGCCTCGACGTCGGCGGGGACGCCTGACGTGGTCGGGCAGGTGCCGCGGGCCGCGCCGGGCTTGGTGCTGTCGGTCGGGTAGGTGGAGTCCAGCCACAGCATGTTGACTGCGTGGTCGTCCCAGACGGACATGACGAGGACCATGCCGGCCTTGAGGGCATCGCCCATCTTCGAGAGGCCACCCTTCTGCGCGAAGACGTTGGTGTCGCCGAAAGCCGTCTTCTGGGCAGAGCAGAAATCGGTGGTGATGGAGTTGCCGCTGACGCCGGCGATCTTGGACTGCGAGTTGGGGATGACCTTGCCGTTCTGGACGTAGAACCGCTTGATCTCAGAAAGGTTGCCGTCGGAGCCGGTGAGGAACTGGGTGACGACGGTGAACTTGGAGCTTGTGTCGACCGTCAGACCCTTGCCGTAGAAGCCGGTGTCGCCCATGCGGTAGCTATGTGTCTCTATTAGTCTCACGGTTGCGAAGATCATTGTAGGGGTGCCCTTTACCTGTTGAAATCACAGCCGTCTGGGTCGCAAACACCAGCATAGCGGTCAGAGCTGTAGGTTCCTCCGCAAGAGTCACCCGAGCACATCGACTGGCCGATAGTTGTACAAGGGTGGGGAGTGTACGCAGCGGCGACGTTGTTAGCCTCCCAGATGTCCATCTCCGAACAGCAGGAGCCGTGGGTGCCAATGCCGGCGTTGGCATCGTTGGTGGAAGGAGTCCAGCCCTCGACGTTGGCCTGGCCATTGATGAACTTCAAATCGCGCGGGCACTGGCTGTCGCAGTAGCCGGTACCGTACTTGGCACCAGCCTTGTTTCCAGTGTACTTGGAAGTGCCACCGTCAGCGTCCATGCTGACGAAGTAGAGGGCACCATTGAGACCGCAGCCCAGGTTGGAGACATCTACGTCGAAAGTGAACTCTTGTCCGAGCAGTTGGAACACTAGAAGACTCGTTAGTCACGAGAAGTTCGCGACGGGGGCACTTGAACAAGCCTGACTTTGATATTTCGTATCAGTCTCCATGAGGTACAGCCGAGAACCGATGTTCTTCGAGTATGACCCCTGGGTGACGAACTTGAGGTTCAAGGCGTTACCGCTCGTGGTGGCACCATAGGTACCAGCATAGTCAGAGCCATCAACGCAGCACTGAGCAGCGCAGGTGGTATCTGTACTGCAGTAGGTGGTGTTCCACTTGTTGCCGTCGTAACAGTTAGTGGCGCTGTTGAGCTGGTGAAGCCATCGCCAGTTGGCATCGATGGTGACTTGACCAGCAACTGAAGTGCAGCTACCTCCGGCGGCACACTTAGACCATGTCAGGGCGGGATGGGTCTCGGCGGTGAGTGTGCAGGCCTGCTGGGCGCTGGCGGCCGCCACGAGGGCGGCAAGGGTAGCGAACTTGGCGTACATCTTCACTGTCTAGACTTGGTTGAACCTGTGAAGAAGCGGCGTGGGCTGAGTGGGATGGAGAGTGAAGATTCCTTGGGGAACCCGGGTGCTCGACTTATATACATCATCAACATACAGAATGGCCCCAGCCATTCCGCCACTTGAATCATCCAAGCTAGGGACGGCAAGTAGGAGACAGGAACTTCGGCCCAGGGCAAGTCGCGGTGGCTCATCTTGCCAAGAACACAGCCAATGACCATGACCAGATGTTGTGGGCGTGTCTGTCTGGCAGCTCCATCGATATCAGGCGGCACCCGGGCCGCAAGTTTCCTCCTAGATCCGGACTGACGATCGCCACGACCAAGGGCGGTTAGGGCAGCCAAGGTCGGCCCTCATACTGTGGATCTGAACAGGGACCAAGCAACTGTTGATGATGAAGAGGCGGATGGTCAAGAGCTGCGGCGGAGGACCCCGCACGGCGGGTTTGGGGTAAGGGCTGTTGTAGTGTGGACTGTGATATTTGGAGACGAATTGGGAGATCTATGGTCGTGAGATCAGACCGGGCCACGCACGAGCGTCGATGTGACGCGCCAGGTTACTCCAATGCAGGACGGGTGCAGTAGTACGAAAAGAAAGGAGGGTCCAAATGGGGAGAATAGATTAAGATGTGGCCCAAGATGGTCAAGACGGCGTGGAGTCTCGCTGAGGTCTCTCGTTCCTGGAAAGGTGGCATCACGGAGGCTCTCCGCCGAGTGCAACGACAAGTCCAGAAATCCAGGGTTTTGGACAGGGCAAGTCTGGCAGGTGATGTTCCCTTTTCCGCGAAAGAAACCTTGGGGCCTGCTCTTCTACCATGTTCCTCACTTCTCGCTGCTGCGTTCCGAAATGCCGTCAGTGTGTTCAGAGACTTCGCCGTTGCGTAAGTTTTGTTTCACATCTGGCAATGGAATCGTCAGCTGAGGACAGTCAATCCCAACACAAGGGTGTTTCTTCACAGTCTAAGGACCTAAGCTGATTGGAGCTTAGTCTAGAGGCTCTCTGGAATAACCCCAGATTTTGCAAGGATTTTTCTCAAGAGCCGTCGCTAACAAAACGGCCAGAACGGCCAAGCCGATGCCAGCCAGCTAGGGTTTCCCCGCTGATACCCCGCACGGCTATTCCTCATGTGGAGTCCGACAAGAGATGCGGCCGACTTCGAGGTTGGGGATTGAGTTCATCTCTTAATGGATTGTCGCCCAGAGGCCGGTTTTGAGATCCGATCCAAATTCGCACAGATAAAACTAACAGAAAAAGATCTGGTTCAGCAACGAGATGCTCTTCTTTGGCCAGACGGCTTTGCATGACGTTGCTTCATATCAGCAGTCAAAGTGGCTATTTTGGAGAGTGATCGGTACCGGTTCTGAACCCGGATGGCGGGCCAGCCAAACCAGGAAACTCGAAAGTGGACAATTTGCCCATATTGTCGCTTCATGCTCGCAGAAGCTTGAATGTCTTCGGTTGAAGGGGCCTCGGCCCCCTTGCAATATCGAGCCGTGTCTCCACCACTCGACTGCCTCTCCCCCATCGGGTACTAGCGAACTCAGAACTTGGCCTGCATCGCGACTGATATCTGCTGTCTACGCACATCTCCCATGCGGTTCATGTATGTCAAACAGTGTATCTCGGAAGAGGCATTGGCAATCCCCCCGACAACCGATATCTGTCTCGAGACGGAAGACCATCCCGCTGCTTTGCATAAGCGACTCTCAGCCCCTTTTGATGTGTGAGACGTAGACAGTCAGCCACATCTGTCCAAAGACTCCACAGAGGCTCCTCACTGTTGTGGAAACGCACAGTCACCAATGCTCGCGCTACTTCCAACTGTAAAGCTCCCAACAATCACTGTTCAGGTGCCAACGACTTTCCGAAGATTCCGTGATCCACGAGTATGGACCTTTTTCTGCTGGCCCTCAGGGTCCAGTCCCCGTTCACAGCTACTGCGATAATACCTCAAATCCCGGTTCTGGAACCACTGATGTCGATTTGGCCACAAAAAGAAGCGTGGTGTGAGCCTAGAACAAGAAAGAGCTTGCAAAACTAATGAACTAGTCGACACAGAATTCGGATTGGATTGGATTGTGTAGGTTTGCCCTGGCTTTCTATCGCTAATACAATCTTTGTTCAACACGGGCATTGTTACTCAAGATGTTGCTGTTAAAAACGTTGACAACAACTGTGAGGGAATAATGCCTTTATCCAATCTATGGTCAGTAAACCACGATGTAAGATGAGAATAACAGACGTATTATAGATGGATTAATGCCTTTGTCCCTTACAATCTCAATGGCTCTCTAAAGAGACTCGCTGACGAACAAGAACAATGCTCTGTCAAGTAGTGCTTGGAATATAAAAGAACATGCACTCCACCCAGAGGCTGAAGCATATCCATCTCGAAGTAAGTACAACACTCACCATTCAACTGAACAAACCATAAAAGCTCAGCCATCAGCCTCACTCTTCCCATCATCTGCGGATCGAACCACAACAGGTCTCCTCTTCATTTATCCACGAAACTCACTACACTCTAACATCAGCTTGTCAAAATGGCCTGCTACATGTTGATCTTGACCACTGTCGCCTTGGCGCATGTCACCTCTGCCTATCCCGTCAATGCCGTGGCAGATGACGGCGGGCGATCGGACCTTGCGCAGTCGAATGCCGCAAACCGCGATCCGGGGTTCCGGCAGCGCATGGGCACCTTCATCGGGTGGTCTGTTCTGGCGCTTTTTATCGTCACGGGAATCGGCCTGGCCACCTGGGCCATCATCCGAGCCCGTAGGCACAAGGAAGAGAAGTATGGCACCAAAGAGACGGAGCCTATTCAGATGGTGAACCGGGAGGCTGTGACTGTGACAAACCGCGCGGCTGAGAATGTTTAAGGAAGGTAAGTCTTGCGACGGTAAGTCATACTAACCAAAGTTTAGGCCCATTGCTCGAGTAAGAGTCACTGTACCAAGAGAGAAGTGTTTTACATTGGGGTTGGGATTTCTTTAGATAAACAAATTGAAGAGATGTTATACTCGATTTTTGCTGCAGTGGCACATTTATGACAACATGTGATTACGATGCTTAGTACATACTGGGCACAGCTGGCAACTTGCAAAGAAAGACTCTACGTAGATACTAAAACCGCCAGAATATTATATAAACCCAATTTTATCGGTGAACGTATCTACTGACACGACATATGTGTGACTGACCAATAGGCAAATGCAGATTTCATAGGGCAGGTGTCGGAGTTGGAGAGCCCATGAAGGGCGAGAGCAAGTAAAATGGAAATATACGTTATGTTGTGAGGTAAGGTCACAACCTTTTCCTAGCTTTTTACAAAATGGTGACTGTTCTTCGTTCCCAGCCATCAGCGAGACTCTCTGGAATAGAAGCATACCCAACGCGGCGGTAATCCTCCGCCTCACGAGAAAGTGGTTCAAGCACCAAGGCCGACACTAAGACCCGTTTGTCTTCCTCTTGCGTCAGTCTGCCAATCTGGACATATATGGCGAGTGTGTCCAAAGAGGGCCCAAGCCCCGGCTCGTCAACCGCAGCTGTGTCGTGGAAGCATAATATTCGATCTCGTGGTGTGGTGTCTTGTCCGTCTACTATCAACGCAGTTGTTGAGTCCATGCTCTGATCTCCGAAGAAGTAATCTCTTGGCTCTGCTGCATTGTTAACTCGTCGGATAGGCGCAGTCAGGGTGAGGTGGCCGCTCGAGACCCGGCCGAAAGGATCTGGTCCGCTGGGGACCACCACCACGTCATCGACGCATGCCACCCAGGTTTTGTCTTTCCAAGTTCCATCCACCGACACATTTTGCATCACGAAGCCCAATTTAAGGGAAGCCCATGACCATGACGGGGCCGTATATGCCTTGGCTCGCTCCGCGCCGCCGGGAGTATACCAGAGGATATCTTCAAGAATATTCTTCCTCCAGAGTCCGGCAGCGTAGCTGTCTTGCAGATGGTTTTCCATCTCCTTCGCCAGTCCCGAGATTGCCGGAAGGTTGTCAGCGACGTAGGTCAGCTTCCGCGTCGTGTACTCATGTATAACGCCCGTCCAGGCGTGCCGCGGACTACGTTTGAATTTTCTGACGACGGGATGTTTTGGTTCATACTGTGCGAGGTCTTGCTGTGATAGGCATATATGCTTGAGAGACTGCATCTCGTATGGCGTCCGCTGATTGTCGTTTGCTGACGCCAGGTATTCTTCGGTCTGCACGATTGAAAGACATTCCCATCTGACCGAGGTATTTGCAAATCGCAACACGCGTGGTGATAAAGCCTCTTCTTGAAGTGTCCATCCGCGGTCAAGAAGTGGTCCGTTGAAATCCTCAGAGTGATGATCTCGATAGAGAGGGTAGATGACTGCGTCAACTCTACGCGATTCCCACCGAACTGGCAGAGCTAGGGAGTATCTGGATGAAGATCTGCCTTCGTTCGCGCTATCAAAGATACCGCAAGTGCTGTCACGGGCGTTGTCAGCGGCGATTGTAAGAAGACAGTTTCGGTAAACATCCCGCATGGTCGCGGATTCAGCAACCCAGTCATCGGGGTCGTCCTGAATAATGCATATAGAGTCGATCCACAGGTATCGACAGCCCAAGACCCTCGTCAGGGTAACGGCGTCCCGGAACAAGGCCGGGAGCAAATCCAACGGTATTGACGCCTTGTTGGGCTCTAGGGTTGCTATCGTAGTCGAAAAGGGTCTGATCTTGCCCCAACAATGACTCAGAGTGACCCAGTTACCTGTCGTTCCCTTCGAGATGAAGAGAAATGGATCACGACTGCCATCTGATGGTCCGACATCTATTACGCGCGTAGGTAAAGGCGCAAGACGTGGACTTCGCGCGCAGCAGGTTTTGTGCTCGGCCAGACAGCCGGAAAACCAGGTTGCATACAAGTTCAGGCACTCAGGTGAAGCGGTGTCCAGGGATATTCGCCGTCCGGGTATGAATGGCGCCAGGGGGCTATCTGAAGCCGAAGTCAGGATCGGACGGAAAATACCGTGGGGACATCATTACCATCTTCTACGAACAAAGCAAAGTAGCACAAGGTACGTTCGATACCTGGATTATATGGATAAGAATCCACCACGCCGGGCTGCCAGAATCGGATGTGGTAGAGACATTCTGCGGTCGAATAGTATTTGTCGTACTGTAAATATATCTGCGTGGACGTTGTGTACTTTGTGCCTTGGTCGGCAACCCTCTGCTCGCTCAACGACTCGAGGTGTCTTGTGGTTGCGGCCTGTATAGCGCGACAGAACTCGCATCCGTTCTCTGCGGACCTGCACAGTTCGGCGAAGCTGACATGGTGGCGGCAGCCCTTCTCTGAGAAAATCTCATCGAGAACAATGGTAGCACAATGCACGCAGAGCATTCTGGGAGTCTGCAGATATTCAAAGACGTGCAGGTTGCAGATCGCGTTCAGCGGTTCCCAGTTGTCTGCGGAAATTGCGTGCCTAAAACGCCCATTGCAAGTTAACATGTAGGTAATCAGCCTCAAATCTCCGTTCCCCCATACCCTAACCCCGCCCCTGTCCATCACTCGATTCAAATTGTAAGCATGCCAAATGTAACCCATACATATAATCTTGAGCTGCATCAATGATGACTTTGCCTCTCTCAAGCAGGGTATAAGTACATACTCTGGCTGATCTCGTAACCGCTTCCCAAGTTCCGACCCTAGCCTTCCCCGAGCTTCTGCGAGCAGCTCGAGGAACAATCGGTCTCGAGGACCCCCAGAAAGAAACGGCAAACCTGCAGCACGAGCGCAGACCGGGCCATCTGCTAGGTACCAACAATGGTCGAACCTGTTAACCTTGCGCCGGCAACCAATGGCCAGGGGCCCGCATCATCGGCACATCGGCCGAGCGACCATGAGCGGACAACATCCATACTACAGCGGCGTAGCGGACACTCTTCTCTCACGGACGAGAACGCACAGGTTACCTTCCTCCTTCCCGTGGTCGCAACGCAAGCGATTCCAAACCATCGGCCAGCACCCAATACTCTCGATTTGGTCAAGGTCAAAGTCCTTTGGAAAGGGCCATCTACGAGGCGCTGATCGGGATCGACCGGACAAGATTCTATCCCTTCCGACTTGGGATTCCGGACACTTGGGATGACTGGGTCCCTCGTGACGAGCTTATCCTCTTGGTCGATGTTCTTCCTGGGACGACGACATGGGAGTCGGGCTCCGCTGCTGCCTCGACCTGTCGACACCTGCTGAGGCAAGCAGGGCTTTCCGATATGGAAGTAGAGGTTCGGGAGGTCATGCGGCGTTTGCTCGGCGGTGCCGATGAGCTGCGCCAATTCATAGATTCTGCTGATTAGGATCGATAATGCCCATTCCTGAACATGAAGGACCTCACGGGGATCCTGACACTAGACTCGCTTTCGAGTATAGTTCGAATCTGTCCCCGAGGTTGGAAATATCTTGGCATTCCTTCGGGTCTTGTTTTATCCAACGCTTGAATGATGCGCCAGACTTGAAGTAAGCAAATCTCTTGCTGTCGTTTTCAGGGAATCGTTGCCGTCGGAAGTTCGAACGAAGATCACAATCATTGGAACTTTGGACGAGGGTTTCGCCGGGTCTTAGAGTCAAGACCACTCAGGAAAGCGCAACCAGTACATGGCTTTCGTAAAGTCGTCCAGATTTATATGCAGAAATTTTCGCAGCATGCAGGCAATCTCTTGCCCAGGGCCATGAAGCCAAGGGTCTTGCCCAGGTATCATTTGTCGCTTCTGGGGAACACGGCGGACGCAGACGCTTGCTATCTTCGGCCTTGTGAGAGGTGACTCGTGCTTGTCCCGCAGACTGAGGGAGATATTGCAGAAGACCTGGCCATTGTCGGTCCTACACTCTCCAATCGCTGAGTTGGTTTTGACTTTGACTACATGGTAGTGCTAGTCTTTCTTCCTCGTCACAATGTCGTCGGCCGAAGACGAGTTACGCGGCAAAGTACCCGCTGGTTTGCTGCACGCTTCCAGAGCAAGCTGTCGTCACTCGCAACTAACTCGACAACAGGACCTTTTATTTTCTCCGGTCATGGCCTTGCCGCATCGACAGCAGGCCCTGCGATTGGTGGGAATGTCATCGACGTTACTTCAGGGAAGCCGGCAGAGTTGGGATGATACGACTCTGGCATCTGGAAGAATCCTACTTCAAGTCAGACATTGTTACTTGCATGGCTCAGAGTGTGTCTTACCTGGAGTTCCGGAATTGCCATTCTGTGGTAACACACACAGTGATATCTACAGTCTGCATGGTGAGAGTCTGCCAGAGAGTAGGAATAAATTAACATACCTGTTCTCGGCTTCCTCGTTTTCGTCATCTGGCAAATATCCAGTCTCATCGTCACTGTCGAACTCACACTCGCTGTCAACATACTCGCTGTCAACGTACTCGCTGTCACCATCAGAGACAACCTCGATGTCGTCCATAAGAGGAATTCCGTGTGCGGGGCACTTGTGAGCATCCCTGTTGTCTTGTTGCGTCTTGGGAGCAAGACTACGAGCGAGTAACATGAACAAACTTGCGTAACATCAGGCCAAGATAGATGCTGGGAGAAGCGAGGATTTCAATACACCGATTATTGGAAGAGAGGCTGAGGTAAAAGAGTCGGAAGAAGATGTAATTTTTAGAGTAAGGTTCCGTCACGCCGGCGCGGCGCGGTAGAAGCCGGGCTCATAACCTGTTAGCACTCTTGCTGTATTGTGTGGTGTGGTGTTCAGTATTCGGTCCTGTGTCCTTTTTATCGAGCTTCAAAATGAAGCTGCGCCGGGTGTGAACCAACCCGCCCCAAGGTGCCCGGTAACCGAGCAGCTTGGGGGCAGGATTGTCGGTGTGGAATGAAGAAGAAGCGTTGGCTGTAACCATCATGTGGATTATTCAGAGTGAAGTGACGATTTGAAGTCGAACTGTGAGCAGACAGTAAGAGCATGACCCCCACCCTGAAAACTGAGATCAGTATTCTCTGTAGGTGGTAAACGGTCCTGAGGGCACAGAAGTATGGGTACCGCATACGGGTGCTCGCTATCGTGATGGGGTCGCCATGGCGATCTCTAGGTTGAAGGATACACAGCGCCTCACGGACTTGGTTTGGGAAGCTCTGTCTCATGAGAAACCTAGGTTGATCGAGGTAAGCATATGGGAAGAGTTTCCAAAATTGAAGAACGAGTCCGTCCAGGTTTTCTTTTTGGACATGGGTGGTTATCTGCGCTCTTGTTCTGCGCCACCACAAGGTATGCTGGGAGGCGTGTAACGAACCCAGGTACGCACCAAAGATTCTAGCAGAGCCATAGCCAGGCGTCTCAGATCTGACGGAGAATATTACATAGTGGGCTTGCGGCAGAGGATTGAAACCGAGCACTAGCTACCGAGTGCTTGTTCCTTAACTCCAGCTGCCTGACATCGACCATGTCTCCATGAGAAGACATTGCCAATGGGTACAAGTCAACGCTGTGGACCTTCTCCTACCCGACGCGGGCGGAGGCAGATAATGTTGATATAGGTTCACCGTTATGTGGCGAATTATGAACATATAGACCAGAAGTTGCTGAGGGAGGTGTCACACCTGGCACCGCAGATAGACCTCGGACCCGGAGTTGAAATAACTAGGAGCGAGCCTTTGTTTTCTCCTCCTCCCCCCTTTTTGACTCGAGGCGAAAATGAAGCCACTTGCCGATGATGTATAAACAGGTTCCAGTATCAAGAAAGGATTGGGTGTCGTTCACCAACAGTCAAACTGTCCTCCCCGTATTCTATATTCAGTATGATCCTCCTCGAGTACCAAGGCTATCACTTCTTCCCATCTAGGAAGAGTCAGTATTCAGTATAGAAACGAGAAGCAATTTGGAAGGATGTGTTCTAGATTATTGATGACTCAGGTAAACCCTTCCTTCTACATGGAACTTTGATGTAGTGGCGCTGACAGATAAGTGCTGGTAGCGCGAGAGCACGTGATAAGGTACCCACCGTTACCAAGGCCGGGTTTGGACTAGCGTCATTTCAATCTGTCACGTCCCGCTCACCTTGAACAACGACGACGCGACAAAAATTCCCAAATCAATGCGACCAGGCCGACGAGCGGCATCCGGGCGCAACCAGATCTCTCGCCGCAATAATCGTAAACAGCTACCCATTTTACCGGCGGATCGCTTCCTCGAGATTGACGATAACAAAACCTCGATACCGCGGTCATCAATCGCGCACCTGGACTCCCTTCCCAGATTCGCCAGACAGCCTGCGCCATAGTACGAGTGCCGGTGATTCGAGCTGGGCGCCGTGATCGCCGTGACGGCCGGAGTAGGACACAAGAACTCGATGATATCTCCCCCGGTCGCCGAGATGACTACTCGATCACAGCCGCAGGCCGCGACCTCTTCCTACGCGACACGTCTTCGAGCATACAATAATGCTCTGATCACGCCGGTCTTACCTAGCGCTGTTCAAGCCAATCCGCTGGTTCGGACAACGAAGAGAGGTACAACAGCCATCAACTATGCCGAAGATGGATATGACGATTTCGACGAAGATGACGACAACCCTCGCCGCCGTCCTACTGGGCTGCGGAGTCTGAATCGGGACGATACCACAAAAGTTGACCCAAGCGAGAAGGTCAACAAAGAGACAACCAAACCAGTCGAGGTACAGGGCATCTTCCGCGACTGGATGAGAGGACCAAGGCCTGCAAGGCCAGATGCTCAGAACTACGCCCAAGCCTGTCTTCCGTTGACGCTCATCCCAATACGCATCGACCTCGAGATCCCTGCCTTTGTTCCGCAAGCGCCATACGGGCCCCTTCAGAACACCACTGGAGACCCAAACAACCCACTATGGAGGCCTGGCGAGCTGACAGTCCCGTACAGATTGCGGGACACGTTCCTCTGGAACCTCCACGAGACTCTGATCACGACCGATCAGTTTGCGCAGACTCTGGTACAAGATCTCGACCTGCCTAACAAGCAGCAAATGATCCTTAAGATTAGCGAGCAGATCCGCACACAACTTGAGGAGTATGCCGGCGTTGCTCTTCACCCACTGTTCCATACACACCACCACCAGAACGGGCCTCAAGAGGCCGCCAAACCACCGAATGGCCAACCAACGACCCCGTTACCACATCATTCGTCATTCAGCCGCGCAGATACGCCATTGGCCAACAGCACCATCCCCTCAACGCCATCAAAACTGCGGCACTCTACTCCAGCTCTTGTCCAGAAGGCTGCGCGAGAGGTGACTGCGTCGGCAACGCCGATACCGCCGGATGCGGATGATTTCAGTCCAGACGACACCTACCGGTGCATCATCAACTTGAATATCAACCTATCATCACAGGTCTACACGGACAAGTTCGAGTGGTCACTACTCCACCCCCCGGGGACAGCCGAGGCGTTCGCCAAACAGACATGTGCTGACCTAGGCCTCCACGGAGAATGGATCCCCGCCATGACCCACGCCATCTACGAGGCCGTCCTGCGCCTCAAGAAGGAAGCCTGCGAATCCGGCGGCCTCGTCTCGGGCTGGGGTCTGGGCGGCATGACCGGCGCGTCGGACTACCCCAACGAAGCGGCAGCCTCGGCCGGCGGCGAGGGCGCCGGCTGGCGCTACGATCCGGAGCATCTCGGCGACGAGTGGGAGCCGAAGCTCGAAACTCTATCCAAGGAGGAGATCGAGAAGCGCGAAGGCGACCGGGAGCGGCAGCTCCGCCGGCTGCGCAGGGAGACGGCGCGGTTCAGCAGCAATACCGGGCTTGCGGGCGGCGTGCCGGCGGGCTTCGGGTTCGGCGGGCTCATTGAGCAGGAGGAGGAGCGGATGGGCCGCGGCGAGCGCAGCAAGAAGAAGAGGCGGTTCCGCAGTCTCAGTCCGCTGCGGTCTGGCACTCCTGGCGGGCGCGGCACTCCGGACGTTGCCATCGGCGGAGGCTATGGCGGCGGCGGCACGCTGGCGGAGAACGAGCGGCTTACGTGGAGGTGCTCGCATTGTCGGGTCCCTGGCACGAGTGTGTGGGCTGTTCGGGACGGGCCGTACGGACCGAGGGTATGTGGCAGTCTTCCACCATGTCCAATTTCCTCACGTGCGAGTCGAATGCTAACCTTGTTCTTACAGAGCCTCTGCAACAACTGTGGTTTTCTCTTTGAGCGCGACAAGAAGCTCCCTCGGTCTACCAAGAACTTGCATATCGGTGACGGAAGGCACTCATAGGTTGATGCTATAAATACTATCTTGATATCTGATCTTGCAGCTGTGGAGAAGCGTCGTTTGGTGAGGGAGTTCGTGCACACGGATTGGACGAGGATGCTCATCCGGGCCGCCGGCACATCGCCTGGACCGGCGAGACGTGGCCAGGGGGGGTTTTAAAGGGGAAGAGGCGCATGGTCTTTGTATATTACTCGGAATTCCTGGGATGGATGGCATGTGGCTTGATTTTGAGATCCGCATAGGATGAGCATGAAGGCATGATAGCTTTATTCTTTGCTATACGTAAGGCAATTGCCTTTGCGACT
This sequence comes from Coniochaeta sp. PK30-01, assembly GCA_023628855.1. NCBI lineage: Eukaryota > Fungi > Ascomycota > Sordariomycetes > Coniochaetales > Coniochaetaceae > Coniochaeta > Coniochaeta sp. PK30-01. The sequence goes on along the minus strand of JAMAJW010000006.1, from coordinate 312,017 downwards.
TCGGTCAGTCAACGCAGTCGGCGATGAGTCGCAAACCTGGAATGTGCTCATTCCAGAATCGTCAATACGGAGCTCCAAGTACAGCGAACAGTGAGATGGGGGAAGGGGCTTATAGGTTGATAGCAGTTGACGAGGTGTCGCTACTAACATCATGCACATTTTGGTCGCCCATGAAGTACAGACGAATCGCTCTCAATGTCAAAGACCTGGAATAAGGATATTTGCGAAGGGGGGGAGCAAAATGGCCAGAGTGATCGACATTTGACAAAATTTCACGCAAACGTGGCGTCCTGAATTGGCCATCACAACCTACGACGAAGCGAGACGGTCTGAAAAGGGAGAGGAGGGAAATTATCTCGGCAGTGAGGAGTACTTATCAGCTGGAGCGCTGCAAGACGAATGGATTCCCGAAACAGAACCCAGATAAGAATCATTCCCCTACTGATCGAGGTCTGTCAACCCATTGAAGTTACTTCGCCATGCACTCTTGGTTGACTCTCGCCTCAAACTCTTGTGCTGAACCCATAATGCTCACTCCTTACTTCTGGTTGCACGGGAACGAGTGACGATAGACATAGACACTCCGTCCGTTCTTCTGAGGATCGTCAAGAATATAGGACCAGCCTAGGCACCAGAAGCCATTGCATTTGTAGTCTGCGTAGGCGAACATCGGACTGTGAGGTGGTACAGGTCAGCGCTCTTCTAAGGAGTGAAATGGCTATGACAGGGACAGATTGGGTGACTCACTAGTCGTTCACGTTGGTCCTGACATCGACTGTGTACTTCAAATCCGAAAAGATCGACCACCAATCACCGTTGCGGTTCTGCAAGAGCTTGCAGCCACGGATGCGGTCACAGTTGTGGGTATACACCCAGCTATCGGCCCGTGTCTCTTGCCAAGAAGGACGCTAATAGTTGCGGCCAGGTCAGTAACTATTTATGTGAAAGGTTCAGACTATGGTACTACTCACAGGAAGTGATGGAATGCGAACCGCGATGTTGCACTTGGTCTGGTCCTCCTCGATATTGCAGAAGCCATTGGTTTTGCCGTCCTTCTCACAGTCATCACCCTCCATGTCAGTAGAACTACCCATGACGGCGTCCGGGAGGGCAGTAATGTTAACGACGCGCCAGACGGCGGGATCCCAGGCTCCCCACTCGGTAGCGTTGAAGGTTGAGATGTCGGCGCCAGGGACAAGAGGGAATATCTCCCAGCGCTCGACTTGGGCGGATACCAGATGGCCAAAGAGAGCCACAACGGTGAACAAGGCAAGAAACTGCTGCATTGTTGCTGATTGTGCGAGATGAGATAGAGATGTGTTGTGTTGCTCAAAGGCAAGGATAGGGAACCAGAGGACGTGGTAGAGAGTTCGAAGTTAAGATTAAAGGTTGAGAAAAGAGGCTGGAAGAAAAATATAAGGAATATTTCCTTTCTGCTTTAGGTACGAGTGGTTTGTATCTTTCCAGGAGCAAGTGAAGCGAGGTAAAAGCGATGTGAATAGGCGATGATCCAGCCTATATTTCCTCACTGTGGGTGAATCAACAAATGGAAAGCATTGGGCAACCGAGCCTGGCCCTTCTCAAGACTTTCTCAAGAATTCCATCACCTTATTCAATATTATTGAAAATTCAACAAGCTGCCCGTCTGCTTCGAGTAAAGACGGGATTACTAGTCGTCTGCCTGTCATATTCAACAGTAGCATACATCATGTCTACCTACCTTGCCTAGTTTCTATTTCTGTTCCACAGCTTCGGACTTGTTGTAGAGAGAGAGACAGAGAGCTTGAAGCATCATCCGTAAGGTGAAGGCTTGACTTAGGTAGATTTTCAAAAGACCATGTTATAAGGTACTACTAGCAACTTTCTAGCAGGCGCAACGTCCCCATGCTTCGGCAGTTTCCTAAGGTATATCAGGGATAGAGGGCTCGTCTTGCTTCTAGACATAGTAGCACACTAGACTCAGTTATCGTATCGGGGACACCCGTGTGTACTATGCCTTACTCTTTCTTCAGTCTTCCAGCTTAGCCACTAGCCCGCTCGATTGACAGCAGGAAGGAATAGAAGTGTGCCCAAGTCACAGGCATGGTCAGTAAGGTACCTTTAAGTATTGAATAGAATCAGCAAGGGATGGACGCCTCGGGCGACAGAACAACCCAAGTCACAACCCCTCTGATTGTCATTTCCACCGTTCTTGCCTACCTTATTCTTGTGGCCCGACATCGAGGCTCGGTCTGAGAGATTGATAGGTGTACATTAATTCCTTTTTTTGGTGTTGACTGTTTGTAATGAGATTAAACGACAAATTAAACCTAATACTGTCTGGTCTCGCCTGTGAAGTGGCGTACTGCCATACTGCTATACTAGCATACTGCCATACTGCCATAAGGTACCGCCATACTCTCTACTAGAGCCCTCTGCACCTTGTACTTCTCACCCTGGAAGGGTATTCAGTAAGGTACTCAAGATAGAGAGGATATTTTCTTGACTACCGGTCAAATGACCTGGCCTAAAGCCTGGTTGGCCTAGAAGGATAGTCCATACGGTACCTTACTGTTAGATGGGTGATGATGTAGTTTGTCGGCCTGGAACTTGATATCCGGCGGCAGCAAGCACAATATATACCTTCTCGTACTCGAGAGAGTCCGGTGACCTTTCTAAGTCAGCAGGATCAGAGCATAGTACAGTGCTTCTTGAACATTCATCCCTAGCTAGGAAACATGACCCCTGACCGACTCATCTGTTTCTAGCTCTGTTGGGTTGAATGACAGGCTGCCCAATCGCAAGAAAGTAAACATCAACGCCGCGCCGTTTGCACATTGCCCCGATCGGCGTGACGAACCAGACCCCCGAGCATCTGACGGATAAAGAAGCGCTATCACCTACCAGTAGCGTCGAATACATAAGCATACAATAATGTGGTGTGCAATTTGCGCATCTAAACAGGATCATGCTAGACAAGACTTGCACGCATTAGTAAAATGCCCAAGACAGGCTAAGATTGGTGGTTTTCTCGCATCTCGTGTTGCTTCAAAGATGAGTAATAATGAAACGCCATGCTAGCCTGTGAACTACGGACAGAAGCCGCCCTTGGTCGTAACATCGTCAGGTATGGAGTTCGTTATTCGGAGTACGCTGGCGGAGCTTCTCCGAGTCGGTCAAACACCGCTTCTCGGATCTTCTGCAACGCTGCGCGACACTCGTCCAGCCTCTTCACCTTCGCATCCATGCCTACAGCCACTTCACGTTGCCTATTTGCAGCCGCCTGCAGCTCGCGATCCAGCACCATGGCGCACCTCTCCACCTCCGCGGTAGACTGCTCGATCTTCTGGTGAAACATCATATCTGTAAAGATGTTGTCGAAGAAGACGTCGCTCATCAAACTGCCTTGGGCAATGTTGACGCGAGGCAGCTGCTTGACGCTGGGCGAGAACCGTCGGGCTTGGTCGACCAGCATCCGGGCGTAGGTGACTCTGGCCTCGGCTTGCGATAGTGCGTTGCGCTCCAACATGTCGGTGAAACTGCCTCCACCCCACATGTCGCGGGTCGAGTAGGCCAGAGCCTCTTGCATGGACCTCAACGCATTGCGCATCGACGCTTGTGCGTCCTGGAGAATCTTCACGGCTTGGCCCTCAGTCTCAGCCTTGGAGCGGGCATCGTGGTACTGCTGCAGTGTCTCGCTCAGCTCCCTCTCCTTGGCGTCCTCCTCCGGGAACTCGGGTGTTGGTCCCTTGAAGATGGAGTCGTAGAGGCCATCGAGATCGCGTTGGGCCTGATTGTGCCGGGCGACATCCTGCTCCAAGCCCGTCTTCACCCTGGCTGCCTCGGCGAGCATGGTTTCGATGCTCTTCTTCATCTCGGTCGCCTGGTGCTGTTGCTGCAGCACGTCGAAGTACTCGCGCTCCTCTTTGGCGGCGCGCTGCTCAAACTTGTCCTTCTTGCCGCTCACTTTGAACGCGAATCGTTTCATAACCGAGTCGCGGTAGCTCTCGTGCTCTTTGAGCTCCTTCTGCCGGATCCTGTCGAGCTCGTTCAGTTGTTTCTGCACGTTAGCCAACTCGTTCTGCAGGTCAGCGATATAGCGCTGCTGCTGCTCGAGAGCGGGCAAGACATGGTCTGTTTGGGCGAGAGCATTGAGGAGGTCTCTGTTGCGACCGGCGGCATCTCTGATCTTGCTTTCGATGGACGACGTCATGGTGTCGCTGTGGCCAGCGCCTCCAAAGACAGGTGATAAGGTAAAGTCGATTGAGATGTGAGAGCGATTTAATTGTTAGGGCTATGGTGGCCGATAATGGCCTTTATTATTTCAGAGTTAGCAACACCATGTCTGTAGGTAGGCTGGAGGTAAGGCAGCCTGGCTCCCTCAGGGAATCATGCACTCGTCCGTGTTGAACTGCCAACTTGGGGCGCAAGCTCTCGGCTGATGTCATTGCAGAACCCCAAAATCACGTGGGAAGGTAACACGAAAAGGTGTGCTACAGAAGGTCTACTACAGGTCGGAACAGCCCCCAAGCAATTTGCAACTAGTTGATGCTTCGTGTGATGAAATCAGAGTCTCAAATATCAATGCACTTGTGTTTCTTTTTTCGACCTACAGATGTGGACAACCCGAATTATGATGTCTTCTTATCTTCAAGTCGCACTGAAAATGAGCCAACGTGCAGGAGTATCCGCTTTCTTAGGGTAAGGGTCGTCGGTGTTACAACTACGTAGCTGAGCAATGTCCCCTCTGGGAAGGATCGTTTGCCGTATTACCTAGCTAGATGTTTGTATCATACATAGCCAGGGCATAAATGTGTTTTGATTCCATCTACAAGGCCAATCAACACTGCATCAAATCACAAACCCTCCAGCGAGATCCATGATCCGCTTTGGGTCAATCCGTTCCTTGATCTCGCGCAGACGCCTCGTGTTCTCGCCGTACAGCTCTTCGGCCGTGGTGTTGGAGATGGCGTAGTTTGGATATACGGTAAATTCGGGATCGTAGATGTTTTGAACTGTAGCCACCTGTTTCAGACGAGTCACTGACTCTTTCATCGCGTTGTCCCAGTACTCGTCATCTGCAGGCGAAGTCCAGGCGAAATATAAGTTCAGCTAAGGTAGGTGAGGGTCTAGATCAGCTTACCGGGTCTCGGACACTGGAACGGAAGCTCACCACAAGCCGTGAAAGTATGTACAGGCGAGAAATCGCGGAACTCACAGGAAGAGGTGACTTGCTATGTGGATAAGCGCTGTCACTTGCATGCTTGCCATACAGCATGAACGGCTCAATATCGTAGCTGACAGTGGAACCGCTATGCAGACTCATATTTGCACTCAACGCCTAGAAGACGTCAGTCTCTGCCGTCTTAAAACAGAGCATGGCACATACCTCAAATTCGCTCTTCACGGCGGCCAAGAAACTCTGCGGGAGTGCGGACGTTGAGAAGCTAGCAAAGGCACCTCGAAGATCGGTAACCGGTACTCCTGGGATACTCTTGATAAATGTTGCAAAGCTCTGATTACTAGTGACCGTACTGAAGGCAGGAGTGATACCGTCGAATACGTCAAAACTCGAAGGCTTGCTGGGGCCATCGTAGAACAAGTTCACCGTGGCCAAGGTTCCGATGTTTGCCATGGTCTCGATGGTAGTAATGATTTGTGCCTTGGGATCCTCGTTCTCGGAGTTGAATGCGGCAGTCGCGTTCAGGATCGCGTCGATGGTCTCGGCTGGGTAGATCGAGAGACCACCCTAGTTGCAGTGTCAAGTGTCAGCAAAGATAGAAGAGGTATCGACCCGAAGCGTTGACCCACATAGACTCTCGGTGACTGCTTGTGGGTGTACAACTCTACAGACGTGACGGCACCAAATCGGTTGAGACCTCCTTTCAAGGCAAAGAACAGATCTTCATTCTCAGTTGCCGAGGCACGGGCAATGGTACCATTCTGAATGGTCAGCATCATTCATATCAGTTCTGCCCATGAAGGCGAGAAAGCAATCTTACAGGTAGGACGACATTGTAACTCTTGACAGTATCGCAAGTTAAGCCTATGCTTATAAGTTTTGGTGCCTTCGCCTTGGCAGATTCCCCAACTCACCAAACTGGTTTGTCTTCCTGCATGTTGAAGGTAATGGTTAAGGATGAACATAAACACCATCTCCTCATGAGGCTCTTACCAGGAATAACCACCCCCCAGGGTGAAGCCGCCTACACCTGGCCCGACAGTGCGGCCTCCAACGACGTTGTACCCAGTCGGCTCAAGTGCTGTGAATAAGTCTGCCCAAGTCTGGAGCGTACACGCAACGGTAGATGGTCAGCAAAGCACCGAGGCAGTGGAGTGATATCTTACCCATCCAGTGCCGACCTCGACCGTGGAGTTGTCTGCGGAGAACACAAGTTGGTTGAAGCGCTTGAGCGAGACATGGACACCAGTTGTGCTGGAGAACCCGGGGTTAGACGAGTGCCCGCCAGACATGATAGCAAAGGGCGTTCTTGAGCATCCAATAACCTGCATCTAAACATTGTCAACCGTCAGGAAGTATGCTCTCCCGGACACCTCGCAGAGGAAGCGAGAAGCTTACGGCGATAGATAGGTCCTCGGGCGACCCTGGCTCCAGGACACAGGTAGGCGTTTGGCTGGAGGACGACATCCAGTGATGCGTGTCATTTCCGAATTGATACGTACTGGCAGGATATACGACAGTGCTGTTCGTTGAGATACTGTCTTCAATGATCTTGCATGTTGTCGCGGCCTTTGTGACCAGGCCAGCGATTGACACGCCTTCAATAGCCAGACAGAAGGCAGTTGCGAGCACGGGAAGAGCCATTATAACAGCGAAGACAGGCACAAGAGATGGGAAGACCGAACAGACATGTTGTGATCCAGTTCATCTGACGTTCAGGACCGAAGGTTTTGACTTAGGCGCACCTGTCAGACGGGAGATTGGTTCCTGCAGGCTGCTGTTGAGGCCGACAGGGGCCACAGGGCTGATTGGCCCCCAAGTAGGATCCTGGAGGATCCTCCAGCATAGCGCCTTGCCTGTTTCCCGGTTCCCCTTTGCTGTAAAGAATGGACAACAAGTTTTGCTAGCAAGTCGGGAGAGGGATAGATAGCTCATGATTGGGACGTCGGCCTAGAAATTCTCGGATATTCGCCATGAATGATAGATGAACTCAGAGGATCGATGTGTACGATACTACCTGTATCCGATGGAACTTCGAAGCGGATCGTGGTAAGGACAGCAGGAGGGTTCATTCAGTCAGCACTTAAATGAGGCGGAAGTTCTGACATGTCAGCCACCGCGGGACATGTTTGCAGTTTGGTCGTTAAGTCAAGTCCATCCATGGTAGTTCGAAAACGCTCGAAGAAGGACACGGCATGACGGCATACTTCGGGCTGCCACTCTAAATATTGTGTAGAAACATCGTGGACGCAGGTCAAGCCATGGAAGTTCCGCCAATGGATGATTGCTGTGCTTTCAGTTGTTGCGGGGAAGGCTGAAGGACAATACTTGCTGACATAAGATAGGCACCTTGGGGACCTTGTCAACAACGACCAGGAAATCAGGTGCGTGCAATCATGTACCTCAGCTCCATCTCTTTGGCAAACATCATTCGAGATGCGACATCTGATGCAATTCAGTAGGCACAGTGGAAGTCCGCAATTGAGGAGCCGGGCATCAAATACCGCGCTAAACGAATTGGTGTAGCTTGACGAGAACTGGAATCTGGGGTAGCCATAGGTAGCGGAGCGGATCTGATCTGCCCCGGTGTGTGGCATATGCGGTACCTTTTACCGCAGGTAAGGAAGGTGTCCCGTTTGGGCAATTCCCGCGGGTCCTGGCCAAATCATGTCGAGGTCCGCACCAGGCAGCAGAATTTCAACATCTAAGATTCGACACAACTATTTCCACTCTCCTCGCGCCGGGCCGATCTCATCCCTTCATCTAACTATTTCCGATACACGTCCTGGAATCTGATGTGACCAAAAGCCTTTTACTGTAACCTGGGTTAAGAATAGAGGCCGTGGCCCCGTAACACGGCCTGATTCTTTACGATCCAAATCATGTGAATGGACGCTCTTCCCGCCGCTGCATCACCAGCACTCGAAAGTGCGGTCCTGAGCTTATAGTACAACTACGTTGGGTACGCTTAGTATGCCACCCACGGCACTATTCACGGCATTGACGTCAACCCATGTCGAATCCCGCCATGACGGGCATCGGCACTGGGTTGGGATCTAGGAAAGGGCCGAAAAGACACTCGTGATTCCACTGTACTACGTTGCCATCTCCCAGGTACCAGGTCAACTTCCTATAAGCAAAGTTAAAGGTACGTAGAAGTATATAATGAAATAAGAGCCTCACTCTAAACCAACGAGTTCAGACTTGGCAGCAGTCAAGCTCGACGGTCGATCAGCGAGATGCGTTCCCCATTAGCCGCCCTTCTCGTCACGCCCTTGGCCCTTGCCAGCACCATCAAGGACAGAGCGACTACTCCCCAGGCGTTTGCGTCTTCCTCGGATGGCAGCCTGAAGCTGAGTGCCTACAGCGCTCCCGTCAAGGGCAACGGCTCTCCTAATGGAGCATCGACGTGGCAGCTCAGCATCGATGACACCTCTTCTGGCCACAAGCAGGTCATTGACGGGTTCGGTGCTGCAGTCACCGACGCCACGGTTGCGGTCTTCAACCAGCTGCCAGCCGCCAAACTGACCGAGCTGCTGAACAACCTCATGACCTCGGCCGGTGCCAACTTTGCCTTAATGCGTCATACTATCGCTTCCTCGGATCTGTCTGCCGACCCATCTTATTCCTATGACGATGCCGGCGGCAAGGTTGACACTTCTCTGTCGAGTTTCAACCTCGGTGACCGCGGCACTGCCATGGCAAAGCTCCTGGCTCGCATGAAGGGCCTCCAACCTGCTTTGACCATCCTCGGTTCGCCGTGGTCGCCTCCTGGGTGGATGAAGTTGAATGGAGTCATCCAAGGCACCACAGTGAACAACAACTTGAACCACGCCTACGCCAGCCAATTCGCACAATACTTCGTCAAGTATATCCAGGCCTTCCAGAACTTGGGTGCGCCCATCGATGCCATCACCATTCAGAACGAACCTCTCAACAGCCAGGCGGGAATGCCGACCATGTATGTCTATGCGGACGAGTCTGGCAACCTGATCCAGCAGAACATCGGCCCCGCCCTGAGGTCTGCAGGGTTGAGCACCGGAGTCTGGGCGTACGATCACAACACTGGTAAGTCCCGAGTTGCTTCCTTCGAGAAAGGCATCATACGCTGATGATAAGACCAGACGTGCCCAGCTACCCTCAGACTGTTCTCAATGAGGCGTCTCAGTATGTCACTGGTGTGGCGTGGCACTGCTACGCCTCAAACTTGAACTGGGGTGTCCTGACCGACTTCCACAACACCAACCCCAACGTCAAGCAGTACATGACCGAGTGCTGGACCTCGTCGCAGTCCACGGGCTGGAGCCAAGCGGCGGACTTCACCCTGGGCCCGCTCCAGAACTGGGCTTCCGGCGCCATTGCCTGGACTCTGGGCACCGACAACTCGGACGGCCCGCATCTGTCTGGCAGTGGGCCGTGCAGCACGTGCCGTGGCCTCGTCACAGTTGACGCCTCGTCGGGTACCTACACTTTCCAAGTGGACTACTACATGCTCGCCCAGTTCAGCAAGTTCATCCCCAAGGGAGCAGTTGTCCTAAGTGGAACTGGCAGCTACTCGTACTCTGACGGGACGGGTATCCAGAGCGTGGCTACCATCAACCCCGACAAGACGAGGACCGTGGTGATCGAGAACAAGTTCAACAACGATGTCTATGTCACTCTCACAACCAAGACCGGTGAGACGTGGAGTGGGTTGACGCATGCCAATTCGGTCGTCACGTGGGTGCTCCCTGCTTCTGCCTGAAGACCGGGGCGTAAATTTGGTGGGACAATGGCAGTGGCCATGTCTTCTTCTCTGTCTATGTTGTTGCTCCTGTAGATACGTGACTCTAGTAAATAGCAATCTTATGTTCTGGACCAGATCTGTTCCGCGACAATGGGCGTGGTTGAACCATGTTTGGACTTTCTCGGCCGAGAGTACGGTACTCACAAACACGGAATGCCTTGCAGCGCTTGGTTGCGGCACAACCAAGACTCGTGCAACAACACATTTGGCGATTTGTCGACGTCAGATCTGTACCAAAAAGGGCGCGCCGAGGCCGAGCTACACGCGCAGGCATCCGAACAGCAGCCAATCAAGGAATCAAGGATAGGGATGTATTCCGTCACGTCTCACCCACAGCAAAAATGATGATTCTACCGCATATAAGTTCGAAGCGTACCGACTGTGGTGATATATCCGAGCAACGAACCCTTGCTGCTTGCTTCACAAGATCTGGCTGTATTTCCATGCCTGGTTGAAAGACTATTGCGACATGGCGACCACGGCAGCATCAGGTGAGGGCTACCCTGTCCCAAAATTTGTCGAGGGAGGTTGTCTGTGCGGTTCACTGAGATATCGAGTCGACTTCCCACAGGACCATGACTTCGAGAAGAGGGTAAGAGTCAAAATCATTTCTCACGACTGAAATCTCTCTGATATATCTCTGATTCCCTAATTCCCATTAGAGCTGCACCTGCCAATGCACCCAATGCCGCAAGCAGTCAGGTGCACTGATCTGGCCCTGCCACCAACTGAAGCCAGCAAGCGCATTCAGGTGGACATCTAAGGAGACATTGAAGATCTACAAAGCCAGTCCACACGGGGAGCGCACCTTCTGCTCGGAATGCGGTAGCTGGATTACCTGGGGACCGACCAATCCGGCCGAGAGAGGCGACGGCATTGAGTTCGCGGTCGGGACGGTAGATCAGAGATACCTGATAGGAGACGGCGTGGAGAAGGTGCACACCGCGGCAGACGGAACGCAGCAGACCATCCCAGAGAAGGGGTTTGGGTTTGCCCTCGCGAGCGGATCGGGCACGCACTTCTGGACCGAGAACGAGATAGCGGGTGTGACGGACAGTATTCTCGTCAGGGGCCGGAAACTCCAGCGTCAGGAACTGCACTGAAGCTTCGTGGTCGAAGCCACAGGAGGGTCGAAAGATGATATTGTTAACGCGAATATTTTTCGGTATCAAGCTCTATTCGCAGTCTATCTACCCCTTTTCACACATTGCGCCGCACTTCGATCAAGGCACAAGCAGTACTCCAAGAACCATGCATGCTCGAACTGCCTGATACACCATCGAACGCCATCATCTCCTATGCAAATGACACCCAGGATATGTTCCGATATCTCCCACCACCATATCAATACCTCGGCACATTCAACGCAACAGCACTCACGTTCGACTGTGACCTAGGCGTCGATTGTCCCGGCAGTCCAAGGTCCACAGCCTGCGGCACGTATGACTCCGGCCGGTTATTCTCCTCGCTCGCCTTGGCGGCATTGTACCTTTTGAACGCCATCTCGACCAGCAAGCCGACCTCCTTCCTGTCGCGCCCGATCACGCCAACGGCGAGGAGTGCCTCCGTCTCCTCGATCCAGTCCTGCAGGCGCCGGAACTCCATCTCGTCCTTCCTCAGCCGCTCGGGCAGGCCCTGGCCCTTTACCAGAGCCAAGAACCCGGCGATGACGGTGTTGAGCACGCCCAGTCCCGTGATGAGGTTCGGATGGCCCGCCGCACCGGGTCCGAGGGCAGTCAACCCCGCGCCGACGACGACCTGGAGGAAGTACGCGATCCACAGCAGGCCGTTGAGTAGCGCGAAGCGCAGTGCCTTGGAGCGCTTGGTGCGCAGCACGTCTGCGTAGACGCCGACGGCCTTGCGCCGGCCCGCCTCCAGCGATGACAGCACCATAGCTGTCGAGATGTCGCTGTTGATGCCAACCGCGCGCCGAAAGATGACGAGCATGTCATCGTTGGGGCCGCGTATGGGCAGACCCGCGGGCGTCCCCCACGGGGCGTTGGTGGAGGCCTTGGGGAGCTTGGGGGTCGGTGTGGTGGGGTTGTTGTTATCGTCCTTGACGGCGATGCTTGTGTTGATCTTGCTTGGGTCCTTGACGTCCTGCTCGGGCCGGGGAGGAGACGAGGACGACATGCCCGGGCCTGGTTGTGGCGATGGGACTACTTGGGGCGTCGATGACATGGCGGCTACTGGTGGCGTCGATGGTCGACTGAACCCAGTTCTTGAGCTGGTACCGGTTGTTTGTGGCTGGAGTGCTGGGAGGGTGGGTTGGTTGCTTGTTAAGAGGGGCGACTGCTCGTCCAAGTTCTCGTGGAAGGCGGACGACATGGTGGTGCTTGGGGGCCGATATGGGCCGAATTGCTGGTCTGGATGGGCGTAGTTGGCAATGGGGACAAGCAAGGGTGATGTTTGGCCGATATATCCCCTTGTCAACTGGGTGGTCAGAAGTACGGGTAGGAGCACGAAGGATCGATCAATAATGACCTTGACTCAGTCCAGTGCACTGAAAGATCTACAATAAAGTTACATATCAATCTATCTGCGAGCGACATCGTTTTATACCTATGGACAGTTCCCCATGTCTTACCAGGAGTCTGGCCCATTTGGTGGTCAGCACGGCAAGCGTCGAGGTGCAGATGACCCCAGGCTAGAAGAGGACGATGGTCGAGCCTCAAGGCGGATCCTCCCAGGTGGCTTGGTCGGAAAGAGAACACCATGTTGCCTAAGATGGGCTGAGCTGCGGCCAACTCGTTGTGGCCGTCGAGGCGACAATTTTGGTTGGATGTGGACGGTGACACAAACAACGGAGTTCCATGTGAGATTTTGGATGTCTGATAGGCCTGGATAAGCCACGTTCAGCGTGTCCTTGTGACAGCTCACCGATATCTTTTAGGGCTGGCTGACAATAAATAGGGTAGTACTGTCTGACCGTCAGCTTATCTCCCCGCCAGGCTACTCGAGTCACAGGCGATTGGCGTGCCAAGTTGGGACAGTGAACCCCGAATATCTTCACTCAGATTGTACAGGTGCTACAATATTTAGTGCGGCATCATTTTTGATCGTCTTTTAGTTGAAGAAATCGAACGGTCGGACCCCTTAGCACTGGATTCCAGGTTGCGGCGGTTCAATCATTGTTGCCTTTGGGATACTCTCGTCCACTACTTGATATCTGGTCGCTGGCATCTAGATGTGGTCCACACTTGTCTTACAAGATTTGAATGACTTCCTACCTATTTTCAATGGCGTACGCAAATACTACACTTGCAAACTCGTGCGGGAGCGATGATACAGCCAGGATGTTCCACACCCGTGACCTCCTCGTGACCTCCCTTCCTTGTCCCGACTAACATCATCGGATCAAACCCCTGCTGTTCAAGAACAACAACAGCTCAACGCTGTATCATTTCGCAACATCCCCGATTTCTCGCTCTGTAGTTACTCTGACCAGATCAGTATGTCTCTCCAGGAAAGCTGCCACACACTTGCAGAACCTGTCCAGTTCTCCCTCGTCCGTATCGAGGATCAGGGAGATGTTGCCCCGCCTCACCAACCAGAAGTTGTCCTCCAACATCTCATACCAGAAGAGGTCTTTTAGCTGCGCGTTCTCAGGAGCCTCTGTCGCAATTTCCTGCAGCCCGTCGTCCGTGAAATGGCTCGCGAGCAACGAGCCTACTCCTGTAAAGCACAGCTTTGTCCCCTTGGTCAAACCGGCCAGACGCTTCCGGAAGTCATCCCCGATCTGGTTCAGTCGTACGCACGCCTCGGGCGTGTAGATTTTGGACAACCCAGCGTGCCCAACATACATGGCCAGGGTGTTATTGTTGAATGTGCCGCCGTGCGTGAGCGCTCCAGGAGATCGAGGGTCAAATGTAGCCATTACATCCGCTCGCCCCCCGAGCGCGCCAAATGCGAGACCACCGCCAAGCCACTTTCCCATCGTCCTCAGATCTGGTTTTAGTTGGTATAGACCGGCCAAGCCACCAGGGGCAAGTCGTGAGGTCATAACTTCGTCGAGGATAAACACGACACCAGCCTAATGTCCATGTTAGCATCTCGGCCGTTTGACAGCGATAGCAACGTTCGATACACTCAAGAGTTCAATCTGGATTTACACCCTTACCTCCTTAGCAGCGTCCTGGATACCCCTCAAGAATGCGAGCTTGCCTGGAATCGCTCCAGCACTCCCTTGCATTCCCTCAACCAGCACAGCCGCCACACCCACTGCTCTGATGGCCTCGGTAGCCTTCTCAACGTCGTTGTACCCACCGTCAACAACAACCCAGTCTGCGAGGTCAACGTTATTCCTCCCGGGCTTACCCCCAGCGAATCCCAGCACACCACCATGATAACCCCCGCCAAAGACCACCACCTTCCTCTTCCCGGTGAATGCCCTTGCAGCAGCAAGAGCATGTAGATTCGCCTCCGTCCCGCTGTTCGTGAACCTCACCCTCTCCAACCCGAACCTCTCGCACACTGCCCGCGAATACGTCACCTCGTGCACCGTCTGCGCGCCCAGATTGAGCCCCGTGGTCGAGATACACTCGGAAATAGCCTCCAGGATGATGGGATGCGAGTGTCCGTACAGTCCCGCCGTGAACTCGCCGACAAAATCGGTGTAGACGTGCCCGTCCTCACTGGTGACGCGAAAGTCCCTCCCGCTCTTCATGAACACTGGAAATGGGGATGTATGCAGAGTCGTCCTGGTGTTGCCGCCCGGCATGCTGTTCACGGCCTCGGCGTGCAGCGCGGCCGAGCGCGGGTTCCGGGCCGAGAACCTGGCCGCGGCGGCTTGGACCGCCGCCGAGAGGGCCTGATGGTCTGCGGAGACGGAAGACATTGTCTGATGGGCAATTTGAAAGTAGGCAAGAGTCCTCGAAGCGGAGTTCCGGTAAGGAAAGTTTGTTTTTAGTATAGCTCAGATTGAGGATCTGATGTCTCTTTAATGCCCACTGGTTATCAACAATCTAGAGTCATGCCTTATTGACACGACTTGATGACACGATTTGACGAATCAATCAACTTGTAGCCCAAAGGGCTCGAGCTAGTATGATACGAGATCACTGATCCGAATCAGCCATAGCCGACATCGGGGCAGCAGCATCAGGAATGATCTCCGGTGAGCGTCACGAGAGCTTTCTCCGCATTAAAACAAACGTCGATAAGGAAATGTGCACAGCACTGCGCACCTCTCGCTTCTTGAACGCTCAAATGCATTACGTACATTGGAAGCGTGCGATGCTTGAACCCGACGGTTAACCAAATATAGTGCCACGATAGACAACTTTTCCAGTGATCTAGTTGAAAGGAAGACAAATTTCGGAGTGGCCATAAAAAGACCTAGGTTCACCTAAAGTTGGCGTGTCAGGACTCCATGCCATCACTTTAGCGGACGTGCGATATTGGCTGCCACTGGCAGACAGTTCGAGCGCCTCTGCGCGAAAATCCTATTCAACACAAAAATGACTAGGAGAAGCATGGACGAGGAAGATGGAGTAAACAAGAGAGAGGGGAGGAAGTGCCTCGCTCTTCGGGATTGCATGGTGCGTCTGTGGCTCGGTCTGCCGGCGCGCATGAGATATACACACCGGTGAATATATGCCAACCTCACATAGACGATTTTCGTCCTTGATACCCGTCTGAGTAACCATGCCGCATTGAAGCTGGGTGTTATATAAAGCACCGACACACGCTCCAGAGCCCACGAAAGTGGCAGAGCACCAAACCGATGGCGTCGTGATACGGTGCTGAGCCCCCGTGGGGTCGAGTCCACACGTCAAGGTTTGACTCGGTGTTCTGCAGTAGCTAAGTCGCTCCCGTAGAGATCTTGGCGTGCTTGCCACCAATCGTTGCGCCTGGCATCGCCTTGAGACACGGTGCCTCCCGATTGAACAATCGAACAATTGCACATCGACAGATCGTGCGTAATTAATGGAATCCCGGTTCTGTGCGCCACGCCATGCGCAGAGAGACCTTCGGGGATTGAGACAGATGAATCGCAACCCATTTATAGTAGAGCAGTTGGAAATGCCATAGTCTGGCTAATCCCTAGCACCGTTGTCGCCTGTCACCTCGTATTCATAGGTCGAGGAGATCTTCGTATTCGTGGCCGCAAAGATATATCTCCTGACGTCTTTGACGTGTTCCATATGTGTAAACCTGCTGCATCGTTCCCGTCAAAGCTCATGCCGTACTCTTCTCCTCGAAAACTTCGTCAAAATCAAAAGTTTTGCAACCAAGATTAATTTGGCCTCCAAATTTTTCCACAACAATGCCGGTCATAAGGAGCAGTGATGTCTACTCTGCTCCTGACACTCCAGAAAGCTCGCCGGAATCGAATTCCAGGATCTGGGTCACAGTGACGGTTGTTGTAGGCAGCATTTTGCTCGTGGCTGCGTTCGTCACTGCAGTTCTGGTCTTCTTCAGGCGTCGGGGGTATCGTCAGGCAAAGAAGCATAACCCAGCCTTGTCTCAAAGAGAATTCCTGCGAAAAATGAAGATGAGTGCGGTAGCGCGCCAGGAGGAGGAGGAGCTGCAGCGGCGAATCATGATCCGCAAATCCCTCGCCAGCCGGTCGACTGGATGGAGTACGCACTTTGACAACGAAAGTCTGAACATTCACGAGCATGAACAACACAGTCTGAGGGAAGATTGGAAGGAATGGGAAGCCAGGATGCAACGAGAGCGACCTGAGGTTGCGTACAAACATCCATCAGCAGCTGCATTGGCCGAACTCCCAGTCTCGACCCAGTCTAGGCCTCAGTTCCCCAGCCCTAGTCCGCTCTCGAGCGGATGAATCGGGCGCTGTTTCGCGGGCTTCCTTGATTAGTAGCTTGCTGGACTTTGGCAAGAGATATGTCATTGTCGTCCGGCCCCAACGGGTGCCAGCCACATATTGGCCACTCGGAGAATCGAGTAGGCCACATATAGGTTGTCACACTACCGTCAGCATAACCAAATGGACATGCCGGTTGGTATCTAGTTGTCGGTCAGTAAAGTTATCAATCCACAAGGGAGGCTTGTACTTACATTTTCCAGGTGCTGAGGGCAGCAACGCTGCCGGAGAGGCAACAATGCGAATAATATGTTCTACGAAACCGACCGGTAAAGAGCGACTTCCACAGTCACATGATTGAGCCAACCTTGGCTTGTGGCATTACCAACCGCGGGATACTGGGCGCCTGTGGTCACGGACTCGTCGCCCGCCATTATGTCAAGTCCATACAGTGCTGTCACCCTGCTAACAGCCTACTGAGCGAGACTGAGTCCCGAGTTGAGCACGGCATGGTTAGAAATGGCAGAGTTCAGATCGCAACATTTTTCAGATATGAACGGTGATAGTGGACAGAGCGGTGTGGCTTTGTTGGTTTCTGGAGGTCAACAAAGGTCGTCATGAGCATGGGAGGCTTGGAAAGCCAGATTGTTGATATCGGTGGAGGCACTGCCCCTGTGCTTGGGCGAATCCGATGTGCAAGGCCTTCATGGCTGGATGAAATATCTGTACTCAAAGATATAACATAAAATAGTCATGAAGTTCTAGATAAACTGCATCTCTAGTATCTGTTATTGTTCAGGAAGGTGCTTCGAGTTGCCCAAACAGTCGTCCGTACGTACTGTCCATAGCTCAGCTGACTAAAGCTTATCCCACTAAATTCAAGATGCTTAGGCCTCAGGCCTTCGATTCGTTTCGAGGCAGGAAGTCAAAGCAGGTCAGGGAATCTGCTGAGTCATACGATGCTGCGGAGGTGTACAAAGGTATGATGAGCAATCCTCGCTGTTGCCTCAAAATCTTTCCCATTTCAACCTCAACCTCATCCTACTGTCACTCGCTCGCCATCTACAAATCGTCGCCAACTCTCGCCGTTAAGCAATTCAGAGTTGCCTGTGATCTTGTCAGACTCAGTTTCGACGATATCCGACCGACTATTCTTTGATCTGAGGCAGGCGCAAGCCATTTCACGTTCCTCGGACGCCTTTACTGGTATTTTGAATCAGTCGGTTGGGGAGGCCGAGTCCTTCTCTTCTGTTTGCCACTCCTCCCAGTGCTCTACGACCTCACAAATTCAGATAGTCCGTCCTTCTGCCTGTCTGCGTACCCAACTACGTTGATATTCACAACTTTCGCCTGTACGCAGCAAACTTCCCTGGCGGCGTCGCGTCATCTCTGAATTCATCGCGTCCTCATAGTTACCGTATCTCCTGCCTGACCGAAGGACTTCAGACGACTGTGTTTCAGGGTGGGGGAAATAAAACCTAGACTGTTGGAAGTCGAGGAAGCGTCAGGATCTAAATTCGGTCGTCGAGCGCTCGAGGGCTCTCAACGTCCACTCCAAATCTCTACCACGACGCATTCACCTCTCTTTCGCAAACTTGCAACCAGTGCTCTATACCAGAAGCGGCATTCTGCTGATAACCGTACTTCGTCCGTGATTGCTGAGAAGAGCATCGATAACCGCAGGAAACCAAGGGCAAAGAAGATTTCAGTTTCTCGCAAGTCTGCGAACCTTTACATAGAACAATCCCATTACACCGCGGCCATGTCATCTGGCATAGACGCTTTCGCCGCTGCTCAGGCTGCCGGCGCCACTAGCGAGTTCAAGGAGGACCTGAACAATATCCTCATCTGCCCTGATTGCAAAGAATACCCGCCGAACCTTGTCGAGGAGTTCTCCAGCGGAGATATGGTCTGCGATTCCTGCGGCCTCGTTGTTGGAGAACGCATCATTGATACTCGTTCCGAGTGGCGTACGTTCTCCAACGACGATCAAGGCAGCGACGATCCCTCGCGTGTCGGCGAAGGTCCCAACCTGCTGCTCGAAGGTTCTCAGTTGGAGACCACCATTGCCTTTGACGGAGGCAAGGGTTCCAAGAATCTGTCTCACATCCAGAACAAGATGTCGAAAGACAAGACGTCAGCCAACCTCCTCACAGCCTACCGCGACATCGGCACCCTGTGTGATAGCATCAACGCCGGCAAGGTCGTTGCGGATTCGGCGAAGCACATCTTCAAGCTGGTCGATGACGCCAAAGTGCTGAAGGGCAAGTCGCAGGACGCCATCGTCGCAGGATGCATCTTCATCGCATGCCGTCATAACAACGTCCCTCGTACCTTCCGCGAGATCTTTTCCTTGACGCGTGTGACTAAGAAAGAGATCGGGCGCGTCTTCAAGCAACTGGAGGCGTTCCTCAGCAAGCTCGATCCAGCTGTGGTGCAGTCACAGAGCAAGGACGCCTACACCGCAAAGGGATCGACCAGCGCCGACGAGCTCTGCGCCCGTTACTGCAGTCAGCTGTGGTTCCGCAACTCACAGAAGATCGAAAAGGTTTCACGCGAGCTGGCAGGCAAGACGTCATCGGTCCCGGACCTCGCCGGTCGCTCGCCCCTGTCGGTCGCTGCCGCCTGCATCTACTTCGCCTCTCACCTTCTCCTTGAGGGCCGAACGTCAAAGCAGATTGCGGGTATCGCTGGCGTGAGTGATGGCACAATCCGCACCGCGTACCGCTTCCTCTACAATGCTCGAGACACGTTGATCGATCCGTCTTGGATTGCCAACGGCCAGGGCAGCATGGATAAGCTCCCAAACCCTTAGAAGGTACGGTAAGACAAGATCCAGGGAAACTGAGCCTTTGTTCTGACTGTGGTTACCAAGATCATTAGCGGCTACCGACAGGAGGTGACTGTGCCGGCACCTTACCTTGGCGTTGATAGACTGCGACCTCTGAATGCTCGTTGGCTATGTGGAATGTTGCTTGAACTTTGCCTGCCTCTGAGACACGGGGTTGGGCTACGTGTCTGCGATTCGTGAGTTGCCTTGCTTTGCACTCACACGACATAGCGAGTTGTTTTGCGCGAGAGACACATTGTTGGGGTCAGCGGGATGGTATAGCTTAAGCTAGGCCAGTTATTGCAAATGAAAAGCATACTCCCCATCCTGCTGTTTGCTCGGTAAGTTCACGCAAGTGACATCACCTCAGCGGAGTCCCTACTCATGCGTGTGTCTCTGTTTTGTCGTATCCCTAAGTCCCGATCCTGCATCTTGTTCCCTGCAGCTCTCTACATCATGCCAGCCAGCGCAACAAAGTCCTCAGGAAATCTATTCCTACCACCCCTCCCCACCAGCCATGGCTTGAGACCTTTGAAGGTTGGTTGTCCTTTTTCCGGTCAGTAGCCTTCGTTACTTGTGTGTTCCCTAGAGTCCTATGGGGAAGTTCCGGTTAGGAAACTCTTAAGCCCGGCCCTGGCTGCAGATATGGTACTTCGGAGACCACCATAGGGGTTAGATCCAATCAGGAACTGCAGATATAAGTCTAAGACCAACTACATGGCTGCCACGTCCAGTTCGAACCTGGGGTCCTCCCTTTTCCTTGGGATATGTATTGTCTCCTGTCTCCAATACATTGTCTCTCTTCCTGCATATGTCCTGACGCAGTGATCACAGCAATCAATACTTAAGCGTGAATCCGAACCACAAACACCATGGCGTAGCATTGCTTATCTGTCAGCATGCAATGAGCTCAAAGCGTAGATTGAGGCAGTGAAGTCGTGAACTTGTTGTCTTCATTCACTGTTGTTAGGGCTAAACTTCGGTGAAATAGTAGAACAGTCTTGCCAAAAATGTAGACCGTGCGCATTCGTGGACCCACAATTCCGGAAACCTGCAGGCGTCCGCGCCTGGTCGCGCCTCCATTTTTCGAACATCTCCATTCGGGCCTCCTTCACATCGCCCACCTCTCCGCGTATCACGGTTCACGGATGCCCTCATCCTATAAATCGGACCCATAATCCTCAACCACCCATCCCGACCAAATATAACAAACATGGGTCGCCGCTCAGGTCGCGCAGCTGCTAAGCGCGCTGCCGCGGCACTTGGTAAGTTTTACTATCCCACATGCCCTGCTCCAACTCCCTCGACGCCACCAGTCGCGAAGTCGACCCCCCGCGAACACTACCGCAATGCCACCTCGCATACTAATCAAGCGCTTTCGCACCGCCAAAATAGAGAGCACCCCGCGGACCTTCGACGGTGTCGATGACGACGATGAGGCAATGCCTGATGCCGACCACGCGCCATCAGCAGAGCGCGAGGATGATGGTAGTGGACAGGACGCGCAATCGGGCGATGACGAAGAGGGAGAGGGAGAGGAGGAGCGTGCCGAAGACGAGGAGTCAGCAAAGTCTCCAACACCACCACCAGAGCCAGTCATCCGACGCCGACGGCTAGGCAGACCGCCCAAGAACCGACCTCCGGACTGGGATCAGCTGCCAATCGAACCCCGCGACCCTGACGCTCCTCCTCGCCGTGGCCGCGGCCGTGGAGGCTGGCGCGGTCGTGGCAGGGGCAGAGGCGGTCGAAATGCTACACCAACACAACAGATCGTGGACAAGGACGGCAGTGTCCTGGCAATCAAGGACGACGAGGTCGAACTACCAGAAGATCCCGAGGGTGAGACAAAGGTCGACAAGATGGGCCGCCTGCAAGGGGGCAGAGAGTACCGTTGCCGAACATTCACCGTCCAGGGCCGTGGCGAGCGCCTCTACATGTTGTCTACCGAACCAGCTCGGTGTGTGGGTTTCCGCGATTCGTACCTGTTCTTCACCAAACATAAGCGACTTTACAAGATCATTGTGGATGACGAAGAGAAACGGGATATGATTGAGCGGGATATTATTCCACACAGCTACAAGGGCCGCGCTATAGGAATCGTCACTGCCCGTTCCGTATTCCGTGAGTTCGGTGCCCTCATTGTGGTCGGCGGCCGGCGCATCATCGACGACTACGAGGTCGCCAAGGCCAGAGCTGAGGGCGTCACCGAAGGCGAGATCGCAGACCCCAATGACCAGTACGATCCTGAGAAACCCTATAATAAGAATCAGTATGTGGCGTGGCATGGAGCGAGTGCTGTGTACCACTCTCAAGGGCCGTCTGTTCCCTTGCAGGACACCAAGGGGCCGGCCAAGAAGCGCAAGGTTGCTGTAAACGATGTGAACTGGCAGTTGGAGCACGCACGTGAGGCAAGGTGAGAAACCCCCTTGCTTGTCTGCCCTATGCTTCCCAAAAGACTAACAGTGTGCAATCAGCCAATTCAACAGCACCCTCTCAAGCTTCCGCCGCCTCAATCTCAACGGCGTCTACAACGTCCACACCAACACGATGATGTATCCGGCCATCATGCAGCCGACCAATGCCCGCATCGAGCAAGTCCCCGGTACCGCCTCCGCAGCCGGCTTCCCTGATTCGCGCGTCTTCCCGTCTCTCCCACCCATCGTCCCCCGCAACTTCCTGGTGGCGGACACGATCATGGAGACCCCGCCGGCCGGCATCGCGCCCGCCGCCTACGAAGTCCCCTTCCGCAACTCCCCGGCGGACTACCGGGCCTCGTACCAGGGCGACTTCCTCGCCCCCTTCCGCGGACTGGGGTCCGTGTCTAAGGAAATGCGTGACCTCCTACCGGAAGAGTGCAGGAAGGAGTTTGACGAGGCGGTCAAGAGAGAGGGCGACTGGTTCTCGCGCTGGGGGGACGAGAAGGATACCAAGTCGAGACGGGAGCCCCTTATTGATAAGCACATTGTGCCGTACTCTGTCTCGTTGAGCTGAGCAGATGACCTTATGGTATTCCCATTAGCAACAGTGCCACTCGGAGATATCAGCTTTGTGTGGATATTGTTACCTTCGCCAGTCATGATGTGATCCAGAGCAGATGATCACATGCGATGCATGGGTCAGTGGTGTATCGTTAGGGTGTTGTGTCCAAGTTGTTGCTTGTTTGATGATCCGTCATCTGATCGAGGACGATCTGGAGAGGGACTACACATGAGGCGTACGGAAACTAGGTAGGCGTACTTGGAATTGTTTTGTTTTTGGAGCTCTAATGATGGGCATGGGCAAGGTTAGCCATCATGATAGGATGGTGGTCCTCGTAGTTTACCGGAGTATGAGAACCTGTCTTCAATCTTCCAGTTGCTGCTATCTTCATGTTGCTCATGCATGCAAGTCCTATCTGAGCTGTGTTTATTGCGAGTTGGAAGATACAATACCAGCCGCTTCTCGTGCCTTGCTACGCACCATGTTTGTTAGTAGCCCCAGCTAGCTTACCCTGTAGTTCAAGTGTCATTATAAGAAACCAGCGTCTCCAAGGACAAGTCATGGCATATTCAGGTTCTCAAGTAGGTCTTCCAAAGTATGGCATGCCAACGCGTTGACGACTGTGGCAATTAAAAGTCTTGAGGACAAGAAGCGTGACCTTCGACTTACTATGGCATAGTAACCTAGTAATGGAAACCTGCGATTCAAACCTTCAACCTATCGGTACCTACGTACACTGTATGTCATTTCCTGTATGTCATAGTCCACAATATTGACGGACAAGATCAAAGTGGAATCAAAATGTATAGGGTAGGTACAGGTTAATCGACAACTGCGTCATCCCTATCACAAGAGAAAGAACTTGATCATGACGGAACGACATCGAAAGTTTTGCCCTGAGGAGCCGATCAGTCAGTCCACGCCGAAAGAAATCAAAATGCCGCGGTGGCAAGACCCAGACGCAACACGAGAGAGATCAACGATTAGATAATGTATGATGGTTCCGGCTCCCCGTGGCCGGCTCGTGATCTACTGTATTACGATGGAGAAAAGACCCTTCGGGGACCCTGTGGACTCATCACTGTCCCGGTCCAACCAAAGTGCTTGCATTAGGTCCCAATTCTTCCAAGATGGGCTTCGAGATCAGCGGGACCTGGGACAGGCCGTCATTTCTCCCGGGTCGGTTGGAAGAAAGGGACGGGTTTATTAGGGACGCCGGCTGTCGGCGAAGGGCAAGAGAACTCTTCTCGTAGTTGGAGTTCAAAAATAACGTGGAGAAGTTCCTCTGTACCATTGCGCAGTTGCCGTATGGTTCCCGGCTAAGAAAAGTCGAACAAACGCGCATGTGGCAGGCCAGGTTGTAACAGAAGGGTCAGCATGCGTATGCGTCCTTGACGAACCACTCAGACGCAGCACGATTCTGAGTCAGAACACATGAGCGCGCGCGCACACACACACACACGCAACATGCTCCGCCGTTGTGGTGTTGTGGCAAGCCAAGCCGCAGGTTCTTCGTAGTGGAGTGGCACTGTCTTCATCCGTACTTGCAAGGAAAAGGTAGCATGCCTGGGAGGATTCGGTCGCGGCGTTTTGCGGCCCTATCAACGACTCATGCGCGAGCTTACCATGCGCTGTGCTGTGCGGCGTCCTCTCGGATGACGACTTCCAGGGCAGATGGTGAGATGCGTAAGCTATGACTTAACTGCCTTGACTGCCATACATTTGGAGGACGTAGCTGGCTGGCTGTCACCAGTAGGAATAAAGAACAAACACCTCTGCTAATGTTCTAGGGAATGTTGGACCGCGAAGACTTGCGAATGAAGCCGCCTCGTACGATACTGCGATAGACTCCAATGGACGCAATGCGGGGTGGTTTACGGTATTGTACGAGATCAAGTCTCAGCGATGCGTGTTCTTCTTAGAGTCTAGTTTGCTGCAAGTCTGCACTTGTGCTTGGCGCGATTCAGGGTCGGCGTCGCGAACGCAGTAGCTGTGGGCAGCGGGTCCAGATTGTTTGAACGGCTCGTGGCTCATGATCGAGATCCCCTGGCGGCTTATGAAATACACACCGCTGGTTCTTGATCAAGGATGGCTCGTTCATAAACGATGGTGGGCCTGCAGAATAACAAGTTCTGTAGCGGCGGGGTACTGGGGGGACATCGGATATCATGGGGGGTAGCTGATCCTCGGCTTGGGGGCCCCGTTGACGGACAAGTTTTGCCCAACAGTACTGCGGTAAAGGTTGGGCTTCGACTTGTAGGCCATCTTTATCTATCGCGGGATATCGTTGGGCCTTCAGTGGCCGGGTTTGATAAACATGCCGCTAATAGCTAGGCTGCTTCACTCGGAAGGCGTAGCAAAGGTTTCCGAAGACGAGAGTTAGAGCACAAAGTGCTGCCGTCATGCAACCTGCCGCCCATGTGATTGGCCGAAGAGTTCTCGGGGTGTAGAGATACTGCATAGTAGAGGTTGATCCGGCTGGCCTTCAACGACCGTGTTGTACGTATTAGTTTCGTGCAGCCGGATCAGCAGCCAGCTCTCCACTCAGCCTTTCGGATTTAGGTCATAGTGTCCTGTCTGTGTGTGTGTGTGTGTGGCATCAAAAGCGACTGGCAGGGTATGTGCTGAGCTGATGATGACGGTGACGAAGCACCCGACTGCGAACGTGAGATCATCACCAGCACGATCGTGTCAAACGGTCATCCCCAAGTTCCCGGCTCTCCGTCTTGGTTATTTGGCTCTGAAGGCGACACGATTTGTATCATTTCTAGATCATGCACGGAGTAATGACGCCGGAGAAAGTTCGGGCCCAACTTTAGATGGAAAATCCACGTCTCGAGGGCACACATATATGTCTTGTTAGTGTCGCTGTCAGCGGTAATACCGTGCAACGCCTCTCCTGCCACAGCCTCGTGCCGTCATCCGAGAGTAATGTTGGTTGATCTGCGGCGTCCATTCCTAGAATGTTTGGTTGACCAGGAAACAGTTGAAGTCGCGGACATGCCGGTCTCTGCATGTCCAAGTACAAGTTACTCTGTGAATGCGTGCAGTGGTCAAGAAACCCAGTGACAGGAGACAGAACAACCCCGTGCCGTGCAACGGTGCGCTAACGGCCATGCCTGCCCTCCCGGGGTAGTGGGGCCACGGATCCGATCTTGAATCTTGTTGACCTTTGCCCCGACGGTGGGTCAACACGAGCAGAAGACTGGCCTCTCGAAAGTGCCAATTATCCTTGCCTGCTGAGTAGGCTCTTGAATCACAGGATCTTGTTGGTCTCAGGCTACCAGATGGTACCTGGCAGGCAGACGGAGCTCCTAGTTGTGATGGGGCGCAATGTATTGTGTGCTGGAATCGGTAGCCAGGAGTGGTGGGTGCGCCTGCTGGCTGGCGCCTTGCCTGCTTGCATGTATTTGCTGTAACGCTGGGCTCCCAGCGGATAATCTGGCAGACTTGACTCCGAACCGATATAAGCTCCCTATCGGCGGCCCTGGTGGAAATTTGGAAGCCTTCGAAGAAGCCTGATACTATATTGCAGCCTGGTATTGCACGCGTCCTGTGATACACTTGATTGAGGTACCCGTGCATTCGAGACAGGTACGGAGGTACAGTACAACCAGGAAATTTGATCATTTGGAGCGCTCCGACCACTCAGCACACTGTCGAGGAATCTTGGCGGGACATTGACCACTCCACGGTGTGGTATTATCAGTGCTCTGTGCGAGGAAATCCGAAAGATGTCTCTCTCCGAAACCCGTATATTACTTTTCTGTATGTATGTATCTTATAAACTGTGAGCAGCAAGTTTCCAGATTCTGATAATAACCTTGTCATTTCTGGGGCGTACATAGTAAAGACACATACCACAGTACTCGCACAGCTTGTGGGGCCGGCATGAGTAGAACTCCGGATTGCGTCCTGTTCCATACCTGTCGGCCTTGCACCCGGCGGCGGAGTAGGTTCCTCAAGATCCTCTAGTAATAGTCCGTGCTGGAAATGCCTCATCAGTTGGAGAGGTCGGTACCGTGTAGAAGCCGGACTAGTGAAGAAGAAGTGGAACTCCTTCCACCTTGTAGTGTGTCCTCTTGAACACTAAATAAAGACGGTGTGAGATGATCTATCCTTTCAGGGTCCAGAGGAGTTGTCAATCGGCCACTTTGTATACAGCAATGTACAAGTGGCTGATTCAAGGGGACAGATGAAGTCAAAAAAGTTTCGATTTTGACAGCGAACGGGTTAGCGGTCTCTTTCACCCTCCGTACGTCCTTGCATCGCAGGACTGCGGAATGGAGAGAAGCGCCATTGGCACCAAAAAAAAAAGTTCAACTGTGGGGATGTACTGACCTGCAAAAAAACGCCAGTGCAGCAGTGTTGAATCTGAGTCGGGGGTAAGAGAAGCGGGTCACAGACAGTTCAGACAGGTGGATCTCACACGTGGAGTAGAACCAACCTGCAGCCAATAAGAGAACCTGGCATGTCCCGACGAAAAGGCGTGCAAAATTTACTAGCCACGCCCCAACACTGGCGGCCAACTCGGGCTGGCGGTCCTGGTTGAAATAGTGAGGTCTTGATTGGCGACTGTACAACCTGCACAACCTCACTGTCATCTCTTTGGGTGTTGACCTTCGCTACGAAGGGGGTAGTATTATTACTTCTACTCGTTCGTTGCTTTCCGTGATTACTGGGGCCCGCCAAGGTGATTGGCCATCTGATCCCCAACCGCTTGAATCAGCACAGCTGTGTACTAAAGACACCCCCTTCTCAAGTTTCTCTCTTCCCCAGCAGCAGCGGTACAGTAAATGCGACGATCATTTAGCAAATAAAACATTGAACGGACGTGAGAGGAACATCAGGCTCATAGCAGCATGCAAGGTACCTTATCCGAGGTTTAAGGCCAGGACTCGACCTTGCCGAATATGGTTGTAATTTCACTACAGCGCTCTGGTTGATGAGGACCTCGACTTCTAACCCAATACGGTTTGAGGCAGTGGCTGCCCCCTGCTGCCCCAGTGACCAGCTGCTTCCATTTTTCGCCATCCACTGGCTGCATCCAGTCCTGTCCAGTGCATCGTCACTGACTGGCCTGACTGGTTCAGTGGCCACACCTCCTCTTTTCGTTAGCAATCCTCGTAATCCACCAGTGACCGTCACAGTTTTACTAGTGTGTGGTAACTTTTTGGGACGCCAGTCCCACGTAAAATGTAGCAGTGAGCCCCGTCGTGGTAGTGTACAATCCCTCATCACTCCCTCGCTCCTTCCCGCCGCCGGATCGAGTTGTCTTCCTTTCCACCATCCTCTCGACCCCGACACTTGCCATCCACGACCCTTCCTTCTCCTCCTCCTCTGATCTTCCTTCCGTCTTCCTTCCTTTGAACGCCAGATCAAGACAGACATCAAAGTCACCGAAGCGGCCAAATTCACTTTTGTGTCGCTGTCGTCAGGAAGATCCGGGTCGTCTCTTCGTCATCACCATCACCACTACCTTCTACTGAGCCACCTGTCGAAGAAGGAAGCAAGAACTCGATATCTCGTCACCAAAGGCGAAGAATTGAACGAGCGGCCGCAGCTGTCTACCGGCTCTTCTCCAACTCGCGTCATCTCACCTCGCGCCCTTTACCTTATACGAGCATAGCAGTTCTTGTTGGTCGAGTTTTTACGTTGCCTTGCATCCGTGTCAAATACGTTCTATCACAGGTTAGTTATCGCAGAGCTTTTTTTTATCGTTTTCCCTCGATGCTTGTCCGGGCCTTTGCTTCGATTGTGAGTGCTGCATGGCTGGTCCAGAAAACAGCCGGTAGCCAGTTGCAATCTCAGGTCTCTTCGGATTCTACCACCGCGAGTGTTTGTTTTGGTAGATACTCTTGGATGGCAACTCGCGCCTGAACAGAACTTCGAGGCGTCGGATTCACCTCGCCGCGTGCTTGGTTTTATTCTCATGGCCGGTGAATCATACTAACAGTTTTACAGTCCCTTCTAGGTGCTTCTACTGCTTCGTCATAATTATACAACTCCCGCTGCTTCCTTGCCGATTTGCGAGGCCCTGATTTAGAAGGACATTCGACAACACCCGACCTCCGAACCTCTTAATTGAATTTTTGATTTCTCGTACTCTTTATGGCAATCTGACGGAAACCCTCGGTTCTTTGTCGTTTCCCTCCTTTCGAGGGATCGAGTGTTTTTTTTGGGCCACCAACGTGAAGTTGGCGAACAGTCAAGAGGCTCATTTGCTCGAAGCACATCGACTCGCCAGTTCTACGGCTAAAGTTCGAAAGTCTGTCACGATGCCTGGAGGAGTGTGCCAAGTCCTGGACTATGAGGTCGAGCTCATGGCTGACTACGTATCGGAGATGGCGACGCGGATCATCATGCCCCGTCTGACCGTCAACGCCTCGTTCCGGAAGTTCGTGTCCCAGATATTGACTTCGACACGCTTGCCCAGCACGACCATTTTACTGGGGATGAACTACCTTGCGAAGAGGGTCAACATGATGGCAGCTGCCGGCCACACCAATCATACCGAGGGCCAGACCTGGCGAATGCTTACCGTCGCTTTGCTTTTGGGTAGCAAGTTTTTGGATGACAACACGTTCCAGAATAAGTCCTGGTCCGAAGTTAGTGGGATTCCGGTACAAGAGCTCAACACTCTGGAATACGAGTGGCTTGGCGCGATCAGCTGGGGCCTCTATGTCAACATGGACGAAAGCAAAGATTACAATGCTTGGTTGAAGAACTGGAGAGACTGGCTCGAGGCCAAGAAGAGGGCCCTGGCCCAGAGCCGCGAGCGCCTGTCATCGCTTGCCTCACCGATCGAGCCCGAGGTTTCGCGCACCCGCAATCCTCACGCCTATGCAGCGTGGCATCAGCAACAGGTTGCCGAGTATGAACGGTTGTCGAGAATGAAGCATGGCCAAGCAACCCAACCCGCATACCGTCATGAGCAATCATCCTGGGCGTACCCATCCTGGCACGCTGCGCCGTTGACTCCCCCGGATTCTGGCTACGGCACTCCGGAATACGCTAACTCTGCTACGTCTGTCAATTCACAGTACAACGAATGGTTCGACCGTGCGGTTACCACCAACGCCGCGAGTGGTGCACGTCAGTTTCAGCAACCGGCAAGCTACACTGCTTTCCATCACCAGGCCAACCAGTCTCGCGGCCATGGTCCCCATTCAGGCTATTACAACTACGGCCAGAACATCTGGGAGGCTCCGAACATTGGTGAATGCAACTGTATGAACTGTGGCAGCCACGTTGGCCAAAAGCCACATCCATACTTCATGACGCATGGCTACGGCCAACCCGTCGTGGGTTGATTGGCAAACAGTCCCGCAATCATGGTTACACTTAACCGACCTTCTCGAATTCCCCCCAGATCCTCGGCGACTCGAAGATACGAATTGGGACGGTGTGTTACAGACTTGACCCGCCGTCTGGCCAACAGCTTCTAATAATGAACTTTCCTGCAACGTCTCCCTGGTATACGGCTCATCATTTTCTCCTTTTCGGCGTTTCAACGGTTCAATACCACGACTTTACACGGACTCGGCGTCCAATACGATAGATTCGACTTCGGCCTGCATTTGGTCTCCAGCGGTACCTGGAGCCAAGGTTCGCTCGTTCTTCCACTGTCCTACAAAGGACCATCTGTTGGTACATCAGCTCGACAGTCGTTCCGGCAAGCCTTGTCCTTGCTTCAGCCGCGCCTCTCTCTTTATTATAGAATCCAGACACGTCTAGTCTGAAAACTATAGATCGCTGGAGAAGTTGCGCTGCGCGGAAGCTTTCGCTGTATCGGATTCCGACTTGGCCGACACCACAGTTTATTTAACTTCTTGTAATTACGTTAACTCACGACTTTCTTCTCTCGATGAGACGATCAACTGTCTCGGGTGGCCTGCTGGCTTTTAGCATCAACGCAAGGCGTTTCCAGGGGGCCCAGTGGAGCAGCGGGCCTCGTTCTAAAAAGAATCAAAATTGGTGGATGATGTTGGAGACTTCTGAAGTGGAAAAGTTATGTTCTTTGTTCATGGATCCGGTACATACTTGCGACTTCAGGGCTGGTGTGCTTTGTTGGGTTTCGATGGAAAAAGTAGGATTCGGTTGTCGCATTGTCCTTGAAAGGCGGAAAATGGGGTTTGGCTCACTGGAGTTTGTTTTGTTTTGTGTTTTCCTGTTGCACTTTCTCTCCATTTGTGGCCAATATTTTCATGGTCATGGTGTGGCCATGGTCATCGGGCGTCTTGGATCTCGCGTGTCTCGAACGAACGGGCGGACAAGCAAAAGAGATGCACCCTCGACCTTGGTCTTGATGTCACCGAGTGGGCTTCGGTTTTTCTCATGCATACTGGCGGTTAGAGGTTTCAGTCAT
Organism: Coniochaeta sp. PK30-01; assembly: GCA_023628855.1. Lineage (NCBI taxonomy): Eukaryota > Fungi > Ascomycota > Sordariomycetes > Coniochaetales > Coniochaetaceae > Coniochaeta > Coniochaeta sp. PK30-01. Next base: position 281,121 of record JAMAJW010000006.1, on the reverse strand, counting down.
CTTGCGGCAAATCGGCATTTCTAGAGCGCGGAAGTAATGCTTCTAGGGGGTGGGGTTCTGTCTTTCTTGCGTTTCGGTTCCGCTCTTTTTTGTTCCTTTTTTTATTTTTATTTTTTTATTTTTTTTATTCCTTTTCTCCTGCTCGGCATCGACAGGAGGTGGACAAGTCTGAACTGAAACTCCAATATATGACGAAACGACGATGCATGGAAGGGGACACACGATCGATAGGGGCTTGACACTTGGAGAAAAGGCTGTCGGCACAGAGCGCAACGAGCAACTAGTCGCCGTCCACAACCCGAGGAGAGAGCTTCTGGTACACACGGTACCATGGCCACCTCGGATGGCCTCCTCACAAAAGACGTTTTAAGTCCATTCCCTTGAGGTTGGGCAGGGTTAGCGATGGGTGATGCCATTCGCAGGCTGATATCTTCACTGGACTTCTACGTTTGGGCTGCCCTGTTGGCCCATGATAGTTTTAGTATTAGCAAAAATAAAAACAAAAGAAGACAAGAAAAAACGTCTTTTTGAAGTACTGAGCTAGAAACGTATCAGTTAGTACTACGCGTACCTTATGTATGGATTACTTGCATGACAAGAGTGTCTGTCACCCAAAACTTCCAACCGCGGCGGCTTCGGGTTAGTGATTGGCTAGCTGCACATAGTTTAAAGCGCCCCCCCTCTCAGCCTTGCGCCTACCTTAGATTCATTGATTTTTAAGTCTACTATATAGTCAATGGCGGCATTGCGAACGACGATCCGACACCGCAGTCTCTGTTCTGCGGCTTGAGAAAGCATGACTTGACATCTGAAGTCTGTGTAAACCCCAGGAAATGGCTTCGCGGTTCGTATCGGCAGGTGCGATCGACCCGGCAACTGGCAAGGCTGCAGCCGCGGAGCGCACCACAACCCAACCAGACGACCGGCAGCAAAACAAGCCCAACGACGAGTGGCTGGCTGTCGAGAAGGAACTAGCGGCTGAGAGGCGGCGGCGGGAGGAGCAGAGATCCGCTGCAGCGGGAACCGGGGAGAGAAGCCTGTACGAGGTGCTACAGGCGAATAAGGGTATATTGCCTTCCTTCCTCTCGACCAGACAGTCCGTTTTCTTGCTGGACCGCAGACTCTGACATGTTATTCGGGTGTATACAGAGGCCAAACAAGCGGCCTTCGAAGAAGCCAACAAGATCAAGAACCAGTTCAGGGCGCTCGACGACGACGAAATCGACTTCCTGGATGAGGTGAAGGCCAAGCAAAGGGCCGACGAAGAGAGATTGCGACGGGAGACGGAGGAGGGGCTAGAGGCCTTCCGGGCTGCCCAGAAGAGTAATGAGCGGACAGGTGAGGGGGATAGGGAGGACGAGACAGAGGATTGGAATGCACTTGTTGGTGGAAGGAAAAGGAAAAGGGTGGCCAAGAGCGCTGGGATTATGAAGAGGAGGACTATGAGTGAGGGTGAGAGGAAGAACAACAGTTTTGGAGAGAAGACGGGGTCTGCATTGGAGTCTGAGCCGAAGCCAGCAGAGAAAAAGGTGAAAGAAGAGGTCAAAGCCGCTGCGAAAACCGCACCTGCGGCCAAGCCGAAGATGGGGTTGGTGAGCTACAACTCGGACGACGACGACGATGATTGAACCGACTGTCGGTCATATGCTGCGTCTGAAAGAGCTGTTTGAGACCAAATGGTCCGCCTCAACCGTCGTCGAATGCCGGCTCATTCGTTCCGCCGCCGGCGAGGATGATGAGGCTGCACTACGCTATATCATGGTCTCGAAGGCCATGGCTATGCGATGCGCTTTTGGCGTGCATCATGTGGCAGAGCAATGGTGCGACAAGGGTGCTGAAGAGGAGTATCAATTATGCTATTACCCTGCAAGCCCACCATTCATGCTACTGCCATCGAATGGCGTCGAATCTATATAGATACAGTCTCTCCTGTACCGGAGCAGAGCGACATGTTGAAAAACGTATCGCCCGTGATAGCAACCCATAAATAACACCGATACCTTACTTATACATGGACCGACGTCGTGTCAACTATTGCCGTTCTGCCACCAAGGGCTGCATCCTCAGTCGACATCGTCCGTGGGAATATTTATCCGTGGCTCGCCCTGCCACTTTTTCACGCCCCAGCGGTACAATTCCCGAACGCTTCCCTTCATGAAGCCCTCAATCTCCTCCTCCGGGACCACGATGGCCCTGGCATGCGCCTCGTCCTCCGGCTGCATCTCGTACCGCCGCATCCGCGTCGCGATGCGCGGATCGAGCACGACGGGTTTCGCCCAGATCCTCTCCGTCGGCGCCTCATCCTCGTCAGCATCGTCGCTCTTCTTCTTGTCCTCCTTCCAGACGGCCTTGACCCAGTCCTTCTCCTCCCACTCCAGCTCCTTCTGCTGCTCCCACTCCTGGTCGGCCGTCACGCGGAATTCCCTGTAGGTGTTGAAGCACACGGCCGCGACGTCACGTCCGATTTCGTCGGCCAGGGCGCGGCGGTTGAAGAAGCGACGCATGCGGGTGGGTGTGCTGAGGAAGCCGAGGATGTGTGGTTCTCTGATCGGCGCGGCTGGGGTGAGCTCCGCTGGCATGAGAAGGGGCAGGTTGCTCATTGCGTAGTCGTCTACAGTATTGAAAGGTTTCGGCTGCGGTGGGCGTTTTGGCTTGGAATCCTGCTCCTCGGGTTTCTTCTCCTCTGTCGGTGAGACATCGGATTCTGTGGTGGTGGTGTCTTGAGGCGGGGAAGGTACCGGTTGATGTTCTGGAGGGGGTGTGAGCGGGCCTAGCCATCCTTCATGTAGCCCACGAATGTATTCCTTCCAGGTGTGCCTGCCGATCACGATATCACCCTTGACCCCTTCATATGGCGGTATGCCTCTTTCTTTTCGGATAGCCTCGATTATATCATCCGAAGTTGGTACCTCATCCTCCTTCTTCTCTGGTTCCTGCCCGGCTCCGCTCAGGTCGTGCTCCCATCCCCTGCGGACCTTGCGCAACCGCTCGGCTATCACGGCACGTACATCGCCCTGGCGTCGTCCTTGGACAAATTCCCAGTCTAGTCCGCTCTTGGCCAGGATGGGCTTGACGTACTCGGTGAAGTGATCTTGGGCGGTCCGCAGACCATCGCCGGGCGGAGCAGAGAGATAGATGGTCAGTTTCCGCGGCATGGCAGAGGGATCACCAATGGGCTCCTTGGCAAGGTGCTCGACGGCATGCGCCCATCGTGCCGTGGCTCGCTTCTTCTCGCGCTTGTCGTATATGATGGCAGCACTGATGGTCGTGGTGAGGGTCCAGAAGATCATCCAGTTGCGCGAAGGAAGCTTTTTCGGCAGGGCGGGTAGGCCTAGCATACGCAGGGCCTGGTTACGAGGCTTTGGTGCTGCGGCCACCGGTCCGCTTGCAGGAGTACTACCGGGAACCTGAGCAACGAAGAATTAGACAGACAGCAATATCATCTTCGTACTCACACTAACATACCGGCTCGGACGAAGCTGGTGGCTTCGTGTCTGCCATAGCTTAGGAGTGAAGCTTCAGAAGGAAGGTGTCAGGGGATTATCGTATATAAGAAGGAAGGTCGTGTTCACTCAGGACATGTCTACAGTAAAGATACAGTGACCATTGGCTGGTCTGGTTGTTCTCTCTAAAGGGTCCTCGTCGACGCCGCTGTCAAATTTCTTGAGCTCCCAGAAGTTCTGATGCTTATCGCGATAAGACAAGCCCGGTTGTGCACGGACCACCCGTTGCCGTTCGCCTTGGACTTGATTCTACCTTAGCCAAGCTAAAAACATACAAGAACGGCCAAGCTGACTTGATACCCCTGGATGGTGATTCTACTTGGTTCTGCACGGCTTTGTGTTGAAATACCTTGTGCTTAGAGGGGTTGTGCAAAAGTCTCCTTCTGGCCTAGAAAGCTTGGGAAATATCTCAAATATCTCAAGTCGCTCACTTGAGTCGTCCTCTATCGCATGTGAATAGAGGTCTGTGAAGGTGGTTCCAGGTTAACCTTTACCTGAAAGGCACACGAAAGTCGGCTCCAGGAACTGCGGTGCGCCATTGCTTTAGCCTGGAGACACACTGTATATATCTTGCTGAAGAACGGCCCGTCAAGTCATTAGACTGCAGGTCTGCACTTCTCTTTCCGCAGCTCTTCTGAATTTATGACACTTTCCCGTCACATGTGTTGTTAGCCCGAATAATGTATTTAGAATAGCGCATTTTCAAGAACTATGTACAGTTTCGCTGTTACGTAATGAGTAACAACAAACCATTTGAAGAATGTTGGAACGACGTCTCGTCTCAATATAGAGCTAAACTGTCAAGAGGCTGAAGCCCTTGGATAGTGTAACAACAGTACCAGACAGGCAGGATTACCTACGGTGGTGCACAGTAAATACGCTGAGCCTGGTATTGTACAAGTAAACCAATCACGACCCTTACCCCTCCCCATGGTGGCCCTTGGCGGTCCGTCGCACCTTCCGCCTCTGAAGCACAGCGCGCCCCTACCCCACCAAATAACAGATCCTCCAACCAAAAGTCGTTAGAACAAGGGACCGATCTCAGGTCGTGGCCCCTTCACCTCCTTTCGCCCCTTTCCGACGATAACCTCAGTCTTGAGCTTCACCACACGTTGCAAGGCCAGTTGACTTTGGCTGCTTCTACGCAGGTCGTGTCCCGCCCGCCCTCTTGCTCCATTGCCAAGTACCAAACCTCGATCTGTACGCGTCTACTCCTCCCTTCTCATTGACACAAACACGACTACACCGACTTCCTCTCACCGACCAACATCCTCAGTCCGGTGCCCAAGGTCGGCGCTTCCAATCGATCGTAGCTCTGTTGATCAGCTGGCCGTATTCCTGTGCACAGCACAAGAACGCGCCTAAGATGGATACCAGTGGCAATCGTCTATTCCTGAACTTCGGTAACAACGGTGACCGCCTTCAGGCAAACGATCGAACGGCTTATCCGACAACACCGTCAACCTTTCCCCAGCCTGTCTTTCCCGGTGCTCCTGGGCAGCCTCAGAATACCGCTGGCAGTGGGCAGTCTGCCCAGCAACAACAGCCGTACGCAGCTGGCTATGCACCCCAAGGATACTTCATGCAAGCTCAATACGCCACTCCTCAGTACCAGACTTCGGTTCAAGATTATGGGGCACCTGCTGGCCAGAACCAACCAGCCGCGTACGGCCAGGCGAGATCTAACACTCCCGGCACTAACAATGACCCGAACACTGGGTTAGCTCACCAGTTCTCGCACCAGAACCTAGGCGGCGCGGCAAGAGGTGCTCCTTATGCCCCGAGAGGCCCCTCCCCTGCGCAGCGGCCGCGCACCGCGGGCGCGCCCGCCCAGCCGTCGAGCTATAGCAGCTACCTGAACCCCCCTGTTCCAACTCAGCCTTCCCCCCGGCTAGAGTTCCAGCAAGCGCCAGAGCGGAACCCAGACAAGTACGGACCGAACGCGCACAACAACCAGAAGAAGTGCTCACAGCTTGCGGCCGACTTCTTCAAGGACAGCGTCAAGCGAGCCCGCGAGCGTAACCAGAGGTGAGCGTCATGTGTGCTTTCGCGAGATTTCCGGGCTGACATACTGCGCAGACAGAGCGAAATGGAGCAGAAGTTGTCCGAAACAACTGACCCCCGACGGCGCGAATCGATTTGGTCCACCGGTGGGAGGAAAGAAGGCTCGTACCTCCGATTCCTACGAACCAAAGACAAACCCGAGAACTACAACACCATCAAGATTATCGGAAAGGGCGCGTTCGGCGAGGTCAAGCTGGTGCAGAAGAAGGCAGACGGCAAGGTCTATGCTATGAAGTCGCTGATCAAGACGGAAATGTTCAAAAAGGATCAGCTGGCCCACGTACGCGCCGAAAGAGATATCCTGGCCGAGTCCGACAGCCCCTGGGTTGTAAAGCTGTATACAACCTTCCAGGATGCCAACTTCCTGTACATGTTGATGGAGTTCTTGCCTGGCGGAGACTTGATGACTATGCTCATCAAGTATGAGATCTTTTCCGAAGACATCACCCGATTCTACATCGCCGAGATCGTTCTCGCCATCGAGGCTGTTCATAACCTGGGCTTCATTCATCGGCAAGTTTTCTTTCATTTCCTCACTCCAGACATGTTTTGCTAACAAACTTGGTGCAGTGACATAAAGCCGGACAACATCCTCCTTGACCGCGGCGGTCATGTCAAGCTGACCGATTTCGGCCTTTCCACGGGTTTCCACAAGCTCCACGACAACAACTACTATCAACAGCTGCTCAAGGGGAAGTCCAGCAGGCCTAGGGGAGATAGGAACTCCATCGCAATCGATCAGATCAACCTGACTGTGAGCAACCGAGGCGTTATCAACGACTGGCGGCGATCGCGTCGGTTGATGGCATACTCAACCGTCGGTACGCCTGACTACATTGCGCCCGAGATCTTTACACAGAACGGCTACTCGTTTGACTGCGATTGGTGGTCTCTTGGTACCATCATGTTCGAGTGCCTCATCGGTTGGCCTCCATTCTGCGCCGAGGATAGCCATGATACCTACCGCAAAATCGTGAACTGGCGTCAGTCGCTGTACTTCCCTGACGACATCCCGCTTGGTGCCGAGGCTGAGAACCTCATCCGCAGGTATGTCTGTCAAGCCTCGTTTTCATGCTGTCTAGCGACTTACCACTGATCTAGTCTTATCTGTAACTCGGAGAACCGTCTCGGCCGGGGCGGTGCCCACGAGATCAAGAGCCACTCGTTCTTCCGCGGTGTCGAATTTGACAGCTTGCGCAGGATCCGAGCACCGTTCGAGCCGCGTCTGACCTCCGCCATTGACACAACATACTTCCCGACGGACGAGATCGACCAGACGGACAACGCCACTCTGCTCAAGGCCGCCCAGCAGGCTAGAGGCACTCCTGGTGGCCAGGTGCCGACGGCGCAGGAGGAGAGCCCCGAGATGAGCCTTCCGTTTATTGGATATACCTTCAAGCGGTTTGACAACAACTTCCGATGATGCGTTCCTCCGCGAGGCCTGAAAGTGTTGTCAAAGGGGCTCTTGTCCGACTATGGCTACACGTCTGCTAAGGAAGTTTCTTCTTTGCGGCCCATCCTTGCTATTTGTCAGGAGCTCCTCTCCTAGCTGTCAGGTTGTGTCTAGCCAACTGTTGTCTTTGAGAGGCATTCTGCTCACTTTGTCTTGGTTTCACATATGGCTAGACCATCTGCTCTCTCGCAGCGCGGAATGACCCTTATTGTATGTTGACGGCCTATTTTAGCAGGAGATGGAAAGCCTGAGTAGCTGATTGGCAAGGCATCGGAGATAGGACAATGACTTTCGATGATGGAACACAGAACACGTGTTTCTTGGTGGTCTGCTTGACGTAGACCATTGGGGTATTGTGCGGAGACTTGTGCATGGTTTCTTTACAGATGCATGGCAATAGGATAAGGGGCTACATTGGTGTGCTTTGAACGTGACTTTCCAGCTGTAGGGAAGCATCTGCTGAGATATCAGGCGTGGAACTAGACTCCTAGCTAGACCTTTGGCCACTTCAAAGACTCGTCATAATGGGTATCATCGAAATGAATCACAAACACCAACCGTGTTGATATGACATGTCATGTAAAGGGTATCATATTATCGACTCAATCTTCTTTCAATCTTCTTTCTCAACTGTCCTCGATGAATCCCTAGACGCCCAATATAGGGGATGCTACCAGAGTCAGCTAGGAGAACACTTCCGAAGATCATGTGCTGCCTTACTCGAGGATGGTGCGCTGCTCTCATGTCGCCAACATTAAATCGGCGCTGCCGGCCCGCTCCGCGTTGTCTGGTACGGCTCGGCAAACTTCATCCCCATGTTCTCCGATCTTTGACTCTCGCATCGATGTGTCGGCAGGTCCTTATCCACCACCAAATCGAAGCAATGTGATTCTACCACATCAGCCACATGTAGCACGCTTCAATAACACCTCCTTTCCCTCCAAGCCCTGATCGTCACCTCCTTCCCGTCAAGCCCGGCGCGGCATTGAACCTCTCCTCCCGCTCCGTCATGAACATGACTTGTATCCAGAACTCCTTGGAGTCCGGGTCCCAGAAGCTGAACTGCTTGTCCTCCCTCTTGTCCAGCTCCCTGGCCGGGATCTTGAACCCGCACGTCTCGTACGGCTCGGCCGCGACGACGAGGTACTGGAAGTTCCTGTCGGGCTCCTCGACGCGCTGCGTGAAGGCGCTCATGACCTGCCACTGCGGCGTCACGTCGGCCGAGATGTCGGGGTACTGCAGCTGGAACAGCAGGCCTTGCTGCCGCGTGACGGGGTCCCGGATCTTTGTGATCTTGTAGCCCGGCCGGCCGATCTTGACCACGTTCTTCTTGGCCTGACCCAAGCCGAGGGCGCCAAAGCCGGCACCGACGACACCTACCGGCAGTCCGGTCTGCGGGTCGATGTTGCCCTTTCCTTCCTTCTGCTCGCGAGCGGCGCGGCGGGCGAGGTTGGTCTGATGCTTCTTGCCCTGGGTGTGGGCGAGGTAGGAACCGTCGTTCTGGTGGACTGTGAGGCACAGGCGGCACTCGAAGGAGCCGACGTGGTTGCGGAAGAAGTACGGGTCCTTGTCGAGGTCGATGGTCTCGAGAGCGAGCTTGCGCAGACGCTCGCGCCGGTCAGCGTTGGTTGCGCTGTGGGAGGCGACGCCACCGCCGCCGAACTTGGAGCCGGCGCGGTTCTGGTAGTCCATTTTTGGGTTGCTTCTCGGATGTGTGCTTTATTGAGGCTTGACTTGATGCGGGGAAGTTATTTTGCACCGTTGTCTTATTGTGTTCAAGAAGAGTTACTCGTCGATGATATAGGGTACGTAGTCTAATGTTGAGATGGTTCTGGGTTGAAGATGGATTGTTCGATAAGATATATGAATGCCCAGCAAGCTCTGGTCGGCTACCTGCCAGCTGACAATTTCACCTAAGGAGCCACCAAAAGCTGTCAACGATATTGCCACCACCTCAGCTAGACTAAAAGCTTATAAGAAGTTAAGAGCTGCGTATAAATGATAGAGAGGGCCTTGTTTCAATATTACAAAGAGAAAAAAAAAAGTATCAAATGAATTAAAGTCAACAAGTAAAGAAGGCAAAAAAGAATCAAGCATTAGCTGCGCTCCGTTTCGATCGGAGGACCTCCGGGTTATGAGCCCGGCTATTGTTGATTGTCAGTATGACTGTGATCTGATAAATTTTCAGGAGTTTAATGAACTTACCGCGCTTCCACTGCGCCACGCAGCTGTGATGAAATTGCGGAACACTAATTTGTCTTATCACGGAGGCATGCATTAGCCCCACTTCGGCAGTGCTTTGTTTGGTCTTAACGTTTTACCCAACCATTATCTTTCCCGTTGTCGGCCAAAACAACATACCTATGTGAAGCCACCAGGGCATCTGGGAACTCTCTCTAGGCCTTTCCTTAGACACTACTTAATCAGACTGTATGCCATTTAGCTTGTTGTTGAAGTATCTGAGCCTGCAAAATAACCTGGAAGGTAACAGGCGATGATCCATAGCGTAACCGGCCGATTTAGGGACATTCACTGCGGGGCGCCAGTGGTTCTTAGGACCACAACATGAGTGCAGCAAGCTTCCTTACCTGACATCTGGGAGCCGAGCAAGGTCCAGAGGCACTATCATGTTTGCTCGAGTATTTTGTAGAACCCTAGGCGGTCGCTCGCTATGTCGTTCTTTGTCGTTTCCTCAGTCACGGTTAGACAAAGCCTGGCTTAGCAGTCATGCTGCAACTGCCTCGGCACACGGTTCGCTGCCTCTTGACGGCTACAAGGTGTTGGATATGACCCGCGTGCTCGCTGGGGTAAGCACTTGCAACCACTTTGGATTGAGCGCGAGCATTCGTTGACATGTTGACTGTAGCCTTACTGCACTCAAATTTTAGGTGATCTTGGGTATGTGTCCCGTTACGCACTTCTCAGCGTCAACTTACATCGCAAACCAGAGCCGAGGTTATCAAGGTTGAGCATCCGGTTCGTGGTGACGACACTCGAGCATGGGGGCCTCCGTATGCCAAGTACAAGCCAGGTTCCGACCAGCAAGGTCCTGGAGAGTCTGCATATTTTCTTGGGGTACAGCACATCTCGACTTCGCTTCTTGTCCGCAAACATGGTAGTTAACCGGGTGCGAACAGGTGAATCGCAACAAGAAGTCACTTGCGCTTTCGTTCCAGGACCCAGCCGGAGTCGACATCCTCCATAAACTGGTGGCAAAGTGCGATATCCTCGTCGAAAACTACATCCCAGGGGCCCTGAAGAAATACGGCCTGGACTACGACACGGTCCATAAGATAAACCCGGCTTTAATCTACGCCTCCATCACCGGCTACGGCCAGACAGGACCGTATTCTCAGCGGGCGGGTTATGATGTCATGGTCGAAGCCGAGTTCGGTCTCATGCACATCACCGGAAACCGAGACGGGCCGCCGGTCAAAGTCGGTGTTGCCGTGACCGATCTCACCACAGGGTTGTACACCAGTAACAGCATCATGGCCGCACTTCTGGCAAGGGCGAAGACTGGCAGAGGCCAGCATATCGATGCTTCACTCAGCGACTGCCAGACCGCAACGCTGGCGAACATCGCGAGCAGCTGTCTGATTTCCGGAGAGAAGGATACTGGCCGATGGGGCACAGCCCATCGTAAGTACTTTGCCCTCGCCTACAAGATCAATGCTCACCAATACGCACAGCTTCCATCGTTCCATACAAGTCGTTCGAGACGAAAGACGGCGATATCCTGTTCGGCGGAGGCAATGACCGCTTGTTCGGCATACTAAGCGATGGCCTGGGATGTCCTGAGTGGAAAGACGACCCGAAGTTCAAGATAAATGCCCAGCGCGTGGCCCACCGAAACGAGTTGGAGGCCAAGATAGAGGAGATCACCAAAACCAAGACGACCCAGGAGTGGTTAGAAATCTTTGAGGGAAAAGGTCTGCCATATGCTGCAGTCAACGACGTGCTGGCAACTCTCACGCACGAACATACCAAAGCAAGGAACATGGTGGTGGAAGTCGAACACGAGCAGTGCGGACCGCTGAAGCTGGTCAACTCCCCTGTCAAGTACTCCGAGACAAAGCCAAGGATACGCAGTCCGCCGCCAACACTTGGCCAGCACACTGATGCAGTACTGAAGGAACACATTGGGTTAAGCGATGAGCAGATATATACTCTGAGGGAGAGAGGTGTTATCAGGTAGAAGACGAAAGACATTTGGTATTTGTAGACTTCACATCGGAGCATTTCTTGACTGCAGATTCGATGCCAGTCACATGATATTCGCAAGCACGTGGTTAGCGTACTTGACCCACCTTGCTCCGTGTCGCTGTTTACACATCCGGAGCCTCACTTTACCTTCGCCGTCAAACAATAGTTTAAATACTGTTGATTGTATCAGACAAAGATATCGAGAAGGAACTTACACCGGTATCTGGTTGCTTGGTCTGGTAAGAGCGATGATGCAGCTGCTTGACTTGTCAAGTCACATTTTGACATCCGAGAGAGCTGACCCAATTCAACTACGGTAGAACATCAGCAGAGGCAGTGGATGCAATGCCGTGAAAGCATAACGGAATTGGCCAATTTCTTGGACGAAGTCAATCCAGGCTGTCAAAATGGCAGATCCAGCACAGCAAGCCGAAAGTGCAGCTGGCGGCACTGCTGCACCAGCAGAAAGTTTAACAACTCCGATACCGAGCTCTGCACCTGTAGCAGCAACCGCTCCACCACGGTCTACATCTACACCAGATCCAATGCCTCCTACCAATTCGGCATCTCAATCTCCATCAGCATCTCGGCCAGGGCTTTACGTGCCACAGTTCAGTGCCGCCACCCAGTTGATTCTGAAGCGTATGAAGAACGAGGCTGCTGGTCTGGCTTCGGGGCTGTCGGCTGTCAAGTCGTCACAGCCCGAGATCAAAGCCGAGTTCAAAGCATCGGAGTATGAGGATGTGAAACGCCGAGTCATTATGGGAATGAGCACGTCAGCTTCAATGACGCTCCAGATGCCTGCGGCACCGCGTCCCACGCCTCCGCCTCCACCAACTTATGTTCCTCATCCTCACATTGGACATCAAACATCGGCTGCTTTATCTCGTCCCAAGATGGCGAGCGGTGCTTCCGGCTTGAGTGCTATTAGGAGAGTAACGCTGGGCTTAACCGCATCTGGGCGGCCTATCGCGCCTAAACTAGCACAGCCAAGTACAACCACCACGACCGAGCCAAGAGAGAAGAAGTTCAAGGCAGCTCCGGCACTCAAGGCAGGGACGAAACGCAAGCGCGGCGCACCCAAAGCACAGGATGATGACACCAGCAGCCTTTCGAGCCTGTCTGGCCTTTCTGACAACGAGGACCTTGCGAGCGACAAGCCATCCACACCGTCTGCTCCTCCAATCCTTACAAAATCTGGGCGCCACGTCCAAAAACCATCCACGTATAACCCGGCCGAGATGGAGTCGTCGAGCGCCAAGAAGCGCGTCCACTACAGCAAGGTGCGCACGGCAGAGCAGGCCCTCTGCAAGAAGTGCACGCGCATGCATAGCCCTGCCAGCAACCAGATGGTCTTCTGCGACGGGTGCAACGAGGGCTGGCACCAAATGTGTCATGATCCCTGGATAGACGACGAGGTCGTGAAGGACACGAACAAGGCCTGGTTCTGCGTGACGTGTCAGGCCAAGCGGGACCGTCACTTCTCGAGCACTACTAGCACCGCCGCTCCTCACCCATCAAAGAGGCAGAAAGTCCTCGTGAGGGAGAGTTGGGCCGACCGCACGCCCCAGCAGAAGAGAGCATACTTGTCCACGCTGCCGCAGCAGGAGTTGGTAGGGCTGCTGATGTACAGTCTCGAAATCCACCCGGACCTGCCAATATTCCCAGGCTTGGCAGAACCAGCCACAACACCGTCGACACCGGGGACCCCTCAGACGCCGTCGGATGTCCACGGTAATGGCCGGAAGGGCGGACGAGCCCAGAAAGGTGTCAAAAGTGCACCTGTACCGCAGCAGCAGCAACAAGAAGACGAGGAGGAGGTCGATCCACTTGAGCCGCCGTGGCCCAAACCTGGCCACGGGTTATATAACCTGTTGCCGCCTGAGGAGGACGACGACTTCCTCGCGGACGACAATGATTTTGAGGCATTCAGCGTCATCGTCTACGATGAGAAGGGCAGAAAGGTCGAGGAGAACGGTATCAAGGTGGTGTGGTCTTAGGGACAGTCTGGTACGCGCCACAGTCCGCGAAGAACAAGGTCGAATGCATAGACAACCTTTTTTACACCCCGCGGTAATACTGTGCAAACCATTACGGGCGTCGATTCTAATAAACGTTTGGTGTTTAACAATGCGAGAGTAGTGAGCCCGGGCGGCGCTACCAAAATCACTACAAAAAAACAAATAGTCACTCGGACACAACGCTGTGCATACGCTATGTCGCACTCCTGATTCTCAACCCCAGATACTGTTGCTACGAGGAGAGGGTTCTCACTGCAGAGCGGTCTATCTGGTGCCTAGAATCTCTTGTCCAGTCTGTCTGAAAGCTTCCACCTGTCCAATGTCCAAGACGATTGTATTATCCGCTCGTGTGAATGTTACAGGAGCCCGTCTCTGAACGCTAAGTACTGGCGCTAGAACTTCGCTTTCGGCCACAAATGGTGGCTACTTCAGCGTTGCGGTAGCAAGGACGCAGAAGAAGTCATATACAGGACGTAACTTCTTTGTAGACTGGAAAGATGGAATAGTTGATACATGTACCGCTGCTATGAGATAAACACGAGGGACGGCACCAGCCATAGTGAGATTGAGACGTTGATCGGGAGTTTTTCCTTTGCCTCTTCCATGAAACCCATCTAGATGAGCTTATTCTAGGGCGCAGTCCAGTTGGATCCCCGTAGTGGAATGTTGGATTTGGGCAGCTCACTGAACCTCTCTATTCCGACTGACAGAGATCGGGTACAAGGTCCGCACATTTACACCTGGACGACGCGCTGTAGCTCAGACTTGCCTTTTGTACCTCATTGTCGGGACGAAGCAGACGATTGGCTGAAGCAGCAAGGGGGTTTCTGCCGACGGCAGGAACTGCACAGTTGCTGACATCGACCATCGTCAGTTCGGAGCCATCGACTAGGAAGTATCTGTGGTTGTCATCACCGCGACGGCGCGCTGTCTAGGTCCGCCAGAATAGTCTCCATCTCGAACACTATTAATAGCCACGGGGGATTCAAGAGATCAGCATCGTTCCCTTGACTCGACCACTCTCCATCTTGGCTGTCCGCGAGCCAAATTGAATCTGTCAGTTCGTTAGCACTAGCCATTGATTGTTTCTGAAATAGAAAAACGATGTGAATGTGGTTATACGCACTGCTCGTTTCTTCTCCCGAGCAACATGCTCCATGCCCAATTCCCGCGCCAGCAACCGTAGGACACGTTTGCCAGCTTCAACGCCCGATATCTCCTCCGCATTATTGAAATCGCATTTCTCCCACACTGGGCTTTCGACCGCCCATTTCACGAGTCGCTCATCGAGAAATGGGAATCTGACTTCCTTGCCCCAATGTGCCATCGCTCTGTCGTCCCTGCCGAGATTACGTTTTCCCAAACGACTGACGTCGAGCTTCAGCTCCTCGATGAGTCCGAGGTATCCTGCCCTGTCAAAGGCGGAGGGATGCCGCACGTATCCTCCAAATAGCTCATCGGCACCTAGGCCAGAAAGCAACACACGCGCTGGCGTTGTGTACAGAGCTGTTAAGGGTTTGTGATTCTTGCCCTCGTAGCAGAATCCCTGCCCACGGGCAGCAAAGTAGAGTGCACAAGCAATCGAAAGATCCATCTCAGTATTATGCGGATATATCAGAGATGTGATTTGGGCTCGATGGGCGCATGTCTCAGTATATGGAATATTGACCTATGATAACTGTCAGCATCCGTTCGGCCGCGACTGCCACGGACGGGATCTATACTAACCGCAATGAAGCGAATTACCCTCTCAGGACAGACGCTCTGAAGTTCTGCAAATGCCTTGCGCCCAGTTATGCGGTCAGGACAAGCTTCATACACGTCCACAGGAGCACCCTTGGCCTGCTTTTGCAACTGCGCTGCAACGCGAGGATTTTCAAAGGCGACATTGAGAAGATCTATAGCTTGGTCTGGGGGTAAGAGATCGTGGCTCAACCTTGCAAGCATGGTACAATCAAGTCCGCCCGAAAATAGCACTGCTACTCTTGTGTTCGATACAGATCCAGTGACAGGTGGCTCTGGGATATTTAGCACCCGCAGACTGAGAGACGCTGTCAACTGATCCCTCAGTGTATTGACAGCTGGTGAACTGGACAAGAGAACAGTGTTTCCTGTAGGCAAGACTGTGTTGAATTTGCCAATGCTTGATACCTACAGAGGTAAGTTTGACAGGCCGGTCACATCGATTGTGACCACAAGAAAAACTTACAAATTCAGATCCAGTCCCCGGCAGCCAGTCGTGCCGAGATGGAGATACGTAGGGTGACGAGAACAAATCCCCATGAAGCGCCATGGAATAGACACCGTCAGCTTCGACCTCCTTCCACATGTCGTCGCAGGTCTCAGCAACACTGGAGATAACGAGGGAGCTCTCAATATCGTTGTGGCATATCAAGAGCGACCGCCTCCCCAGCCGATCCCTTCCAAAATAAAGCGTACTGGACGGTGCGTCGAAGTAGACAAAGGCAAAAGGTCCTTCTATAGACCTCAGCGCTTCAAGAATAGCATCGCTACAGCTGGACCCGGAACCAGCCGCGCCTGACAGTAGCGCAAAGACGGCCTCGCCATCGTTACCTTGTATTGTGCGGCCGTCAATCTTCCAAGCTTCACCGTTCCAGCAGAGTACTGAGCCTGTTTGGCGGTCTTGGAACGGCTGCTTCGTGACGTGGTCGCCGCGAAGCGAGAGGACGGTTGATGTGAACGTTAGGAAGGGCTCCTTGTTCTCAGAAGAAGTAGGAGTCCTGAGAGGAGTCGTGACCTGGCCAAAGTAATCCGGTCCGCGATTACAAAGACAATGATGAAGGAAAGTTGGGAGTGAGCCTGTATTTGCGCTACGACGGATGGCCACGTGGATACCGCACATAGTCCTGTGGTTGAAGTGTCAACTTGGGAGTGAAAGCGAGGCTGACCGTCTGAAAATAAGGTACAGTATCACAGGGAATGTAGACCTGGAGGTATTGTGGACGTTCCCACTGTGGGGCATTGCGGAGCCTAAGTGTCCACCCCAGGCACCCCTTCGGTGCTGCTGCGGGCAGCCGTGTAACTGACTGCTAAAATCAACTTCCTCTCAACTCCTGTAGGTACATTAACCTGGAAGCTAGACATTTCTCCGAGGTTGCAGCAGGTCACTGTGCTCTTCCTGTCATGGATGGAGGTCTCCCTCCTCCTGCCCTCCAACAGGGGACGGAAATTATTGGAGGAGTTGGAAGGAAACAGCAGACAAAATCCTCAACTGTCAGGTCGAATTCAAGATGAACCACGAGCACTACGGACAGATACGGTGCCTATAGGATGCCCGGAATGACTGGAAGACGGCTGTATTAGGCATCATCATTCCAGCGGTCAAGCCAATACCTGACAGTCCCTTTCAACGACATATTAATAGTACCTGCCTTGAACCGAGACTGGCTGTATCGCGATGGAGGCCGACACGTCTATGCAGATATTATACCCAAAAAAACCAATAACGGCTCATGCATGGCCCACTGATGCTCGCTAATAACAATGTGCTGAGAAGTCAAACGCATAACTTGAGATCTCATGCACTCACTTCCATAGAGTATCCCGAACGATGCCGTGAGAGACTAAGCAGACAGGGCTAGACAAGCGTCGACGGCAAGGCCAACCCTAGAGATAAGAAGTCAGCTACTGCAATCACATGGTGTCACGGAGACTGTGCAGTACTTACCTCCCTTCCTTCTGGTAGACGACATCGCTTATGATCTCTCTATCCAGATCAGGGAACATGCCCGCTAGTGTCTCAACGACATTGGCATGCTCAGCGCGATGTAGTCGTTGAGCCTCGGCAGCCTCTGCGCTAGCCTGTCGAGCCGCGGCTTCCTCGGCCGACAGCTGCTGCCGCGACCGCAAGTCGCCTTCGCCGCGTTCCGGCTGGGGTGTCCTCGCCGGTCCTGGCACGCTCGAAGCGGTCGGGGACTCGCTTGACGCATTACCCTCGTCTGAGAATATTCTCCCAATACTGCTCAAGGGTCTTTGGATAGTTCGTAACAGACCGGTGATAGCAGCTTTCTCCTCGCTCCCCGAGTACTCGCCGCTTTCTCTAGCTTCGTTTGAAGATGTAGACCTCCGCGGACTGGCAGGCCGAAGCGCGGCGTCGGCATCCATCGACGGCCTGGCTGAGGAGGAAGACGATCCTGTAAGCCCTGGCGGCTGAAGTAACGTCGGTTTCTCTGATTGAGATGGCGGAAGAGGAGGAGAGTCGGCACGGTGTCTCTCGGCGATGGCCGATACTGCTGCTTCAACGTTGGCCTCGAACTCTTCGTCAGTTATAGTGAGAGTAGTCCGGTCCATGTTCTCGATGAACTGGATTGCGCCCATCTGTTATATTTGGTCAGCAGCGAAAAGCAAGTGTTGGCTTGAGTGAACATACCAGAGACGACAAATAGTAGCCTGCCTCGCCGCCAAGCTTTTCTTGGTTACGGAACCTCAAGACATATTGAACATTCGAAACCAGGTGCTCAGGGTTGGCATGTAGCACAACGTATATGAGCATGGGCATGAACGAATCAGCCGACGAGTCGGACTTGGAATGCTTCAACAAGCCAAAGATGACCTTGCAGCAGTTGAGAACGCATATTATCTTGTCTCTGGGCGCACGGTAAGACTTGATCTTCAGCAATTCTGAGGGGAGGTGTCAGTAAGTGAAAGGTATATAGTGCGCTCACGGATGCTTACCGTCCTGCGCCAGCTTCAGGAAACGTTTGCCGCTCTCGCCAACTGGCGGTATGTCCAGATGTTCCTCCTTTGTCCAGCTGTAAATCTGAATCTTTTGCGCTAGGATCTCGTCTCTCTCTACATCTTCTTGATGTTGACCCCTCCGGCCAGGGCCCATGAGCCTCTCACCGCGCTTCTTTGCCTTTGCACCTGGGATCGGCTGCGGGGGTGGTATTGCTGGCGAGAAAGTTTGCGTATACAGGCGGTTCATGACCAGTTTCTCCATGCCCTCTCGTGCATTGTCGAATTCGGCGTCCGATACCTCTCGCCAGACTTCGCATTGTGCCATTTTGTTCGATATGAAGGCTAGGAAGTCGCTGATAATCTTGACTTGCTCGTGTACCATCCACTGACGTTTCCCAAACTCTTGCAAAAAGGATTTCAAATACCTTGCCACGGGGTCAGCCTTCTTGTTTCGCAGCTGTTCAAGAAAGCGGTGGAAGTCGAATGGCAAGACTGGCTCCGGTTCCGGCTCCGGCGGCGGGGGGCGGTGAAGCGACAACGTTGGCGACAACGATGATTCGGCAATACCTTGTAGCTCGTCACGCGACCGAACTGTTCTTATAGAAGGGGTTGAGGCATCCTTTGGCGGGACTGGAGGTGCCTCGTCATTTTGTTCCTTCTCCTTCGACCGGACGCTCACAGGCGATGAACTTGAGACGCGGAGGGTATGTATGTCCTGGAGCTGTTGGGCAATGCTGGGTGCCAGAGGTTCGAGGCTTGACTTTCTTGGCGGGTGTTGCATTGGGGTGGCTAACATTGGTGACGCCATCTCGAACCTCGGACTCATCACTTCCTCAGCCCCTGGCCCACCTCCTTCCTCGCTGAATTGCTCCATGATGCTCTGTATCTCCGACCTCGAGCCATTCTCCTGGTCATCCTCGCTACCGTACGTCTTCTCGTCGTAGGCGGCATCGGATCGCGTAGGCGACGGCTCTGCCGAAGCTGCAGTGTGCTTACTATGCGGTCCTGAACTCGAAGGAGAGCGTGATGGCGGTTGAGAGGATAACGGCGTTTTCGGCGTAGGGTCGACGTAAGAGGAAGCTTCAATAGTAAGATATTGGGTTGCCGTGGTGGTGGCGGCGGATGTCGGTTTCAGAGTTGCTATCGAGGATGCTAAGTTGTCTGCAGGGTCGTTGCTTTGGTCCTTGTGCGACGTTGGTCCTCCTGGTGCCTGATCAGGCCCCAGCTCAACGTTTTCTTGTCCTACCGTCGAAATCATTTTGGGGGGCTCATCGCTGAGATCGATCAGATCCTGGCTATTATCTGCCCTCAACGGTTGTCCGGTGGGGGGCTCGGCAGTCTCGTCGATGGAAGGGGTCACCTCGGACGTCTTCGAGGTCTTCGAGGGTGTGGCATGGTCGAAGCTACCACTTTGGCCGGGTTGCGCTGGAGACCGCTCGGGAGAAGACATACACGATGAGCAAACAATCGTGCGCGGTGAGGATTGGTGGATTGTTGACCGTGCTGTAACAATAACCCTTCCACCGATCTTGCTCTACATATAAGAGCTGGCCGGTGCAGGAGGGGAATATTCTAGGACCGCGGTCTGCACGTCAAGGAGTGGCTTGCGAAGAGGTTAAGAATTGAGCACGCTTGCAACAGACAGTCCCGAGCAGGTGTTGTTGTCGACGGCACACAGTGCGACAAGGTTCGAAGCTCAGATCCGTGTCTTACGCAGCTGGCTGCCCATACCTTGGCTGCATTTTGCTACGTACCACCGTAGAGTGCCCCACCCTCAGGCCCACCAACGGCCAGAGTATTTGGCGGGGTAATACACTTAGGTAAGCTGATATGGAAGCTTGGAAGATTCGCTTGTTCGTGCAACCCAGCTGGTGGAGTTTTAAGTTTCACGAAGTATCAAAGCTGAAGACTTCAACGTTCTGGTGTATCTCGCTATCGTGACGACCTTTATGACGGTCTAGACCCCCCATGATAACCATGAGATATAGTTTAGGCTTCGTTGGACCTTACTCTGTAATAAGGGGTCCAAATGTAGGTAGCTTAAGATTCCAGTGCCGATTACCAGTGCGTACATAAATAATGTAGCCTGTCCCCGCAATCTTCCGCTCGCTCGCTCTGCCAGACGGGCCAGTCTGTGATTCTCGAATCAGCACCGTCCAGCAAAGCAACATTATCAGCGCATCCTGCTTGGTTCATTGGGGGCTGCCCATGCAAGATGTAGCGGCGCAAGGCTGCCATTCGTCGTCCTCGAACCGTCTCTACCTATCGCGCAGAACGAATGATTCGCCGGGCCAAGCACTCGGAGTGACTCGAAGGTGTTGGAGTGGCTATGTTTATGCCTTCTGCCTTACGGTTTGGCTGCCTTGCTCGAACTCGAAGCAACCATCCAAAACACCAGCATCTCTTTCCCTCATTGACGCTTTATCACTCTTCCTGCACTTTCCGTCTCTTCTCCGCCATCTTCTCTATAGCCTTGCGCACACAAAAGATATTCGATTCTGTTCGTTTCGGAGCACATTGCACTACTTGTACTTTTGCATCATGTCGCAACTTGGCTCGCCATCCGGACTTTCAGGTCTCCCAGTGGAGATCATGGAGTTCGTGGTCGAGCACATGCTGGAAAGCAATCTCGAAGGCAGCCTGTCAGCACTCGCCGCAACATGCCGGGGACTACATGCTGTTGTAATGCCTCGCCTATACAGCAAAGAAAGCATGGAAAAACATCCGGCTCTTATTTTCTGGGCAGCGCAGCTTGGCCGCTTCGATATAGCGAAGCGTGTGGTTGACGCCGGTGTCAACCTAAACCGTGGTATGATCCGCAATGAACCCATGTCTTTTGTCACGATGAGGACGGCCGATTTCACACCACGCCAGCTCTATCAGGACCTTCGAGTCATGAACCACCAGATCAACCCGCATGATACTCCTGGCCGTGTCGGTCCCCGAGGCTTCGTCGGCGAGCCCTTCAAGCCCCGGCCGATAGGTTCAGCTATCGACATGGTAGGCTTCGCTCACTGGCGATCTTGGTGGTTTCCAATACACCTTGCTGTCATGGGCGGCTTTGCGGACGTCGTCGACCTGTTTATCTCGAACGGCGCCTTTCTCGATGTGCCGTCCGGAAATCTGTGCACCTGCAAATATCCCGTCATGGCGGCGAACAATGGCCCTGCGATGCATTACCGACGCCCCTGGACGCCTCTTCATACAGCTATATGCAATGAGCACATAGATATCGCCAAGACTCTGCTTGAACGGGGTGCATCCCTATCTTTTGGTGAGCACTCAACCAGGGTCCCGCATCCTTTCACAGTCCTTCACAACGCCGCGTGCGTCGGTTCCACCGAGCTGGTCGAATTCATCTTGGACAACAAGTTCCAGACAGATGTGCAAGTTGTCGACTCCACGGAGCTGTCGCCGCTCTGGCTGGCGTATCTCCAGGGCCATTGGGACGTCGTCGATACGCTCTTGGCAAGAGGAGCCGATATAAACGACGACCTGGCTACTGGCTATACCCCCTTGACAGATGCCTGTCTCTTTGGGGAATTTTCGAGTGCGCTGGCTTTGATCGCTCGTGGGGCTGATGTCAATGTGGTCTGTACCGCCTATCCAACCCCGTTGGGCCGCTATCGTTGGCCCATCAAGAACAACCTCCTCGCTTGCCTCCGCGGCCATCGTCCCATCGACATGTGCTGTTTGAAACAACAAAGTACGACTCGCACCCTTCGCTACAGAAGGGATCCGCCGAACCCGAGATACCATCCCCCTGAGCCTTCGATGCCGCCCCCTACCCAAGAGCCGTTCCCGGTTGTCGACGAAAGCCTGCGGTCACCTGTGGTCAAAGCTCTGTTAGAAGCAGGTGCTCACCTAGGTGCTTGCGAACAGTCGCCGTATCTCGTGCCTCCTATCGTTGCGGCAGCGGCAGAGCACCTTTTGGACGTCGTTCGACTCTTGTTGGACAACGGCGCTGAAGTTGACAGCCGAGACAAGGAGGGGAACACGCCGTTGATGGCCGTGCTTAACTACAGTCTGCATTGGTGTAGTTCCCACGCAAAGATCGGCCCTCTCAGTACTCGTCCGTTTGGCCTTCAGCGACCTCCTCGAACCGTTGCCGCCCCTCCTGCGATGCCATTGGTTCCTGGGCAGATTCCAGGCGGCCCGCCCCCTCCGCAGCTTGCCAACGGTCCTCCGCCGCCGCTCGTTAACGCCCCTCCACCACAGGTTGTCCATGTTGGCAATGCTCCGCCGCATATTCCTGCCGGCCTTCCCCAGTTTGTCACTGCCCCTCCACCGCCCGGTGGTGGGATGCCGGTGATCATCATGGCACCTCCGCCACCGGTCCCAAAACCTCCCAGCTGTAGGCAAAAGGGAGACTTTACGGCGTGTGTCAAGCTCCTGATTGATCGTGGAGCCAGTCCCACGGCAACGAATAACAGCGGCGCCTCGCCTCTAAGCCTTGTCTACAGCCCGGATGCTTCACCTGACAAACGCTACTCGTCGGGCCGTCCACGCGGCCAATTGACATTCAAGGAAAGAGCTGCGGTTGTGTCAATGCTCCTCGACTTAGGCGCCGACCCCAACACCACCATCAACATCGTACGTCCAGATGACAGCAACAGCGACGTGGAATCCGACGATCCCAACGTCTATTCCGCGTCCGATAGCGACGATAGCCTCAACACCGCTCCAGGAAGCGACGGCGCCTCGAGTGGGGCATCGTTCCGGGCCCCCCATCGCCGCAAGTTCCGCAGCCTGTACAAGTACGGTCCGCTAAGCGTGCTTCAATGCGCTTTCTGGGATGGAGATCTGGATCTCTGTCGCTTGCTGCTGAAACGGGGAGCTAAGCTCACGACGCCTATTGTCGCATGGATGCTACATGTCGCATGGGGTTACTGTCGATGGCGGATGAGAGATGCTGCCGAACGAGTGCTGCAAGTCTTGGGTGATTTGGAAGTTGACGTTCAGAAGGAGCTGGGTTCTCATCCGGCCTGTCTATACGTCCTCATCACCCAGGGTGTCCGACATATGGCCGCAGACTTTTTGGAGGTTGGCATTGAACGGAACAAATTTGACGATGTCCCTGGCCCCGAATACGACTGGTTGTTTGGAGATAATGCAGCTTTGTCGACGAAATGGGGAGATTTGTGCCTCACCCAGGCTGCCCGGACTGGGTGGTTACCCGGCATAGAACTGCTTCTGAAGCTTGGCCTTGACGTCAATACGCCGGACCTCGAGCATGTCAAACGACCTCTGAATATGGCAATCACAAGGCGGGACGCTGCCATGGTAGAATGCCTCGTCCGACATGGAGCAAGCGTGAACCTCTCCGACGATAGTGAGACGGTCACATTTGCGCGAGGCGAGCGCAGATATCCGATGGCAATCGCGATCAGGGGTGAAGAACCGGACATCATAGAACCCCTCCTCCGCGCGCAGACGGAGCCACTTCCGGAGAGGTTCGCCTTCGCATACATCAAAGAGGCGTACATGACGCGCCGAGTCAAGGCTCTAAACTGCCTCTTAACCTTTTCATGCATTGATCCTCAGTGCAGGTCGCCGGACAAAGGCAATACGCACTTGATTGAGATCATGCAGAATGTGTCGGCTATATGTAGCCATCAGCAGGTGTCAGACGACGACACGGACGACGAGGACAATGCCTGGTCGTACAGCATCAAGAATAAGCTCGAAAAGGTACGAATGTGGATGGAGTGCCTCATACTCCTGGCACGAGCGGGCATCTCAGCTGCGGTCACGAATAATGCGGGTGTTTCTGGGATTGATATCTTCCAAGAACTGGTCAACTACAATGGCCCGGACAGGTTCAAGGTCCACGTACGGACGGCGTTGAGATCTCGGCTGAGCGACGTGATGGGGCTTACGGTGTGGGATGATGCTCTTTCTGCTGAAGCAGCGTTTGAGGCGCTGACTAGTTGCGAGGTAAATTTGGCTGAAAGTGACACAGCATCCAGCGACGGCTCGATTGATGACTAGGATGACGATGATGCAGCTGTTAGTATGAGTACATTGACGATATGCTATTCTTTTCTTGCAGAGCTCGCTCATGGATGAAATACGATTATATCCATTGTTGCTCAATATACTTATACCCGACCTCGGATATTGATAGTCGCTCAGCTCTTGGTTCCATATCTCGTCGACAGATTCTTCAGGTATGGCAAGATAGAGCTGATACCATTACCTCGGACAAATTACGGATCGCAAGGGAGAGCTGAAGCACCTGTGCAACAACTTCGTCGACCTACAGCATCTTCGCATCGCCGACCGATGTAAGTTTTCATGACCAATAAAATACAGCCTTAATCTGTCCGAGGCACGTCAATCATCCTCCAAAGCTGAGGCCACCCTTCAACATGGTTTCTGATGCTTTGGTCGGCGAGCAGCAGGCGAAGTCACTGTACGAAGCGGGATTATCAATGACCTTTCTATATCTCGGTTTTGATTCTTTAACAGCAGCACAGTATTTCTTGCCCTGTTTTTTTTTTCTCTCTTTCCGGTGCTATGAATGTCCGTCAGGAAGAGATAGTAGCATGAATAAGACGTATAAACGACCCGTCCATTTCGGGAAGGACATCACGTTCGACACCCAAGGCAAGCGTACTCCTTGGCGGGCCTTGCGGCCAGAACCCCACCGATAGGGCCATGCCGGCCATGCCGGTGGTGGAGAGGCGGCCCGAGCCGCACGACGAGACTGGCTCCACCAACGCGGAAGGGGCCATGTCCCTTCCGGCACGCCGGACCAAGGGCTCTTCTCCTCTGCCCTCGTCGTCTGGACCGCCTATTCGCAATCAGGACTTTGTCAGGACAAGCTTGGCGGGCTGGCGTGTCCTTTGCGGTGCCGAGGGGAACGAGGTTGCGCCTGTGCCGCCGAGCTTCGGGTCGTGCGGTCCGAGACCACAGGGGTATAGAGTCGTCGTCCGTGCTCAGGCTGGGGTGGTCTTGCTGTCGCAGGAGCTGGACGTTGTACTTTGGCGCGCGGTACCCTGTTTGCTTGAGCGGGAGGATTATGTATGATCAGGGGGCACACATGGATGGAGAGGTGAAGGTCTACGTTTCTGGCAAGAAGGTGTTGGGTAGGACTTCTATGGAGGACTACAGGAAGCGGGAAGAAGTGTGGGCTGAGACGGGGGGTGTGTCTGGGGAGAGGATCCCGCTCTTGGTTGTTTCTTTCAGCGCGACCGGGGATATGAGGCTTGAATTTGAGATTCCTGGCGTAGAGGTTTTGATGGTGTCTTTGGTATGATAGGAGTGTTCTGGCAAGACGGCTGCTGAAGTCAGTCGTGCGATGGATCTATGTTTAGACCTTCAAATTCCTCTCGGAACCTCTGTTGGATAGCAGGCATCTGCTCCCACCGTACATTAGTCACTCAGACAGCGTTATTCGCCCCAGCAAGCGCGGCTGGAAGAGAAAGGTCAAATAATTGGATCTACCATGGGTATGTGATGGACAAACATGCAGACTGCATATCGTGGAAGAGACTCTGATCCCGAGTAAGACAAACTCCCAACCAGAGAGTGCTCGGATATCGCAGCACTATCGCAGCACACGAGGTCTGAAATTCCAACAGAAACCGTATCAACAAAGACCACCAAGCGGGACAGGAATGCCATGTGACGAGGTGCAACGAATCTCAATCTCCACTCACGTCACGGGGCCCTTCCTCAGTTGCGGCTAGGGGTGGCGTCGTAGTTGAAGCACTTGAGAAGGCCGTTGTAGTCCTGGACGAAGGCATCTGAGCAAAGTCAGCAGTCTGAGATTACCCCGAGGAGAGAAAACCTACATACTGAGATCCAAAGTGGCCTTCAGTCCCGGAGAACCAGAGGGAGTCTTGCACTTGCAAGTAAGAATCGTGCCTTGAAGAGAACAGTCTTCGCAAGACTTCGAATACGCGCCGCTGTCTCAAGCGTTAGCTTATATCAACATGCAAATGATACAACGGAATTACTTACTTGGTAGCGGGCACGAGGATACCGTTGAAGTTTCCAACGCAGTTGCTCAAGTCGAGCGACGAAGTGACCTTGTCCCAATGGCCGCGTTGATCGAGTTTGTTCCAGCAGGTGCCGTGGAGGATTCGTCCAGTGTCATCAAGGGACCAGTCCAGACAGTCCTCGGCGAAGCAGCACTGAGGTCCGGTGAGGGCGACCGCATGATTGGGTTCAGTGACGGCTGTGACGGAGTGGTCGGGATCACCAAGAGCCGCGGCCAAGGTGATGACCGGGGATTGAGAGGCAAACATGGCGACAACGGCCATGGCCAAGCTTTTCATCTGGATTGTAGCCATCTTGAAGAGCTTCGTGAATGTTGGATGGGGAGCAATGGGTAGGATGGTGAGTTTGGGACAGAAGAAACAAACTTGGTTGAGGATTGGAGGAAAGGAAAAGGAAAGGGATATATGTACTTGTGAACAACAACAAAAATAAGTGCAGAGTTTTTTCCTAGCTTAATTTCTACGTGGCATAGCGAGAGAATGGTGAGGTCCTTGGTTCGTTTACTCGCTTCCTATCTGAGATTCTACGAGTTCTTCCCATATTAAGGTATATGTTGTGCAACTTGGGCAAGGTCAGGCCGGATAACTGCCTCCTTCTGTGATCAACTTCAGAAGATGCAGTGACAGGTTCCTCAAGGCATTGTCAGGTGGTCGAACCTGAAGCATCCTCACTGTTCCACTGATCTGACAACGTGCAGTCGAACTCGGGTGGCAGGCCGAAGTGGTGCCCGACTCCTTGTCAAGGTCCCAGGTCCATGGATTGGACTTTGCTTCATTTTTTTTTCCTTCCTCGCCCACGTCACCTCGTCAATTCGTCCAACGGAAACCCGGTACAAGCGACTTAACGTAGCTCTGATGATAAATGATATGGCACAGGGATCTACTTAGATCGGCAAGGCAAGGCAAACGATATTTGGTAAATGGAGGTTACACGTGGCTAGAGAGAAATGCAAGACAAGCTCAGGCGCGAGGACTGCCCGCATCTGTATCCAAAGGCTAGAACGAAACATGACTCGAGAAACCTGCGGTTCTCAGTTCGGTCCTCCCCCGTGGTTCATTCGCGAAATATCGATATCGAGCCATTGTACCTCTTGATACTGGTGATTCTGGCCGTGTAGATTGTGTACCGGTTGCATTGTGTTTGATCCTGCGTTGCTGGCGGTTTGCATCTGCCGTCGAGAAGGGCCATCCTGCTCGAGATGAGGTTGCTCTGTCTGCCGAGGATCTTCGGATGCCCTTAACCTCCGCTTTTCTCTCAGCCACTCAAGAACCTCTGACGATCTCATCTCGAAGTTTTGCAGAAACGCAAGCGCATTTTCCCATCTTTCACCATATCTCTTAAGAGTGAGGCTGACTCTCTCGAGTGCTCTCAAGCTTCGGTCGAGATTATCAACTGCTGTACCAGCGTCTAGCCTCTTCGGCAACGGAGGTGGCGCTGGCTGTCCTGGTGAAGACAGCGGCACCGGTACATCTGCTCCAGATATGAGGGCATCACCGTCGTCGCGGAGCACCGCAACGAATTGCGATCCCATGAAGTACACCCTGAGTGCATCATGATATGTGTAAAAGGCCGTATTCATGACCGCGTGGGCGACCTCGTAGATACGGTTGAGATAAGCAATAGCATGTTCGAAGATGAGCATCCTTCCATACGCAGTCATGTTTGGTGCTCTCGCACTTGGTGCGATGCAGTATACGTAACTGTACCGTAGTTCTAGATCAAATAGTTCTTGAATGCCGATAGCAAGTGTATCTGGTAGCGACTCTGCCCACTCACGCATATCGTGACACATTTGCCAGATAAACGATGCGGCATCCGGTAGAGTGTCACTTGGGTCAGACTGAAATAACGTCTGGTACCAATGTGACTGGGCGCGGCGGAGCTGAAAATGTAGGAGAGCAGGATCTGGCGCAAGGGAGCCGATGGCGCTACTGCCCGGATGTGCGCGTGAAGCGTGAGTTGCCGAGGGAAATGACACGGCAATGGCATCGTCTGTAAAGGAGAACGCTCTGGCATGTACCATGCTGATAGCTCTGCGAAGGTGACGTTAGCAAACAGAACGAGGCTTTCGATCTGGATAGGACATTACTACCTGTCAAGAGCGTACACGCAGTAGAAAGTCCTTCTCCGAGCGTCTAATGCGGCCTTGTCCGAGTTCTGTTGTACCGGTGGATCTTGGTGGTAGCCTAGGTCAATGACAGCACGACATGTGAAACCAATGAGGTGCCAACTGTCAAAATGTGCAGGATCTAACATGGCGTACTGCGTGAGTAACAGCAGTGACTGGATTTGAGTGACATATCCCGGCATAAGAGCTCGGTCGGCATATGGAAGTGCGCGAGCCACGAACTCGACACCATTGGTGTAAAAGTCGTCTTGGTTACTCCTACTCTGTGCCGTGGATCCGATGGCCAGAACCATGAATAGCAACCAGAAGTCGGAGCTGTTAAGCTGCTGCCGCGGATCTTGGCTATAGACATCTTCCAGAAGAGATATAATGAGCGTGGGCGAGAAGGCGGGAAAAAGAACGTGGATGTTGGTCATATAATAGTGCACAATAGCCTGCGCAGCCTGCCTCGAGGGAAGTTTGGTTGACCTAGGCTCCGGCACCGGATCGTTAGTTGCCGCAGCCAAGACCAGCCGGGCAAAGGTCATGTTGCTGACCGCAGGTTCAAAGTCTCGTGTTGTAGCATTGACGGATCTGAGCCACGGAGTCAGCAACGTATTGTGGAACTGAGAGCCTGAGATGCGACTGCTCACAAGTAACCAAAATCCGATACTAAAGCGTTGACGTCGGAGTTCTCCCGTTTCCGCGCAGCCTTGCGGTGGATGGCTGCTCTGATAATTGCAAGCGAGTCCTTGCGGTCGGCGCCAACATTTGAAGCAGGGGCATCGGATTCGTGCATTGCCACTGAAGCTTTCCGTGATCTGGCATATGCGAGGCGTCGTTCAAGCTTCTCTACCCGAAGTTCCAATGCGGCGACATAGCTACAGACAGTGTTAGGCGCAACACGCAATAGAAATGACTACCGAATCATAGCCGTACCTCCGTTCCTTCCCTCGTGCAAACTGGTCATTTGCTGCCGAACATTCGGCTTCTCTTCCGGCTTTCTCACAGGCTGTACATGCCGGGAGCTTGCCATCGCACTACGCGGGTGTCCAGGGTTAGCTCTAAATGTGGCTCGGGGGGAAAAGGTGATCAACCACCTTGACCTTCGCAGCACGGCCTATAGGGGCTTCGTTAGCACTCAGAAAGCTGGTTATGCTGGGGCTTCATAACATGCAGACTCACATCTTGAACAAGCAGACACAGGCCTCGATACCCGCAATAGGGGGTTGTCAGAAAAGCTTGACCGTGGCATGATGTCTGTCCAGTATCTATATGAGAGAGCAAGATAATACTACCCAGTTGGACATAAGAAGAAGATGAGGCTCTGCATCTGAGGTTTCGGCGGGAATAAATGGTGTTGCTACCAACAGGCTGATGATGTCTCCGATGTCTCGGGTACCGTACCTCACTCGCTTAGTCTAAGTAATGAGACAGATTTCAAGACCCTGTGACAGACTGCTGTTGATAGAGCGGCCAAGCGGCTTATAGAGGCACGCAAATGTGAGCAGGTCGAGACAAAGTCTTCATGCTTAAGCTCTGCGAGGACGTCTATCTCACACCTTGGCAACTGAAAGGATGTATCGAGCACTTGCGTCTGGTCTTCGAGGACGATCCCACCAGGATCGACAGATGTCAGGTGGGGTAAGGCCGCCTGCGCTTAGGCGCTAGAAGCCGTTTGTGGGTCCAGGATAACGAAAAGCGGGTCCAGATACAACAGCTTGGGATTGCTTGGCATTTGCAATTTGGTGCAGCCAGTTCGCTGACGTTCAGGTTGGTCCAACATTGGTGGACATCAATTCCTTCTTCCATTTCTCGATGCAAGATATGCTTTCCACGCAAAGTCCAAACCTGCTTGTCTGCGATCGATGGCTCTCCATATCGTCAAATTTCCTGCCCATGACGAATATTAAAACCTTAAACGATACTGTACGACAAAAACGAATCAGTTCGTCACAGTACGTACTATATATCTCGATGCTCGGATTTTCAATCAGCTGGGTTGGGTTTACATACATACCTCGAGGTAAGGTACACATAGCAACAACTTGCAAAGGGGGGTTGCGAAGATACCTACTCAGCTGGCTTGAAGCTTAGGGATTTCCATGTGCCAATTGGACGACGACGAAATGACTTCCTTCATATTACGTAGCACAGAACCTTCCGAAGCTCCATTTCAGGAGAACAGAGTCTTTCGGCTCTTGTCCCTTTGATCGCCAAGCAGACGCCGATATCAGACCATGGCGTCATCAAAGTCAGTTCTTCGTAGCTTCCCGCTAGATATCCAAGGTGTCTCCTTGCCAATGAGCTCGGCGACTCTCTCAGCGCGAGATGAGGCTATCTTTCATTCAGCTAGCAATCATCATTTCAAGGTTTGCACCTTCTGGGCACCGCGGTCTGACGGACCAATCATGAGCAGGGGCGGGGAACATGATCCTCGTTTCCTCAGGTGTGCAGAGAGATATGCAGCCTGGCAGGCTCTTGACGCCGTCGCTCATAGCAGCGCTTCTGCGAGCTCCGCAAAGGCGCAGTGCATCTGAAATCACGGGGCATGATTCTATATTCACGCGATCTCTTAAGCAAGACGAGATGTCTCTAGCTGCATCCATTTGTCAAAGTCTAAAACGTTGTTGCATAACTAAGGTACCTTAAGTGCCAAAGGTAGGAGGAAACAGAACATCGTGGCTCGCTACACTAGTCCCTGCGTATGCAGTCAGTTTTCGGATGTGTAAAGCGCTGTCGTTGAAACCCCCCCCCCCCCTTTGTTGAACGAATCGGGTTGCCAGCCCACTGTGAATGTAGATGTAGTGGAGTCTCGCATCGAAGGATGATTCCAGGGCAGTTCGAACAGCACGCCGGCAGGTGAGCTGTCCCACATTGCATATTACTGTGCAAGAGCTTCAAGTCGAGATCGCAATGGTCATGACAGCATCGTATCTTCTAGTTGGCTACTGTCTCAGGTGGTAGTGGCCTCGTCGTTGCTTTTGGGTCTCTCCCCCTTTGCTGCACGCGATTGCTCCCAGATCTCGGCCCAAAGGCAACCAGGGCATCGTCTGAAGGAGATACCCGAAATTCGACGACTCTAGTGACCTCACTGTCCGCTCCATGGATGCGGCGGATGTCTTCCGCGGCTTAGGGTCAGTTATACAGAGGCCGCCTCAGTATATTTTCCCAAGGAAGCCGCCCATTCCTCAACATCAACCGCGCGCGCAGCCGCTGCATAGGGAGGACGTCTCTGACAATGACACTGCTCCCAACCGTATCGCGCACACTTTGACGGCATGCTGCAGATGTCGACAGGTTAGTCATCTCTGGAGATACTGTGCCCCGAGGTACCCCGTTCGTCGGTGTCTAACGTTGAGCCGAATTTCAGAGGAAAACGAGATGCGACCCGACTCTCCCGCGTTGCCTCCCCTGCGAACGATCTGGTTCGACGTGCGAGTACTTCGACACAACCAAGGGCAAAAAGATCAGTCGCTTCTATGTTGTCAAGCTCCAGGAGAAGGTTCGCCAGCTGGAAGCGGAGTTGGCGCAGTATACCGAGGAGGACAACGAATATCCAAGAAGCAATGAGGAGATCGTCCGGCCCGGAGGCCTTGTACGCCTTAATGAGACGGATGAGACACCACGCTACCTGGGACCGAGCAGCGGCATCGCCATGACAAGACTTGTCATGGAGGAAGCAAAGAGATATACAGAGTCCAAACGGATATCCGAGCTGATCCCCGAAGTTCGCGCGAGGAGGACTGAGCGGATGAACCGCATGCAGAGCATAGTGAACTTTAGGGACAGCTTGAGTGGCCCGAGTTCGCGCAAGAAGAGCTATCCCATGATCAGCGCCCATCCAGCGCAGGCCTTGCCCACCAGGCCGATTGCCGATAAACTGGTAGAGATATACAACCAGCGAGGTGCGTCCCAGGCCGCTCCAAATGCGATTTTTCGGGTGCTGATATTGATTTGTGTAGCCCAGGTTTTCACGCCGACCTTGCATGAAAAAGTCTTTGCGAAGGATCTTGACGCCGTCTTTGACGGCGACAAAGATCCGTATAAGAACTTTGTGGTGCGCATGGTCATGGCTATCAGCCTCCAGAAGCTTGACACCCAGTATGCCGGCTTAGCGGACAGCTATTACCTCGCAGCCATGCAGCATTTCGAAGATGTCGTGCGGTCAAAAGACCTCAAAACGTTACAATGTCTGATTCTGATAGGCCAGTACTCACTACTGACTCCGACTAGAACGGCGGTCTACTTTGTTATTGGGCTTGCCACAAGAATATGTCAACAGCTTGGGCTAGGAGAAGAAAAGACCATCAGTGCTGGGTATGACATTGGTCTTGTTGACCCACTTACCCTCGACATGAGGAGGAGATTGAGCTGGATTGTCACAACGAACGAGTTCGGCTTAGCACAAAGCATGGGACGACCGAGTGGTTTTGCGAAAGGCAACGATCTCATGGACGTCAAATTCTTTGCGACTGTCGATGACGAAAATATCACCGAAGACGGTATCGTTCCAGGCAAACCTTGCGAGAAAAAGCTGGTTTCAATACACTTTTGCAAGATGCGCATCTTACAGGCAGAGATCAGAAGGATTCTGTACGAAAAGAGCCGTCCACAACCACGACACGAAGACGACCCTTGGTTTGCTACGATGGAAGACAAGCTCAGAGATTGGAGAGATGCGTCTCCCGAGAAACCAGAGTGGTGTAGGCCGTGGTGAGTCGTACATAGCTACCCCATCCGGAGTTAATAGCTGACGCGCTCAGGTTCACGGGTCGCTACCATACCATGATTATCACACTCTACAGACCATCACCGCAAGTTCCCAAGCCGACTGGCCGGGCTGCCTTACGATGCTACGAAAGTGCCGCCTATATCATCAACTTGTCGGCGCAGCAGGTCCGCAAGGCCGCAATTGATATTACCTGGGTCTTCCTCTTGACATTGTATATGTCTCTGAACACCCTCTTGTGGAGTTTAACCTACTCGGAGGTTCGAGCAGCCTGTCCTCGCGACAAAGTCGAGGAGCTGGTTAACGTGACGCTCGACATTATTGATCAGTGTTCAGAACGCTGGCCAGGCACTGAAGCCGCCTCGCAACTGTATGCCATCTTGGCCAAATCCTGCATGCGGGGCTATGAAGTCAAAGAAGAGCCGGAATCACCTGCGCCCAATGCTATGTCGGGCCCAGTGTCCGATTCAGAAGACACGACACCACGACAGCCTCAACCACACGCGCCCCCTACCTTCACTCCGCCACAGTTCGGTTACGTCTTTGACTCTTCCGCAGAGGACATGAACACAGGCTTCAACTTCGATGCCGATTCGCCTTTCGATAATTCGGCCCCGTCTTTTCGCTCGAACTCAATCTTCCTTGACCCCGGCTCCGGCTCAGATTCCCAAGGCCGCCGCTTTTCCTACTTTCCTCCAGACTTTACCCAACCATCACAGAGTTCCCTGTCAGACTTGTCCGAAGAGCAGACGCCACCGGCGACGACGACACCGTACAATGCCCAAACCTCGCCGCCCCTGCCGTCACCGTTCACCAGCCAGACCTCGCCTCCTACGCTACAGCCTATGGGAAACCCGCTACCTACTCCACCAGAGTCCTTAGCACCGCCGTCAGCGGATTCGAGTAACAGAGGTCTCTCCCCTACACCGGCGACGGTCAGTATGCGAACCGCAAGTCCGACTCCCACAGTGCACAACTCCACTCCCGTCACCTTATCCACGCAACAGAGCCCAGCACCAGTGCAAATCAAGCAAGAGCGTGGCATATCAGGACGCTCACCGGCCTTTACCATCCCACCGCTTCCGCAGTCCAACATCCGCCAAAGGCCACTTCCCGCATCAACAACCGTCACAGACTGGTTCAGCCCGCCACCCCCTCTCATCTCCCCCTACGCCTTCTCCAGCGGCATGTCGGGCGGTTACTGGAGCGGCAGCAACGGGCCCGCCGCCACAGCGCCCTATTCCGCCCTTGGAATAGCCATGAACGGCGGTGGTCCCATCAGTACCGGTGGGTACAGCATCTCCAGCAGCCCAGGCGCCGGAAGCAACTTCGGCACCGTGTTTAGCGGTGGCGGCGGCGGCGGCAACTCAGCCATGAGCGGGATGCAATACTCGTTTCCCGCGCAGAGGCAAGGCAGTCTGAGTCAGGAACAGCAGGTGGAGCTCATGGACGTGCTCGAGACGGAGGGTATGGGCGATATTGACGCGTTTCTCCATGCTCCCATGGGGCTGAGCCAGAATGGGATGGAGGGGATACGGTGGGCGTAAAACGGGCTTGGGATGAGACGATCATGATGACGTGACGGGCTTACTCTTTATGAAATACGATCATTAGGACCTTCCTGATGATTTCCAGCAGGATATTTCTTATGATCTCTGCTACGATAATGTTGGGTATGGGTCGGGGGTTCAAGAGGCTCTCTTCTTTGTATTTGGCGCGGTCTGGATATATACCACGGCTCGGCGAGGCAATCTGCGTTCCTGATATATGAAATAGTTTTGGATTGGGAAAGGGCTGTCTTCTTCACAAAAAGAGCTTTTATCTTTGGCCTGAAACGTGCATTATCCACAAACTCTTAGAATTCACCTGCATCAACAGTCCTTCGACCGCCAAATAAAATCCGAAGCAAAAAAACACGAAAGGTGGACACTGAGTTATCTATTTAGGCCTAACGATGTACTTAATTTACTACAAGGTTCAAGTGACGCTCTGCATAATAGCATCAAGTCAAATATCGCTACACCTCTGGTTCGGCCGCGGGCTCAAGCTCAGCGTCTGGTTCAGCGGCGATCGCGCCTGCCTTGGCGCCAGTCTTACTCTTCTTCTTCTTCTTGCGGCCTCCACCTTCGGCGCCTACGGGTGGCGCATAGAGAACCCAGCGTGCGACGGCTGCAGCGCGCTCCGTCAGGATGGGATACTCCTTCCCGTCGTCGATGGCCCAGCGACGTGCGATACCGCTGTGGTTCTGACGCTGCTGCTGCGGCTGTCCCTGCTTCGCCTTTGGAGGCGCATCGCCAGGAGCTGCCTTCAGCGTCGGAGTCGACGGCTCAACCGGAGAGTCAGGCAGTATCCCCTTCTCCGACGCGTCAACGCCCTCGGTCTCGTTCGGCGCCTCCGCCAGGCCCTTAGTCCGGAGCTCGTCATCCTCAGCCCTCTGCTTGTGGGCCCTGACAGCGGCACGGAGCGAGTCCATGTCCGTGACTCGGTCGTCCTCCAGGGCAGACAGCATGGCAAGGTGGTGCAACCTCTCGGCGCGCTGCTCCTCCGTCTCGCCTGGAGGAGCCTCCGATATGGCGTCGCGGAGTTCGAGGTTTGACAGCAGCGGCATAGGCTGACTTGCCGGCTGTTGCGTAGGCGGGGGATGCGACGGGTTCCCGCCCATGACGGTCAGGTTCGGAAACACCGGGAGCGGCGCGGGGGCGCAGAGTGTCTCCCACGTACCCAAGAGGTTGATCCAGTTCTCGCCGCGGCGAAGGACCTCGACCCAGTCCGCGCGCGCGGGGCTGCGAGAGGCTTGGAAGACGGGGTAGCCGTCTGCTAGGCGGGCGAGGCGGGCCACCATGTTGGCGTGGCGCTGCAATTCTTTGGACGAGGTCTGGACTAGACAGTGACAGAGGAGAAGCGAATGGAGTGCGTCGGTCAGGAGAGGGTGATACGTAAGTGCTTCGCTCGTGGCTTCGGGCTGGGGCGGTAATGGTTGGTTGGCTACGTTGGCCAGCACCAGGTCCGTGCGAGGGTAGGGAGGTAGGTCTGCTGGAGGTGCGGCAGCAAAAAGGTCGGAGAGAGAATATATGTGATGTGGGATCGCGCGTTGCCCTGAACCGTTGCTCGTCTTTGCCTGCAGTTCCGGCCGAGGCGTATGTTGGGTTTGGCGCGGTGTCCGCAGTCCATGTACGGCATGGTTGACTCTCTTGGCGAAATCCTCCGCAACTTCCGTTGGGACGTCTGGCGAGTATTCGAAGTGGGAAAGGTAGGCGTTGTAGTCTCGTAAAGCTTTTCGGCCATAGGACTTGACTAGTTTTCGGGCCTCAAGAGCTTTCTTCTGTGCTTCTCTCATTGTCTCCTCGTTTGGCTCCGGAGGCGGCGTTGGAGGACCCTGGCCCTCTTCTGGCGTCGTCTGCTCCACCGGTTGCACCTGTGGTAGGGGCAGCAGGGCTGCTGTCACATATTGGCAAGCAAGGGTCAGGTAGACGCCGCCTCGGTGGAAGAGCACCTGCTGTTCGAAGCTGCTCGGCTGCTCTTCTTCACGCAGGATGATATCTTCTCTTCGCCCGTTACGTTGCTGCTGACCGTTACTTGTTGACTGCAGCTCCCGTGACTGCGGCTGGGGCCCGGACGCTCTGTGTGATGGCTGGTTGAAGCGGTGCACTTGCAGCGCAGCGGTAAGGTCCAGGGCAGCGCCTTCGTAGTCCTCCTTAAATATGCGTACCGTAGCTCTTGTTCGTAGTGGCTCTGCTTCCGTCGGCCTGCTTGCGGTAATCTCATTTAAGGGGTCCAGACTGGTGCATTCTGCCAGCTGACGACTCGGGATCTTCTCGTGGAAGAAGTGTACGTACTTCGCATCGGCGTCATCTTTATTTCTCTGCAGGACTAGCGACGCCACATCCTCGAGCGTCGAGGCGCTCTGCATGGTCGCAACGCTACATGCGATCTCGTCTATGTGATACGCCCGCGAGAGTTTCTGGGTAGCCTGTTCACGCATTCGATGTTTTCGCTCCCTGCTCAGCTTTCCTGGATTCCCCCCTCCTGCTAAGCCAAAGCCTAGACCTAGAGGGCTATTTCCAAGGTGGTGCGACGAAGAAGCGACGCCACTGGCGGCGCGGACGGCGAGAGTCGTTGCATCCTCGACTAGATGGCGGATCTTGACGAGGTCGAAGAAGACAGCCGGGTCAACAGGATGGGGGCGTGGGGTGTTATAGTTTGCGTTCGCAAGAGTCTCGAGGATCTCCGGAGGAAT
This sequence comes from Coniochaeta sp. PK30-01, assembly GCA_023628855.1. NCBI lineage: Eukaryota > Fungi > Ascomycota > Sordariomycetes > Coniochaetales > Coniochaetaceae > Coniochaeta > Coniochaeta sp. PK30-01. The sequence continues at coordinate 244,093 of JAMAJW010000006.1, read as the reverse complement.
CTGCAGCCATGGCCCGTGGAAGGACGAGATATACCTCCAGTGCCTGTAAGGAGAGCTTGATTAGTTCTCCGATCAACGCCAAGATCAAATCCAGCTGAGAGCAAAGGTGGTCCACGGGAACCTGCAGCAGCGCAGGACCGCCCCCAAGAACCAATGATCCATAATGCGCAGATATGACAGTAAGAGGCTCACTTGTTCCGGCAGATAATCAGAGCAGACGTTGACGGCTGGGGTTGCAACGCATTGGCCTTCGATTTGGAGGGTTTCTTGGACGCTGTGGAAACTGAAGACGGCCCTAGGCCGGGCGATGGCAGGGACTGTAACGACGGAGACGATTGAGGCGTTGACTTGTTATCCTCCTCGGCCGAGGCCGCTTTCTTGTTCTTTGGCATATTGTCAGAGTTTCTGGAGCTAACTCCCAAGATTGAGGTCGCAATTGACAATTGATGGAAGAGGTATGGTCAAAGACTCGAGTGTTTGCAACCGCATTGTTATCTCGCTTCACCAAGATAACACTGCCACCGACCAGACGTCAGTCGGAATACTCGATAAAAGCTTTTGTATTTCGGCTCTTGGAAGGGCGAGATCAGTTGGCGAGGGGTGCCGTACGGATATATACATGCAGAGGAGGTATGTTCAAGTAAATCACATTCCCGAGTTTCGAACACCTGAATGTATGACCGAATGCAGCCGATTTTCAGGTACAGTCGCCGGTTACATGTACGTACCGGGGAGGCAGTTGTCATCACGTGATGACGGGGAGCACTTTCCTTGCCAGTTCGACATCGGTGTTGGCGTAACACAATCGCATTTTCTGCTCCGTGACCCGTCCTCTCCCCGATGAAGCAGGACTTTCAGGTTGTTTACTCCCGTCGACTCGTCTTATTTTCCTTTTGTCGCTTTGAGATACGTAGCAGCGGCTTCCCAGCTGAAAGTCTTTGCATCGAACGATTTTCGCACCATTTTTGCTATGCATGTTCCGGCAGAGGGCAGCTTTGTGTCGCGTCGCGAACACCTGCTGTGGGAGGTCGGGCAGACGCGTTGATAAATGCGAATAGTCAAAGCGCCATACATGCTGCGGATCGAAACTGGGCGCCAACCTGGCACATTTTTGTCACATCTCTGGTGCAGTGCATTAGCACCTTCGGTTAACCCTTGTACCCGACTTTCTTGGGGTTCTATTCGTTTTCTACGCAGTACACACTACACTACACAGACGGGGATCGTCTATGAAGGCTGTGTTAACTAGTGTTAGCAGTTTTGACTGGGTTGCTGGGATGGGTAAGGCAGTGCGGGACAAGGCGCACTGCCCTCCATCCAGGGACCGATGCGCTTTGGTATATCTGCGAACTAGAATGCCTCGCGGCCGCGTTCACGCATCAAGTGATGCATGGCAAGGAGATCCTCGAATATATACAGCAATTGCCGTCATGCTACGGTGGTATATATCGCCCGTCTCCCCCGTGTCCGGCAGTCCATGACATATCACCACCCAACTCTTGAACAGACATACACACATCACCGGATACTGGCAGCACGTGATCACCATGGCGGCAGCAATCCTTCCCAGCCGCCAGATCGCCCAAGGCCTCCCATTCCAACCCGGGCCAGATCTCCCCGAACTTGACAGGGCATTGGATTATGTCCCAAGATACCTCTTTCGCACTTACGCCCCCCGATCCAACGGGACCACAAACGAAACTGTCGTCGAGGCGCTGGCAGCCTCTCGTCCCAGTGGAAGTATTGACCTTCTTCAGCTGCCGAGCGACAGAGCTGCTACTACGCTCTCAAATCACATGAACTGGAAGGCCCCGAATGGTAGCCAAGATGACAATTTGATGTCCTGGACAAGTTCGCTTTTCTTCGCCATCCAACACGGCCTTCGCCGGCATCACACAGACTTTGACAACCCTGACTTTTCCAATATCCGCATTTGCATTGTGGACACTCGCAAGTTTCCTCGAGGCACCTTCATTAAGGACCTGGATTTGATGGAGGCGTATGTTGACAACGAAAACGTCAGACGCTGCCTGAGGCGTCGTCTTAGCCCTGGCGGGTGGTACTTTGGGGAGTATTTGTCACAGGGACGCCTTGATATTGCAGGCCGATCCGGCCACACCTCACTCCGGCTGCTGTTGGACATGGGACTATGTGACCTGGAGCCTCGCTTTCAGAAAGATCAAAATCGCTTGGCAGCGAGGATCGTGGAGCTCCGTGGTCCTTTTGTCGCGACGCCTGTCATCACCTGTCCAGCCTCGAAATCGCAGGTTAGGAAGGCTATCGCGGCAGCCCAGGCATCTTTCGGAGACGAGTATGCTCTTCCCTTTGCGCTGATGCTGCTGTCATTCTGTCCTAGACCGAAGCAAGACCGTGCTATACTTGCTGGCTTCGAAGCCAGCTTTACAGGTATGTTTCTAACTTACCACCTGTCATTCAATCCCGCTAACAACCACAAGACGAGGAGATAGCGCTCCTGTCCTTGCACGAACTAATAGTTGATGGTGAACGGCTTCCAGAAGTGCAACAGTTCGCTGATTTGGTGCACGACCTGCAACAACATCTAGCCCCTGAAGGCTCCGCTGTCAACCCATTCCTGGTCGACAACTTCGACCCTGAGTTGGCCTGCTCGGTACCCATGATTGATCTGACGCAGATCGATAATATTACCTCGTCAATTTCGGGGTTGAGTGGTAAGTCTGCACCCCGTCCATTTGCCGTCGTCTATCTGCTCACCCCTTCGCGCTATAGTATCGCAACGAGGATAGCATGATGCGGCCTGAAAATCTTAAGTATGGTCTCATTTTTCGCGTCATCGGCTATTGGTGTAAGGTATATTCGACCCTGGACAACGGATCCATTTCTGTATTTCCCCTCTCTCTATTTACAACAGTCACAGATGAAGGCAATGTCTAAAGAGGATCTTGAGAATATGTGAAGGAATGGTCCGCTATATCCAGATACAACTCAAAGATCTCAATATCTACCAGCAGATATCACAGTAACACCCCAACACCCAGCTATGCTTCACCCCAAGCTCGACAGTCTAGTAAGGCTTCTGGCCAGTCCAGTTTCCGGGAGGAGAGTAGCGTCCAACAATGTATACTCCGCCCTTGTTGTCGGTGGCGGCGGCCATGCCGACGTGGGTGGTCGACTTCCACATGCACTGGGCTATTTCCCCCCTTTGTCAGCCACCTCATCTCTTCACCCCCTTTCTGACCAGACAAGACTTACTATAATGCCCGTAACCGGAAAAGTCACCCTCGCCAATCTTCTCCCCGTGGTACTTGGCAGCCTCGTTCATCCAGCTCTGCGCAGCGTGTGTGTACGGGTCCTTGTAGGGGCCGGGGCTTGCCATACCCCAGAAGAGGTTCTCGCCCTGGTTGGGGCGCTCCTGCGAGGTGCTGTGCTGCATGTGGCCGATGTTCTTGGCGAGGTTGTTGGCCCACTTCTGGGCTTCCTGGGCGAGGTGGTCGTCCCATTGGAGGGGGGCGAGGCCCTTCTGCTTGCGGCCGTTGTTTTGGATGTTGAGGCCTTGCTGTTGATCGGCGGAGAGACCCATTGTGAATGCTATTAGATGGCTGGTGGTGGTGATGCTGTGTAAGAGGTACTTGGGATGGATTGAGGTCGATGTTGTGCTGTAAGTGCGTTGGTGGTTGTGAGTTGGGATGAGATATGATCGATGAAGGAATATGGCCTGGCTTTATATACGCGGGAGTAGTGAAAGTGGTTGATGCGCCTCTCTAGATCCTAAGGAGTGTTGACTTTCCCCGAACGCGGCTAACGTCAGATCCAGCCACAGGCCACTGCTCTGTAAAGGAACGGCACAGGTCATCCCGTTCCTGCGCCGACAAGAGTTGACATTACATTCTAGGCAAGCACATAGGATGAGGTATAGTCACGACTAAACAGTGGCGAAACACCTAGACACATGACTGGACCATGAGCGACTGCATTGCTAAGATACCACCATACTACCTGGGTATCTTCTAAGCTCACCACCGCCTCTTACCCGATGGAATTCTGGAGGCTTATCTCGTATGTAGAGCCCGTTTCATTTCTCCAAATGGGCTTGTCGAGTTGGTTTTTCACACAATTTTAAATGTTTTGCGGAAGGCTTGGTCGTTGACCGCCATCACTCCCGAGCCCTTTCGGAAGGCCACTCTTTCGCTGCGCTCAACTTGAGGCCCAATGCTGACACTAATATGACCTGTAGTCCCGTTTGCAAATATCTTATCTTCAGTCACTGGAGACCCTGTAAATTGTAGCAGTCTGGGTCGGTCTTCTTCAGCGGAGCGGGTCTGACATCAGCCCGTAGTGTAAGCCATGGAATCCTTCTGTGCGCATCCTCCCGACAACTTAGAGCGGCTGTGGCCACGGGAGACCCAATATTGTCCGTCATCAATATCAAGCATCCCCCAATGGTCCTTCCCGGGGCATGAGACCGCGGTCACACGCCAATAACACTGTGGCGGTACCTGTCCAAAATACTTAGTGTATCTACGATACCTACCTGGCCAGGGCTGACTCCCGAGATCTGGAGCCCATTTGTGGGAATTCCGAGATTGACTTCCCGCATGCGAGTTCTTGCGCTCACGGTATACTAGATTACGGACTAAGCCTTATCTGCGACATAGGGACAGATGGGAGTAGGTGTGATTCAGAGTATTGTTTTGCCAAGTACTAATTATCAACTGCTTCAACCGGCGGGACAGTCCTCGATGCCAAGCTGTCAACCACTGGAGCGACAGACAGAATTCCGCCAGTCATGGAAGAACGTCCTGACCATGGTAGAGGTACCTCTACAAAGATCCACCTAGCGAAGGTGAGCTGCAGCTTCTGTGTGTCGCAGACGCACCTAGGGCATTGTCAAGAAGCCTGAGGCCAGCGATGTGACTCGCCGCACATCCCTCGGCCGTAAGAAGCCTGTTAAGCATATTTACCTGGCCCGTCCAGAATGCCGCTCAAGCACGCGCAGTTCCGCGGTGATGCCGCCCTCACGTCAGGCTCCCACGCCTGCAGCTCTATGTATAGTACGAGAATCTAGGGGAAACGCCTACTCGGTGATCAACTTGGTAATCTTGCCAATAGCAATCGATTGACCCTACAGTCCTCTGTTAGCCCAAATAATTCACAATTATTTCAGCATCATTGTGGATCACTTACCTGGTCACGTAGCGTGAAGCGACCCATCTGTGGGTAGTCCTCGTACTTCTCGACGCAGACGTTCCGTTGCTTGTCGATCAGCTCCAGCCGAACGATGAGGTTGTCACCCTTCTTGGCATGTGTCGGCGGCTTCTTGCTCTTGCGACCCGTACCCTTCTGCAAGCTGTGGAGAAGAGCCGAAAAGGTCACCTCTTCGATTGCGGAGTGTACGTGGAGCACGCAGGTGAATCCAGCCGTGAGAATGCTGGGCAGCTCGATGATGCGGACCTGAGCCTCAAACGCCGAGACACAGTGGACCAGGCGCTTGGGGGAGCACAAGACGTAACCTGCAGAGATCTCTTCCTCCTCGATGCCGCGCAGACGCAGACGCGTCTGGTTGCCGCACTGAGCAATGCCAACCTCTTCTTCCGTTTCGGTGTAGACGGCTGTGGCCTCGACTTGTTGCTTGGTGGGCATCATGACCAGGCTCATACCCTTCTTCACGACACCAGCTTCGATCTTTCCCTCGACCATGGTCCCCATATCGCGGTACTTCGCGGCAACGACCATCATGAAGGGAACTGACAGCTTGCGCTCGAGTGTCTGCATCGAGTCAAGATACTCGAGGAGCGAAGGGCCATCCCACCAAGGGCAGACGTCCTTGGGAACGCGATCCTTGATGCCGAGAGTCTGCTGTGCGGCGACCGGCATGAAGAAAACGTCAGTCTTCAGGTTGTATCCGGTACCCTTGAGGAAGGTCGCGAGCTTCGTTGAGCACTCCTTGTATCTCTCCTCCGACCAGTTGACTGTCGGGTCATCCATCTTGTTGATAACAACGACGAGTTTGTTTACACCCTGGGTCTTTGCCAGCATGGCATCTGTGGTCTCAAGTCAGCAAGCCCAGCTAAAATACGGGTAAAATGATTACATACGCTCTCTGGTCTGGCCTCCTCTCTCGAAGCCAGTCTCATACTCTCCCTTTCTGGCGGAAATGACGAGGATGCCAACATCTGCTTGGGCAGCACCACCAATCATGTTGGGCACGTAGTTCTTGTGACCGGGAGCATCGAGAATGGAGTACTTCCGCTTGTCGGTCTCGAAGTAGCCACGTCCGACTTCGACGGTCTTTCCCTTCGACCTCTCCTCATTGGTGAGATCCAGAGCCCATGAGAGGTACCAGGTCTCACGTCCCATGTCCTTAGCTTCTCGCTTGTATTTCTCGAGTGTCCGTTGGTCAACCATGCCGGTTGCGTAGAGAATCGATCCGCCGAGGGTAGACTTTCCGGCATCAACGTGACCCAAGAAGATCTGTCCAACAAATGTCAGTCTCGAACGGGATCAGGACCAAGGGTAACCGAGCACAACAGCTAAGCCGGAAAAACTTACAATATTGACATGCTCTTTGCCGTACAATTCCTTGAGTGTCTCCTCGTCGACATCGGCGGTCTGCTCTTTCTCGACGATGTCCACCTTGGCAGTGGGCTTGGCGCCCGCTCGTTGAGGACTGGATCGGCCGGACGCAGGCGCCGAAGATGCATTACTATCAGTACCATCCTTTGTAGTCTTGTCAACAGCCTTGGTAGCGACCGCTTTGGCTCCGACGTCTGCCTTCGCGGGCAGATCTTGGCTCGCCTCCTCTTTGCTCTCCTTCTTGGGTGCTGCCGGTGCGCCGATAGACAGCACCTTTGCCTTGGGCGGCGCAGGCGCATCGTCCTTGCTCTCCTCCTTGGGTGCAGCGGGGACGCCGATGGACAGGACCTTGGCCTTCTGTTGCGCAGCGGGCTTGGTAGCATCCGAGGTGGTGGCTTGGGGTTGGGATGGTGCTTTGGCAATCGTCGGCGGTTGTTGGAACTGCTGTGGTGGCTGGTAGTACTGTTGTTGGCCTTGGGGCTGCTGGTAGCCTTGATATTGGTTTCCTAGAGGATAGTGGGCTCAGCAACTGCCCTTCATATGTCCGAGTTTACTCCCCACGGTATCAACTTACCATAATAGCCTCCTTGTTGCCCGCCATACACGTTGCTGTAGCCACCGTACTGCTGCTGTTGTTGCTGGCCGTACTGACCACCATACGGGCTATAGCCCTGACCTTGGGGCACGAATGGCTGTCCAGGCTGGAAGGAAGCCGCGCCCGGCGTGAAGGTGGGTGCGCCCGGTGTGAAGCCCGCGGCAGAGGGCTGGAAGCCACCGCGCTGGGGTTGCTGGTTGTTCCCCAGGTTCATCTGGCCGGTCTGCTGCGCCAGGTTCTCGTCCTGGGCAGCAGGATCGTCTTCCCACGAGGTGTATTTCGACATGTTCCTACTATTTCTCGGACGTGGTATGAGATGCAGGAGATAGCGCCGAGTCAGCGATAATTTTGATGTCGAAAGTTGAGCTGCGACGACCGTGAATGCGGAGACGAACAATGTTGCTTCGATATTTTGCCCCGCAGTCGACGACCTTCGGGTTGATTTTGCACTGGTGGGGTTGATGTTTCGACTTGATATTGTGACTCCACGTCATGTTGCGGGTGGTGTGTCACTACTGTGTAGAAGCTCGGACCTCACAGCGGCTCGGCCACTGTGGCTTTGATTCATTGCCTTTGTCAACACTCACCTAGGTGAAGGGGCCACTTCCATCCGTGATGCGTTCACCTGTAACTTTGCTCGCCAAAAGCCTCTAAATCCCAAAATATCCTACATGACACCATGAGACACTATTTTATGGAGTCTAGAGATGCAATACCGGTATGTACCGGTAAATGGACCGAGTGGCACAAGTTGCATTTGCACAAAACTTGAACCTCGAATCTCTAATAGCCTGCAGCGTGGACAGCTACCTTATCCAGAGTCACTCGCTAACTGCGCGGTAGTAATCGTACAATGAAGCTGAAATAGCTGTCATAAATGAAGTTCCGAGCCACTTTTTGTCGCTACACCTAACTAAGTGTCTTTGTTTCCTGGCATCTCATACGGACCTGTGCTATATACCTGCGTCGGTAACTCATGCTGCAAACGCGCATTTGACTCTCCCGCCACTTCGAGCGGCCTCATATCCCGACCTGGAGCATCTATTTCGACAGCCTGGCCAGGGAATGGCTGGACAGGAACCATGACGAAACCCCCTTGGGCCGATGGCACAGCCTGAAACAACTGCGGTTGCTGCGGGCTAGGTTCTCGGCGGCTGTCCATAGACTGCGGAGGCATGCCGACTGCAAGGCCAAGCGGCGACGGACTTGGTGTCGTGGCCATCGGGCTCGGAATCAAGCTCGCGTTTACCGTGTTTAGTGAGACTCTGCCGGCCGAGGGGTCAAGTGCCGAGACGGGCGTAGCTGATACCGTAGATGGACTGATCGGTTTGGTCTGACCATGAAGTTCTGGTTTTTCGTCCGAACGAGCAGTTCCAGAGCCGCCATGTGTGGCTATAGCTGCTGCGGTTGCCTCCCTCAGATGGTCTGCCTTCCTCTTGGACACGCATCGATAGATCAAGTTTGCGACGCGGGCGATGACGAGAATTCCTCCGAGAGTGGCACCAACGGCAATGCCAGTAACCGCTCCCTTGGAGAGCTCAGGTGGTTGTGTGTCCGAGGATGAGGATGATGTCGAGGACGACGATGTGGGGTTTATGACAGCAGTCACGGTGGCGACTGACATATTGCTCTCCGTCTTTGTCGCAACAAAAGTGCTAGGGGAGCCCGTCAACGGCGACCTCTTGGTGGTAGTCGTGAGCGCCGTGCTGGCAGTGCGCATGTAAGTGAGACAATCTTGACTGAGCATATAAAACACGTCTGTGTCTGTTAGCGAATGGCTTCTTACTGGCAATCGACTTTGATAGTTTCGAAGTGGACAGAAGACTATCACTCACTGTTCGTAAAACCGCAGGCCTTACCCACGCATTCCTCGCCCGCACCGTATATGTACAATGCGTTCGTGACCTCACACGTGCAAGAGTGATCAAAGAGTTGGCAGTTAGTATTGCTGAGAACTGCAGATGAGAGGCATGAAGTCGCGCAATCTGGTATCCGAAAGTCCTCGGTCGACTGACGCTTAGCTAGCCTCAACTCAAGAGTCGCGGGCAATGGAGCGCGAGTGATCCGCGGCAAAACTGTCGGTGCTCTTTGTTGCTTCGCATCGCGGAATCTCAAGTCCACGGCTGTTAATCCCGAGATCAGGAAGACCAGTGGAATCGACAAGTGGGCAAGCATCGTGGAAATTGGAGTCGAAACCGTAAATCGTCTCGTTATGACAACACAGCCGGGGACGGGAATATATATCGTGCTACGAGTGTGCCGTCTACAAAGCTTCAGGCTGGGCACCGCCATGAGGAATGGTCATGATCCTTGGCGCCACCTCATTCAGCTTCGACGTTTCATTTGGCCATATTGGACGCGCCATTTGGTGATGCATAATTCATATTCGGGACGATGCATCTCAGCCGCACCGACGCGGCATATCAGAACCGCTGTGGCGTTGTCATCGAAGAGTCTAGCCTCGGCATCAAGTAATCGATACAAGAGCCTCGGGGGGTCAAGAAGTCGTTTAACCATTATGTATCACATCACAGAAGTCATATATGTTTTGGCTTAAGCGGAGAAGTCTTCTTTCCCAAACCTTTTTTTTTTTTTTTTTTCCTTTCTTTATTTTCTCTAATTTTCTCTCTGTTTATCCTTAATCCAATCTGACAAGAGGCAGTGTCGCCCAAAAAAAGGTTTCCCTAGAAGTGACATATGTCGATGAGATGAAAGAAAGTCAACTGTGTGGAAGTCCGTTCCTGCGGTTTCCACATCTACAAGAGTTAGCGAAGTATCCAACCCTACCTGTATGCCGTGGCCTGTCTAGTTCTTGTGCTTGAAGAGACCAGTCAGGGTCCGAACGAGTCCCTTCTTCGGCTCCTTCTTGTCATCCGTTGACGCCGAGCCATAAGACATCCCGTCCTCAACGGGGCTACAGAGATTCAAGGGTTCACCGGGCTTCTTCTTGTGCCAAGCGGCATCGCAGTGCTTAGCGCACTTCATACAAGGAATGTCATATGCCGTCACTGGGCAGTCCGCGCCGCAGTCGCACACCTTTGGCTGTGCGTTCTTGTCCTTGCCACAGCAGGAACACCACCAAAAGGTCCAAGGAGGGTGAGGACGAGGGGGCGATGGCTGCCGGACGACATTCACGGGGCCGTACTTGCCTTCCATCAGCACGCCATCGGGGCGTCGCCAGGTGTAGAGTTCAGTGTCCGCGTCGTATGCGATGCGCACTGATCCGTTGATGGTCTCGATCAGCTCGTCCCCATCTTGTCTCCGCTTGTTCGACATGGTGAAGGAGGAGATTGGCCTTCTTGAGATTATGCTTTGTGTGTACGAGGTGAGAGGTTGGTGTTTGTTCAATGATTTGATGCGGATGGTGGTGAGTTCAGATTGACAGCAGCAGTCCAGGCGCCACGGTCCCTTATGTATCCGGACGCCGATCGCAGTGATGCTCTCTGTTTTCCTTTGGTATCGAGACAGTTCTCGACTGACCAAGTCAATGCCTTTGTGCACAGGAGCTTTGTGCTCGTAATGTCATCCATCTGCGTCTTATACTCTACAACATGGAACAATGTCACTGTCGATGGTTCATTATGAACACCTTTCGGAGGGTTCCTTGGTGTATAATGGCATTGTTTATCCTTTGTGCTCGGCATGTTGGAACAATCCTTTTGTTCCTCGTCTTGTCGAACACAATGACCAGGCGACGGGGACGAGAAAGCCAGTTGATCTTGAAATCAGAGACACTCTGTCTCTGACGAGAAGCCTCGAGCAGATTGCCTGATCCAACATCAAGAACTCGTACATGGGCACTTGGCGATTTTCCCATGCATGCTCTTGTGCTGGCTTTTGATCTGACAATTCGAGATTTAACTCCAATTTCTCTCTGAGCGCCCGATCTCCTCAACTACTGTTGCTCTTATTGGAAACTCCAATACAGGCAATGCAGACGACAATCGATGAATTTGGATAGGGGTAATAATCAACATGAATATTTTGGCCGGGTGCCGGTGCCGGGCCTGGCCGATGACCGGATATAAGTCCGACGCAGCATGGGGGTTTAGTTTAACCTCAACGCCATCGGCAGTTTTAACGCCGAAAGTTTGGACTACCTTGCGGAACATTAGGTTCAATGGCGTCACTTTCTTTTCCGTCTTGTCGCAAAGTCTTTTTCCTTCGCGCTGATAGTCGAGTTCGTGACCCTATACGTTGCTTCTGAATGTTGCCAGTGTCAGAGGGAGAGGTGATACCAAATATCGCGGAACCCAAGTCAATTTAGGCATGATTGATACTCCTTTTTAGAGTATTTGGGTGCGGAGGAATGCGACCATTGGAATAGCTCCTACTCCGGCTATCGGAGGTCGGTCGAAAGGTCGACATACCGGTTACCAACTGGATTTGCTTTAGGAACCCGATCAGAGCTATCGCGTTGGCTCAGCCAACAACCATGGCAAATGATTTACACATCACGTCGACTCGAGAAACGACCAGACTAGAGGACGAGCCACCACAGCCATCCCTGATCGAGGACAAGAGGAAGGTAGAAAAGTGCTATGAACTCACAGGAAACGTCGAACGCTCACAAGGCGTGTTCGGCGGGAATGGTGCCTCGGATGAGGACAGCGTTTCTGCCGCCGAGAGTGATGTGACGCCGGTGAAGGTGGGCGCTATAGGGCGAATATGGCACTGGAAACCAAATGCAACACGATATGATCCTGATAACCCTCCCAAATTCACCGTGTGGCTCAACATACTATTCGCATTCGTAAGTCTTGACCCTACAGAGCTGCGCCGAAGGACAGCTAAGCTTACGAGGAGTATAGGCAGGAGCCTTTACAGTTGCTACTCTGTACTACAACCAAGCCATTCTCTTCAAGATTGCCATTACCTTTGGCGTGTCTTTTGAGAGAGCGTCTTCGGTTGCTACCCTGATGCAAGCGGGCTACGCCACCGGTTTGCTTTTCATCTGCCCTCTGGGCGACCTCTTCCGCCGCAGACCGTTCATCCTTGGGCTTGTTGCATTCACGGCAACATTGGTACGTCTTCAAAAGATATACAATGGTTGCTCTGAACCACTGACCATCAACAGTGGCTGGTCCTGTGCCTGACAAGCTCGTTCGTGGCCTTCCAAGCCGTGTCATTCCTCTGTGGAGTTACCACGGTCACCCCACAGCTCATGCTCCCCTTAGTGGGAGACCTGGCACCCCCAGCACGCAGGGCGAGTTCCCTCGCCATAGTAGTGTCTGGAATGGCTATGGGCATGATGATAGCTCGGTAAATAGAGATCAACCTGTCTACCTCTTTGGTTTTGACTCTGACGGTCTGATAGGCTCCTTTCTGGTATCGTGGCCAACTACACCGAATGGCGCAACATCTACTGGTTCGGCCTAGGCGCCCAGTACCTCATAGCCATCCTCCTATACTTTTTCATGCCGGACTACCCCTCTAAGAATCCCGATGGACTCAACTATTTCAGGATGATGTACAGCATCTTCTACCTCCTCTTTACGGAGCCTCTCCTCCTCCAGGCATCCCTGATCACCTATTTAACTTCAGCAATTTTTACATCCTATTGGACCACGCTCTCCTTCCTCCTATCCCAGTCCCCATACAACTATTCCTCCATCGTAATTGGGCTCTTCGGCCTCATCGGCATAGTCATCATCCTCAGCGCCCCGATCTACAGCCGCCTGATCTTGGACAAGATCGTGCCCCTGACGTCGGCGATATTCGGCCTCCTGATCGAGCTCGTGGGCGTCGCCATCGGCACCTTTGTCGGTTCGCACAACGTCGCCGGACCTGTCATACAGGCCATAACAATTGACATAGGGGCACAGTTCGCCAACATTGCCCTGAGGGCATCCATATACACGCTCCGCACCGATGCTCGGAACCGCATCAACACAGGATACATGCTGCTTTCGTTCTGCGGGCAGCTGACGGGCACGGCGGTGGGGAATCGGCTGTTTGCCCAGGGTGGGTGGACTTACAGTGGAGGGTGTAGCAGTAAGTTACAATGTCTTTTTGTTCAGGATCCTCAGATTTCCTTGTCAGAGCGAGAAACTAAACAATGCGCAGTCGGCTTTGTTGGGCTTGCCCTTATTATCGCATTTGCCCGCGGTCCTAGAGAAACAGGCTGGATTGGGTGGGGTGGCGGCTGGAAATTACGACGCGACGACTTGCCTTCCAAGAAGAAGCAGACGCCGAATGAGCAGGCACTTGAGGAAGCTGGCGGAGCCGGGCTCATCGGCCAGGAGGAGAAGCCATGATGCTTGACGTGCATGATACTAGGACATCGCAGACCTGCCATTGCAGATAGACGTGGTACTTGTAAACCGAATCTCGGGCATTTCAAGCCTTTGTATCGAAAGAGATCTTGAAGGTTACATATGTTAAATGACTTGTACATAGATAGCAGTAATGGGTATCATACAACCAAGCAGAACGTCGCTAAATACTGTGGGTATATGGCAAGAATATCATCAACAAACAGTTGAGATGTGAATACACAGTCACTTGCCCAAGGTGAGACTCAGAGCGCCCGCAAACCGGCAGCCTCCTTCCCGCGTTCGAGATCTTCACTGATTCTTATCCTCGTGCGGTCAAAGCTCGGCCGTCCAAAGGGGAATCCGTTCCCACTGCCAACGCTGTATTTCCTCGCTCCTGATAATCGAACCGATAATCTCGATACGACAGAACGCGGCGACTCCAGGTCCTCTCTGGGAGCCAGCATGTCCAATCCTTGGCCTTGAGTGTAATCAGCGTTCGAGTGCCTCGTCCTCGACACGTTATATGCTGAAGCATCGGCCTTTGGTCTGCCAGCTGCGTCATCCGTACTGCTATCGTCCTCGTCTTCTTCATCCGCACCACCACGGTGTTGCTTCTGTTTACTCTGCATACGCCGGCGGGCAATCCAGCTTTTGAGAGCATGTGATGTGCCACTCAACGCATCAAAGATGTCAGTGACGGTAAATGCCATTGCGATAAGGGGTATGGAAATCCCTAGGCCAATCCCAAAGAGATATTTTGTCACATATGGTAGCGTAAGTGTTCCCTGCCATTCCTCGACATTGATAGCAAAGAATGCGGCAATAAATGACATGGGCAGAAAGATGATGGTTACGATGGTGAAGACCATGATAGTCTGTCCCTGCTTGGCCGCGATGACGGCCTGGTCACGCGCAAATCGAGCCTCGAGTGCGTTGGAATGCTTCTGCTTCAGGTCGAGCAAATGTGTGAGACTCATGTAGATACCTCCCGCCTGGCGATCCATCCGATCAACGTCCTTCCGATGCTGATCGAGAAGGCGTCGCTGCTCGCGCGAGCGTTTGCGGATTTCGGGCACGATACTATCTGTCGCGCGGCGGTTTATGCCGTCCGACCTTAGCTCATCAATCATGTGACTTTCGAACTCGTCGAGAATATTTGTTTGTGACGCGAGGATGACGGTGATAATGTTGAGCTCATCGCGGATGTCTTTGATCTCGGCCAGGAGCGCCGTCTCGATACCAATATCGAGCAGCACATCCGAAAACATGGGATCTGTTATCTCCGACTTGCGGAGCTTGGCGATTATATGGGCGCCCTCCTGGAGTTGTCGGTTTTGCCTGAGCCATTTCCCTGATAGCGACGAGGCAAAATTGAAACGACTGAAGAGCTGCGTTTCCCTGTTTGTGACGTGGCCGATGGAGCTCTCGAACATGTCGAGGAATTGGTAATCTTGCACGTCGAGGCGATGCCTGTCAAACATGCCGGAACATCGGCTCGTGATGAGCATAGCCAGATCGTAAACAGACTGTACCGGCGGCCGTGTTTTGGCGTTGGTCTCCTCGATGATTCCATCTACTACGTTCAAGGGATCCTGTTTCGGCTGATCCCAACGTTGGGGGAAGCATGTGATGATGAGGTCTGTGACGGAATGAGTAGTTTGCGCTGTGAGAATAAGCCCATAGTGACGTGCACCCACCTTTTCCGAGAATCCAGAGCCATAGCTGATCTACCATGAAGACCTTGGGCTCGACATGGTGTCTCTTGCAGTATCTGTAGACCACCTGGTCCGTGTCCCTCACCGTGGTATCAATCCCGTGGTAGTAGAACTGATCCAAAGTTCGTCGTGGATGGAGCGGCGGCTGATTTGGGATGTTGAGGTAAGCGTGGACGAGGAAGTCGTCTCGAGTGGGTCTCTCCGGTAGAGCTCGTCCCGCGCGGGCACGGTTGATAGCCTCACTCATCCTCTGACGCCGCTCATTCGTTTCGTAGTGGAGGAAGGGCATCTTTGATGGTCAGCTGTTGCTCGTGGCTAGCAACCTCACACCAGTTGGCTCACTGCATTTGCAACTTACAAACAGAACCATCTTGCCATTCGAAGAGCCTAATCTCGACGATTCGAAAGATAGCTGGCTGGACATCCTCGCGGCAATCTTTGCTTCTTTGGTCCCAGGAGGGTTCCCTGGCGGTCCATTGGTCCGCTTTGAACGTTTCGGATGTCGTTCTGCAAGCTGCTCTGATTTGCTTTTCTTCTTCGTGTCCGACTTCGGCAGGCCGCTCTCCCCCGGATCTCCAACCTTCTTGGGGGTCGAAACCGTGGGAGGCTGGCTAGGCTTGGTTTGGGTTGACTTTATGCTGATATCAGAAACCTCCTCCGCAACTGGCACTAAAGGCTTTTCGTCGTTCTCTTTCTCTTTCTCCTTCTCCCGAGTCTGTGGGGCAGCTATGCGGTGGGAGTATGTCCTCATAAAGTGAGCATGCGCCAATTTGCCTCTGTGTTCTTGATCAAATGTCTTCTCCAGTGCTTTGAAAGGCTCGATGTCGCGGTGGCCACCCTCAACAAAGTTCTTCGCAAGTAGGGTCTGTCATTCAGTAAGCAAAAGGAGCGGAGGGAACAGGAGAGCAAGAATCACCTCTATCCATGCAATCTACAGTTGTCAGTCTAGCTCAGCAACCACTCCTGCAACACCTGACTTACATTATTCGCGGGAAGATGGATCCACCGGAAGGCGGGTTGGTATTTGATATTCTTCGCCAAGGTAGGTATTGTCGGCTTGTTGGTCGATTCATCCCATCCATACAGCAAATCATAAACCGAATGCTTGAAAACGAGTTCTTTCTTCCCATCACGAAAATTCCCAAAGTCAACCACAGTAGCCTCGAATTCCTTGCACGCTCTTCGGGCATTTTCTGACAGCCTGTCGGCAGACCTGGTCGGAGAGAGGATCTGCACGAGGTCATTTTGGTGTCTCTCGGCGGCGCAGAGCATCGGAGTGCGGTCGAAGCTATCCTTGATAGCAATGTTGGTTTCTGGCTTGGCTAGCAGGAGTTTTACAACCTCTTCATGGCCGTTAAAGGCAGCCCAGTGAAGCGGAGTCATGCCGTTGGAAAGTTCAGCATTGACATTGGCATTCTCAGCCAGCAGCAGAGCGACGGCACCGGTGTGCCCATTCTGAGCTGCGTTGTGAAGCGCTGTCCAGCCTCCGTCACTAGGACTTTGCGGATCAGCACCATAACGTATCAAAAGCTTGAGCATCTCCACATGGTTGCTCTCCGCAGCAAGATGTAGCGCGTTCCGGCCTCGGTTGTTTGCCGCAGATATGTCAGCCTTCTTGCCTAGCTCCCCGCTGAGAAGAGCGGCGACGAGGGCAACATTTCCATTGGTCGCCGCCCACAGCAGAGGGGTCCTCCCGATGGTATCCCTAGCCTCAATATCGGCATCCTTTTCAAGAAGCATCTTGAGGGTATCCGTCTTGAGCTTTTCAGACTTTTCAGAAGCCAGAAACAGCAGCGCTGTCCGGCCTTCCTTGTCGCGCACATCAGCACTGGCTCCGGCATCGAGCAAAGTCTTGACGACGGCGTCTCTTCCCCGCACACACGCTTGAAAGAGTGCCGTCTGCCCATACCGGTTGCGCCAGTTTGGGTCAGCTTTGTGCGCAAGCAGCTCCTTCACTATGTCCACATGGCCACCCTCGGCCGCCTTGAAGAGGGCTGGAGTGTCGCTGTCTCGCCTAATGTTCGGATCCGCGCCATATTCGAGGAGAAGACGGACGAGTTTGAGATTTCCGCGGGTTGCGACCTTGACGAGGGACTGACGAAGAGCATCGCGGTCGGTGTGCGTTGTCCACGCGGAGTCCTCTGCGAGGATCTCCCGAACTCGTCCTTCGTTTGCTTGTGCGGATGCTGCGATAAGCCGAAGGTGACGGGGGTCGGGTTGGCTGCTTGCTACGCTTGCCTGACTTGCCATTGCAGAGAAGGGCGCAAGAATGACGCGACACCACTTCTTCGTCTGGCATACATGGATAAGGTAGGTACTTGCCGGACGCGCGGGGCCACTGTCTTCCTTGGAACTTTGAAATTTGTACTGTAGATGCTCGAGCTTCCACTTTCCAGGAGCTTGAACCTGGAAAGACCCACATGCGGGGCGTTTACTGATCAATGTAAGGCTGAGCTCGCTAAACTTTACACAGTGGGGCATGAGATACAACCTTAGCGCAATTGCTGACGAATATCCCAAAGTGCCAAGCCATATCTGACCGCTTGGTACAGCTTCAGAATTGTTGCGACTGTGCTGTTCGCGCAGATGGAGTTGCGGCTCGACCCTCTGTCGAGCTATTCTCATTGTCATCACCATTGGTCTAAGGTAGGCATTGAATGCCTTGGCGCCTGATCCCTTCGGCCATTAGAGACCAAATCGCCGTTGAATTGAGGTGAGATTTACGGGGCTTGTAGAAGATAAGAGCTCTTATATCCATTTTCCGTAATTTTTTATCTGTAGAGTCCTAGGTCCGAGTGCCGTCGGCGTTTATAAGTGAAGACAGTTGCAGCCTGTGCCTGTACGTAACATTAAGGTGCTGACTATGACTCAATAGCTCACCTCTCCCATCCGAGTCCATTCGCAGCATATGGAATTTTTCCCATGCTAGAAGTCAGATCAATTATTAAGACATCCGAGCCTGCAAGTGGGACACAGGATTTCAGCATGTGCTGCTTACATGCCCTGCGTATCCCTTTTGAGTAAAGTTTCAGTCAACATGGAATCAATTCAGGCAATTCTCACCACTCACAGTTCGTCATCACGACCAGGGTTGTTCAACTTTACAAAGCCAGAACGTGCTTTGAAATCGAAGCCACCAATCAGATCGCATCGTATACTGTTCCCAGGTTTACTGAACATCATCCTCAATCGAAGCCTCGATCTTTCCTGGGAATTATTCATCGTACAGATAGATAACTGAGAAACATGAAGTCCAAGTTGAAGTATAAGACCATGGTGTCTCTGTGCCTTTCTGCAGCTGGTCATCCCATCAGCATCAGAATTGAAGGCCCCCTCTTCGCAACAACTGCCAGCCTTGAGTCCATCGTCTCTACCACCACTGACACAGACACTGGGCAATCTACTCTATTCCAACCCCTACCTGCAATCCTCGATAATACCTCCCACCCAGCCTTCGTCCTCATATATACTATTGCCAGACATGGCGGACATGTCAGAAAAAGAGCATAAAGTCCCAGCGGAGGCTCCAGTCGAGACGTCCGCAGAGGGCTCGGTGCTTGACGACTCAGACACTGCCGATGAAGAGCCCATCAACTACCAAATACACAAGATCGACTCCAGACTAGCCCGGGCACAAAGTGTCGGAAGCACACGGCGTCCATCGCACCATGCTACAGAAGCAGAGCCTGAGGAGCTTGAAGATGTCAGAAAGATCCGTGGCCTCAGATGGGCTGGCGTTTGCATTGCCTTATATGTTTCTGCATTTCTATATGGACTGGACACGACAATCGCCGCAGACGTCCAGGGTCCCGTTATCGAGCGGTTCGGCCATGTTGAGCAGCTCGCTTGGATCGGCGCCGGGTTTCCTCTCGGCTCGGTCTCTATCATCCTTCTATTCGGTGCACTCTACACGTCGTTCAATATGAAGTGGCTGTTTATTGCCTCCGTGGTCCTATTCGAAGCTGGTTCTGCTCTTTGCGGCGGTGCGCCTTCAATGAGTGCTCTGATCGTCGGTCGCGTCATTGCCGGTGCCGGTGGCGCCGGTATCTACCTTGGAGCACTCAACTTCGTAACGGCCTTGTCCACCAAGGAAGAAAGAGGTCGATATATCACCCTAATTGGCTTCTGCTGGGGTGTCGGGGCTGTTCTGGGCCCGGTGATCGGCGGTGCATTCTCGGTCTCAGGCGCAACCTGGCGGTGGGCTTTCTACATCAACCTCGTCATCGGCGGCGCCACGGCTCCGTTGTACATCTTCGCCCTACCCTCTATCCATCCCGTTACTGGTGTCCCGGTGAAGAGGCGCATTGCCAACCTCGACTTTCTCGGCTTCCTGCTTAATGCTGGTATCTGGGTGAGCTTCACGCTGGCGACCACTATGCCTGGTGGTCAGTGGCCATGGAATGACGGACGCACCATCGCTGTCTGGGTAGTGTTTGGTGTACTGGTTGTTCTCTATGGCCTGCAGCAGTACTTTTGCGTCTTCACAACGCCGGAGACACGCTCATACCCTGTTCAGCTGCTCAGGAAGCGGACACAAGTACTCCTGTACATCGCCACAAGCGCAAACATCACGTCTCTTTTCGTCGTGGTTTACTTTATTCCGGTCTATTTCCAGTTCGTCCACGGCGACACAGCTATCATGGCCGCCGTCCGCCTATTGCCGTTCATCGTCATCAGCGTGACGTTTAACCTTCTTGCGGGTCACTTCCTGCCTCGCATCCAATACTATATGACAATGTATATAGTGTCTGGCCTATTCATCACCCTCGGTGGAGCGCTTCTGTACGGATTCCTAGATCCCGACACGAAAATACCCAATATCTACGGGTTTACGGTCATTATCGCCGTCGGCGCAGGTATCACACTCCAGATCAGTTACGCCGTCGCTTCGCTGAAGGTTGGCCAAGAGGACGAGGGTGACGCAATCTCATTACAGAATGTGGCGCAGATTGGAGGCACAGTCATAGCCCTTGTCATCGCCGGGCAGGTGTTCCAGTCCGGAGCCGTACGAAACCTCAGGGAAGTGTTAGCCGGCCAGGGATTCTCGGATGCTGATATCCAGGCTGCTGTTGCCGGAGCACAGAGCGTCGTCTTTGAAAAGGTCACTGGAGAGCTGAGGGATGCTGCGATTCGGGCCATCACGTCTGCCATGAAGAAGAGCTTCATCCTCGTAATCGTTGCAGGTGCGGCTGTCACGCTGTCAGGCGCTGCTATGAGGTTTGAGAGGCTGTTCAAGGACCCATCGCGGACAGTTAACGCGGCTTGAGGTGGGGATGAAGAGTCACAATGGGCAGATGTTGTGTAAAACATGGTTAAGAGCGGAGACTGAAAGCATATTGGGTAGAGGGTGGTTTCAATAAACATGGTTTGGCATGGGATAGAGGCGACGGGCACATTGAGGACAGATAGAAGGGAGTTTTGGCGTTGGGGACCTTGTTCTTGAATCGATAATAATTGCTGTTAGTCTGGTTTTCATCTGAAATGGGTTAGAAATTATCAAGAGGCTCGAATAACTCTTGACGCCCTTAAGCTTATACTTCGAAATTCGGCAATTTAATCTTTGGTAAGACTGGAGTACGCACAACAGCCCTAGCCCTGACCCAGTCTTCATAACGTCCAGAAGCATGTTCAGTATTGCAAGTATATAGAACTGAATACACAATTCGGACGGAGGTTTACAAGCTCAGTTCAGCGTTAACTCTCTCGGAAGGACTTCGTCTCAGGACAATGGTCACCAACATATCGCCGATAGAAGGCACACTACACCTAGTAATTGTGCTCGTTGATAGGACCTGGATAAGAAAGTGAATGGGGGAGAATTAAAAGAAACTGCTTGGCTTCTTTGTGTCTCAACTGAGAAGACGGCTTGGTTTGACACCTTAAATCCTCGGCAGGTTTTGTCTATCATGTAGCAATAGTGTACATCCCAGCAACTTCCAGTGAACGAAGACGGGGTCCTTCGCCGTCCACCACAAATGGACGTCATTAAAGTAGATAAAGCAGAAGTAAAGCCAGACAGAAATAAGAACTAATTACCAACATGTTGGAGGATAAGACGGGGCAAGATGCGCACCTAACCAAGTAATTTGACGATGTCGGCCATTCTCGTCTCCTTGGTCTTCTTCTCCTTCCCCTGCTTCTCCTGAAACGCCTTGGTCACAAGCTGGCGCTTCTCACTCTGGACATCAAGGACCCGCTCTTCAACGGTATCCTCCATAATCAGTCGCCAGACTGTGGTAGGCCGTGTCTGACCGAGGCGGTGGACTCGGTCAACGGCCTGGTCCTCAATGGCAGGTGCCCACCCTATACGAATACAGCTCATTAGATATCGTTGCAAGGACACCGGGAGCACTCGTGACTTACAGCTATCTGCTAGGACTACAGTGTCCGCGGAGACGAGGTTCAAGCCGACACTGCACACTGCCAGGCTGGCAAGCATGATGCGGGTGTTGGGATCGTGGTCTAGAGCTCGAATCGCAGCATCACGCTGGTTGGGGCTCATACTTCCGTCAATTCTGGTGTATCCATATCCAGCTTCGTCCAGTTGGTGTTGGATTACAGTCAAGAACGACGTCCACTGTGAGAATATTATGACCTTTGAACCTTCTCTCTTTAGAGTGGCTTGAAGAATCTTAAGGAGTGCCTCGGTCTTCGAGCTCTTCTTCTCAGTGTCAAGTTGCTCTTCCTCTTCCTTGGCCGAGTGCTCTGGGGCCGGTTCAACAAGCTTGTCTTCGGACAGTTCGGCGCGGCACATAGGGCACTTGTGCTGAATCTCAATCACCTTCGATATGCAAGCATGGCAGAAAGTGTGTTTGCAGTGGGTGATCACCGGACTCTTCAGGTCTTCAATGCACACTGGGCATTCTTCCTGGCTCTCGATGACCAATTGGAGGGCTTGCTGCAAGAGTGCCCTGTTCTTGTCATTGAGCACCACTGCTCCCTGTTCCTCGAGGAAGCTGAGCAGGTCCTCAATGCGCTCTCTACAGAGCGTCCAGTGGCAGCATCTAGCGCCCGTTAGTAATGTCTCAATCTGTTCATGTGGGCAGCTGCTTACGCCTGACGCAGGCGAAGGAGCCTCTCCAAAACACTCTGAAATCTGCCCTTCTGTCCGGTTTTGGCATTCTGTTGGAATTTCTCAAGCGCGCCCTTTGCTTCCGACCTACATCTCTGTTAGAGCTCGAAATCATTATGGAGTTATCCCCAAATACTCACAATAACGCGTCGTACTTCCTCTTCTCGTCGGCCCAGAACGTGATTCGATGGACATATTCAGTCTTTGGGGGCAGTTTGAGGTCTACAAACTTCATGTCTTTCTTGCGTCGTAGGCAGAGATCCTGCATCAGAGATTGCAGCAACGCTTCTCCAATGGCTAGGCCCTCGGTAAGTGGCCGCGTTATCACGGTGTTAAAGACCTCTAACTGCTCAATACCACCGGTGAGGCGCAGAAACTTGACCAGCGAGTGAATATCGCGGACGTTATTGACACTGAAAAGCCATTGTCAGGGCATGTAAGTGTGAGGGGCCGGACAGGACTTACATCGGCGTTCCGGTCAGTACCCAGCGGCTCTGGGCATTCAGGGCGCAAGCTGCAACGGCAGCCTTCGTCTTCGCGTTTCGGATAGTATGGCCTTCGTCAAGCACAACGCGACGCCAGTTAACCTGGAACAGATTGCCCCCATTGGCCTCACTAGTCAAAGTTCCATAACTGCTCACAACCACGTCGTAGTCCGTCAATTTTGCGGACCGTCGATCCGCCCCATGGTAGATGAGAACTTTAGGAACATTCTCTGGAAGTACATGGCGTTTGATTTGTTGTTCCCAGTTGCTCATGACACTAACCGGGGCAATAATCAAGGTGGTTCCGGGTCCGCCTGTGAGGATGAGGCTGATGACTTGCAAAGTCTTGCCCAAACCCATGTCGTCGGCTAAGATACCTCCAGATGCGAGACTCGGTGCATTTTGGACGGCTATGTTCGAAGCGAGATTGACATAGCGGCCCCGACTGTCTCGCTTCCACAGTTGTACGCTATCTGAAGATCCAGCAGCAGGAAAGCCGGGATTTTCTTTAGCGTTCAGCCAGGCAAGACCCTAAACGATGTCAGCCCGATTTGTCACAGCTGTTCAAAGACGAAATAGTGTACCTGAAGCTGATATGGAAGTAGAGTGGCCTTCAAGGCTTGAGGTTGTTTAGCCATCGGCATCTTTGCGAGGGTGTCTTCATCCATAGCGATAGTCCTAGCGATATCGTCTCCGGTGCGTAGTTGGACAGCTTGGCTTGCCTGGGTCAGCTGCTCCAGAGATACTGTAGGTTCTGATTCAACGAAGCCGTTGTTGCCAAAGCCCGCGCTTCCTCGGCCGCTCTTGAGGCCCATCTCCCGTCGCTGCCGTTGCAGATCATTAGCAGTTCGAGTCTGCTTCAATTGGGTAGCCTTCAGTAGTTTGTCGGCCTTCAACCTCTCTTCCAGCTGGAGTCGAGAGACATGGTCGCCTGGCCCATAGATGTAGATGCGAATAGGAGCATCATAGAACCCTTTTTCAGCGATGAGCTTCGCTTCAATGGCAATGTCTCCGTTGTCCTGCGGCAAGGTTTAGCTCAGATGACACTACCAAGGCTTCAGGACATACCAAATAAGGTGCCAGCTTTGCCGCAATCGTCCTCGGGATATGGCCCACTTGCTGTCCCAGGACGTTGTCCACGCGAATAGCATTCTCATCGTACTGGTACGCCTTGTCAATACGGCGGAATCGAGGCAGAAGAGTGATAAGCAAACCTTGTTGTCGGGCTCACGATGGCAGATGACCACTTCACCAGCGGAGGCATACCCCCTGTAGTACTGCACGCCGACAACTTTACCGTCTTGCCAGAATGTTAGTCCGAGTATCTTGGAAGCTGTAAGCATGCCTTACCAAGACTACCATAAAGCTCTCGGGCAGGGCCATCATCGGTCTGAGTCAGGTCAATAAGCTCAGGTTCTTCGTAGGCTGAGCTCTGCGGATACGCTGTTCGCTGGGTGGATGGGACGTGAGCAGACGAGTAAGATGGCTGCCGACTAGACGATGGATGTCGACTAGATGATGGCTGCCGACTAGAAGTCGAGAGCTCAAGACGAGGACTCTTGGCTGGCTGACGCGTTGAATCATCCGACGTTAGGTCGACGACCTGGCGTGGTCGTTTCGGCGCGCGAGGCATTGCTGATGCGTCCTTGAAGGTTGATGCAACGGGCTATTTGCGACAATCACAATGCCTTCACATATTCAATGGAACCCTCTCCGGCAGATAAGTGGTAGGATCCACAGAACCGGTAGTAGTCTCTACTGCGTAAGTGCCTACTCGGTTCCGAGACACGATAATGTGGAGGTCGGACCCCGGAAAGCAAAGCAAAGGTCGCGACTCGCTCCCCCTGCCAAACGCGCTAAATCGGACATCCTCGCGCTAACATGTGACTTCACACGTGCCACAGAATCCGCTTCATCAGGTTGTATACAAACGAAGTGCATAGGTGCTTTTCTAGCGAAGCAAGTTCAGTTACTGTGAGAGCTATGCTGTGCTCATGCTTCAAGATTATATCTGCAAATGCGTAAATGTTTCCCGTGATTATAATCGGCCTTGGGTATCATAACGAAACTGGAAGCACTTCACGATCGATTGGGTGGGAGCCGGCCCTAGCCGTCGTGCCACTACATAGTAACCTTGGAAGGTTGCTTGTGGTAGAGCCATTCCAGACTTCGGCATGACGTATGCTTTCCGGCCACGATACGCGGCCCAGACATTCACCATCCTGACCATCTGACTCCGTCCCTGTAATGAATCCACTTATAAGAAGGACATCAAGGTCTCAGCCGGCAGCTCTGTCTCGAACTTCCAAACTCTTTGCTACTATTTCTCTCAACCCAACCCAACAGCTTCAGACTCCTGATCCTCTACATCTGCACCGACGGTTTACTTCTACAAAAGCAATCAAAATGCCCACCTACATTGTGAGCACTTTCAGCGTCTTTCATGACCTTATCGATAAGATCGTCCGACTTGCAGACTGACACTGTGCCCTCCCAAGGTTACTTGCAAGGACGATGCGTCCGACGAACAGATTGCTGCGTAAGTTTATTGAATAGCGGCTAGAATGAATATTTTGACTTTTGGCACAGACTCTGACAATTACGAAACAGAACGAAGCAGCATGCCAAGGACCAGGGCGGCGAGATCACGCACGAGTACTCGCTCATCAAGGGCTTCGCGTATGCTGAATCACTACCCTTTCCCCCTGCACTGCAGGAAACACGATCCTAACATTCCGTCAAACGTAGTGTGAAATTCCCTGAGGATAAGTTCAACACGCTCGAGAGCTACGAGAATGTCAAGGCAGTCGAGAAAGACCAGGAAATGCGGACTCAATAAGAGAGCAACAACCCCCTGCAACGGGTACGCTTGGTTGTTTACACAGGCGGGCACTGAGTGATGCGGGGTCTGCTGGAGCGCGGGGCACCCTTTGTCGTTATCGTTATCAGCAATCCGCTTCAGGGTCGTTCGTTCCTCGTGGATTCCATCTTGCCTTACACATGTCAGGATTCAATTATGACGTATAATCAATAGACGAGTGCTCAGACATAGCTCCCGGCTAATATTTTCATCGTTAATTTTGCTTCGACTTCATAGAGTTATTTGATCGTCGTCGTCTTCGTGAATGTAGCAGCGACAAGAGCCTGAGCTACCAGCGCTACCCGCCTCCTAGGTAGCTTTGTGGTGGGGCAACACCGTGCCAACATGCCTCAGTACTCAACTCTCAAGTACCTTATCTAAACCCTTGCAGATCTTAACCAGGGTAAGGCACCTTATCGTATCCTTAGCTCAGCCCGCCCGGGCATAGCCTGCTTTCAACTCGATGGTATGCTACGTCAGATTTGAATCGCGATTATTATCTTACCGACCTTACGTACGACCTAGGCAGGTAGGTATCTGCAGACTAAGGTTATTTGATCCTCTCACCATTGTGCTCGTCCTTCTACATTTCCATATGGTCATACCAATGCCGCCATGAGGTGCTTTTCGGTGCAATTGAGGCGCGTAGCCGCGCCTCCTCGGAGTGCACCCTGGCGGGGCTCAATCAGATCGAGTTCGACGGTCGAGCAAATGACACAAGCGACATCGCCGAAATCGCGCCAACGTCGGCTTGAGCACCCTGCGGATCTAGCTGCCGTTGAGGATGATGTCCCTCGGCTCGCTAAACAGCATTTGCACCGGATCAGTCTAGCGGACCTCGTTAAGTACGAACGCCAACTCCAGTGTGACCGTCACTCTCGGTGAGACTTGACTAACTGGCTTCGTTTCCTAGACACGGCCGACCTCCGCTGTCTGCAGAAGCTCTGCTCTCGTCCGCGCGCTTCACACTATCGCTCCTACCGATTCGGCTTGCCCACCGCATCCAAGCGCTACGTAACCTTCCCTATATTGTCGTTTCGAATCCGAATATCAGCAAGATCTACAACAACTATCAACATTCCCTATCCACATTACTACCATGGAAAGAGCGCACAATCAGCAATCTCGAAGATGAGATACGCTTCACCGAGGTGCTTGCCGAGCTGGTACACACACACACGGATACGATACCCATCCTGGCACGCGGCTTCCTCGAGTGCCGGAAGTACATATCACCAGCAGAAGTCACGGCCTTTCTGGACCAGCACCTGCGCGCTCGCATCGGCACCAGGCTGATCGCCGAGCAACACATCGCCTTACACTTTAGCAGCACACCGCACTTCGACCCCGAGGCTAGTCCAACCCCGTGTCCAGAACACCCTTCCTACATCGGCGTCATCGACACAGCGCTGAAGCCAGCTCACACGATCGACAGCTGCGGCGAGTTTGTTGCGGACATATGCGAGCTCAAGTACGGCGTGCGACCAAGATGGGTGATCAACGGCGAGCCCAACACCACGTTTGCCTTCGTCCCCATGCACCTCGAATATATCGTCACCGAGCTACTGAAGAATGCTTTCCGGGCTACGGTAGAGAACAGTGGCGCCAACAACATGGAGCCTATCGTCATTACCATTGCACCAGAGCCACCGGCGCCTAACCCGGAGCGTAACGACGCTCACTCCACACCACGGGCTGATCTGTACCGTGAAGTTGGACTTCTGGAGAAGGACGCCGGTGGCGTACCCGGTGGCCACGTCAAGCTCGGCCCACGAGACTCCTCCAAGGGAGAGTTCAAAGCGGATGCGATCCGCCCACTGGACGACAACGCACCGGGGGTGACCATCCGGATTCGAGACCGGGGCGGTGGTATCGCGCCCGAGGTAATGCCGAATATCTGGTCGTACAGTTTCACCACCTTCAGCGACGACCCGGACGACTTACCCAATAGCAATGATGATGCGTCGAACATAATATCCCAGGCCAGCAATGGGGGTAGCTCCATTGCTGGCTTGGGCTACGGGTTGCCTCTAAGTCGGGCTTATGCCGAGTACTTCGGCGGTGGTATTGAGATCGAGCCGCTATATGGATGGGGCACAGATGTGTACCTGCGATTGAAGGGAGTGGGAAAGATAGAGTAAGTGTTCTCTGTCCCGTCTATTGCAATTTAGTGCTGACCGGCGTCTCTTCTGGATAGAGAATGTCCGGGTTCGAAGTCCACTTGAGCTCGCAGAGAGGGATTCAGACAATCGTCAGCCATTGTCAGGTGAAGAGAGTCGCCTAGTGTCAGCTCCTATGTAGCGTCCAGAAAGAGTTGAGTGACTATATAAATAAACGTGGAGGACCATATAATGGAGATAAGTGCCTTGCGCCAACTAAGAGCGGCAACCAAAGGCTATACGTACAAGTATGTGCATTGACACATGTCACTCACAATGTTATTAGAAACGATGGGACTTTTCAGCAAGGACTCGAGTGAATTGCCGAAATAATTACAATTTGCAAACACTGCAGGCTGGAAATCTTGAACTCGATATGTTGAGTTCAGGCCTAGGACCGTTACAAGTCATTCTTCTCGAGCTTCCCAGTCACCATTCACTTGGGTATATCAGCTCCATTGTCACTCCTGGTCACGTTATATTCACGACTATGGCCTTATTATATAAATAAGTTCCCATAGCCAACAGAAGCATGCCGAAACCTCGCCCTTTCAAACGCCTTCTTTCTCCAGGTCACGATCCCAGCGAGCATCATCATGTCAGAAACACGAGTGTCCAGAAGCGCCGCGCCATCTCCCGAGGAGGAACCCGAGCCGTCTGATCTTGAGACCACTCCTATGTCCATGGCTCACGCCGCATCGGAATCCGCGGCAGAGCCGCCTATGTCCAGCCGTCCATTTGCCTCATTATTCGATAATTTTTGGCGCTGAGGATCGCCCTTGGCGCATGTCTAACCGCATAGTATACCTCAGGGCTCTTCTTGCTATGCTTACCTATGACGACGAGGATGGAGATATGGGAGTGGAAGATCAACTTATTGCCCGTATCTATTTCAGCTACTACAAATCTGATCCTGAACTGCTGCTCCCGATGATCCGGAACGACATAGTCAAAGCCGGCATATTGCGCCCGGACGGGCATAATGGCGACTGGTATTTTCAACCCGTTCCTGGCGGACCATTCAGTCTTTGAAGGGACTTGGCGTAGACAAGGCGACCTGGGGCGCAATTGCAGGCATCATCTTCCCCGACGCCGTGTCTGGACTTATCGCGCACATTCTCTCGATGAGTGACCAGACATGCTTCAGTATCCTGGCATTGAACTTGGTCTGTGGCCGATTTTCGTACCATTTGATGCAACGATTTACGGTTCGACCACTTCCACGGAGTTTCCTAGAGACGATACCGCAGTTTGTGGCGCTGCTAGAGAGTGCAAGGTCGTATGCTGTGCCCGCTACCGTTGCAAGACGCTGGACTTCTAAAGAACAACCGCTGACCGTTTATGCTATGTACCATATAGACATCTACCCCTACATAATCCTCGCCGAGGAGTTCTCAAAAAAAAAAAAAAAAGATCGCCGATATCGAAGCTGACGGGAATCTCTACCCTGCGGCAGAGAGCGGTTAGGTCAAGGAGAATCGTGGCTGAGAAGGCTGGCAAGCATAACAGCCAGAAATCTGACTTTCTTTTTGGGGCTTTCTTGCTTTGAACTTGGTCTACTACAGTCCACTCCATAGTCTTCTTAGAAGATAGTTTGCTGAATCTAATCATTTAGTCTACGGTGACAACGTTTGCACAGAGGCACGTGTCCGACCGTTTGTCTCGTCTTCACTTCATACTTTGTCAACTTGGACTGGCAACAGTTCTACCGCACGCAGGACACACAGCAATTCGCACGGGCTCATGACCAATGAATAATTGCCTAGAAAGATATTCTTGCGTAGCAGTGCCGATGTGTCCCTGATCTTCCACCTCCTCCCATAGCTGGGCATATAACCCCTGGGCTGAGCAAGCATCTACTCGTCATGACACTTTAGAACTAAGCAAGTCTGGTTACTTGAAGAGCGGGTATATTCTAGACATGTGTATCCAGACGGCATCATGATGCACTGTCCTACGACCTCTCAAAGCAGTGCAGATATCAGTAGTAGAATCGGTAGAGTTTAACAAGAGCAATCACACTCCGAGGACTATCAGTGGAATACAAATACACAGCACAGTATCGAACTCTCCCCAAGAGCCGTAAGGTCATGATAACAAGGTAATAACTCCTTCCGTAATCAGAGAAAGAAATAAGGTCTGGCTCGCATGAAACCATCATAGCATAGGAAATACCCTCAACTAATAAGAGCCGTACAAGACGCATAGCGAATGGGCAAAAAAGCAAGTCAGTCCGGCGGTATACCGCGTAGCACGAGAACTCCGCCTTCCAATTCAAGGGCACCAGCTGCTGATAGTAATACATCGCGACATCACCTACTCCTCAGTCCAGCCAACGACTCACTCGCTATCGTCATCCATAGCAAAGGCGTCGCTCTTATCGTCGTCCTGGTCAAATTCCGAGGAGTCGAGGACGATAGGCTTGGCCTTGGCAGCAGCAGCGCGACCAGGCCGAGCACGAGCAGCAGGGGCAGGTGCCTTTTCGACGATGGCGTCATCGTCATCGTCCATGTCCTCATCGTCGCTCATCAGAGTGTTCTTCCTCTTCTTTGCGTACGCCTTGGCGGCAGGGGACAGCAGGGCGGGCTTGGGTGCCGGAGCTCGCTTGGCCTTGGCATTGGGCTTCGGCTTCGTAGTCGGCTCCTCGCTGGCTTCCTTGCTCTTGGACTTGGCTCCGGCAGGCCGACCGCGGGGTTTCTTCGTCTGAGCAGGCGCGGCCGCAGGCGCCTTAGGCTTTGCAGTAAGCTTGGATGCCATTGGGAGATCGTCATCCGAGAGGAAGTCGTCAATATCATCGCCCTTCGTCGACTTGCGAGGCGACGACATGGCGAGTGCCTCGTAGTTGGTGTCATCATGGTCATCAAAGTCAAACGTGCGTGAAGGCTTAGACTTAAGCTTGGGAAGACCGGCTGATCCGCCTGCAGCCTGCGACATGGCAAACAAACTAAGTCTACCACCGTTGCTATTTGCAGTTGGGGCCGAGATGCCTTTGACGAGGGCGCCAACGTCTCCCAGCATGTCCTTGTCATCGTCGTCGCTGTCGGACTGGACGATGAATGTCTTGGCTTTCGCAGCAGCGGCTCGCTTGGGAGGCGCATCGGTCATAACGATGTCTTCAGCAGCAGATTGTGAGGCTGACTCTGACGCCTTGGGTTCTGAAGACTGCGGGGCAGAGGGCTTGCCGAGAGCTGCGAAGTCATCATCCGAAAGGTCGCCGTCGGAGGACAGGAGATAGGTCTTCGCTTTTGTGGCAGCAACGCTCGCCGCAGCCCGCTTACTTCGCCCCGCCGTGGACTCGGTCTGGGACAGAGTAGGCTTGGGTGCTTTCTTGGTCTTCCCCAACGAAGCGAAATCGTCGTCCGAGAAATCGTCGTCATCAGCAGGGCCGTCGACCGTCTTGGAAGCCGCAGTCGGCTTTGGTTTCGGCTTGGCACTGAACATCTCTGCAAAGCGT
The DNA here is from genome assembly GCA_023628855.1 of Coniochaeta sp. PK30-01. Lineage (NCBI taxonomy): Eukaryota > Fungi > Ascomycota > Sordariomycetes > Coniochaetales > Coniochaetaceae > Coniochaeta > Coniochaeta sp. PK30-01. The sequence continues at coordinate 212,944 of JAMAJW010000006.1, read as the reverse complement.
TGGTGTGTCTTTTGCTCCACCACCTTGGGTTTTGCGGCCGCCTTCGTCTTCTTCACTGCTGGCTCGTAGTCCTCTTCTTCCTTCACACGCCGGGCACCGCTCTTGCCAGAACCTGCTCCTATTTTCTTGGAAACGCGGCGGCCCATACGGCGGATATCAGTCTGGATTTCAGCATCAAGCGCTTCCTGCTTCTCCCACTCTGCAACAAAGGCATCAAGGTCGCGGCACCAAAGGTCTTTCTCAGATAGAGCTTGAAGTTCGTCGTGCTCTGCCCGTTTGGCATCAATGGCGGCCTTCAGTCGCTCAAGACGCTCAAACGTCAGGGACCAAAGTGGCATCTGTAAGATTCAGTTAGAAACGGTTTATTCCCCCCTTGCTCAGCAGATGATCTTGTTCTTACCGAAAGCAGGTAGTCGTAGTCACTCGCGCTGCCAGTACTCTCGTCTACATCCAGACTGTGGTCCACAGTCTCGAGCTCCTCATCGTCATCGGCCTTCGTCTTCCTGTCGTCCTTGGGGAATGGCTCGTACTTCCTAGTTCGCAGCTCTTCAACAAGGACAGCCTTCTTCTTCTTCGAAACCACCAATTTGCCTTCGATGACCTCGTGAATAAAACGGTACTGGTTCTGTAATTTCCGAAATGCTGCGTGGAACACCTTAAGCCAGTGTGCCTTCCGCTTTGTATAAAGCGCCAACCGGTAATGGAAATATTCCTCCATGATCTGCTCAGGAGACTCATATCTGCGGATGCGTCCTTCAGTGTTGAAGGCCACGAGATTCGTGATTCCAATAGATTTGTTCAGCTTGAACTTTTCCAACAGGCCTTCATTTATGGCGGCCTTCATGTGCTTTTCCTCCAGCTGGATGACGAAGTGAACAGTCTTGTGGTCGTTGAACTCTTTGTAGTCCTTAATCCACGAGGGCGTCTTCTCGGCGCGGATGATTTCCTCCAGTTTGGCCTTGAAGTCATCGGTCCACATGCGAATGGGTAGTTCAGTGATAACGACTTCGTTGTGCTGCTCGTCTGCAGTCGCGATGCCATTGAACTTGAATTTCGGTCCGTCGGGCTCTACTACACCCTTCCAGCCACGGAACCAAGGAGCCATGGGCACGAATGGCTTCTCTTTCTCGTCACCAGGGTCAAGCCTGCCCATGCGCCGTCTCAGGTTGTTGACGATGTCCATGGGGCGGTAATTCGGAATGTCGGTGCTCCATCCGGTGCCGATACCGCTCGCGCCGTTGACAAGGATCATGGGAAGCACCGGTGCATACACTTTTGGCTCAATCATCTTGCCATCTTCGTACTGATGCTCCAGAACAGGTTCATCGAGGGCGGAGTAGATACGGCGAGCCAATGGAGAAAGGCGCGTATGGATGTAACGGGCGCTGGCGGCATCCGATCCGCCCTGAAGACGAGAACCGAAGTTACCGCTGGGTTCTAGGCAGTTGATGTTGTTTGAGCCGACATAGTTCTGGGCCAAGCCAACTATAGTCTGCTGCAGAGAAGTCTCGCCGTGGTGATAGGCAGTATGTCTGCTGACATAACCGGCCAACTCGACAACTTTTTGATCTTTCACCAGGTTCATCTTGAAACAGGCGTACATGACCTTGCGCTGGCCGGGCTTCAAGCCATCAACCATGGATGGGATAGATCGGAGATTGTCGGCCATACTGAAGAGGATCAGCTCCTTGTGAACGAAGTCAGAATACGTAATTTGCTTCGTGGACTGATCGAGGTATGTTCCTGGGACGAAGTTGCCCAGCCACTCCTTTCTGGCGTCTGCCTTCTTCTTGGAGAATGCGAGATCGAAGAGCTCTACCTCCTCGGACTTCATGGTGCTGAACTCCTTCAAATGGTCATCTAGATTGGTGAAGTAGACCTGAGCATCCTCGCTTGTGCTCGTGCCTAGACCCTTGAAGTACTTGTAGTCCCATTTCTTGATCTCGTGCTTGTGCCGCTCTTTCCATTCCTCATACTGAGGCATGCTGTAGAACGACTTCAGCTTCTGAGGCTTTTTCGGGTTGCTGCCCTGCCAGACTTTGACTACCGGCGTGATGAACTCTCTGAAGAAATCAGGAATCTTCAGCAGGGATGGATACTGGACTTGGAGCCAGTTGATCAACAAGCCTTTGATATGACTTCCGTCGTGATCTTGATCAGCCATGATCATAAGATGACCATAGCGGAGGGCCTTGGTATCGGTGTAAACCGTCTTGTGTTTGAGACCAAGGATCTGCTTGATGAACTGGATTTCCTTGTTGTTCGCGATGGCCTCGGTGGATGCGTCGCGGACGTTTAACATCTTTCCGCGGAGTGGGAAAACGCCAATCTTGTCAGGGTCAAGAATGGCACGGCCAGCGACCGCCAGGCCTCTGGCTGAGTCACCCTCGGTCAAGATCAGAGTACACTCATGACCCCTCTTGGTGCCTGCCAAGTTGGCGTCGATGAGCTTTTCATTGCTGATTCTCGACCGCCGGTTTCCGTCGCTCTTGGCCATCAACTTGTCGGCTTTCTTCTCGGCGAAGTGCATAATGTTCGTGATAGCTTCCGTGGCTCGGACTTTTCTCAGGAAGCCGTCGGTAAGCTCGCACTTTGACCCGAAGGAACTCATCTTCGACGTCAGCTGCTCCTTCGTCTGGGAGTTGAAGGCGGGATTGTTGATCAAGGCGCTCACGAAGATGAAGATGTGGTTCCGGATGTGATTGGATTTGAGTGAATGGCCCTTGGATTTCTTGTTCAAGTCCTTGAGGAGGGCGGCGACGATCTGGTCGGCAATGTAGTTGACATGGGTGCCGCCCGAAGTCGTCGCGATGGAGTTGACGAAAGATACTTGCTGGAAAGAGCCGTCAGAAACAGTAAAAGCAACCTGCCACCGCTCGGTAGGCGTCTCGAAAATAACGCTCGCCGGTACCGGCTCGCCATCGTCGCCCATCGTCGCATCGTCTCGTTCCTTGGCAATGGCTTTGGCGTACATGGAGCAATATTTCTTGAAGTCGATCTTCAGATGTTCGTTGTTCAGGTACACCTTGACTGCCCTGACTGTACCGGCCATATCGTAGACGCGACGCGTCAGGAGAGCCTCGAGGTCATCGTCGATGCCATCGGGCATGCCAAACTTGGCATAGTCAGGCGTGAAAGTGACACGAACAAAATCCTGCGTTTTGCTCGACGTGACCTTGGCCTTCTCCATCTTGGTCATGTTGTCTGTCCAGGTCTGCTTATACCGCTTTCCGTTGGAGGAATCCTGTACCTCTAGGCTGAAACTCGTGCTGAAGACGTTGCAAAGCTTTGCACCATAACCGTTGCGCCCTCCGACAGTCTTTTGAACGTTGTCGTCGAAGTTGGATCCAGCAAGTAGGTGGCCGAATACCATCTCAGGGATATAGACCTTCTCTTTCTCGTGCATCTCAACTGGAATTCCCTTTCCGTTGTTCTCAACGCAGATCTCTCCGGTCGAACGGTTGATGCTGACTTTCAGATATGTCATGCCCTCCGGGTCCCTCTGCTTGTTATCGGCAGCATTGACCAAAATCTCATCGAAGATTTTGTAGAGACCCGGAACGAAAGAGACCTGGCGCTTTACGACGAGCTTATCTTCTTTGCTGAAAACCCACATCTGCTGGTCGGTGCGCTCGATGGATCCGATATATGTATCGGGACGTTTAAGAATATGCTCAAGCTGTGTGAGCTTCTGGTACGTCTCGGTGGCCGTTTTGGATCCGGGTTTGGGTTTGGAGGCCGCTGGAGCGTCGACGAGCATGCTGTCGTTCTCGATCTCTGCAAGCGGTTTGCCACTGGACTTCTTCGCGGCAGGCGCCTTCTTCTGCTTCTTGGCGCTCGGTGGCGTGTTTGACAGCATGCTACCACCCAGGACGGAGTCATCGTCATCGTCGCTCTCTGGCTTGGCCCTCTTCTTCACGGCCGGTTTCCTGGTTGTCGCAACGCTCTTTTTTGCGAGCGGCTTTGCAGCAGCAGCTTTCTTCACTGGCAGCATTTTTGGTTTCTAATTTTACGCGTCAGTGTGAACTCGATCGTATCAGGTTCAGGCTCGGAAGATGCGATGAAGGTGCGATGTAGGTGCGTGGATGCGTTCCAATAGTTCAACGTACCGCCTCGGGCGTGTAAACATCTGAGTCGTTGTCATAGTCATCAAAGACCGACTCGTCCAGGATATCGGAATCCATGCTGTTTTCTTTCAAGATCTGAATTTCTCAAAGGCGGATTGGCAGAACAAAGATTCTACTGCCAGAAACGAAGGTTGGAAGACGGCAAGTGCGTGTTCATCAAGTAGGAATAAACAAAGAGACAGACGGGTAAAAGAAGAGAGAGGGAACGCGAAAATTGAGGTTCTTCGCAGGCCACAATCCTCGCCGGTTGAAGAATGGGGGTTCTGCGAAGGATGGTTGAAGTTGGCTGGTGGGATGGATTGTTGTTTGTTGCCAAGGTAAACAACTGCCTGGGTTCTCTCTAAATTTGGCATGCGTGTCAAGGGTCAAACGCGCCAAGATGGACGCGCTACTGCCTACCAAGTCCAACTACGTGGGGCTCTATCACGTGACTAAAATTACGTAAGCAGGTGAATAAGGTAAGGTACAGCCTCGCCTTGAACCTCAGCTGGACCTTCCACGTCGTCCACCAGGGGAAGGTTTCTCCGTTAGCCACCTCAATCAATTAAAGGTGGGATGTCTTCTTGCCCAAGTTTCTTGCCGGGTCACGTCCATGATTAGCAAATATGGACCTGTGTACTCTGGGACTGCCATTTTAGTCTGTTCAACCTTGTCGAACCTTGACCACGTCCTTACCTGTCACAACCTTGTTGACTGTGCTGCAAAAACTGAAATTGTCCAACCAACAAGTCGCAACACCAAACCTGCCAGTCCGTCCCTTGAGGCTATGTATCTTGATGTCACTCGCATCTGCGACAGCGCCTTACCCACCCGATAGCTACGACTTGTGGTCATCCATCTCGGCCATTGAAGGGTGTTTGGCAAAGCGGAAAGCTGGAATGCCGTCCTTCCGTCATGCTCCGTCCTTTTCGTGATGCACTTGCACAACGAGATTCCCGATGCGGAGGTTTGTCGCCCCCCTCCCCCCCAACCCCCGGTGGTGAATCTCGCCTGACCTTGCCGCGATGAGCTTATAATCCCGTTGAAGGGCACCTCTCGGACTTAGTGCATCGTATGTCTATGGGCCCCATATTCTCAGGTGTGCTCCATAGTCACGGCAGGCAGCGGTGTCGAGTGTGGCTTGACAGCCTCGATCTTCAGATCTGGTCTCGATGCTTACAGCTCGTCCTATGGCATCTTCATGTCTTGAGCGTCCACCGAAGGAAGTCAGGAAGGTAGGATTGGGACAGGGCCCGGCAGGCCTTGTGCGAACTGGGCAGCCCTGTCTGCCCTATGCTTCCTTCCCGGTTTCCTCTCCTTTCCTCCTATCCGTCTTTCAGGCCGCACCAAGGTGGAGTTTTGTCATACGGTGACTGGGATATCTCTGCATGGTTGCCATACTCGTGCAACCCTCTTTGGCTCATTCTTGGCCTATGACGGCTAGAAATTTCCCGAAGTCAACGCCTATAGCCGATGGATTCTTGCACCATGCGTCTCACTACACGATAGACGCGACCTAGCGTCCTTCTGTCAACCTCACCTTGTACGACAGCCTGGGTGTCCCCTCAGCGTGTCTTGGAAATAGGTGACCCCGATTTCCTTCTTCCTGGCGCGTGTTTTGTGACTGATTGACTCAGTATTAGGCGGAGGCGCACTCGAGTTAAGTCTAGAGACAGAATGCCCTGACATAGGGTTCGCGATCCCTAGATGTAGCTTCGCAAGGTATGAGCTGCTTCAGCGGTGACTCTCCCATCGTTGCCTTGGTTCCTGTGGAAATGGCCCCTTTCCTTTCATGCAGGACTCACGAGATCGACAACCCATACCTAGTTCTGAGTACGCGTGTCTCACACTAACGTTGCTCTCCTTCTGGCTGTCAAATAATTCGCAAGCCTCTTGTTCTACTTAAATGGTTGTTCTAGTCTCATCCTCGTCTGTTTGTGTACACCGTATCGGCCACATCCTGGCTTCTTGGCTGGGGACCGATCCACTAAGAGGACGGGCAGCTGCAGAAGTTATAACGGCTGGAACGCTACGAATAGCTATCGCCAGGGGAGGTGGATGACTCGAGATATGTGGCCCGGATGCCCCATCTAAGCTCTTTGAGCATCTCGTCATCAGCCCATGCCTTATTACAGGTCGTGAGAACCCAGCAGCGCTATCTTCAACAGTGGACATTCCAATGCCGATTTGTCATTCGTCAGTTTCGGCTGATGAGCCCCTACTCCGTTATATCTTGTCCACCTGACTTGGAGTTGTTTGGCTGCTTCTTTGGCCGCCGTCGTGAGGTTGGCATCCATCGGCTTTCTCTCGCTGGTGTCTGGGCAAAGAGATACTGTAAAACGCCAGGACAGACGGCAGAGCTCTGTTACTAGCTTTGGCACTTGAGGCAGGAGAATGGTTCACAAACCCACAGCAAGCTCTGTACCTCCTTTCGCCGGACATTTTGTCGTTGCCGTACAGCGTCAAGCCCGTGGGGAAAACAAGGCTCGATGCCGTGACAGCGGCACAGCACATCCACTACCGAGCTGCTACCAAGCTAACCAAGTGCTGGAAGATCTCAGCCTGGCCTTCTCAGAAAACCTCAAAGCACTGCTCTAGAACTGCTGTCTCTCTAGAGCCTAGTGACGGATATGTGCAGGTGAACGCCCTTCTTTGCAGAGAAGCGGTAGAAAACCTTCTCCATCAGAAGGGCGGTCAAGTCAAGAAAGACGCGCAACGAGTGTGCTGCTGGCTTGGCTCCCTTATTGCACGATAGACCAATGGTCCGGCATAAGCAGAGAGAAGCGACGATACAGTCGAGGGCCATGGCCGGTATCACAACAACACTGCACCACGTCTTGTCAGGCTTCCACTGCCTTCAACGCGCCCCACGACGGCGTGACTATTGGACCATAGTGGCCACGTGTGTCGAGTCAATCCTCTCACCTTACCAGTTTATCTGGTATTCTACTTTCTGTCCTGGGAGTTTCTTTGTTTTACAGTCTTGAACAGGCCGGACTAGCGCAAAGACCCAGATGGAACCTCCTGCAGCCTTCCGACGGTCTGCCTTCTGTCAAAAGGATCTCCCATGTATTTCTAAACAAACCAATCACCTGTTTGGTCCATACCGGGGCGGTATTTGCGGTGTCAAACTCGTTTGTGGCCCTTTTGGCCCTTCTAGCCACATACTTTCGGCGTCATGCAGTCGCCTGTGATCACCCATTTCGGGATACCACGGGCCCTGGTGAAATCCACTGAAACCTCCGCTCTCGACATCGAACTTTGGGCTGTGCTTCCATGGCCTCAGTTGTTTACAGACGCTAGTCTTGGAGCGATCTCGCGGGTAACAAGACACGAGAAGACAGGCGAGAGCCATAGCAGGCGACGGGAAGACCTGTCACTGAATCATCTCGCATCCCAGCGATTCTCTTGTCCGAGAAAGCCCATTTCGTACAGGAGATGAAGCACAACCCAAGCAAGATCTTCTTTTTTTTTGTTTATTAACTCGGACGTGTCCGCCCTCAGCTCCACGTTAGCTTGTGATATCACATTATTACCTTGCCCGAGCTATCGTATCACTTTACGCGCTCGTCTCATTGCAACGCTGTCACAAATCACTGAGTGAGCTCTTCGACAACTCGATAGCGAAAGAGCGGTGGAGGGTCAAACGGCACTCTCTTCTCCCAGAGGTCGAATCCGAGACCTTGACAACAAAGACAGCTCCTACAAGACCCGTGGATGACAACACAAGAGACATTTCGGAGCCGCCGAGCTGCAGGGCATTGCATAACTGGCTTCCAGAAGCTAAAGAAGCTGTTCTCGGGGCCTTGTCCTGGTACAAGATAGTACAGCCCCGGACGCGAGGATCTGGAGATCTGTTGGCTGACTTCGTTGTTTGCCGTGCTGCTTCTTTCTGGTTTCCCTCCCTGTTCCTGTCCCGTCTGCAAGCGTTGTCTAGGTTCATAAGCTCAAGCGCCTGTCCCGTTTATCCTCTGGCCATATACTCAGGTTCACTGTTGAAGGGTCCTAGGTGTTTTCGGACCTTCTTCAACTGATTTTCGTCGCCACTATGCTTTCGCTGGCTTCTATCCTCAACCCCACGCCTCCAGGGCGAGCAGCTGGTTCTCATCTCCGCTCACCTCCCGGATCGTCCTCGCCCGAGCTTCCGTTCCTGGGGTGTTCACCTGTTCCCACCAGGCACTTGATGTCCGAAAAACAGAGAATGCCGAAGGATCTTCCAGGATCTTCCAAGTCCAGGATCAAGGGCACTGTGAAGTTTTACCCCTTTGAGGACCTTGATGAGGAGTCATTACGCGAAGTTCGAAGATTTCGTGTCACGCCCCTTGGGGGTATTCGCAACAACTGTCGACATATTCCATACAACAGTGGAAAGAAGGACTTTTTCGAGAAGACTAGTCGAGAGAGCTTCGAAGGTAGGATAATCCGTGCTAGACACGAGGCGGAGCGTATCGAAGAGGCGTGGCTAACGAGGAGTAACAGTATTCCAATATACCTTCAAGTTGCCGAATGACGAGACGGAGTACACTGTCATGTGGGATTACAACGTCGGACTAGTTCGAATGACTCCCTTCTTCAAGTGCTGCAACTATCCCAAGGTGCGTCTGACTTCTATCGGTTGAGAAAACAACCTGCCCGCTTGGTGGTGTCGCTGACATCTCCTTTACAGACGACGCCCGCAAAGATGCTCAACCTGAACCCAGGACTCAGAGACATCACCCATAGCATCACAGGAGGCTCTATCATGGCACAAGGCAGGTCTCCATCTGCACTTAGACTCTCTCGGCTTCTCTCTGTCGCCTGCTAACACGCTCCCTCTTAGGCTACTGGATGCCGTTCTCCTGCGCCAAAGCTGTATGCGCTACATTCTGCCACCACATTGCTGGAGCACTGATCCCCATTTTTGGACCGAAATTTCCAACAGAATGTGTCCACCCGAAGGACCCCGATCATGGCAGAATGTGCATAGGACCAGCTGTTGTGGCGGAGGCCACTGTGGAGGCCGAGAGCTTTCGTAGGCTGTACGCAGATCAGGCATCCGTGGCGGTATCTAATAGTCCACGTCAACTACATCAACGTCGGCATAACGACTTCCATGATCAAATGCGCGGACCATATAGCAGCAGCTCGCCATATAAAAGCCGCCAGCACTTCAGAGGTGCAGAGTTGCCGGACAGCCCCAGCAACACTGATACAGAGGAGTTCGATGGGATGTCAGGCCCGGAGACTGTGCTTCGTGACGTGGACCTTCGCGGCGTCAACGAGAGCCGCTACCCACACACGCCTGTCCCGACCTTTCGAGCTTTTCAGAGAGCAGCTCCAACTTCTGCAGGCTGGACGACGTCGAAGCCCCAGAATCAACACTCATGGTACGGGCCTTCCGACCGCCAAGTTTCTCAAGGAGCACAGGCCCAGGACCATCAGCATGACCTCGCAAACCCATTCCTAAGCGCGCTACCCCGTTTGTCGGAGCACACTCCTCAACCCTCTCCTTCCCAACCTCGGCGTTACCTCCCCGCAGCGCAACCTCGCCACTGCAATACTTCGGCGGCGCAGCTCCTGTTAGCCGGCAGCCAGTATATAGCCTCGGCCGCACCACCGACGCCGGTCATGTCTCCAAAACGACCGCGTGGAGCTTTTGGGTCGGTGGACGCCGACTACGATTGCGATGTCGACGAGAGGTACGTTGGCAGCAGCCTCAGTGCGTCATTTGCGGGCCAAGGGATCCGCAACAGCGAGGGAGAATACCAGTTACATCGGCACCAGTACAGCCGGTCAGATATGCAGCTTCCGCCCCTGGGCGTGTCGGTGGCTACCACTGTAGCAGAACGTAATGCCGCATTGTTGCTCATGAACCTGAGCGTTCCCGACGGCCGCGATAGCATCAGCACGGCAGAACACGGTGATAAGCACACGGAGAAGGAGGCCGGTCAATCGTTCCAAATGGCTTCTGTGCTTGACCGGGGGGTAACGGTGTTTCAAGCGTCTCAGGACGATAGGCCGACAAAGAGGCAGAGGAGGACAATCTCCATCTGATCAGTACCTGAGCGATAATTTCAAGGTGACAAGGAGAGGCAGGTCATGCTGCATTGGTTGCATGGTTGGCGTTTAGAACGGTGGATTTTTTTTTTTTTTTTTTGACAAGGTGCTTCTTCAAGTAGCTATGGACATGGAGTCATGGATAGATAGATGAACGGATACTTGGACGAGATACCATGGGCGTCGTTTGCTTTACAGGATCAGACAGACTTCAGCTGGGACCACAACCGCTACAAGTAGGTGACTGAAGTTCGGCACAGTTACTGAATGCATTTTTTGGACCTCTGGGGTATCTTGCCACCTGGCCACGTCCTGCAATTCCATCTCTATCACATCTAGTGTTTAGTATCCCCTCACCGTGTAAGTAGAGCCCAGATTCATTCATACAAGCATAGCACGCTCTCAATTCGGAATCTTCTTCTCCGCGGCCCTCTTCGCCTTATGCTCCTTGACCCAGCTCTCAGCCTGAGCCCTTGGCACCACAAAGATTTTGACAAGCTCGTCAACAATCTCCACGTTCCCTCCGCTCAGCATCTTCAACAGTGGCACCTTCCTGCCGATCTTGGCCAGGCCTCCACCCACAGTCTCAACGTAGCACTCCACCCCGTTGACAGTATACGCCCCCTCGCGGTCCCACGGCAGCGGAAAGACGTACCGCAAGTGCTGGTCCAGACTCTCCGCCTCTCCGAAAGCCTTGATGAAATCGGACTCCAGATGCACAGGGTACAACAGCACGGTTGGGAACGTCAGACTACTCGTCGGGTCGACCGGGTCCGGCACGAGCCTGATCTTTGCATCCTCCATCTCGGGCGGCTTCTCGGTCGACCTCAACCTGATCCCCCTCGCCTTGATCGCCGCCTTCAAGACCGTCTCCTCCCTCCTCTCCCTCGCCAACCTCTCCTCCTCCTTCCTCCTCCTCTCCCCGATCTCCGTCGCCTTCTTGGCAATCTCCCCCGCCAGCGCTTTCAGCGCGGCATTGCCCCCGTCCACCGCGAGTCCCCTGGCGCACGCGTCCTCCGCCTCCTCCACCTTGTGCAAGGCGAGCAGCGCCTTCGCGCTCCGGTAGTAAGCCTTGACGTTCCCCGGATTCAGCCTGATCGCGCCCGCGCAGTCGGCCGTGCAGCTCCGGTAGTTCCTCAGCTCCAGGTGGCACGCGGCGCGGTTGACGTACATGACCTCGAGCAGGCGCCTCTCCCTGGCGACCTCGTCGGGCTCGTCGCTACTGCCCTCGTGCGTCTCGGTCCGCGCGCTCGGCAGGCCCTTTGCCCGCCGCCTCTCCTCGGCGGCGAGGATCGCGATCCCCTTGGAGTAGAACTCCTTCGCGTCCGCCCACTTGCGGCCCCCGAAGCACTCGTTCCCCTGCTCCTTGAAGTTGGTCGCGTTCTCCAGCGGCGTGCCGTCGTACGCCAGCGCCTGAAGGGCGGCCACGTCGTCGTTGTCCTCCAGCTCCGTCATGAAGAGCGGGTGCTTGTTCAGGTCCGCCAGGATCTCCTCGGTGGACTTGCCCGCGTTCAGGGCCAGGCCTGGCGGCAGCTGGGGGACGAACGGCTGTTGCTGCTGCTCGCCATCTTGCGCAGCTCGGGATTGGTTGAGCGTGGAGGCTGCGACTTGGTTGATGAGGTCGTCCATCTCGTGAGATGCGCTCAGGTTCGAGTTGAAGACTGCAGATTGTTGTCTTTTACTCCTTCCTTCCCGTGTAGGTCCTGTTGCCTTACTGAGTGAAATATATGTCTTATGCCGCCCAGATCTCACAGTGAGTGCTGACTTGTGTGATGGGTAATGGTCTGGCTGTCTTGTGGTCGTTGTGAGTGGCAATGTGGGGCTAGCATGGGAAACTTTTACACAGTAACTTTTTTTTTCCCGATAATTTTCTCTGAGCATCCTCGCTCACATTGCATCGTGTGGAGAATAAGGTAGAATGCACTGAAGCCCCTTTTGCAATCAATCGCCAAGTTACTTCCAGATGGTCAACACACAGGTAGTCTTATCAATCTCGATTTATCATTATAGTCATAGGAGCCTGCTACCGAAGATCGTAGCCGTTACCATCAACCACACCTGACTGAAGTGTATTAAAATGCCACCTTATAAGCCCCAGACAAACTCCTAGGTATTGAAAAAGCACCCATAACGCCTTGCTCGCCTGTATAGCCAGCCGCCATGCAGTAATCCAACCGTCCAATCGTGAAAATCTTCTTCCCTCAGCTACCACCTTTTATTCTTTCTATGTACGCCAGTCCCCTCTCATCGCCACACATATATATGTGCCCAAAACGTATCCATCAATCCTCGTGGTCATCGTCCTCTTCGCTGAAAGGAGTAACAGCTCTGGCCTTGGGGGGAAGCACGCCAGCTTCGCCAGTCGCGTCTCGCCCTCGCATACGCTCGACCTGGAAGCACTGGATTGCACCAATCACGGCGACGACGGCGCTACCGTACCACGCCAGCGCGGTGCAGTCCATACGCTTCCCGATGGTGTACAGGTACCCGGCGATGGGCGGGGCGATCATCCGACAGGCCGCTCCGGCGCTGGCCGCCATGCCGTTGACCTTGCCCAGCACCGAGGGCGTGGGGGTCGCCTCCTTGATCAGGATCAGGAGGAGGGGGTACACCAGGATCGAGAAGACGTTGCGGACAGTGAGGCAGAAGTAGATGGCGGGATAGAGGAGCGACTCCGGCACGTACAGCAGCCACGGCATCAGGAGGTAGGCGATCGGGTGCAGGACTGTGACTAGGATGAAGAGCCTGTATACGCCAATCCGGAGAGCGGCGAAAGGGAAAACGAACGCCTGGACGAACAGCGCGATCACTCCGTTTACCGCCATGATCATGCCCACGGCCCGTAGGGACAGACCCAGACCGCCAGGGGAGTAGAATGGGTTCAACGGGCTGAGCGGCTTGTCCATCAGCAAGGGGATGAAACCGCCTTGTCTGACCCGGTCGTCCTCGAAGAAGATCGGCAGCAGATGGTCGTACGACATGGAGTGGTAGGTGAAGATCGAGAGGGCGAGGACGACAGACATGATCCTCTTGCAGAAGATGTTGCAGGAATCGGGCTTCTCCGACTCGGCGGGCCATATCCCTGCCACGGCGTCGCCATCACTGTCCTTGATCTTGATGGATCCGTAGTTCTCGTCCCTCAAGTCGACAGCTGGTCTCTTGATAGCATCGGAAGTCTCCATAAGGGGGGTTTCCTCGGACACGAAGGCGTGGACAGATGGGCACACACCTGGCTGCATATCCGGATGCGTCTCCTCGAGAAGAAAATAGCCGAGCAGGATGCTGACCAACAGCAGGCCAGCACAGATGAGGTTCGGCAGAAGGTAGGGGAACCTGTCGAACAGCGAGCCCTTGGGGAACAGATCCGGGAACGAGTCGTGCGGGTCGGCGAAGGTGCCGCCTATCGCTGGTCCAATAATCGTGCCGATACTCCAGACAAACGGCATGATCGAGTATGCCTTGGCTATCCCATGAGTCAGCAAACCGGCTCAAAGCGATTGGCGTCCTGCTTTCGGGCAGGGGAGAGGGGGAAAGACGTACGCTCATGCTCGGGTCTCGAGACCAGCTCTCCGACCATAGTTTGGATGACACCGATGTTGCCGTTCAGCAGACCACCGACGCAGCGGCCGACGAGAGCCAGCCACAGGCTGGAGGCGAAGCCTACCATGATCATGCTGAACATTGTGCCAACGCAGCCCAGCAGAAGGACAGGCTTGCGGCCGATCCGATCCGACAGACCACCCCAGTACATGCCCATCACGGCCTCCGCGAGGGAGAAGCTCGAGATGAGCAGTCCGGCGTAGAACGAGGCATCATCTTCGTCGCCAATCTTGAACCTCTTGATCAGAGCCCAGGCATAGGGAAAGATGGAGGTAAGCGCGATGGGCTCGGCGAGACGGACAATAGCTGCAAATTTGCAAACATTAGCTTGTTAAGTCCATATGATGAACCATTGTGGTGAAAGAATCTTACCAAGTAGGAATAGCTGAGTAGTTGGAAAGTCGTCCGGGTTGCGTTGTCTTCGACTTGTTAGAGTCATGGCCTCTATGTGTGGTCTATATCTTACGACTATCGACACAAAGCCTCTTCAAGTTTGTTGACGAGCAGGAAAAGGCAAATGTGTCAAGCTGCTTTCTATGCAGTGTCTCGCTCCAGGCGTGGGCGGCGTAAGAGCAAGCACTTGATTCCTCGATGTGTAGGTTGGTCTCGCAGGGTCTATATAGCAACGCGAGCCGTTGAGATAGCGGAGCGGAGACGGGAAGCAGGAATGCAGAAAGATTACGACGCAGGACGCGGCAAGAGAGAATAGGTATGTAGATATTTACACGTCCGGGTATGAGTGGGACCCGGTGGTGGGCTCTATTCAAGAGAGAAAAACATCGAAAGACGGAAACCCGGTCTCGTCGTTGAGTGGACGGCTGCAGAGCCGATGCAGGAGCAGGCGTTGGTGTGGAGGCAAGGGGGAAAAGCAGGTTGCAGTCCCGGCCCAGACCCGGACCACAAAGCGGGCAGGCGGCAGGCATGATCCTCGCTTCGGAGAAGAACACTAGGAGGTACTATGCAGTAGACCGTCTGACCGTGGCGCTTCTCTCACTCCTCGAGGTGTACAGCATCTTGCAAATCACCCCAAGCTTCCCGAATTATCACGATGCGATGTGTGCTCCCTTATCTCGTCTTCCAGATATTGCTGGCTCATGGTTGGTTCACTTCGAATGACGGCCAGGACGGCGATATCGTCTCGGACATGGCTTTGAGAGCATGGTGCCGCTGCTGCATCGTTGCATCGTGATGTCTCGGGCTGAGGTCCCTAGAGTAACTGTCGGCCAGATCGCAAAGATCGTTACAGCGAGAATGTGCACCTTAGTTCCAGACTGTTGAAGAAGCGAATCTCAACCGAAATTGGCCAATCACACCGCTCAGAAGAGCCACATTTGTGGGGAAGTCGTAGTTCTGGTTGATCATCAAAACTCATGATTCGCCAAACAACCGCTCTTGCCCTTCTGACCCTCTGAGCTTTTCCAGTAATTGTTATACCGTGGTATCACGCACAGCATAATTGAGTGTTTCTTCGCTGTGAGGGCCATGCGACACCGAGAGGGGGCGGCCTAGCCTGTCAGCCGGCCGTCGGATGAAGCCCTCTGACCTTGGTCGCCGCCCTCCCCTAGTCCATGGAGCGTTGTGACAGACGGATATGGGCTTCCACAATCGTCGGAGACCATAAGGATGGTGGTTGCATTCGGGTATGGTCGATCAACCTCTTCGCACTGCCCACCATGCTCATTGATCTGAGCTATCGCCGACACCGGTGGCGACTGGGACACTTGCACACACCATTGAAGTGATCTGTACAACCCCAACAAGCATTCACAAGCTTCACCGGCTCTGGCAAAGCCGCAATCTAACCTCTGATGAGCCGAACATCTGTCCTGGTTGTACGGAAATGCTCCAATATGGTCTTGCCAAGCGTCTCACCGATGGCTTGCTGATAGCAGATTTCATGGGTTGACTGGAGGATTCTTATCAAGGTGCAGCATACCCTAATCAATGTGCAGGGAGCGCTTCATCACACAGACGGGCTTGCATGCCGTCTTGAGACGCATATGCACTGCTCCTCTGCATTGCATAGCATACGTCTCTGATTCCCGAAGGCCGAACACGCAATGAACGATCTTCCATTGCGATGCGCGGCCCGTCGAACCATCGACTAACAGTACGGGATATCTTTGGCATGTGGTTGTCCCCTCGAAGGCTTTTGGTCCTTTTTCTGCTCGCTCCTCTTGCTCCGCTGGGCCAGACCAATTGATACACCCTTTCGGGCCGCTGATAGTACCCTTGCTGGGCAGGTGGCGGAGGTCAATCAGCAAAGTTGCTGATCGCGAGCGTATGTTTTGTTTTGCTTCACTGTCGACATCATGGACGACGTATCGCGGGGCGCCACCAACAGTATATGTCTATATTTCTTTGAATCTGGGGTCTGGCTTCAGAGTTCTCAAAAACCAATTGTCTTCCAGCATTCCCTCCGCTTTCGCCGTTTCAGAAGACACTTGCAGTAGCAGCCGTATCTTATTTCAACGTGAAGCGTGGGTATGCCGTGGGGGCATGGGGGCTACCCGAAGAGCCTCATGATGTTGTAATCCATACTAGAAATGAGGACGGCCCCGACTGCTTCTCCATTCCCCTTGGGCCGCGGGAAAAGTCCGGATATGGCCGATAAGTAGCAGAGACGACCTACTTTGGTATATCTCCATGTCGAAACTTGTTGCGTTTCCTTCCCCGTCCCATTCGACACGCAGCCGGACGTTCCGTGATAAGAGACCCATACCGGCCTGTTTTGTATGTGCAGTACAGGGCTTGTGTTGAGGCATCATTCGGTCCTTCTCCCAAGCAACAGGAGCGTGTATTCTTATCTCAGTCGCGATATCCTACTGTACTCAGCGGCGCCAAGACCATCGCTCGTTCGGATTTCGTCGACGTAGGCTATCTTTCGTCATGATACGTGTCTCTCCGTATGTGGGAACACGATGGGAGAAGACATGTGCCGTCCGTCCCCTTCAAGGATCTTCGTGATATCTCCATAGGCGGTATATCGCATCAGCAGACTGGAATAATAGTACGACCAATGATACATGGACGTTGGGCGAGGCATTTAAGAGTCATTTGTATGGTGTATACCTCTTCACAGACAATAGAGATGGGGTCCAGATGGCTTCTATTCGCATTCAAAGTAACGCTCACTTTGGAAGTATCGAGACTGTCAGCTCAGGCCAAATCATTTTGGAAGAGACACTGGCTACCTAGCTGTGTAAATGGATCACCGGGGTGGCCTCTCCGAGACCCCGTACCCAGCATTGCAAATACATTAACCATAGCATATTGCGAGGACGAGAGATCATAGACGTTCAACAGGTTTTCACCACAATGCGAGCAGCGATGTGCTCGCCGTTAAAGTACACTGAATCTTGGAATATCTGAAGCGAGGTAAGCTTTGTGGGCACAGCCGAAGTACGTCATTGCCTCATGTGACTTTTCGATCATGTATATAAACCCAAGACTAGAGTGCACGGCATTCCGGACAGAGCACAAACAACATTAAGCTCCTGGAAGCTGAGCAATCCAACACGAATCAGTCATCAAAGTCGTAACACACTTTGCAATCAATACCGAATCTCAAAATGCCTCTCGTTGTTCCAGGACTGATGGGTAACTCGGGCGACAAGACGGACGAGTGGACCAACAAGCTCGTCGGCAAGAAGCTGTCGGAGCAGGATAGCAACGAGACTGTGAGACTGACACCCTTTTCGTCACTTATCTGCAACAAGACGTTAGGCGCTGACTTGAGCGACATCCAGACCTTCTGCAAGCGAGACCTCCCACAAGAGACACGCATTATCGAGCCCGGCATGGTGGTGACGAAGGACTTCAAGCCTGAGCGGCTCAACATCCACCTCAAGGAGGACGGCACTGTGTCGCACGTGCAGCACGGCTGAAGGAGATGACGGCTGCTATAATAGGATGAGACGATGACCTTGCTCTACCTGCATGTAATATTATCCCTTTTTTTTTCAACTTCATGAATCGAAGCCTTTCGAGGCCTCAATCCGCATTCCCAGTCCACTGAAGCACAACACGTGACGCCGAGATGGACCCCTCGGTGACGTACACAGTAGCGATAAGATAACAAGTGCCAAGGCCGCCCCTCCAAAAGTACGGACATGGATTCATCCCACCAAACAAATGCAGTGCGGGGCATATCGAGCTTCAACCACGGGCATCGTTACTGTTATGTTCTGTCTTGCTCCAACCGTGTAGATACCCAGATCAATTCTCTCCATTGCCCCCGTTACTATACCAGACCACATTCCAGAATCAGATATCACCATCCAACCGCCAAAATGTTCAAAAAAGAGTAACCACTTCCCCTCCAATCTCCTCCCCGTCTCCTCCCACCAACTAACCAACGAACCACCCAGCATGACCCCCTCCCCGAAGCAGAAGCTCAAGTCCTCCATCCAGCGCAATCTCCGCAACTCCCTGCTAGCGGGGTACCCCCTTCTGGCGCCGTACATCGACGAGGTGATGCCCAAGAAAGCCTCGCTGTGCCAGATGAAGCTCCCCGACCGCGCCTCCCTCTACGTGCTCGACACGCCCGGGTCGCCGCCGCTCTTCTACCAGCACGAGAACGGCGCTCCCTTGCTCCCCCACCTGAAGCTCGTCCACCGATTTCCCCAAGCGTTCCCCACCGTGAGGATAGACCGTGGCGCCATCCGGTTCGTGCTGAGCGGCGCGACGCTCATGGCGCCCGGGCTGACGAGTAAAGGGGGGAGGTTGCCGGAGCCGAGGGAAGGGGAAGGGGAAGGAGTTGATGAGGACGGACACTGGAGCAGAGAGCTCAGGAAGGGGGAGCCGGTCGTCATCACGGCCGAGGGCAAGGAGGAGGCGTGCGCCGTCGGCGTGCTGGTCGTGGGCACGGAGGAGGTGAAAAAGGCGGGAAAGGGCCCGGTGGTGGAGGATGCGCATTTCCTGGGCGATGGGCTGTGGAGGTTGAATCTGGATTGAAGGGGGCAGGGTTTTGTGTGGTTGGTAGAGGGAGCGCGCAGACTTTATGGCACAGGGTCGGGTTTACGGTTGGTCCCCCGTGTTTCGGCTACGATGTCTGGCCGCATGGAGAGCATCGATTCAGCGTGTAGCAGCAAGCTTTAGCCCGTGAGTTTCGCGGCTGTAGGCAAAGGGCGACGTTACCGGCAGTGGTGTCGAGGGCGGCTTTCCGAATGGATCAAAACCCTAGGAGTCCTAGCAGGCAAAAGAATAAAAACTGAGTCATAGCATGTTTACGGCTAGCATGTTTACGGCCACGAGAAGAATGATGAGATTCACAAAATAACCCACGACATTCACCGCAGGTTTATGTGATTTGGGGTCCATTGCTAAACTTTGCTCTCTGTGGAGATACATCCTGGCTGTCCATGCCGATTCCTCAACACTCATAATCTCGTAACCTCATCACACCCGACCATCTGTATGCAGAGCACTACAGTAAACGGGGTTTCCGGTCATAAAACTCATCGAAAACAAATAACAGCAAATTGTCGGGATCCCTTCCATGTCGTACACTTCCCTCTCATCGGAAGAGCCTGTCCATACACAGCCTGTCATGCTTGCAGTTCCGAGAAATCGAAGGCTGCTACACTGACACTGATGACACAACTAATCCCAACTGACAAAGGTAAAAAATCAAAGATCCTTGAGCATGCGGCAAAAGCAAAGATTCCGTGGTGAGCAGTCGAGTTGTCGACCTAGTACTGCTGCTCAGCATTGACGCCACGGCGGGCCTGGACACGGCGCTTGAGATCGAAGATCCGGATCGCAGTAAGGAACTGCGGGCGCAGTTGTCCGATAGCTTCCATGTGGGCGCGCAGCTCGGCAGGGCAGGCCTCAGAAACGAGTTTCGCCAGGTGCGACGGGAGAATGGCCTTGGTACCCTGGTAGCCGCGCAGGGTCTGGTATGCCTCTTGGATGTCGAGGAGCTTTCCGGCCTGCACCTGCATGGGGTCCATGCAGAGGAAAGGGAACGCATCGTTCCTGCGATCTGCCTCGGGGGCGCTGGAGTTCTGAAGCATCCTGGCAACTGCAAAATCAGTAGGCCAATTGGCGCTGACCTCCTGAAGCTTGGCATGAATGAAAGCCGAGACCCAATCCTGGATCTGTTGCATCCGAAGGACCTCAGCGACGGTGAACAAGTCAACCAACGCTTTGAAGGAGAAGTCGGTGCGAACGGGGATGGGCTGGCCGGCGGAGAGAGTCAACTGGTACAAATCGATGAATGTGGATGCGGTGCGCTTGATCGGCAGACCATTGAAGAGATCCGTGGTATCGAGGCGGTCTCCGCGGATGACGGAATCCATTGTGTTGAAAAGTCCGGAGAAATCCTTCAGCAACTTCCGAGCGCAGGAAAGCTCGGCCAGGCCTCCGTCTGTATGGAAGACGAGCGTGATCTTAGGGCCAGCAAGGCAGATCAGCTTGTAATCGTCCCAGGTACGGAACATGTTAGCCGCCGTGTTAAGGTCGGCAAGCTTGAGACAGTCAGCAGTGTTCAAGGGCAAACGGAGACTGAGTCAATAACTTACATCGCCATTGATGGTGCGGATCTGCGGGAGTCCGTGGGCCTGGCCCTCATCAGCAGGAATGCCGGCGCCCTCCTCCTCATAACGGGGCCGGTTCTGAGCGTGGCCGACGGGCTCATCCGGTTGCCACTCATCCGCGCTAACCCAATCATCGTCGCTGTCGTCCGAAGTGTCCTCCATGAGGCCAGGGACAGACTCGTAGCCGTCTTCATTCTCATCATGAGCCATGACGCCTGCAATGGAACGAGTGTCAGCTATTATCTCATAGTCAGACCAAGTCTTGATGGAATTGCTTACCATTCTCGGTGGTTGATTCGGCCGCGCTCTGGTTCTCGGGCTGAACCATGGCCTCACACTGGATGGTGGCCTGGTCTGCAATGATATCAGAGTCAGCTATCATCTCACAGTCGAACCAAGTCTTCATTGGATTGCTTACCGGCTTCGGTGGCAGGTCCGACCGCCTGGTCATCGATGTTGATTGCGCCGAGCTTGGCGGCAACATCCTCAACGGGAATCATGGCGTTGGCTGAAATGTCCGGTCCGCCGTTGCGGTGCTTCATCATAGAAGGCATTTGATGCTCTTCAGTGGGAGCCATGGTGAACTTCTGCTGTCTAGTCGAGCAGTGTTACAAACACGAGGGCTGGCTGGTGTGAGACTGCTGAAAGGCTCTCGAGACTGGATCAACTGATGAGATGATGAAGCTCTTGGGTACTGCGAACAGAAGCCCTCAAGTAGGATGGAAAGGATGGGGATTTGGGAGAGGAAGTAAGGAAGAAGAAGGAAGGTCTTGGGAAAGAAGAAGGTCTTCAACTGGGTTGTGAGAGAAAGGAAGAAGGAGATGAGGAAGTGGCTGCATACCAACCAGATATCTCTTCCTGCGAGGTGATGTGAGGTCGCGGTGATGGACAATAGTGTCGTGGGGTTGTCGAAATAACTATTGTTGGCGCCGGTGAAATGGTAATTATCTCGACCTGACACGACGGTCACTGTCGAGAGCCCTCCCGGGCAGAGCGCATCTGCCAGACACGGGGTAGGCCCGCGATCTATTGACTGCGAGGCGCATCATTGGCCGGGCACCTCCGGGAAGGCCGAGTACCTTTCGGGATCCACGTGTAAACCCGGTTTGGGTTTGAGAGCAGCCACTCGGCACTCTCAGGTGCGACTTTCACAGCCGTGCCAGCCTTTTGTCGTCAAAGCCTCAAAGTCTTGAAGCTTGCGGACCTGAAAGCGGGCTTCACAGGTACTCTCGCAGCCAGCGCAAGTCACAATCCCAAGACTATCACTTCAAAGAGAACGCAGCAGTGGAAACTTCATGGAAGGGCGGTCTCGAGCCTCGTCTACGTCTCACATAATAGAGCGCAGCCTTCATCTGATCGTGGCTTGAAGACATAGCAAAGTATCACAGAATTTCATGCTTGCGTAGGTATGCACTTGATGTCGTGTAAGTCGCATGTTGCGAGATTCGTAACTGCGAAGCCTCGAGGGGCAAGAAAGGGGAGCCGCATCACCACCCATTCCACAAGCCTGCACTTGATCAACGCATGCGAATGATTTCTGTACTGTAAGAAGATCAGGTCATTTCACGATTTGCAATCGAAGTATAGTTTAGAGCGTGGACACGCCGGTGACAGTATACTCTGGTGCCGAATAAGTCGCTTTGACTGTTTAATGTTCAAAAAGCCCAAGAGCACGGCTTGACTCGAAGCACGTCTAGAGTGGAGCATGGGGAAAAGTGGAAACCCCAAGCGCAGGGGCCGTTGCACGTGCCAGCTCTAAGCAAGGGCCAGCTGCAATGACGATGTTGGAACGCTGCCGCCTGCCATGGATTGTAACCCCTCTGTCCGAACTGTCATTTTCCATGAACCTGACACCAACACATTGCTCGACCATCTTCTTCTGCTTGCCAGCCAAATAGGCACCTACCGATCATCATGGCTTCCCGGGGTGTTTCGGTGCTGAAATTTGTCGGCACTGTATCTCTCGGCCTCCTGACTGTAAGTTGACTGATGCATTCGTTAACCGCCGGCTTGGGCACGGATCAGGCGATGGTGGTTGGGGGTCCAACGGGTTGGCAACCGAGGAGGGCTGCATTCCATACGGAAAAGTATACACAGTTGATCCTTAGCGACGTTGACGGGAATGAAGACGACCACTCTACGATGGCCCTCGGAAACCAACCGTCAGATGCCTCACAATAATGTTAGAGCTGGAGCTGGGAGGAGCACGGAAGAGTCTCCGGTTATGGGGCAAAGGACAGGAGAAGTCGTTGCGAGGCAGAGACTACAACACCACCGACCCGACCGAATCCGATGGATATGATGCCAAGATTATGACTGTGTAATGCGTTTTGGATGGATCGACGGGCAGCTCAACATTGCTATGTTCTCTTGCTTGCGATCATCATCTCAGGTCATGCCATGGGTCCGGAGCATACTAACATATTACTGTCCCATAGGGCCTCTCATACACACTTTCGACTCTGACCGTACCATCGCTTCTCGAACTACCATCAGCAAGCTCGGCCGCCAAGGCGTTCAACTATCTGGTATCCACGGCCAAGAAGCATCTCGGAACCCTCACCGGCATCTCCGCATCGTCCTTCCTCCTCGCCTTCCTCCTCTCCCCGAAGCCGGTGCGCCACCCCTACCTCCTCTACACCTCCATCCTCGTAGCCAGCTCCGGCCTGGTCGTCTCCGACTTTGTCGCCCCTTACCTCTTCATCACCAAGTCCACCTCGACGTCAAGGCCTGCCGCCTCCCTGTCCGCCAGCGCCAAGAAGGCGAAGCAGGAGCGTGCCGCCAAGCGCGCCCAGATGGAAGCGAGCTACGAAGTCCTCGGTTCCAGCTCCAGCGCGCACAGCGACGAAGGCACCGCCTCTGTCAGCGGGGAGGAAGTCGAGGCTGAGGAGGAAGCCGCTCAGGATATCAACGGCGAGGAAGTCCGCACCGAGGTCGAGGGCTTCCTGAAGAAGCAAATGGTCCAGACTGCCATCAGTGGACTCGGCTTCCTCATGGCTGTGGTCGGTATCTGGGGAGACGGCGTCGCCCAGGTGTTCCAGAACGAGGTTGTGGTTATCCAGGCATGAAGAGTCGCGCAGGAGGGATAGAAGGGGGCAAGACGCCGCACTTTGAGGAGTTTGTGGATTATCTCCACTCTGCTATTTGCCACGGCTGCTTTTCTGCGATAGTAGGAGTGTGTTGGAGGAGATACTGCCGATATTGAAGTTTGTCGTTGCTTTGACCCTAGTTATTCTCCATACATAGTACACAAAAACACTACGTTGCTAATCACCATGCCCTGCATGGCCTGTCTTTCGAAGCCTCCCACTCGCGTTGGAGTCAAAGCCCTGATAAATATGGGCCAGCATAGACAAAAACGAGAACCAGCTCATACACACCCAGCAAAGATGTGACCGATGCAGGGTTCGAACCTGCGACCTTGTGTGTACACATTTCTTCTTGTCAGGAGCCCTAGAGCACCTACCAAGCTGTGAGACACACGCTCTAAACCACTGAGCTAATCGGTCGTGTCTTGCCATGCAAGCTCCAGTCCTCAGATGTTCACATAAGGAGCAGAGCGATGGGAAGGCTGGTTTAGCAAACCTGTTATCGTAGAAAGAGCGACCAGTAGGTCATGGCTTGGGAGTGAGTCCAGTGGAAGATGTCACTCGCGACTTCCATCTTGAGAAGAGCACAACCCGGGGCTGGCAAGCAAGACAAATTCAAGATACCAATATGAATTTGCTTTGTAATCCTTGGCTGATCATCAATAGACATAGAGAGTAATGTAGCATACAAGTACAGTTGATGGGGACAAAGTAGGTAAGAAAGCAATGAGATAGTTCACGGCATAGCGACCAAGATCAACGCGTCTCCTCTCCTTCTACGCGCATCCAGCGGCCTCTTCCGGCTGCAGCTGCCCTGGTCAAAGACGGCAAGGACGGTACAAGAGAGGGTGTGGTGCTCGCCAATAGTCACCCACCTCAACCCTCGTCGAAGTGGGATGTGTACGAATAGCAGTTCACCACGACGCATAGAGCACGCCAACCAAGGCCTGATTTGCTCACAAGAACAGCATCCAAACGCCAATATGCAAAGAAAACACCTCATGTTGCCATTGTATTCGGACTTGGGTATCAGTAATCGGGCTAATGCTGTGGTGATCGGGTATATATGTGACGATGATCCAACACCCAGCCGAAGTGGTGATCAAAACCCAACCCAAGAGCTCCCCAAAGATGCTGATGCAAAGTAAAATAAAAGTCCCAACCCGCTAGATCGCCCAACATACAACATGGCTTCGTTCCGCCCCAGGTAATCGCTCCAGAAATTCCTAAATCCACAAAGATGCACCCGCTATAATGGCAACCAGCACAAAAGATCATCACGAACCAGTCAGCTTCTTCCACCAACTACTTCTCGGCGTGGTATCCATGAAGACGCTCCCGCGATGCCTCTTCTCATCGCTCCCGTCAGATCCAGCCCGACGGTCCCTCTCCTTCTCCCTCATCTCCCTCCGCGCATGCCGTCTGCGGTGGTCGTCGTACTCCTCGCCGCCGGTAGTACCCTCGACATCCGCATACCGGCTCCGACGCCTGGCCCGCCGCTCCTCCCTCCGGCGCGCCTCGTCGTCGTCTTCCGGCGCCTCGGTGGAGTTGCCGCCGTTCGCCCCGTCCTCCGGCGGCGGCGGCGCGTCCGAGTGATCCTTCACCCACGAATCGGTGCCCGAGTGCGGCCACCCGGAGCTCTTCCTCTTGTCCTTCCCGCTGCTGCGGGGGTACACGAACCCATCGTCGGCAGGCGGCTCGGATCGCCGCCGCGACGACCTGTCCTTGTCCCTGCTCCCACTCCCGCCACCAGCCGCCTCGCGCGCAGCACGCCGCGCCTCTCGACGTCTCCGACGCTCCTCCTCCTCTCGGGGGTCGACGTCGGCATCGACCTGCGCACTCCTCCTCCTCTCATCGCCGCCCCCGCCCTCGCGCTCCTTCCTCGCGCGCCTCCGCTCCGCGCGCTCGGCCTCCTTCTCCTCAGCGGCGCGGCGCTCAGCCTCCTCGCGCTTACGCTGCTCGCGCCGCTCCATCCTGCGCGTCTCGCGTTCTTCCTGGCGGCGCGCCTCCTCCGCCTCCTCCGCCTTGCGGCGCTTCTCCCGCCTCGCGTCGTCCTTGGCGCGACGCGCCTCCTCCGCCGCCCGCTCAGCGGCTTCCTTTTCCGCGCGCTTGGCGCGGCGTGCCGCGCGGCGGGCGGCTTCCGCGTCCGCGTCGGGCGCCGCACCTGCCTCTTCGCCGTCCGTCGTGACGATTGTGTCCCGTCGTCGCGGGGTGGGTCGAGGATCGGATTTCGGGGTCGAGAGGATGCCGCCGAAGAGGGAGCCGAAGGCGGATTTCTTGGTCGCGCTGGAGTTGGAGCGTTTGAGAGGAGGAGGATGGCCAGGGATCGCGTCGACGGGGTCGACCATGACTATGTCTTCGTCGCGGTGGTATTGCTGTATTTCGCTCGTGGTTAGCATGGCGTCTTGGCGAGAGAGGAATTGGGAAGTGGGCTACGAACCTTAGATCTTCGCCGGTCCGACCTGTCATGGACCGGAGTGGCGTCCGCGACACCGACCATAACGATGTCGTCGTCATCGTCCACGCGCTTTGGCTTGCGCTTGCTGGCGGATCCGCCGACACCGAGTATCTTGGCCGCCTTGGAGGACATCTCCGGCACCATCTCGGGCGGGGGGCTGACGATGCCGTTCGTCATGTCGACCGAGTGTCTCCGCGAGCTCGACTTGCCGTTGATGCTAGGGCGCTTGTCGCGCGTGCTGGCCGACCGCGAGAGCGGAGGTATGCTGGTGAAGACGCTCGGTGTCCGGGGCGGTTTCGGTGTGCTCTTGACACGCTCGGAGCGCTCCGCCTTATCTGACGTTGAGCCCTTCGAGGACGTCTTGTCCTCCTTGTCGGCCGGCTTCTTCCTCTTCGAGCTGGACTCTTTATCTTTCTCCTTCTCCTTCTCCTTCTCCTTGCTCTTGGGCTTGGAGGAGGATTTCTTCTCGTCTTTGCCCGGTGTAGCTGTCCAGGCGCCCCAGGACGAGCCCTCACGGTTTATCTTTGGCCGGTCCTTCTTCGACGCCTTCGGTTCCGGAGGAGGTGTCGGAGGGCCGTCGGTCGGGGGCATGGGGACGAATGGTGGAGGAGGTGGCGGAGCGGGTGCCTCGACAATCTTGGCGGACGAAGACGCCTTCTTGCTCTTCTTGCTGGATTTCGGAGGAGCCATGTCGATGATTTCAACTATCTCGTTCTCGTCTTCATCCTCGGGGAAGCTGCCGGGGAGATCTGACTTTGTGCTCCGGGGAGTTTCTTCGACGATGGCGATCCCCTTTGTCTTTCTGGAGCTCTTCTTCTTATCCTCCTTGGGTGGCGGTTCTGGGGCGGCAGGTGGAGGGGGAGGAGGGGGTGGTGCAGTCGGGAGCGCAGCTTGGTCGTTGTCGAGTGACTCACCAAAGGCCTTGAGTCGGTCAGCAATCTTGCCTCCGACAGCTTTCCGCGCCTTCATTGATTTGGAAGAGGAGGCAGCATTAGTCGTCGTGTCCTTCCACACCTCGGCCAGGAGCGCGCCAGCGGCCGCGCCAGCAATGGTGGCTTCTAGAACGGCTGGTCCCTTAGATGACTCAGCCGATCCAATCTCTCCCGACCCACCGGATCCACCGGATTTAGATTTACTTGCGCTAGCGTCAGGCACGGCGGAAGCGAGCTTTCCCGTTTTGGTCTTAGCGCTGGATTTCTTTCCTGCACCCCAGAAACTGAACGGGTCCTCCTTGGCTTCGTCCTTGGTCGACGTCGAGTCCTTGGGCGGGTCCGCAAGCAGCTCCTCCACCTGTTCGGCCGTCAGGTTTAGGTCCTTGTCGAGGTCGTCGTCCAGGAGGAGGTCTGGCTCAGGGTCCTTTGACTTGGACTTGGACTTGGACTTCTTCTTCGACTTCTTGTCCGACACGGGTTCGGGTTCGGGTTCAGCTTGCTCTTCGGGTTCTTTGGCACCAGCAGCGGCAGCATCATCGGCGGCTGCCGTGGCAGCGGTTTCTTCTGCCTCTCTGGCGGCCCTCTCCTCCGCGCGGCGATCAGCATTCTCGGTAAGACGGTCGAACTCCGCTTGGTCTTTCTTGAGGAGCCCCTTATTTCCCCGCTTCGCCTTCTTGACGTTCAGCGCAGCGAGCTGCTCTTCCTCCTTGGCGATCTCGGCAGCTTCGGCGTCCTTCCGGGCCTGCTCCTCTGCATCTAGACGCTCCTTCTCTTCAGCTTCTCGCGCGAGCCGCTCCTGCTCCTCAGCCTCTGCTGCAGCTTGGCGTGCGGCCTCCTCCTCAGCTTCCTTGGCCGCCTTCTCCTCGGCGCGGCGGTTGGCGTTCTTGGTCAGACGGTCAAATTCTGCCTGGTCCTTCTTGAGGAGCTTGCCCTTCTTCGCCTTCTTGGCCTTGAGCGCGGCAAGTTCGTCCTCCTCCTTGGCGATCTCGGCCGCCTCGGCGTCTTTGCGAGCCTGCTCCTCCGCCTCCTCCTTAGCCTTCGTGTCCTCGGACGGCTCGTCGTCCCAAACGTTTTTCTCTAGGTCGAGTTCAGCATCGAGCTCATCCAGCGGGGGGGTCGGCGCAGGCGGCGGCGGTGGCGGGATAGCGTCCTTCGACTTACCCTTCTTCTTCTTGGAGCTCGACCCCCAGTTGGCCCAGTCATCGTCGTCGGCCTTGTCGGCCTTGTCGTCCTTAGCCTCCTCGACCGAGTCTGGCATGACGGAATCGGCATTGGTCTCCTCGACAACCTCGACCGGGACATTGTTCTTGGCGCTGGCCTTGGTCTTCTTCTTCTTAGAGGACGAGGTAAGACCCCACGTATCAGGTTCCTCGATCGCATCGGGCTTCACAGACTCAATCTCAGTCTTGCCCTTCTTGTCGCCAGTGCTCCAGGACGTGAAGAAGTCATCGTTGAGAGTCTTGGAGCCACCGGTGTCGTCAGGCTTATCCAAGTCGATAAGAGTATCAGACGCCTTCTTGCCCTTCTTCTTGTCAGTCTTCTGACCCCAGTTCGCCCAGTCGTCGTCAGCCGCTTCCTTGACCGGCTCGGGCTCGGGCGCAGGAGGTTCTTCTGGTTTGACCTCTTCGACGACACCCTTCTTCTTCTTCTTGTCTTTCTTGGATGTCGAGAAGCCCCACGCATCGTCGTCCTCCTTCTTTTCTTCGACAGGTGCCGGCTCTGGGATCGGCTCGGGATCGGCCGTCTTACCCTTCTTCTTCTTGTCTTTCTTGGACGTCGTGGCGAAGCCCCACGTGTCGTCTTCGACCTTGGTTTCCGGTTCGGGCTCAGGTGCAGGTGCAGGCTCGGGCTCGGGCTCGGGATCAGCCTCCTTGACTGGTTCATCCCAGATCGAGGCTTTCTTCTTCTTCTTGTCCTTCTTGCTGGTGGCTGCGCCCCAACCGAAGTCGTCTGCCGCGTCCTTCTTCTCTTCCACAGCAGGCTCCGGTTGTGGTTCCGGGTCGGGATCCTTGCTCTTTCCCTTCTTCTTCTTGTCCTTTTTGGAAGTGCTGACGGAGCCCCAGAAGTCATCGTCCTCCTTCTTCTCCGGCTCGGGCTCGGGCTCCGGTTCCTTGACAGGTTCCGGCTCAGGCTCGGGCTCAGGCTCAGGGTCCTTGTTCTTGCCCTTCTTCTTCTTGTCCTTCTTAGAAGTACTGAAGCCCCAATCATCGTCGTCCTTCTTCTCTGGCTCGGCAACCGGCTCGGGTTCTGGCTCTGGCTCCGGCTCCTTTGGAGGTTCCGGCTCCGGGTCATCCCAACTAAAGCCACTCTTCTTTTTCTTCTTGTCCTTTTTGCTGTTGCCCGTCGTGGCCCACGCTGACCAGTCATCCTTTTCTTCTGCTTTAGCAGGCTCGGGCTCAGGTTCGGGCTCCTTGACCGGCTCGGGTTCTGGTTCGGGATCTAATAATTTGCCCTTCTTCTTCTTCTTGTCTTTCTTGGAAGAGCTGACCCCCCAGATGTCGTCGTCCTGCTTGAGGTCCTCCTTTGGCGGATCTGGTTCCGGCTCTGGTTCCGGCTCCTTGGGAGGTTCAGGATCTGGAAGTGCATTCTTGCCCTTCTTTTTCTTGTCCTTCTTCCCAGCAGCGCCCCAGCCGAAGGACCAGTCGTTGGACTCCTCCTCCTTCTTCTCGGGCTCAGCTTCCGGCTCCGGTTCGGGCACCGGTTCGGGCTCGGGCTCCTTGACCGGTTCATCCCAGATCGAGGCCTTCTTTTTCTTCTTGTCCTTCTTGCTGGTCGCTGCACCCCAACCGAAGTCGTCTGCGGCGTCCTTCTTCTCTTCCGCAGCAGGCTCCGGTTCGGGCACCGGTTCTGGTTCGGGCTCCTTGACCGGCTCATCCCAGATCGAGGCCTTCTTTTTCTTCTTGTCCTTCTTGCTGGTCGCTGCACCCCAACCGAAGTCGTCTGCGGCGTCCTTCTTCTCTTCCGCGGCAGGCTCCGGTTCTGGTTCCGGTTCCTTGACAGGCTCCGGGTCCCAAGAGAAAGCGCTCTTGCCCTTCTTCTTCTTATCCTTTTTGCTGCTTGTCGTGCCCCAGCCGAACTCGTCAACGGGCTCCTCGGTCTTCTTCTCGACCTCGGCGGCAGGCGTCTCGACGACGTCCTCGCCGGCACTCTTCTTGCGGTTCTTCTTCGAGCCGAAGACTCCAAAGTCATCGTCAAGAGACGCCTTCTCCTCGACAGGCGCCGGAGGTTCCTCGATGATGGCGGCGGCAGCGCCCTTTTTCTTCTTCTTGTCTTTCTTGCTTGTTCCGAAAGTGGACCACATATCGTCCTCTTCTTTCTTTTCCTCCTCGGGTTCCGGCTCCGGGTCGGCTGGTGGGTCAGGCTCCTTGGGCGGCTCCTCTATTATGGCGTTCTTACCTTTCTTCTTCTTGTCCTTCTTGGTCGAGACGCCCCAGGAGAAGCCGTCGTCGGCGTCTGCTGCCTTCTCCGGCTCGGGATCAGCTGGTTTGTCCTCGGCAGGCGGGTCTTCGACCATGAAGGAAAAGGCGTCCTTTTTCTTCTTGTTCTTCTTGCCGCTCGTCGTCCCCCAGGTGTCCCAGGTGTCTTCCTCTTCCTTCTTGGCCTCTGGCTCCGCAGCCGGCTCCGGCTCCGGCTCGGGTTCCTTGGCGGGCTCTGGTTCAAAGGTCATGGCAGCGTTCTTGCCCTTCTTCTTCTTCTTGTCCTTCTTCGAAGTCGAGAAGCCCCACAAGTCGTCTTCGTCTTTCTTCTCGGGTTCGGGCTCCGGTTCCTTGGCCGGTTCGGGTTCAGGCTCCGGTTGTTCTTTCACCGGGTCAGCATCCCACATGGAAGCCTTCTTCTTCTTCTTATCCTTCTTGCTGGTCGACACGCCCCAGCTGAAGTCGTCGGCGTCGTCCTTCTTCTCCTCGGGCTTCTCCTCCTCGACGATGGTCGGCTCTTCGTTGTTCTCTTCGGCCTCGTCGAACGCCCCGAACGAAAAGGTCGTCTTGCCCTTCTTCTTGGGCTTGGGCCGGTTGATGCTCCACGGGTTCGCGTCGACGGCGGCTTCGTCCTTGTTGGGCTCATCATCCTTGGTCTTGGCATCTGTGGCACTGTCAGTCGTGCCCGAGAAACTCCAGGTATTGCCCGTGTTCCAGCTGGAACCCCAGGCCCCGAAAGATGCCTTGGTGTCCGACTTGCCGCCACCGAAGTCCAGATCGAGGTTGGGTGCTGACTCGTCCAATTTGATCTCGTGGAAGGCATCGAACCCCCCGGATGCGGGTATGCTCGGCAGCCCGAAGGCGGAGTCTTTCTTGTCATCGGGCGGCGGGGGGTCGGGGGCTGCTGCTGCTGAGGCGGCGGCTGCGCCCTTCTTACCCTTCTTCTTCTTCGTGCCCACGGGGGCGAAGTCTCCCCACTCGTCGTCCGGGTTCGCCTCGGTCTCGTCCTTCTTCTCCTCGTCCTTCTTGTCGTCGTCGCCTTTCTTGTCGTCGCCGTTGCCGCCGTCACCTCCGGCACCGGCACCGGAGCCGCTGCCCGCGTCGCCGCCACCGTTGTTCCCGTCGCCATCTCCTCCGTCGCCGCCGTCTTTCTTCGTGCCGTCGTCGTTTTCGTCGTCGTCCCACTTCATTTTCGCAGCCGCTTTCTGAGCCGCCTTCTTCTTCTTGGCAGCCTGGTAGAAGCCTTCCTCACTCGTGAAGTCGACATTGACGCCTACCTGTGGTCCTGCCAACAGATCGTCGTCTTGTCTCCTCCTCCGCCTCCTCTGCTCAGAGGCTGGCGGCGCGGGTGGGGCTTCTACGCAGGAGCCATCCGAACCGGGAACGCGGCTCTGCGCCAATGCGCCGGTCTCTGTGGGATCGTGGGGCGCGGACGGCGGCAGCTCCGGGTCGGAGTCGGCCAGCGAGGGCACGAGCGAGGGACGGCCGCGGCGCGTCTTGGGCTCTACATCGGGCACGATAAGTGGTCGTCGGGGGTTCTTCGCGAGTTCGGATCTCTGTCCCCAGCGCATTAGCAAAATAGGTAGGGATTCGCCATCAAAGACAGCACAGCCTCAAGCCACCGTTTCTCAGGGTTTGGCAACGCCTTACCGCTTGCTGGATGCGCAGTTCAACCCAGGCATGAGCAACCAGTGACAGTCTCCATCTGAGCACATTCTCTCTCCGCAATCGTCGTTCCTCATCCCAGCCAGTCGTCCTCGTCAAATGCGGGATCGTTTGCAAGCCAGATACAGTGCTTCTTGTCCAGCTCTCGTGGAACGCCTGGACCTCGGTGGCGGCCATCCTGGTTGTCTGAAGGATTGACGCTCTGACGTTGTTTGGGTGTCCAACTCATGTGGAAGAATGTCCGGGGGAAGAAGGAATGCCAGCTGTTTTGGAGAGTGGTGATACTCGGCAGACCGAAGGGATATGAGTGTCGAGGGTAAAAGTCAGTGTAGGGAGTCGCAAAATATCCCTACAGACAGACAATGCGGATGCAAGGCTGAAGGTGGAACTGGATCTTATCGGTCGAGTTGGGAGGGATGCCGGAGACTAATAAACGGAGAGTTGAAGGACGGCCACAGTCTTGGTGATGTCCGGTCCCCTATTCTTCCTTGCGGTGTAGAAAGATATTCTGTGCAATGGGATTCGTTGGCCAGAGAAGGAAAAAATGGCTTTGTTCAGGGAGCCAATGGTCGGCGTAGATCTGCAGTTTCGCGCGGGTGGGAGACAGGATTGGTGGTTGTGCCTCAGCGTGGTGTGTGCTGTGCAACCCACACACCGCCGCGATGGTAATTTGCTGAAGTTGCGCAATTGTAGTGTCAGTCCTGTGCACAGTCTGTGACGGGGGCAAAATAGCAGAACCACGGGTAGAAGCAGCACCAGTTGTCCAGAAGTAGAAAAGGACCAAACGGAAAGAAAGCGTCAGCCTGAAGGGAGAAACAGGAACGCCAGATGAGGCATTCATGCAAGGGAAGTACAGCGATTGGCACGAGCGCGCTGTGGTGACCAGACTCACTCACAACCCCTGTCGCGGCCGGCAATTAAGGCGAGGCGCACAATCGATGGGGGAAGAAGACGGGATGAATCGACGATAAGACGACGGATATGCACTCCCCTTTCTTACTCTCGTCCTTCGTTATGACATTCTCTGTCTAATGGTTGACTCGATATGGCAAGGAAATTATACGCAACAGGAGAAGACAGAGGGAGAGGTATAAGTCCGGTCGGGAAACGCAGGCGAGTGACAAGCGGGCCGGTCTCGTCAACAGAGTGTGAATGCATTGAAAGTCACTGCTTTGGTATGGCTGATTTGCAACGTCATTGGAGCAATCCGACAGGATAGTCCCCATTCCGTCCCCTCGTTCGAACGTTCAGCGGGCCAGTGGAGAGAGAGCCCACTCCTTCTCTCCCTCTTCTGGTTGCACGCTGCCCAACCCGTCCGCATCCTGGCTGTCTCCGCCTGCGATCCTGATGGGTCTCCGTTCGGACGGGTGCTCCAGGTATCCAGCTTAACTTTGCGACCGTTTGAGGTCCAGAGTCCGTTGTCATCTCCGCGTCAAAGTAGGTTGGACGATACTTCGCGATGTGCAGCCAGCGAACAAATGCGCGTCGCCGAGATGCGGCTGGTCCTGTACTGCATCTTGTTCCTGAAAATGTACAACGGGTGAATGACAACGGTACACGGGGGTTTTCCTCCCTACTGTGGTAGATCAGCTTCTCATGCACGAGATGGAATCGTCCACACCATCTTTGTTGCTGCTCGCTGGCGCTAATTCCTTTCCCAAAGCCGGTTCCAGACAGTGCAGTTCAGCCTGCTGACCCCTTATTATCCTGCTGTCTCGACACCAGGGCAGATAAGTGGTGATAGAATGGTGTGCACGCCGTCCAAGATGTGATATCGACATCATTCCACGTCCTCCCTCCCCCCCTCCTTTTTCTCACCTTCCCGGTCAGCGGTAAGAGGGGCAATTTTTTTTCGATTTGTCTCTTATGTGTTGTGTCTGTGTGTGTATCAGACACCCCCCCTGTTCCTGCCCTTATCCGGCTCTCAGCCTGTTTTTCTTCCCTCTTCAATCGCCCCGTGGTCATCCCCAGCTCGCGTGTTAAGCAGACATGGGACAGACTGTCTCTCTCCGTCATACAGTGCGCAATATCCCGCGCCGTTTTGCTCCATCTCGGCTTTCGTGTCAGGTTGATGGATTCTCATCTTTTACGTACTCTCGTACGAGGTCCCGCTGAGACGCTGAGACTTGACAGGACGGCAATAGAAGCTCGATGCATTTCGGCTCGATAGGTATCGATACATTGCATGCTGGGCAGCGATGCGCCTCTAGCAAGGTTTTAGTTACCTTACCCACCCGCCGGTACGTGGATTGAGGCCCTGGAGCGGCGCCAGGAGCCTTAACACGTTGACGGACATTACCTGCAAGACGTAGGGCCTGCAGTAGCCGAGCAGAGATGCAGCGCATCCGCAGCAAATTGTACAGCATGTCCAGGGCGTCCACTTGTAAGCAACAACAGTGCGGCCGGTGACTGGGGCAGAAGCAAGACCCATCACCGAGAGAAGCATCCAGGCATCCACATTCCACACGGCGAGATGGAAGATCGCGGCCACTCTTGTCACGCCGTCACGGCCCGCCAGGGTCGCGGCGGGTGATTGTGGGCCCGCCGCAGCACCCACCAGACAGTCGACCGATTCCAAATCCGGAATTGCTGCATCGCTCGGGTATGTCTTGCTTCTTCACCGCCAGAACTTATCGACACGATGTTTCGCGAGAAACGCTGTTGACTGGCAGAACCGGAAGCAAAAAGTGGGATGGAACGCGCAGAATTTTCACCCGGCGAGCTACTGTACCTTTAGCATCTGGTCCTTACTCGTAATGCCACGTCTGTGATGAATCACCTTCTGGCTCGTCTGCGTCCACGGACATGATGCAGTCAACGCAAGCAAACACAACAACAACAGTTGCCGTGTCTCCACATGTCGGAACGGACCAGCGGCCTCGGGCTCGGGTTCAGGCCACAGTAACAACCTCGGGCTGAGCCACGTTCGCGCTCATCAGTTCGAACCGGTAAAGCCCAAGTCATTCGAGGACGGATAGCGCTTTTGAGTCGAAGGAAGCGTTAGATCATCGATGGACCGATCTCAAGCAAGTAAGCCTAATGGAGATAGTAATAACGTAGCTGATCAGCGAGCGAGAGAAGAGCTGATGTCAGTTGGCATAGCTCTACAGCCGTTGCCCTCAGCTCGCGTGACTTAGTCCAGCTGGCTGGAGCAGAGGAGTTGATATTCTCCCATCTATGTCTCTAATAAGCACCCTCGCACCTTCCCGTCATCATTACCATAGTAGGTCCTACCTCAAGCTTCAACCTCTGATTGCCTGCTGAGCACGTGGTCTGACGGCTTGTCATCTTACCACGTGATTGCAGACACTGGCGATCCCTGCGCACCTAACCAGAGTGTCCCCCTTCAACTCGACGTGTTTCGGAATTCAGTGAGGCGAACCCCATTGGAGAACCTCAGCATTTTCACAAAGGTCAAATGTTTCAATTCTCAGTCCCTGCAGAATCTTGTTGCCTATAATGGCGCTGATAGGCCCCTTTGGATCGCGGACTGACCGTAATTTGTGAGAGAAAAGTCTCAGAATGTTGAATGTTCATCGTTCGATGACGCTACGACACCCTTCTGTCTAAGTTAAGGTTGTGATTTAGGGCATCCAACGCCAGTCAGAATTCTCCTGTGCCGCACCGTGACAGACTGTTTAGGACGCTGTGTTTGTTCCGCGCCACCCAACGGCGGCCGCAGCCATGGAAAATCGTCAAACAAAACGATATCTCACCGCGGCCAATTACATAAAAAGTCGTAGTGAGATTCGACCCCTACAACTCCTGAATTTTGACTAGCTGAATCCCTTCAGCTCATCGCTTACACTCACACATATAATCACGACGAGCGTCTCGTCCTTGGCGCATCTTCGAGAGGTCGACCGCTGCGCTCTTCTTCTACCATTTAGTCTTCTTACCTTTTGATACCCCAGATCCGCAGTTGCCCATCCACCGGAGATCCCAAACCAAGATCCGCAACGCCAGCCAAGAATCCGGCATCCTAGCTGATGACTTCACACTTACAATGGCCCCTCAACTCGTCCCAATAACAACCCGCGTACCCATCCCACCACATGTCGAACCAGCAGCGGTGCTCTCAGCCCTGCATACGTATGAACCGCTTATTACGGCGAACCCGTATCTGGTCAAATTCGAGCGACGAGCCGTCCCGTTGCAAGACCTGGTCGACGACCCCTTCTTCCGCGCCGACGGCCTCAAGCTGCAGGCATTCGTGGTGCAAGACCGTGTCCCAATCATTCCGGGCGTGGCAAGCAAAGTCGTTGTCATCCCCTGTGTCTTCCAGAGCTTCACGGCTGGCGCGCGATGTCGCGCCGATGCCTCGGGCGGCGTCACCGTCAGGAGTAGCTACGAGGTGCGGCGGAAAGGCGAGGTACCGTTGGGGCCCGGGGAGAAGGAGGCGACCAAGGGGCGCGACCTCGAACCTCACGAGTGGGAGCTCGTCGAACTTGCCGTGATTGAGTGCGGCAGCCTGGTCAAGCCGTTCGTTACGCACAGTTTCGCTTCGGCGCATCGGGAGATTCTGCAGCGCGTTGTGGACGGAGTCGCCGCCAAGACGGAATTGATGAGGAAGGGAGATTTCTATGTGTGAGCGTGTACCCGGGCTGACTGTCATCGTTGAGCGGCATGGGTGGAGTTTGGGCGCTGGAGAACATTTTCTTTTATGCTTACGATGAGACGATTTCATTGAAGCCTTGGCATCCATTCTGAGGAAGTCACAGGACGAGCCATCATATTTACTACAACTATTTATATACCTCGTTCGGGGGTGACGAATGTGGAACTTTGAGTGAGAGGCTAGCAACGCACTTGTTCCAAAGGGCCGCTTTACAACGTATTACACCCTCGCTGTCACTAGATGCACGCGGAAGACGAACCGCCCTTGCAGGTCAGGAACACACACCGAAAACAAAAACCATGATGGTAGCCTATACTCGGGGTCTTGGCCGGAAGGAGCATGGATGCTGCTATCACAGACATGACACAGCAACCTGTCAGCCTCACGACCCTCCTCAACCTCGCCTCCACCTGCGTTCTTCCAGCATAACCCTCCGCACCCCGGTTGCGTCTACAGTGAGACTAGGTAGCATTCAGGTACCATTCTCTTCATTCCTCATAGAGTATAAACCAACTTCACACCACTAACCTTCCCCTCCCTCATCTCCTGCAGTCCGACCAGCACTCCTTCCAACCCCTTCCCGCCCCTATTCACATCCTGCCTCGCAGCCTTGACCTTCCCCTCGGCCAGCAACCCCCTCGTAAGCTCCCAAAACATCTTCCCAAACTCGAAATCCGCCGGCCTGGCCGGAAATGGCCCCCACTTCCTGAACTCCTCCCCAAACACAAAGTACGCGAGCGTCACGGCGCCCTCGACCTTGGGGTTCGCCGCCCGGACGACCTCCTGGTCCACCCCGAGCAGGCTCCTGTACTGGCCGCCCTCGCCCTTGCTCATGGCGCCGACGCAGCGCCTCGCCGAGTCCGCCGACCCGACGCAGTCCCACGCCAGCCTCAGGCCGTTGTCGCCGCCCACCTCCGCGCGGACCCTTTCGGCGAACTCGTCGGGCGTGGGGTACTGCGTGTAGTCGATCACCACGTCGGCGCCCAGCGACTCGACGTACTCGCAGTTCCGGGGCGAGCACGTCGTGATGACCCTGCAGCCGGACGCCTTGGCGAACTGGATGCCCAGTATCCCGGTCGCCGTGCTGCCGCCGTATATCAGGATAGGGATCTCCGTGCGTGACGGCTCGGTGGGCAGCGGCAGTTTCAGCTCCTGGTAGAGACCTTGGCCCTGTGTTTTTTGCTCCTTGTTAGACTAACCCACTTCTCCCAACCTCCCTCCCAAGCCACAGACCGGGTTTGGTGATGGATAGAGAGAAGAATAAGAAGAAAGGTGGGGAGAGAGGAGGGGAAATGCTCACCACAGTAGTCACCCCGATCCCCAGCGTCGCAGCCTCGGCATCGCTCACGTTCTCGGGCACCAGGATGGCCAGGTCGCCCTTGACGACGATCCACTCGGCAAAGGCGCCGTCCTCGGGCACGCCCAGGTTGCACCCGTGCGCGACTCCCGCGACGCGGTCGCCCCTCGCGAACGGCTTCGTCACCTTGGGCCCCACCTCCTCGACGACGCCGACGTAGTCGCATCCCGGCCGGCAGCCCGCGAGGGACGAGTCGTCGCCGCCCATCTTGCCGTCGATGGCCTTGTGGTCCGTCGGGTTCAGGGCTACGGCTAGGGTGCGCACGAGGAGGTAGTCGTCGCGCAGCTTCGGGACCGACACAGTGGCGACCTCGGCGTGGCCGACTTTGCGGACTACTATCGCTTTGCACTCTGCGGGGGGGGACATGGTTGTGGTTGGGAAGGTCCGGGGGTTGAGTGTGAGGATGGAAGAGGAGAGGATTTGGGGGACCGTGGAGCGGCCTTTGCTCAGAGTGAGGTGAGGTAGTAGGGGGTCTAGGCCTGGAGACGTCTGAACGTGAGGCTGCCGAAAGGCAAACAAGTCGAGGGTAGGAGTCTGTATGGGGATTGTAGGCCTGGTATGGGGTGACAAGATGGCTTGACTATATACTTCGCATCCAACCATCGGACCCTAGTTCTAGACTACATGCACACACACGCATGCAACGCACGAGGCCATGTATGTATGTGGTCACAATAACAAGCATTAGATACCAATGACAGACGTACACGCACAAACAGCAGGAACGGCGGCTCTTCCAGGGCCAAGGGCCAGGGGTCTCAGAGGTTCAACCCTATCCCAGCATAGATCGCAGATCCATCCGGCTTCCTATCGACGGATCATGGACCACACACACACACACACACACACACACACACACACCAACACCACTTACACCACCTTCCCCAAAGTATTCTTCCCCGCTTCGGCCCTGACTGTGGACCGGGATGTCGATCAATGCCATATTACGGGGTGCTATCTGGAAAACGTGGTACCAAGAATGAAGTAGACGGGGTCCCGCTCGTCGTGCATACTTATATGATCATGACTAAGTGGGAGGGCGAGGCAAAAAAGAAAGAAGGAGCCGAGGCCAATGCCGTCGTCTCGTGGGGGCAGAACCTGAAAGAGTAGAGAAGGAGACAGGCGAGACATGAGATGTCGTGTATGCCACAGGCAAGGAAGGAAGGAGAGAGGAGACACCGCAAGAGACTGATGAGAGAGAGACGTGCTGTCACTTGCAACTGCTCGAGAGGCAACTCACCCTTGGCTGTCCTTTTCTCTCACCGGTGTTTGCCATCATCTTGTCTGTCCTCGAGGCAAGCAGAAGGTCCACATCGACCGTCCGCTAGCCTTGTCCCTGGCACGAGCCGGGGTAGCTGTCTGACTCGAACATCTGCCGTCTACCCCTTAGCTTCTCCCCTCAGGCGAAGATAGCGTCGATTAGAACCTCCGCCCGTACATACATCTTCCCCCTGTACCGGTCGAACTAAGTCACTAGCGATGGCAAAATGGGCTGTCTGGCAAACTCTTGAAAGTTATGAGACTCTGTGCTCTGTGCCTGGTGGGGTCGACGGGGAACTTACATTTCGGGTGATGCTGGCCGAGTTGGTTGGGTTGCTTTGCAGCAGGAGGCGCATCCCTGGCATTGACTGTCGTGCAGAGAGCTGCAGCACGCGCTGGCAATGTGAGCAGGTTCAAGCGGGTTAATTCATATCGACAGTCCGGACCGGGACATTGGGGTGTTTGTTCATTGCTTGATACAAGTGTACAGATATTGAATTGCGGTGGCGGGATGATAATTACGTGGGGTGAATACTGAAGTGTAAGAAATCCGGAGAGAGATAGATAGACTATAGGTGGTAGAAAGTTGATATACCCTCGAGTGCAGAAGTGTAACGTTTCTGTGTCCTGGTCGAGATTTCGTGGCCGTCGTTGTCGGTAGCCAGACAGGGAAGAAGAAATATTGATGAGATCATCGTCGATCAACTGCCGCTCCGTGGTGGTAGCGGTCTAGGAGGAAGGCGAATGCTATCCCGGTGTACTCGTCATGGACTTGGCAGGATGTATGCGTGAAAAGTAGCGAGTAAATACGTAGCGCTGCGAAGGGTGATCCTTCAAATCATTTACTGTGTAAGGTCATAGTTGTCAATGTGCCCCAGCCCATGCAGTCACGGCGTTCACCGAGACGGCGATAATGCAGCTTCGTCGTGAAAGGGAAAGGTGCGAATCCAACTCTTGCTGAGTCGACATTGCATTGGATCGGATCACAGATCGTTCTGAGGAGACGCAGTAGATAGTTCGGTAAGGATGCGATCCAGGCTGCCTAGGGTTGCATGCTGCAGACTGGCTTGGCAGGCTTGGCTCCCGGAGACGATGCGACTGGTTCGGCTTTCGGCTAGGTAGTCGACCAGGTCGTGCACTGCGCTGCAACAGGAGAGGCTCCCTGGTCCCTATACCAGAGAAGACTCAGAAGAGGGGTCCGGTACAGGTTCCGTTCGGTAAGGCCGCCCGGAATGCCGTCCTGCCATCGGTACTGACGTGGTGCAGTCAGACTGGTTCAAATCGAGAAATTTAAATTCTATGCATGTGCAGATCTCTCGTCCCTGGAAACCAAGTTGTGGACAGTGATCGTTCTTGCAGAAAAGTGCATAGACTCCTCCTAACTTGGCAAGTCGACCGGAGCGACGACCGGGGCCAAGCGTTGCGACGACACGGGCAGTCAGAACCACCCGCCCCGTCACTTGCTTCAGACAGCGCTTTGTAAAGACAGGGGCGCGTTTAGTGAAGCAGAAGAGCGGAAAGCGTTTGGCGAGGCCTCAAGCAACGCGAGTTCATAAGAGTATTTCTATATGCATCGGCCAAAAGCATCAGGGACCATCCCATCCAGACGCTAGTAAGGAAAGAGAAAGGGAAAGAAAAAAGATCGCTCGTCATATGAACGGAAGTTGAACCAGAACCATAAACACCCGGATATCTCGTGAATAGGCAAGAAAGGGAGCCATGTGGACACGTCCCAGAACCCACCAACAACATCGCCGTGTTGGAATCTAAGCCGTCGCTCTATCCCGCGTGAACTGTCATTATACTGGAGTAGTCGCAGACTCTCTCACGCCGAATGGGATCTACCGGCCGTTGCCGCCATAGTCGCTGGCATAGTCCGTCCCGCCGTAGTTAGGGGGTAGCACACCCTCTTGCCCGTAACCACTGCCGCTGACATACCCTCCATCCTCGCCGTCGTAGTCGCTGCCATCGAAATTGCTCACGCCGCTGTGTTCGTCTTCCATGCCACTGCCGCCTCCTCCCCCGTCGCCCGTTGCCCAGTTGTTCGTCGCAAGGAAAGGGAATTGGTTAATCAGCGCCTGTGGGAGGAACTGGTTATCGAAGTTCTCGTAGGGGTACGAGTTGGGATCCATATTCGGAGCCATCAGCATCCCCGGCGGTGCCCCTGGCGGTTGCTGCTGCATCACCATGCCTTGCGCCATGGCTTGTTGCATGCGCTGCTGTCGTTCCTCGTCAAGCAACGGTTTGATACATATCCGCCCCGCCTCCGACCTAAAATGTCGGCCTAGGGCATCCGCTCGAGCAAACCTACGTCCACAACCCCATTGCACGCCGGCCTGCAGCTCGCCTTTGCACACGAACTTTTTCTCGCCTGAGTGAAGGCTCTCGTGTCTCTTGCGATCATGCTGACGCGCGAATGACTTGCCGCAGACGGTGCACTTGAACGGCCTTTCGTTGGTATGGGTCCGAAGGTGAGATCGTAGATTATAGGCCCGCGTGAACCGTTTGGGACACTTATCGCACTGGAAAGTTGCTGGGTGCTTCTGGACTCGACCTTTAGCACCCACAGCTCCACCGATATCCGTCGCAATGTATCCCTCCTCGCCTGCGAGGCGTAATGCTATGACATTGTTGGGCACCGCTGACGTCGATTGCCTCCGCCGATTTGGCGACGGCGAAGGAGACAGGCTCGCCGCGCCGGATCCTGAGCGGTCCAGGGGCGATAGAGAGCGCGATGCCTCTGAGCGGCTTCCGGCAGCGTTGGGCGACAGGCTTCCCGACCCCGATGTTGTACGATTATGGCCCAGGTGGCTCACGCCGCTGTTGAAGGGGTCCGTAACCGCTCTCTGCCGTTGTTTCGGGCGACCTGCAAGGCACAATGTCAGATCCTGCTCCATACTTCAATTGACTCTCTCTTGGGGATGGATGATGGATCATGTCTTGAAGCAAATCACATACCTCGATCAGGCGGTGTTAATGAATCGGCATCGAGGGCGGACCTGTTTGGGCCGTCGACGCCATGATTAGGAGCATAGTCGACCTGGATGTTCGGGACCTGCATGTCTGGGCCGCTCTGTGGTAGCGAGGGGAACGCTTCAGGCGCCTGCATCGGATACGAGGCCGGTGGCCCGTAGCTGGCATTGTTGTGCACCTGATGGAGGAGGTAGTTCTGCTGCTGTTGCTGCTGCTGGTGGTGCATATCGGGCATCTGCTGTGGTAGTAGGCGAGGACTAATCGCCGGGCTATGCGAGGGACTCCGCCCGCTATGGTGGTTGGGACTATGTGTGCCATGGTCCGAGATGCTGAAGTTGGAGATGCCCTGGAGGTCGGCGAACATGCCCGGATCCTGTGGCCGCTGCATTGGCGAGTGACCCTGCTCGAATTCGAAGGCGTCCGACGTGGAGAGATTGGGCGACGGCGCTACAGACGACACATCCGATATGTCTGACGGATTACGTCTGTGACCCTGGAACTGAGGTCCCGAAGGGTTCCACTGCCCCGGTAGGAAGGCCATCTCCGGCTGCAGTGAGGTATTGCGCGAGTGTCCGGCCGGAGGAGAGAAGGAGGGCATCTGGAAGACGGAGGGCGATTGGCGCGCGGAGCCTGGCTGGTTGGGGTTTGGCCCCATTGTGGCCATCATGCTATCATCTGCGCCGCCGAGCTGCTGATTGTCG
This sequence comes from Coniochaeta sp. PK30-01, assembly GCA_023628855.1. Taxonomy (NCBI): domain Eukaryota; kingdom Fungi; phylum Ascomycota; class Sordariomycetes; order Coniochaetales; family Coniochaetaceae; genus Coniochaeta; species Coniochaeta sp. PK30-01. The sequence continues at coordinate 170,194 of JAMAJW010000006.1, read as the reverse complement.
GCAGGAAAGAGCGGCGCGTTGAACTGCTCGCCTGGCGCGGACGGGAAGATGGTAAAGTCGGCGTCGGCAAAGTTCGAGGACAACAGCGACTGTGAGAAGCTACCTTGTGTCTGACCGCCGTACGAGTCGTCTTCGCTTTTGAGCTGCTGCGTAAAGTCTTGGCCGAGGCCGAATGCGCCCGAATTGTCGGCTGGATTAGGCGGGGCAGGATAGCTCTGCGACTGTTGGTCACCTGAGAAGCTGTTGCTGGGATCGAAGAAGTCTGTCTGGTACTGTTGTGAGGACAAGTCGATACCGAGACCTAGACCAGTCGCGGATGTGCTGCTGTTGGCTTGGACCGGGTTGGGAAAGCGGGCTGGCGATGGCGAGTGACCGTTGACCCTCTTATGTAGCTGATTATCAAGACCGGTCGAGGTGCCTGAGGACGACCTGCCTCGTACTTCCGACAGGTGTTGATCCATGACAGGTACCAGGCTGGCAAAGGGCTACCGAGAATTGCGACAAGACAATGTATTACAGTAATCGTCTGAACTCGGTCGACTTTGGGACTTTTGGTGGGTATCTCACGAGGCAGTCTTCAAGTCAGCCCCAGGCACGCGTTTTGGGAGGAGGGGTCCCGCTTGCGTGGCAGTGCTGGGGCGGGCTGTGCTCGACTTATGCAAGCGCGTGTGTCTGACACTCGGTGTCCTTGGCGTTCGAAGTGCGGAAGTTCTCAAGAGTCGCAAATGGCAGCCCTACGGCGGGTTTTACCTTTCACCGAGGATCCTATCAGTGATCTGGGATCTGGGGCGGTTGAGATGAGAGGGATGAGACACGATAGGGTGTCCCGTTGCCTGAGCGGGGAATGTGTGCGCGCCCGATTGAGTTTGAAATCCTGACGCTATGCGATGCGACAGTTCCTCCAACGGGATCCAGTCTCTTGCGGTGGAGGATGGTATTGGGGTTGCGGTAGTTGGTGCAAGGCAATTCGTCCCTGCCGATGTTGTTCTGAACTTAAGATCAAGCGTCGTCTACTGGAGTCAGGTTTGTGAGTAAACCCTGAATGATCGATGGCGACCCCTGCTCGGACGGTGTTCCGGACGGTGTTCCAGACGGGGATTGATTAGGCGCTGCACCTTAACAACCTTGTCGATCGACTCGAGACTACCGCGTAGCTCTGTTGGAAATAAAGCTATACTACCCCGAGGAATAACGCAGGTGAGGGTTGGACAGGGGCTGTGCAATGTGACTTGAAGCAAGGCCCTTCTGAAGGTCGTTGTGTTTGTGCGACTTGCCCGCTGTAATATGGGATGCCGAAGCTGACAGGTGCTTGTCGGGCTGGGAAGCTTGTTCAATCGAGAGGGTCTGACTTCAGGTACCGGCACGGAGAATTTCCCGAGACCCAAAAATACGGCTGACTTGCATTGGAGACGTCAGATTGATGGTTCTGGATATCTCCCTCGCAATAGGCTTGTGCAAGAGTATGATGCGACGGATCAAATACCCCGGATAGCTTGCCGCGACTTGATCCACGGCGGTCTGGGTTTGTGATGGTGAAGTTGCGAGGAATGGGCGATCAATAACAAAATAGCTGGCGACAAAGATGTCAAATGAAATACCGATATGTGGACTGTAATGGTTTGCGCCGGAGGACACAGAGCTCTGTGCGATAACGCGGCAGTCGATCAACAAGTCGAGCGCACGGGTCGGTAACTGATGCAACACGTCGGCAGCCCGAGTTTCTTGAGAGATGCGATCGTGGTCGTTGCAAGCTTGTTGAAAACGATTGTCGCGGTTAACTGATTACTGTGGTACTGATGTAAGGGGAAACGAGGACAGGAGGGTTGGAGGCCAGCAAGCGCACAGCGGGTTGCCCGCCAATCCACGGGCGAGACCTAAAAGAGAACTTAAGCTATTCCGGTAACGGCAGAGGAGCACCCCCACCTTCTTTTTGGCGCCCATGTGTGTGCAGCTGTTATCATTTATACGATGCAAACCTGCGTGCACTAACAATGACGCATTATCATGTAGATGGAGAAGTATTAGGCGCAACAAGCACCTACACAGTATCATGCCAAACCTGCGACCGATATATCATCTTGCAGCCTCGGCGATCCGACAGGACGATATTCGCCCACTGCACAAGAAACAGGCAAGTGATGCCAGAGCCCAGAGAATGTTCTACGGGTCAAAAGACCAGTGTCAATGTGTGATATCAAAATCCCATCCAGGGGGCAACAGTCCGCGATGATATGGCCTTTCTGATACCGCGATACTTGTCAAACCGTACCTCGTAGTGCCGTCCGCGCAATGCCAGGAGTAGATCTCGCTCGTCTTATTTCCAAGATTGAATCAAGGGCCTCCCCGGCAGTATTGCACGTCCGCCTGAGACGACATGGCAGCCCGAAGAATGTCGCGAAAGTACCCGAGAAGCCTAGACATGCTTGATGATAGACACAGCTCAATGTGTAACACTGAGGAAGCAAAGGTTGGAATAAGACAAGGCTCAAGGACCCAGTCCGAAGGAGAAGACCAAGCACTCACCAGGCTCTGGGTGGCTTAGATGTAGACACTAGGAAGGGATATAGTTGGGGCGTGTGCTGCGCGCCAGCCTTGCCGTCGCAGCCTAACGCAGTCAACCACACATCTGTTAAAGCTGATTCAGCATACGACTATCTCGACCAACATCAGCGCCAGAGCTGCACTTCCGCGGTGGCATTTAACTTCACTGCCCCGGAAAATCGTTGCTAAGCCCAACAAGCGGTGTATGAGAGATGATCAAGTGCTCATGCTTGGTTACAATGTGCAAAGTTGGGCAGGAATCGACTTGTCCGAACAATGTCGCCAAGGTCTTTCGAGGATTTGCCCATCATGTTGACCAGCTCCTGGTCCAGTCTCTCACACAAGAGGGATGACCATGTCGGTAGGTCAAAATGGATCGACTGCGGCATGGTCGTCGTCGACCAGGGCATTGCCTGATATACGGACTTGTTTCCAGAGACATCACCGGATTATGACCATCAGAAAGAGGAGAGGAGAGGAGAGAGGGGCAAGCATCAAGCGCTCTCCCCTCGCTTCAAATCGTCCATGACCGTATTCGCGTGCGTCTAATCTCTATGTCTAGGTAAACAGACTCAAAATCTAGAAGAGAAAAAACACCACCCTAAATGGGGGGTCAAGAGAGGAGAGCCAGGACATGCATATCATGCAACCAAACGCCAGATCACCATGCTCCTCACATCCCACGTCGAGCTAGGATCCGCTTCTCGGATCTCCTAGTCCCCGGATTTTCCCCATATGTCTAGCGAACAGAACCCACGATAGGAAAGACACGAAATGTCGTTATCAAGAGAGGAGAAAACCTGGTATCATGCCAACCGAAACGCCGGAAACGCCCTGTAACCTCACTTCAAAACCAACCCACTGCTCACACTTGCTCTATAGTCTATAATCTAGACTCCCGAGCCCAACCGCAGAACCGTGAGACAGATAGCCTCACCCGATAACCTCCTCCCTCTCGTATCCCGTCGGCTTCAACGCAGCCACGGGCCTCTGCCCCTCCTTCCCGTCCTTGTACTCGCTCACAAACGGGTTGGGGTCCTCCTTCTGGTTCAGGTTGCCGAGCGTGTGGTTGACCCCGCGGTGCGTCGCCTCGTCGGCCCTGATGTACAGTATCAGGTCCCTCATGGTCCTCTTGCCCTCGGGCATCTTCCAGTACCGGACCGCCATGTCCGGGATCTCGAACTTCTCGTCGGTCCACTTGGGCAGCAGGCCCGCGTCCAGCTCCCGGATGCACCGCGTGTACGTGTGCACCGCCTCCTCCTCGAGGTACCCCACGAACCGGTGGCAGACGCGGGGCGACACAAGGTAGGCGAAGAACATGGCGTTGAAGAAGACGCCCTGCGCGCCGAGGATGAGGAGCTTCATCAGCCGGCCCGGCTCGCACATCTTCATGAAGGTGAGCAGGTGCATGCGCTCATTGTACGACTCCTCCAGCAGCGTCTCGATCCAGCCGTTGTCGCGCTTGAGCCGCCGGAGCGAGTGCAGGTGCCGCAGCATGCCCGCCACCATGCCGGGCACGCCGGCTATGGATTCGAGGAACACGAAGCGGATCAGCTGTATAACATGTCAGTTGAGGAACTTCTACGATCAAGAAGTAGACAAGAAAGGGAGCAACGTACCCATTGAGGCTCAGTCAGGGGGTTCGACGCAGCGGTGGACGTGGTGCTGTGCTTCATGTCGCTCTGCTGGTCGGGTGTGAGTCCCGTGACAAAGTCCATCCCCCACCGGCAGAGCCGGATCAGTCTCCAGGCTATCCAGTCGCCAACGGTCTTGGGCTCGCGGTGGGCGGGTTGGACGGCGAGCATTTCCGCCTCTGTGTAGCCGTGGTGGGCCCATGCCGGGGGCGTGGTGCGGATGAACTTCGTCTCTTTCGCGGGGAAGAAGTCCTTCAGATGATTGGGACTTGTTGTTGAGAAGGACCGTAATGAGGAGGAGTGCTGCGATGTGTAGATGGCTGATACCCGCAGACCGGCGGAGTAGCCCAGTATGGAGGAGTTGGCATGGTAGAGGGGGAGGACAACCCGGCCGAGTCGGGCTGCTTCCCTAGGGGAGCAGAGCTTGGTGGTGGTCCTTGTCGAGAGCATCTTGCAGGCGAGGATGACTGTAGGCAGTATATGGGGGCGCAGTATATTGTGGTAGGTAATGTATACTCAAATTGGCAGAAGAGTAGTAGCGTCGAGATGCTTTGCTTTGGTTGGTTGCTTACTGAGATGTCAGGCACACCGGGAAGCCATCGGGACGTCTACCTCGAATGGCCTGGAAATCCTTATATATCAAGAAGCACAAACCCAACCCACGAAACATGACACAAACAATGGAGCCTGTAGGGCGAAGTAGGACATGATACGAAGATAGACCGGGCTCTTCTCTCGCAGATCTCGACGAGTTGAGCGCTATGCTATAGTAATGCCGCCGGCTGGTAGTATGAGTCCGCCATACCCGGCGCACTGGGCCGAATAAACACGAAGTTAAGTAACTACCTTACCTTACTCGGCGGCACTCGGCCAGTGCAATCCGTGCCTATCTAAGATCCAGGACAAGGAGCCGGACAGTAGCGACCGGCGGCACTCGGTCAGCCCAATCCGTGCCAGTCTTAATATTCATGACAGGTTAGCCGCACAGTTGCCACGCCTGTGGAATGTTACAACCAGTGAAGGCCGTGGTAGTCAGCTGGACAGCCGCTTCATCGAAGAGGACGGAATCTCTCGGGTATCATGCTGACTAGCAGGCAAGAACTTCCGGCCCTTTTTCGGAAACATTGAAGAGCCAATCAGAACGCCCTCAAATCGAGCTCCCGGGGAGATGCTCGACACGGCTTCTCAGAATCCTTTCCATTGTTAGCGATTGGCTTGTGACATGTTCAGCAAATACATGCTCACATGTCATGCCGGTGAAGCTGTCCGGATCAATAAAGTTTTTGTAAAAGAGCATTGCTTGCATTCGTGAGATGGCGGGTCGCGCAATCCCTTATATCTCGTCCCATATTCCCATCAGAGCCATAACCCTTTGCCAGAAAACGCCAGCCCAAGATACGACTCACGAAGGAGCAACTATACTTTGAAACGAAAAAGCATGCCGAGGTCCAATGTTCCCCCTTCCGGGAGCTATACAACTGACCGCTCGGCTAGGTGAAAAGTAAATAGCTGACAGAGAAATGAACATTTTTGAGCGAGGATCGCCAGACGTTGAAAACGAAGAAGAAAAAAAACACCATCTCGCTAATCTTGCGTGGCGTGCTCATCGCCAAACGGACTTCTCTCCCGCCCTTTCTGGTCCCCAGAGTCCCTTTGGGATGCCCGCCTCGTGGCTTCTTCGATGACAGCGCTCAAGCTCGTTGCACTCTTCATGCTGCGTAGTTCTGCAGGAGGGTCCGAGAACGGTCCTTGTGACGGAGATGGCGAATCCTCGATAAGTGTCCCCGCTTGCGACTCACGAAGTGAATCGCGTCCCGGCGACGATGAGGGTGATTCCGCGTCTCGCAACTTGCTCACAGCTGTCTTCTTCGATGTAGCACTGCCGACCCGAATCATTTGAGGCCGGGCGGCCATGGCCGTGGCAGCGCTTGCGTTGTTCAAGAACGTCGAGCCAACGCTGAAGGTACTGCCGGTAGGGCTTGGTACCGCCAAGTTATTGTACTTGTCGAAGTCGACACTGGGGACTGGTGGCGTATTGCTCCCTGCTGACTGCTTGGAGCGGACGCTGACCATCTCCGGCTTGGCCCGCATTCCGGTCTGCGCGGGCGCCACTATAACAGCGTTCTTGCCGTAAATCGTCGACGCCACACTAGACCGCGGAGCGTAAGAGGTACGAGCATACGATGTTCTGTCTGTGTATCCCGAGAGCGCGGAATAGGTCGAGTCTCGAGAATCTCCGAGCACAAAGAAGTGCTGGTCATCGGTGCTGTTGGGAGTGTTTGCCTGCGAAACAGCGATAGGGATTGGAGGTACAGGCGGAACTAGGACTGTGGGCGATGTCGGAGTCGCGCGGTTCGTCACGCCGGGGATGTAAGCAATCTGGATGATGTTCGAGGCGCGAGTCAAGACTGACGAGGCGACAGAGTGAACGGTATGTGTCGACTGTCTCTGAGTTCTCCGTTGGGCAAAGACCTTCTCAGCAGCGTCGGCCATCTGATCCGGATCGTCGTCCCATGGCTCCTGCTCGATCGGCTGCCTCTTCGTCTTGATGCAGTACCTCCACACCAGATAGGTGACGACGGCGATGGTAAACACTCCACCGATGACGCCTCCCGCAATGGCTCCCACGCTTGGTGTCGAGTTGACTGGTTTGGGGGTAGGTGTAGGAGTTGTTTCGGCCTGTGCACAATATGCTCTCGCGCATTCGTTGCAGTTCGTAGGGTAGTAGAATTGGCACTGTTCATTCGCCTTGCAGTCTGTCGGACAGACGAGCTTCTTGGTAGTATCGCACTCAACGCAGCCGCGTTTTACGAGCGACTGGTCAAAGATGACTGTGACCTGGTTAGCCAGGAAAGATGAACACATCGACGCTTCACTTACCCGATGTCCTTGTCATCAAAGAGGCCGACATGTCTGCGGTATTTCAGGCAAACGATGATGCAGGGAGTGCACGAAAGACTAGACCACGAACTGGTAGCAGGTGGGATGTTGATGATCGACGCAGTGGACTCGAAAGGGTCCTGCTGACTTCCTTGCTTGCCGATCCGTTTCGCTGATCGAACAAAGCCAACCTCGAACCTGCGATAAGTCGATTGAGTCGTTCCTGTATAGGCGATATTGTTGTTTAGGGAACGGCAATGTTGATATGTACCCGAAACACTGAAACGCTGACGCGAGAGACCGAGAAAGGGATGGCGGTCGCGAGTTGTGGAATGAAGGCAACACAGAGAGTGGGTGAGATGGAGGATCTGGGAAAACGAGTGACAGTGAGACTAGCTCAGAGAGAATTGCAGGAGAATCAACAATGAAAAAAAAATGATATTGTCTCTAGAAATGCATGAATCCAAGCAAACGGATCCAACTACGGATGGCTGATGAAGACTGAGAGGGTGGCCGTTGTGATGAGAGTTACGACGACAACAAGCTGACTGGCGACGACGGAGAGGGCAGAGAAAGTCAGGAACCATCGGACGGGTCGCAGAGTCTTTACGGCACGGCAGGGCCCAAGATCAGGCCTGTCATTTGCGGAAGGAGCCACTCGGACAAGCACAGGGAGCGCCACAATTGGAGCTGGGCCAGACCCCGGGCACTTTAGCGAAACGTACTGGATGGGGCAGCCGCTCCCTGATTCGCTCGTCAACAGCGAGGACACCACAGCCCTGTTGGTGTCCCACTTTAACATTAACCACTTTCCCCTCTTTCATGACTGACCTGGATGCCAGCTGAGGGCTGGCTGTTCTGCAAAAGCGGACGACTTATTGCTTTGTTGCAGATGATATGCACACTCTTTTGGCGGGAACTACTGATTACTACGTTGTAGATGGGATGCCCCACGGAGATGCACGAAGTTAGTCTGTATGTGCGCAGAGATCGATCACAGTCGGGACGACCACATGGGACCGTTTACTGTGTATGCGCCTGCACATACCGTATTGCTGTGCTCAGATGGAAATCCCACCGAGCGTCTCGGTGCCTGCGTCACGCAAGGTTCGGCGACCCAAGCGAAAAACCGAAAAAGAACGACAGGAATCTCAGCTCTTGGACATTCTCCCTGAGTCCTTGCCCAATCGTGTCGCTTGAGCTGGTGGTGGGGAGGGACCTGGACCATGCTCGTGCCTGCTGGAGGCTGCAAGAAGCCGCACCGTCAAGGGATGAAAGGACCTTCGAGACCAACAATATTCTAGCAGATGGTAGTCCTCGGGATATGTAACCAACCTCGACAAAGGATTTCGACGATTGTTGCAACCACTATGACGGCTGTGGTGGATCAGCAGGCAAGAGATAGATGCGCACGTATGAAGCTGCTGCAATAGCAATCAATCCTTTGGCGCATTGATGTGCTGATTGCCAAGTTGGCGGCCTACCGTTTCGATTAATTTAGGTGTGGCCGCAACGGGCTCATGCCAAAGTTGCCCCTTTGCCAGCATTACCGAAATTTGCCCGCCATCCCCGTGTTTCTTCAGATGCAGGTTAATATGTTATGGTAGGGTAGTATAATGGTTCCGGACTTCCAGAGAGGTGCGTTTTCTTGCCCGAGTTGCCGGCCTCTTTTAACGTCTTTGAAAATGACATCAGCGTCTGCGACGCTCAGTAATGTAGGGACGGTATCATGGCTCGCGAGACTCGTATTGCAAGAATCGAGTGCACTCTCCGGATGTTGCCGAACTGATTGACTATGTTTGTCCATTATCAATTGGCATGGTTATGATGGCGTCAACCTGTTGATAATACCGTCGATGGAAGGGCGTACCCGGCAGCGTCGCGTGCCACCGTGTTCAGATTGGGACATTGCTCAAGCCATATCTTGTTGATAAACTTGGAATGTCCGAAGGAGAGATCCTGGGTCGACGGTCCTTTGGAGACGGTATATGCACCGGAATAAGAGAGGGGAGGACAGGTTCGTGGTTACACCTTTTCAAATAAGGAAGACCCTAAACCGCTGATAAATGAGATCCCTCACCGAGTGGGCAGCGTTGGTGAGAAGAATACCTGTCATTCGTATAAATGCGCTTCTCACCGGATTCAAGTCGACCTCCCGAGCAAGCACGCCAGCCAGAACACTGCTGTTTGATCGAAAACGTAGTGAATACATCTCTCTGGTGATGTGTACTGTCAATAGACACTGCCATTATCAAGTCAAATCATCATAATCGTCGCATGTGCAACTGTCACTGCGCAGCTTGTCCAGGCCGACATACCTAACATTGTGCTCGGATACGAGTTTGCTGGGACAAGACACCCCTGATATGCTTGTCTTGCGGCTTTTCAGACATCGGTATCAGTACTGCGAGCCAGACTTTCCGCATCATTGCCTGGACTGTATCCGGCCCCAAGAAGTTACGTTGGCCGAACGTAATCGACGCCGACAGTCCGGGCGGTCTAGCCTTACCGCGTCGGACCAGTCCAGCTTCGGTCCTCCGGTGGGTACGGATCGGACGGATCGTACTCCAAGGTGGAGTTGCCGCGTGGCCGGGAGTGCGACGGCCTCCTGTGTTATGTGGACCGTATTGCACAGCCGCAGCAGTCCATACCAGTTCAAGGCAAGTTGTGTGTTTTCTGATACTGTGTAAAGACATTCCAGTGTGGATAAATGACCAGCTATTTTTGGGCGTGGGCCGCCACAGGGTCGCTACTACAGCAGGTAAGGTACGTAAAACCACTGCTGAGAAGAGTTGAGGCTATTGTTCGGCTCAAGAATCCTGCTGGATTCGTCTGCGCAAGTTGTTTCTGCTGCCTCTGTGCCAGGGAAACTATGGCAACCGTGGCAACCAGCGGCAGCTCGTATTGCAAGACTTGTGGGTGTCAGTCTTGATTTAAATGTCTCATGGCTTAGGTAGACGATGCTTTCATCAGTTGTTCGATGCATTTTCCTGTCTCAGGTAATAGCCACGGGTTCTTCTGTCTCGTTTTTCGCTGAAATACAACTGGTGTCGGTGCCGTCGCTGTGAGTGCCTATTAATGCTGTGAAGTGAAGTGAGCAGTACGTACCATTGAGCAGAGTCTTCCAGTGTGTGCGTGTGATGTTTCAGTGGTGGATCCTGTTTTCATTGTCTCCGCCTGAAATAGGGGGCCCTTTCAGGGGTTCTTTGAGTGAGACAAAGACCAACCAGACCGCAGTAGAGACGTGCGCTATGGAGACAACGTTGTTCCATCTGAAAGACTAGAACGTCGATCAGCTCAAAACAGGGTAAACTTTGTTGAATGAGCGGACGTCTGATAGACCTGAAAGAATGAATTAGACGATACCCCAAGAGAAGCACAGTGGGCATATTTCGGCCTGGGAGGGCGTCAAGCTGGAACGGTCTAGCGGCGCGATGAATGCCCGTACGAGGTTGGGTCAGGACCGAGGCTGATGACGTACTGAGTGCCACGCGCTCGTTTGGGCGTTTGCTCTGCCAGTTTGCCTGGTTTTGGAGGCTCTTCCAGTGCCGAGCCCTCCCGCAGTTCGCTGCGTAGTCTAGCGCAAGGTGCCCCGGATATCCCAATCGAGCCCCTGCAAAGCTCGATGGACCCCTGCGCTTGTACAGCCACACCAGACAAGCACAGCAGTGACGCCAGCCAACAAACGTCAATGTAATGTTGACGCTACCGCATTATTCACCTCCTGCTCCCTCCAAGTCTTGATTCTTGAAAATCCCCTTCATGCTGTGATCCCAGGATCTTTGCCATCGTTTTGCACTTTCCTAGAACACATCTCTAGACGTCACACGGCTGGGCTCCGTTGACCTTTCGGTGTCCCGTCTTCATTTTTCCGTGCATCTCTTCTAAACTGAAACACGAAACTTCTCGGCCGTCTTTTTCGCTGCAGCCAACGTCTCCAGGAGCAACGGAGCTTCTGTTGTCCACATACCACCGTCAGAGGGGCATCCGACTGCGAGACCTCTTCACGATACCAGAACTCGCATTTCGCAAGGATCTAAGCAAAGAGCTTGAAGCAGCCGCTCGTTATACATACAGTATTCGCTTGCGTCTTCTCCATCCTTTCTCTAGGCGCCGAGCATTCCTGCAGCCATGGCGTACGGCGGTCGCGGCGGAGGACCGCAGGGCTACGATGATGGCCACAACCTGCAAGATCTCAATCCCGGGTCGAACGTGAGTACCGCAGCATGTAGGATCGTGTCTGGTGGATCTCAAAGCTGACCTAGCCTCCTGCCTCAGTACCCTCACAATCCCGCCGTGGACGACTATGATGACGAAGTCGAACACTCTCTGCTGCACCAGCAGAATCAAGCTCCTTACGACCACCAGGCACCATACGACACACAGGGCCACCTCGGCATAAGTAATAGTCCACCGCAACGTCCTGTGTCAGCCTACAGTCTCACAGAATCCTATGCTCCTGGTGCTGGGACCGCGCGCCCCGGCATTGCTGTTGGTCCCACACCTCCGCCCTTCAACCAAGAATATGGCGGAGCCCCGGGTCAGTATCGTCCAGAGCTCGACTCTGACGACAGTTGGATGGCTCGCCAGCAGCCGAACGCTGCCCCGGCGGGCGGACTGAAGCGCTATGCGACCAGGAAGGTCAAACTTGTCCAGGGCTCCGTCCTGAGCATCGACTACCCAGTCCCGAGTGCCATCCGCAACGCAGTACAGCCAAAGTACCGAGACGAAGAGGCCAGTAGCGAAGAATTTCTAAAGATGCGTTATACAGCCGCCACCTGCGATCCCAACGAATTCACCTTGAAGAACGGCTACGACCTGCGTCCCCGCATGTACAACCGACACACGGAGCTTCTGATCGCAATTACGTACTACAATGAAGACAAGATGCTCCTATCACGTACCCTGCACGGTGTTATGCAGAACATCCGGGACATCGTCAACCTCAAGAAGTCGACATTTTGGAACAAGGGTGGCCCGGCGTGGCAGAAGATCGTGGTCTGCCTGGTGTTCGACGGCATCGACAAGACGGACAAGAACGTCCTTGATGTCCTGGCCACTATTGGTGTGTACCAGGACGGCGTGATCAAAAAGGATGTCGACGGAAAGAAGACCGTGGCCCATATCTTTGAATACACCACACAACTGTCGGTCACTCCCTCACAACAGCTCATCCGACCCCTGGAAGACAATGCCCAGACTCTGCCGCCTGTGCAGTTCATATTCTGCTTGAAGCAGGAGAACAGTAAGAAGATCAATTCTCACCGCTGGTTGTTCAACGCCTTTGGTCGGATCCTGAACCCCGAGGTCTGCATCCTGCTCGACGCCGGTACGAAACCCAGCCCGAGGTCCTTGCTTGCCCTGTGGGAGGGGTTCTACAACGACAAGGATCTGGGAGGAGCCTGCGGTGAAATACACGCTATGCTCGGAAAGGTACAGTACCTACAAACCCCGACCCTTTAACTCGAACCTATTAGCTAACCCTAACCAAGGGCGGCAAGAAGCTGCTCAACCCGCTCGTTGCGGTTCAAAACTTCGAGTACAAGATCTCCAACATCCTGGACAAGCCGCTGGAGAGCTCGTTCGGCTATGTTAGTGTCTTGCCAGGTGCCTTCTCTGCCTACAGGTACCGAGCTATCTGCGGGCGTCCGCTGGAGCAGTACTTCCACGGTGACCATACCCTCTCCAAGATCCTGGGTAAGAAGGGCATCGAGGGAATGAATATCTTTAAAAAGAACATGTTCTTGGCCGAAGATCGCATTTTATGTTTCGAGCTCGTCGCCAAGGCCGGCCAGAAGTGGCATCTCAGCTATATCAAGGCGGCCAAGGGCGAGACGGACGTGCCGGAGGGCGCCGCCGAGTTCATCAGCCAGCGCCGAAGATGGCTCAATGGTTCTTTCGCGGCCAGCCTGTACTCGCTGATACATTTTGGACGCATGTACAAGAGCGGCCACAATCTCATCCGCATGTTCTTCTTCCACGTCCAGCTCATCTACAACATTCTCAACCTCATCTTCACCTGGTTCTCCCTCGCTTCGTACTGGCTCACCACGACCGTCATCATGGACCTCGTCGGCAACCCCAAGACTCCATCTGCCACCCAGGCCGAGCACCACGGTTGGCCCTTCGGTGATACCGCGACGCCTTACTTCAACGCCGCTCTCAAGTATATCTACCTGGCATTCGTCATCCTGCAGTTTATTCTGGCACTTGGAAATCGACCCAAGGGCTCCAAATACACTTATATCACATCATTTGGGGTCTTTGCCCTTATCCAAACGTACATTCTCATCCTGTCCGGCTATCTGGTGGCTCAAGCGTTCGCCAGGCCGATAGACGAGCAGATCAACTTCGACAACGCGCACGATGCTGTGGCAAGTCTGTTCGGAGGCACGTCGTCGGCAGGTGTCATTCTAGTCGCCCTCGTCACGATTTATGGCCTCTACTTTGTCGCCTCCTTCATGTACCTGGATCCGTGGCACATGTTTCACTCGTTCCCCTACTACCTGCTTCTCATGTCGACCTATATCAACATCCTGATGGTGTACGCGTTCAACAACTGGCACGACGTCTCTTGGGGCACGAAGGGCTCGGACAAGAACGAGGCGCTTCCATCGGCACACATCAGCAAGGGCGACAAGGACGACCTGGTGGTAGAAGAGATCGAGAAGCCGCAAGAGGACATTGACGCCATCTTTGAGTCGACGGTGCGGCGGGCGCTCGCGCCGTACAAGCCGGAGGAAGCGCCGGAGCCTAAAGACATCAACGACTCGTACAAGTCCTTCCGCACGTTCCTGGTTGTTCTTTGGCTCTTTACGAACTGCGCACTGGCAGTGGGCATCACGAGCGACAATTTTAGCAATATGGGCATAGGGGTGAGCCTACTTCCGCTTCCGTTTCCAAATTCTTTAGGGACATCCTGATACTAACGTTTCCATCCAGGACGCGACTACTCGACAGGCCTGGTTCTTCAAATTCCTCCTGTATGCGACCGCGGCGTTGTCGATTGTTCGCTTCATGGGCTTCCTGTGGTTCCTCGGCCGGACTGGTATCATGTGCTGCTTTGCTCGGAGATAGACGGGGGTTACTCCCACGGTGTGGCGACTCTGAGCCGCGAATGATGAAACTGTTTTTTTTTCTTTCTTGCCTTTTTTGCTTCTCGTCACGGCTTGGGGGGTATTCCTTGTTGCGATGCGCAGCAGCTGCAGGCTTGACGCGAAACTAGGTCCAAGAGAAAAAGGGAAAGGCATCAGCTACGGCGTATATCAACGTGAAGCATAAGATATTTGTTAGTACTAGGCGACAGGCGTTTTAATCAAATGTTTAACTTTCGGACGAAACCATGCTATCGGACTCATTGATGACTTTCTGATGACTTCACCTGACTCCATCAGGATCTGGACTCCTTCAGACGGCCGATGATGTTTCCTGCTAAGCAGGCATCCCCCTGGTTATGCCTCAGGCGTTGTCCGACCTTCGGCTAGGCCCGTGCACTTTGGCCTTATCACCGAAATGCCGTAATCGCAAGGCTACCTCGAATCCTGTCGCTTGCTAAACCCGGCACGTCAGGCTGCAAGTTACTGACTGGTGGCAACCTTGACCACCAATGCTCTCGTAATCCCTTCACTTCTTCTGCACATTCTTTGGTGTTTCGTGACAGTCAGGGACTCAACATCCCAAACAACAAACCTTAAACTTGTGTTGGTCCGTTTCATCTTGCCAGTTTCTCGCCTGGAGCTTATTTACTCGGGCCAGGGCAAAGGTACCCCGCCATACGCATCCTACCACCTACTCTTCTCCAGCGACAGCAGTCGACCACCGCCAATATGTTGAAGATCTGGTCTATGGTGAGTATACCAGAAAGTGCTACTACGTCGCCACCGCTTGCTGACTCGCGCTACGAAGAAAAAAGAGCAGCAGAAGGCTGAGAATGCCGAGGGCGCAGCAGGGGGCAAGAAGAAGAAGGTTACCGCCGCCCAACTGCGCGTGCAAAAAGGTATGTGTCCCAAACCCATGCGCACCCGCCACCCCGACGGCCCTCGCATCCAGCTGACTTGTGCGACCGCAGACCTCTCCGAGCTCTCCCTGGGCAGCACAATGCGCACCGAGTTCCCCGACCCGGACAACATCTTGTCCTTTATCCTCTACATCGAGCCGGACGAGGGCATGTACAAGGGCGGGCGGTTCAGCTTCACCTTCAACATCACGCCCAACTTCCCCCACGAGCCGCCTAAGGTGCAGTGCCGCGAGAAGATCTACCACCCCAACATCGACCTGGAGGGCAAGGTGTGCCTCAACATACTGCGGGAGGACTGGAAGCCGGTGCTCAACCTGAACGCCGTCATAGTCGGGCTGCAGTTCTTGTTCCTCGAGCCGAACGCGAGCGACCCGCTGAATAAGGAGGCCGCTGAAGATCTGAGGAGTTACAGGGATGGGTTCAGGCGGAATGTCAGGACGGCCATGAAGGGTGGTGTGGTCAAGGGCCAGACGTTTGATCCTGTATTGAAGTAAGTTCGCTGGTCAAGCATTGACGGCGCCTCGGTACCTCGGTGCCCTGTTGGGGTGGCAGATCTGTGTGGACGGATAATGGCTGCCTTTCACCATAACTCCGGGCCTTGGTCGAAGGTGTCTCCTGTGGGGATAGGTCTCGGAATTCACGAGACACGAGAGGCTGGGAATGGCGGAAGTGATTGCCAGTGGTGATGGATACGTAATAAGCTGCGCTGGAACCAAATCTGGCTTGCTGAGGAGCAGCCCGAGGACCGCATGGAGGTGTCGGATGGAAGTGTCAGATGGAAGGAGGTGTTTGATGACACCAAGCACAAGAGCATTGGTTTAGAGGGCATAGATGCGAGATATATCGTCCGGCGTTCGTGTTTATGATTATGAGGTCATTCGTGTTAGGAGTCTTGACACCACGCTTGGGCTTCTGGTGGTTGCGGTTGATATCTACTATCTCCTCTTGAGAGTACCTACCTCTCGGACATTGTCGACCGGGCGACCGAGTCAGTATTGACTTTGTCAAGTCGACCGGTAGCGGACACTGGAGAGACAGCTCGACTCGACGTCTCTGGCTTTTTCATTAGGTATACAGTTGCACTAGAAGGCCAAACCCATATCGATCGCGACATTACCTTCCCATTCTCTTACGTGGCGTTCAAGATGATACTGACGATCCAGCCGTCTCACCGTGATCGGTACAGATACCTTGTCTGGCTTGTGACTCAACCAGGCTTCTGGCCCCGAATGGCGGGCTATCGGCCCTCCCCACACACTTCGGCTGGTAACTCTACCTCGCCTGATCCGCTATGCGTGGAGCTACTGGAGCTCTGGCGCCCCCGGACTCGCCTGTGGCAGGAGTGGCCAACCACAAGTCGGCAATTAGCTCTGCCCCACCGCGGAGCATCCCCACCAGGTCGCACAGGCCTGACAAGGGTAGCAGAGGCCACTGGCCCGAAGTCGGTCAGGACAGCAGCTCAGCACTGAAAAAAATTCAACTTGCGTGGTTGTGACTGACCTGCGGTGACAGCCATTTATAACCTCTCCAGCTCCCACCTCAACATCTATCTTCCTCACTGACCCATCTCCACTCCATTCACACATCCAAAATGGCATCAAGAAGCTTCTCTCGCGCTCTGCGCTCGCCATTGGCCCGCCAACTGGCTTCCCCTGCCGTCCAGACGCGCAGCTTCGTTGCCGTCGCCGGTGCCGTCCGCGCCACCGTGGCCGCTGCCCGCACAGCTGCTCCGGCACAGGTCCAGGTTCGTGGTGTCAAGACCATCGACTTCGCTGGCTCGAAGGAGGATGTCTATGGTGCGTCATTGTGTCCATTCCGGGGCCTACGTGGACCCGACATTAGCCTTGCTCGACTGCTGACTCGTGTTCTTTCGAATTTATAGAGCGTGAGGATTGGCCCAAGGAGAAGCTCTTGGTGAGTCACGCTCGATCCCACTGACCACGACAGGCTTGTGCCACTTGGGACTGGCAGTTAACAATGGCACGCAGGACTACTTCAAGAACGACACCCTTGCCCTGATCGGCTACGGCTCGCAGGGTCACGGCCAGGGCCTCAACCTCCGTGACAACGGCCTCAACGTCATCATCGGCGTCCGGAAGAACGGCAAGTCATGGAAGGATGCCGAGCAGGACGGCTGGGTTCCCGGCAAGAACCTGTTCGAGATGGATGAGGCTATCTCCCGCGGTACCATCATCATGAACCTGCTCTCCGATGCCGCCCAGAGCGAGACATGGCCCGCCATTAAGCCCCAGATTACCAAGGGCAAGGTAAGCTGCTGCATAATAACTCTTATCGGATTATGGCGATTGGTCTAACAGTCTCCAGACCCTCTACTTCTCCCACGGCTTCTCGCCCGTCTTCAAGGAGCTCACCCATGTCGAGGTCCCCAAGGATGTCGACGTCATCCTCTGCGCCCCCAAGGGCTCCGGCCGCACTGTCCGTTCCCTCTTCCGCGAGGGCCGCGGCATCAACTCGTCGTTCGCCGTCTACCAGGACGTCACCGGCCACGCCAAGGAGAAGGCCATTGCCCTTGGCGTTGCCATCGGCAGCGGTTACCTCTACGAGACCACCTTCGAGAAGGAGGTCTACTCCGACCTGTACGGCGAGCGCGGCTGCCTGATGGGCGGAATCCATGGCATGTTCCTTGCCCAGTACGAGGTCCTCCGCGAGCGCGGCCACAGCCCCAGCGAGGCCTTCAACGAGACCGTCGAAGAGGCCACCCAGTCTCTGTACCCGCTCATCGGCGCCAACGGCATGGACTGGATGTTCGAGGCCTGCTCAACCACCGCCCGCCGCGGTGCCATCGACTGGACCCCCAAGTTCAAGGACGCCCTGAAGCCCGTCTTCAACAACCTGTACGACTCCGTCAAGGACGGCTCCGAGACCAAGCGGTCGCTCGAGTACAACAGCGCCCCCGATTACCGCGAGAAGTACGAGGCTGAGATGGAGGAGATCCGGAACCTGGAGATCTGGAGGGCCGGCAAGGCTGTCCGGTAAGTTCCCCCATGTAGACCATCTCTACCAGTGTTTTTCTGGCACGTCGTGGCAACATCCAACTAACTATAACTCCTACAGTTCGCTCCGCCCTGAGAACGCTAAATAAGCACCCGGCTCTCGAGACATGGGACACGTCAAGTGAAGGGATCTGGGCAAGGTGTTTATGATGGGAGCTTCTGTACTTATAAAATGATCTGGGTTCTTGCGTGGGAATCTGGCGGCTTGGTACCAAAAGTTTTGGTTCTCTATTTGCCTTGATCTTTCAACATGTCCCCCTACAGCTTTGCCGTCAGGGCAGAGAAGACGGTCGCCATCTGCTTTATTTGCTTCGGTCGTTGAGATTCCCCGTCGCGATTCCAATTCATTACTACCTTACTTCCACCGCTGTTCCAACCCGTGCCGATAACGGAGACTGGCGCGCCCCTCCTTCGATGTGACTGTATCTTCAATTCCTGCTCTTTTAGTCAACATAATCATTCGGACAGGGTCCACAGTCTTCAGTAACTGAGGTTTCTCCTTGTCAGCAGTCCAACGTTGAGCCTCATCTTATATATCTACCAAACACCTCGTAACAACGACATTGAAAATGGCAGACCCCTCCACAGCCCCCCCTCTGACCCGAGCCTCGGTCCAAGCCGCCCACGAACGGATAAAGCCGTACGTACACCGCACGCCGGTCTTGACCAACACGACGCTGGACAAGCTCGCGTCCACTCCACAGTCCAGCCTCGCCGGGACGAGGTGGGAGGGGAGGACGCCCGCCTCCCCCAAGCTGAGGCTGTGGTTCAAGTGTGAGAACTTCCAGCGCGTCGGCGCCTTCAAGGCCCGCGGCGCGTTCCATGCCATCGGACGGCTCAAGGAGGAGCCCGGCTGGGAGGCGAGCGGGGGCAGGGAGAGGGGGGTTGTGACTCACAGTTCTGGTAAGTGAGGAGTGTGTCCGAGTGTAGTACCTGATGAGGCGTTATGTGTGTATCGATGCGATGAGAGTGAGGTTTGAGGATGGAGTGCAGAGGGGCAGAGGGGAGGTGGAAAGAGCTGTGCGAGTGCATGGCTCATGGTGTTTGTTGCTGGGTTCTGGGGGCAGAGGTGCTGTCCCTCTCACACGTCCACAAAGACATTCAGGCGTGCAGGTGTTTTGAATCGACTCTTGTGGTCGCATGCCACTTTTCTTCTCCTTTTGATATCAAGTCATCTGGTATCTCTTCGCCGTACAAATATGGCAGGCTAACACGCTTCCCAGGCAACCATGCCCAGGCCCTCTCCCTCGCAGCGAGAGAGAACAACATCAAGGCTTACATCGTGATGCCAAACATATCAGCTCCTCCGAAAATCAATGCTACCCGCGACTACGGAGCCCAGATCATCTTCTCCGGGTCGACGTCTGTCGAGCGCGAGGCTGTCACGGAGAAAGTGATAGCCGAGACGGGCGCGAGACTGGTACCCCCTTACGACCACCCGGATATCGTGCTCGGCCAGGGTACGTTGGGGTTGGAGCTGCAGGAGCAGGTGCTCGAGCTTCAGGGGCCCGGGGCTAAGGGGTTGGATGCCATTGTCGCGCCTTGCGGCGGCGGAGGGATGTTGTCTGGCGTTGCACTCAGTGCCGAGGGGACCGGTATCCGCGTGTTCGGGAGCGAACCGTCTAAGGACGGCGCGGACGATGCTATGAGAGGGTACTATTCGGGGCAGAGGGTCGAGAAGGTGAGCTCTCTCACCATCGCGGATGGACTCAGGACGCCGGTCGGCAAGGTGCCTTGGGGAATCATCTACGAGAGGCGGCTGGTCAGCGGCATGTATAACGTCACAGAGGAAGAGATAAAAAGTGCCCTGAGACTGGTCTACGAGAGGATGAAGGTCCTGATAGAGCCCAGCAGCGCCGTTCCGCTGGCGGTAGCGCTATATAACGAGGACTTCCGGAGCATGATCGAGAAGGAGGCTGGCGACGCGGGCTGGAATCTCGGCATTGTGTTCAGTGGAGGGAATGTGGAATTAGAAGCGCTGGGGAAGTTATTTGCATAGTGTATTAGAGGTATGACGGCTGTTGCCATGTAGCCATTTCCGGTGGTTAAGTAGGTACTCATAGATACCCCCAGGCATCTTCACATGATCTCGTTACCAACTGTCGGTTGCGCCTCTGCCGATTGCGGCTGCTTGCTACCAATACAGAATTCAGGATAAGATCGTAGTATCTAAACAAAGTGCGAATCCTACGGGACTCAGCAAAGACCATGAGAATAATGGTCTCTACCTCGCTTGAGCCACTGTTTGACGCAAGGAATCGGCATTCCATCCTTGGAACTCTCCCGAACAGTTGAAACCCCCCCCTCCCCCAAAACAACCGCTTTGCTTGTACGGATCCGAAAGCCACGATCTGATCACCTCATGTACCCTGACAGCCTCTCTAGGTACCTTCTAAGGTCAGCTTTGTTCACAGATGAAAGGCGAGACAAATCTTGCGATCGGGAGTCCATACTTCGCAGAAGGTCGTTCCTTCTTGGACGGTCAGTCTGTCCTGGCGGCCTACCTCGTCCACTGCAACGACCTCCAGAACTTGCAACTACGCACGGCTCCCCTCTGTTCTCTACATAAACTGCCGTGTCCCCAAGCTTCTTTTTTCATCTTCCCTTCTCTCCTAGTTATGTTGCTGTTGCTGTTGCTGCTTTTGCTGCTTTTGCGGTTGTTGTTGTTGCGATTCAGTTCGCAGGCAATCGACGATCGTCGTCGTTTGTGACCTACAAATTTTTATTTCATTCTCTCAGGAGACATCACTGTTTTCATCTTGATCAAGGCCTTGAGCCGTGACAAGAGGAGGATGAATGGGCCTCCAGGGCAGCAATTTGGTGAGGGCTGCTCAACGACCGCCAGTGGTCGGCTCGTTTACAGATGTAGCGAACTCCTGGTTCAGGTTAGGACCCGGGATGATTAAACGTTCCATTCTCTTCCGCGTGAGCTTGTGCTGCGCCTCTGCCTCCCTACTCGTTATCTACCTGGCCGTCCAGCCGTCTCGTCGCCTCACGGTCGGTTCATCATCTGTTCTTCTCTTGATTATGTTGTCCCTCATCTGACGATCGCCGTTAGTGTAAGCTCCGTGCTCGTTCTCACCATATTGGCTTCCCTTACATAGTACCCAATGGCTGCCTCAATTTCTCGCAGGGAGTTGTGACGGTGTCTCATTCCGTGGGAAGCCACATCTCGCCCAGTGCTCCTGCCTTCTCTGCCTTACCTTCCTTCCCTGCACTCAAGTTGCCTTTCTCTGCAATACTGTAGGTAAGTTCCTCCCTGCGAGTTTCGTCCTTCCACAAGTTCATGCTAAATCAATAACCTATCGGTCGCATACGATTCTGCAACCCAGTGAAAGGTCGCTTGGGCATGGCCGTGGATGGTAGGGGGAGGGGGATGATGCGTAGGATACAGGACTAGGAAGATGATACGGGCTACTTGAACCAAAATCCAGCACCCAACGCGCTATAGGAGTGATCATCGGATAATGTCGAGTGTGCTCCGTCCCTCGTAAAGCGAATCATCACTCGTCACCATCTGTACAACTACGAGGTGGAGGCAAGAACGTGAATCCGTGATACACGTTGCTAACCTTGTGTCTTCTCCTGTCTTGGATTCTCATGCCCTAGCCTCCTGCGCCGTACAAAATCCCAAAGCACTTTTGGTCCTGTCAAACCGCCCCGCAAGCGTATATGTCTAAAGAGGCAAGCTCTCATGCTTGTACCTCTTCTGGCCTTCTCCCTCGCCGTAGTCGCTCGTCTTATGTCCAGCGCCTCTTATCTTATACTTGTAGATCATCAGACCCTCCAAGCCGACCGGACCACGTGCGTGGATCTTGTTGGTGCTGATGCCAACCTCTGTGCCGAAGCCGTACCGCATACCGTCCGCAAACCGGGTAGAAGCATTCCAGTACACGCCCGCCGAGTCGACACCGGACATGAACTGCTCAGCCTGTTCCTTGGATGATGTCAGGATAACGTCGGTGTGGTGCGAGCCATGCGTGTTGATGTGTTCGATCGCCTCCTCCAGGTCCCGCACGGTTTTGATAGCGAGCACAAGAGACAGGTGCTCAGTGTCATAGTCCACATCCTCCGCATCCTTCACCAAGCCCGCTGGACCATCGTCCTCAAGATTCAGAGTCTTGATGACTCCTTTGCTCCTTCCATCACAACGGAGCTCGACACCCGCGGCCAGAAGCGCCTTGGCCACAGCCGGGAAGGCAGTGTAGAGCGCGGCCTCTTGTACTAGCAGCGTCTCGAGAGCGTTACACGCGGCCGGATAGCTGGTTTTGGAGTCAATGATGACATCCACTGCGATCTTTGGGTCGGCGGACTCCTCGATGTAGGCGGCGCATATGCCGTCTGCGTGGCCGAGGACGGGGATCTTGGTGTTGGACTTGATGTACCGGACCAGCTCATTTGAGCCGCGGGGGATGACAAGGTCAATGTGTCGGTCCAGGGCTAGAAGCTGGGGAATGACATCCCGAGTAGTGACCAGTTGGATGGCACCGTTGGGCACCCGCGTCCTGTCCAGAGCGGATGAGATGGTCCGTGATATGGCTATGAAGGACTCGGTTGACTCCTTTCCGCCTTTCAGGATCGCGGCGTTGCCTGATTTGATCGCGAGAGATGCAATGTTTGCGATCACCTCTGGACGAGCCTCGAATATGATGAGGAGCACGCCTATCGGGGCTGTAACTCGCTCCAGCTCGAGACCATCATCCAGCTTGGTCCGTAGTGTGACCTTGCCGACTGTGCGATCGTTAGCACTCTCCCTGATTATCTCACAGACTGGTAGATGACGTACCTGGATCTTCCAAACCCCTGACGTCTAATATGCCCTTGAGCATATCTTCCCACTTGCCCTTCTTGCCCAGGTCCAAGCGAGAGACCAAGCTGTCCTTCAACTGGCCATTAGCCGCTGCTTTCCGAGCTAGTTCAAGATCTCTCGCGTTTGCTGCGAGGATCTCGTCTTTTGCGTCCGTTAAGGCCGCATGGATGGCTGTTAATGCGTCGTTGCGTGCAGAGGCCGGCAGCGTGGCGAGGACATGTGACGCTGACTTGGCTGCTATTGCAGCGTCTTCGGGGGTTGCGTTGGTCAAAGACATGCCAGCAGTAGGATTGAGTATAATATTATGAAATCTGTCAACGATGATATATGCCCGAATTTTCCAGATGGATTTACAAGTAGTCCGTGATGTGCTCTTTCCTTCTCGAAATCGATCTGATATGAGTCGCAAACGAAAGGGTTTATCCGATTTCGTCGTTGAAAATTTTGGGGCCGCTTCAGGCCCGTCGGCTGACAACTCCGACAATTGCGTTTCACCGCAGCCTTCCGTGTAACCTCTCTCTCAATGTCGAGTGACAAATGTCATTTCAACAAGCATGTCTTCGACGCCCTTTGATAATCGCTTCCAATGCCTTGCCAGGCTCCCAGCCCCGATCTTCAAGTCACCGGGGCCGGCTTCCGGTCCGGGGGCGGTCGTGCACCATGTTACCGGACGTGAGTCTTATTTACAGTGGGAATTATGGGCCATTTCTCCAGAATCTCTCACAGCAGGCCAGAGCGCTTGATTGTCAGACATTTATAGCTCGAGAACATCCAGCGCGACGTCGAGCTCCTCAGTTGGGAAGCCTAACGTTTATTAACGTCGTCGTGCGACTCATGACTGATGACATGATCGGCAAGGCCAACTGCACCGGTTGGCTCGATGCCTCTGGGAGTGAGCACTCCTGCATTTCTCTGGTGCCGAACACCCGTGTGCCCTCCCCGCCGACGCTCGGAACCGAGGCCTGGCAAGGGCGGTACGTGATCAGTTGCCGCCGCGGGATGAAGAACTCCACCAAAGATGCCTTCAAGGTCGTGGCGCTAATGTCCGATGGTGCAGATGTTTCTATCGGCGTGTTATTGCCGACCATTGTGCCTTGTTGTTTCGCCTTCTGTTGCATTCTCTTGATGGTTAATTGTTTTCTAGAAAATCTTTCCATATCGATACGCTCACCTTCCGCTAAGATCATTTTACAGTATATTGTCTACATTTATCTTCGTGTGTTGTTGCTAAAAAAGTGTTGACTTGGTCCTGCGTTGTCGAGTGATACCCCCCTCCGGCAGTTGATGAACTGACTGCCAAGACGTCATTGCAGCCCATTCTCGCCCTTACACCTCGATGGCAGCTTCGAGCGAGCAGATAGAGTATGCCGAGGAAAAGAAGCAGTGGGACACAAAGAATGCTGCTACAAGTCAACAAATTGACGACACCAAGGAGGATGTCCTAGACTCGACCACTCCTGAATCAGAAGGCCATGAGACGGAAGACGATGATCACCAAGACGACGCTAACGAGGTGCCGGTACGGCCCCAGTCATCTCGGGCTTCCTCGATTTTCTCTCGCAGTCAAACAGTTGTCCCAAGAGCGCAAAGAAGGGGGCTGTTTGGTAGATTTGCTGTCATACCTGAGATCGAGAGACCACATGAGTATACGACCAAGACGAAATGGACCATCACTGCCATTATTGCCCTGGCGGCTGCAGCGGCGCCAATAGGGGCTGGGATATTCTATCGTGAGTTCTAGACACCGTGAGGTGAGGGTCAATCCTACTGACAGTTGCAGCGGCTTTACCTGAGATGTCTGTTGATCTGAAGACAACACCAACCATTACCAACCTGGCGGTTGCTCTTTATATGTTGGCCATGTCCATCTTCCCGCTCTGGTGGTCGTCCTTCTCAGAGACGCTGGGCCGGCGAACCATTTACATAGCATCTTTCGCCCTATTTGTGGTGTTCGCCGTGCTCAGTGCAGTGAGCGTCAACATCTCTATGTTGATCGTAATGCGTGTCTTCACTGGCGGCGCAGCAGCATCAGTGCAAGCAGTGGGAGCTGGCACCATTGCCGATATTTGGGAGCCTGCTTACCGAGGTAGGGCCATGGGGATCTTCTACCTAGGGCCCCTGTGCGGCCCGTTATTCGCCCCCATTATTGGAGGAGGCCTTGCCCAAGGCCTGGGTTGGAGAGCCAACATGTGGTTTCTTGCGATATATGGTGGGCTGACGCTCATCCTCGTGATCTTTTGTCTCCCAGAAACACTGGCGAGGAAGCACACTGCCCTGCACCACGCTCCTACGCTAACGGACACTGGCGAGGCTACGTTGGTGAGGACATCTACTCGACGGTCTGTAGCGACGACCACAAAGGAGGCGGGACGACATGTCAAGCAGTTCCTGATCGATCCGTTGGGGGTGCTGCTTTACCTGCGCTTTATGCCAATCGTGATCACCGTCTACTCTGCCGCGATTGCCTTCGGCTCGCTCTTCATAATGAACATCTCCATCCAGTCGAGCTTCTCCAAGCCACCTTACGGGTACTCCGAAGTCATCATCGGCCTCATGTACTTCCCTCCGTCACTGGGCTACGTCTGTGCATCGGTTATCGGCGGACGCTGGGTCGACATGATCATGGCGCGCGAGGCCAAAAAGGCAGGGCGGTACGACGAGAACGGCAAGCTCAAATTTCTCCCCGAAGATCGGATGAAGGAGAATATGTGGCTCGCCGCGACGATGTACCCCGCAGCGCTGATATGGTTCGGATGGTCTATTGATAAGGGGGTACACTGGATCGTGCCGAGCATCGCCAACTTCTTCTTCGGCTTCGGTTCCATGCTCGTGTTCGGAGCCGTGACTACCATGCTCACCGAGTTCATGCCGAAGCGCAGCTCCAGCGGCGTGGCGGTCAATAACTTCGTCCGGAACATCTTCTCTTGTGTAGGAGGTATCGTGACGCAGCCGTTGATCGATGCTATGGGCGTGGGATATCTATGTACTCTCGTAGGTCTGCTGGCGTGGGTTACTGGGAATCTGGCCATCCTGGCGCTGAAGAAATGGGGGCCGAAGTGGAGGGTGCAGATGGATGCGGCGCTTCAGATATGATTGTCCAGGCTGGACAGGTGGTTATATTTCCTATATGTAGCGTTTATACCCTAATGTGAATGTTTCTATGCATCTATTCAACTTGTAGCTCGATGATGGTCATCCATTACCAACCATAGGATAGATCAACACTAATGTACATACTTGCTGTACCTATGCTTGCAAACGTTGCTTGCGAGATGTCCTTGACTTCGCCTTCCAGGTGCAAACGTACTCGACGCTGAGGAGGACACTTGACCTGCATCAAGATATCTATCATCATAGGAGGCGCTTATTTGAAGAACGTTGAAGTCGGATTCACATTAAGACTAGACAAACTCTCCTCATCCAAACCATGGCCTAGGCCATGGCTGACCAAGCGACAAGGGCATCGTCGCATTCATTCTGAACAACTCAAAACTGGGTAGCACTCCAAACACCTTGTTATCCCAACAATGACCCAAACTCGGGCAGAATACCGTAGAAGTTCCACGTCCAAACCTCACTCTGCGCGTCCACGGTAGCTTCCCATCTTCTCAATGGAGCTCAGTAACCCGCCGCTCCTCATGCCCATGCCGCTTCCAGGACGTGGCACACCACTAGAAACACCGCTCCCCGTGCGTCCGTGAGCGCCACCGACCTTCCCAATGCGACTAGCACCAGCGGCTGGTGCTCGCAGTCCGGACGGTCGCGCGATCCCGCCCCCGATGCTTCCGCGGAACCCGTTGTCGGCCGGCGATGGGGACTGCGGCACCCTCATCTTACTCGGCGTAGCGCTCATCCTCTTGACCGTAGCCGGCGTTCCCCTGACCTCTTCCCTCTCTCTGCTCTCCGCGATGAAGTTCTGCATGTTCATCATCTCCTCCGCCAGCTGCACCAGCTCCCCCTTCTCCACCCTCTCCTTCTCCAGAAGTCCCCTAATCTCCTCGTTGTCCGCCTTGACAGTCCTGAGGACCGCCTCGAGCTTCTCCACCTCTGCTTCCAGCTGCGCCCTCGTCTCCCGTCCCATCTTCCGCTCCTCCTCCATCTCTTCTCTGACCCTCGACAGCGCGGCCGGATCGACCCTCGTCATCGTGGCGTCGCGTCCCACCCGCAGCTCCTCGTTCTCTCGGGCCAGCTCGTCGATCTTCCCCTCGAGTTCGCGGATCTTCTTCTCCCACCTGTTCTCGTAGCTCTTCTTCAGCGCCGCGACCTTGGTCTCGTGCTTCGACTTGTACAGCGCATGCAGCTCTCTCGCGACCCGCTCGACCGCGATCTCGACCTCCTTGTTCGAGTCGACGGCCCTGGGGGACTTCACCGGCGTACCGGCGGCGGCAGCAGCCTCGGCGGACGCCTTGCCGGCCCGCATGCCGGCCATCTTGCTCTCGGCCTCCTGCGCCATCGTCTCGGCAGCGTCGCGCCGCTTCTCGCTCTCCTCCAGCCGCGCCTCGAGCTCCTCCCGGTCGCGCTGGCCGAGGACGATCTCCTCCTTCACCTTGCGCAGGACGGCCTCCATCTCCCGGCCCCGCCGCTCCCAGCTCTCGCGCTCCGCGGCGAGGGCCTCGGCCGACGACTTGGCCTCACGCAGCTGCTCCATGCACTCGCCCACGCGCTTCTCGGCGTCGCCGACGGCGGTCTTGAGGGACTGCGCCTCGGCCTCCTTGCCGCTGAGCGAGGCCTTGAGGCTACTGATCTCGGACAGGAAGCCCGACTTGAGCGACTCGAGCTCCCGCGGCGTGATGGTCGGTATGCTCCGCGGCGTGGGCAGGGGAGGGATGTCGAAGTCGAGGAGGTTGAAGTTGTTGCTCTGGCGCTGGGGCGTTGCCGCCACGACGGGCCTGGAAGGGGACGCGGTACGACCACCGTTGCGCGCCCTGGAGGAGGGAGAGGTCGGTTGGGCCTGGTAGGCGCCCAGTCGCAGGTTCTCGGTGAAGTCCATCAGGCTGGTGGTGTTACCCGACTCGTACGCAGCGGTGCGGTTGGGGAGGGGCCCATTGGCGGTGGCGCGAGGTGTGCGGAGGGGTGACAGATCCCTCGGATTAGACGGGCCCGGTCGGGGTGTCGTGCCGAAGAGCTTGGAGGTGGTGGCTGTGCCGTCTGGGCGCATGTTGGCGAACATGGTCAGGTTCGGCACGGCCGAGAAGGTGCTGAAGGTGCTGACCATTGTGTCGTCGGGGCCTGCTGCCTCGTCGTCGTAGTCGTGCCGCTGGAAGTCTTCATTGGAGTCGACACGGACGAGGTCCCCATCGCCATCGCCGCCGAGCGTAGTCGAGTCCGAATCAGCGGCATCATTCAGAACGCTGGCCTCATCTTCAAAGATGTCGATCGCGTGCTTGAGGCCTTCATTCTCGCGCACGACTTCCTCCAAACTTATGCGCTTGTGCTCTTGTTTCGGCGTATCGTCTACGATGTGCTCGATCGGTTGCGTGCGATTCGCTCGAGGTGTCTCTTCTGTTGGCGAGATGACCGTGGCGCTGATCTTGACGGGAAACCGCTTTTCGGGCGCAGACATCTTTCTAGGACTCCGCGGCACCGTGGCAGGAGGCGGCATATTGAACGTAGCCGTAGTAGTAGTGGTCTCATCGCTCGATCCCAGCGACGATCTCGCTAGTTTTGGCCGGTCCTGCAGCTGAAGCAACTTCAAAGGCGACAGTTCCGCGCCGGAGAGGACGCGGGATGCCGGCCGCAGCTTCGGCGGCGGGTTGTTCTCCTGATCATCTTTGACGATGACTTGCGACATGAAGGGCGAGCTGATATCTGCCTCCTCGTCGTCGTCGTCCAAATCGAGGTTGCCGTGCTCGGAGTCTGTGGTATATTTCTCGACTTCGTAGTCGTCGTAACGGTGGCTGGCCGGGGTTGAGAAATTGAGAGAATTCAAGGTGTTGTCCTGAGCGGGCGATAGCGGCGATGCCATTATCTACGCGTCGTCCTGATTGCGGTGGTTCTATATGGGCACTCTAAAGTTATGCGTGGCGTGACGCATGACCTGGAAGTGAAGAGCGTGAGGCTGAACGGTAGAGATGTTGGGTTGAACCCTCCCTGGGCAGCATCAATTGGGAGAAGCATCGGCCAAATGCATTGTTTACTCCTGAGCCCTGCGTCCGCAGCAACAGTGGCATGCGCTGATTCGCGGAGTTGGAATTGGGGGTCTATGAAAAGTGGGACTGGCATTCCTGGCTTCATGCATAGGCCACGTGACAGTAAGGTACGTATAGTACATGCAGTGTACCTCTACGGTACACGTAGTTGACTCCAGATCGATTACACTTTTCCCACGACAAGTCAAACTACCGTAGCTCGAGAGAATCGTCCGAAATATCACCTCGGATGATCGGTCTTGATCAAGTTCGGGTCACACGCATCCTATGGTTGGGAAGATTGAGCATTGATTTGAACTTCTAGTACGTCTTCATTGTATCCTTGTGCTTGACTTTTTCGAGTTCCATCGTAAGTTCGTTACCGCGAATCACTTCCATCACACCCGACAAGAACCACCCCCTCCTCCCGGGCAGACGCAACTGCGCCTCTCAACACCTCTTTTTCTCCTCAAAAAAAAGCAGTTGAAAGTAATGAGAAAGTCGTAATCGTCGTAACCAAGTCAAGAACGAAATCATAATCGGCCCCTGGGTATCCATACTCCTCACCCAGGTCCAGCAAGTTCCGTCATCTCTACGCGTGCAACCATATCTCGCTGCCAAGTCATGGATCAGGCCATGCTCGCCAAAGGCGGTAACCCGCCAATCCATGTCAACAAGATAGGTAGCCCGCCGGCAAGATGTTGACCAAGCCAAAGATACACAAAAGGTCTGACAAGAAACAAAAACAAGAAAAAAAAGGAGAATGGGTCGCAGTGTATGACCGGGTGCAGTCGCCGTCGTCAATCGTGGTCGTGTCCATCCGCCCCCTCAAGCCTGGGAATCATGAACAGGTCTGGGGGGTTTCTTCTGCTACAGGATCCCTTCGCGCGCTCCGAAAAGGTTCAAAACAAGAGTTGTGGCCCGGATTATCCTTCGCCAAGCCAGAGACGTTGGCGCTTCTGGTGTGCCTCTTTAGTAGTGATTAATGTGTCCGTCGCATGTGAACATGTCAGTCATAAGACATGTACAGCCTTGTCAGGACATGAGAAAGCAGTCGTAAACTCATCTGCGACGCCGTCGCCCACGAGCCATTGCCATCGAATACAAGAGTGGATTTTTAAACGGTGCAACGAGCGAAATTCTCAGAAGGAAAGATCAAGAGAGTGTATGGGGGTGAGTAAGGGCGGACCATCATGGCCGGCTGGCTACTCGGTTCTGCGCCTCTTATGCAATTGGCAATCGCCAAGCGGGTCGATTCGCGGGTTGCATTGTTGGCGGCAAGCCGTTACCTGCGGCGCTGTGTCGAAACGGCAGGCGCGGCTCTGTTCATTGCCGGGTCATACGGCGATTGAACGGCCACGTCCATCAGCGTCTTCCGGCGCTTGATATCCATGCTGCCGACACTCGAAGGTCGCTCATCCTCGTCATCGCGTCCACGCTTGACACCACCAGACTGAACATTCATGGCCGGTTGTTGCGCAGCATATCCATTCTGCTGCATCGAGCTGCCCATGTCTG
This sequence comes from Coniochaeta sp. PK30-01, assembly GCA_023628855.1. NCBI lineage: Eukaryota > Fungi > Ascomycota > Sordariomycetes > Coniochaetales > Coniochaetaceae > Coniochaeta > Coniochaeta sp. PK30-01. Next base: position 139,652 of record JAMAJW010000006.1, on the reverse strand, counting down.
CTTGCGGAGCATACACGTCGGTTCCAGAGGTACCATTAGTCTGGCTTCTGTTATCACTCGCGTAGTCGCGGTTCCTAGGCGGGTTCTGCGCGTGTGGAGGTGTGTAACCGCCATAGTACGGTTGCGGTGCCTGAGCTGTGCGGGGCGTAGCTCGACCAGTGGCAGCTTGATGAGGAGAACCGGTCATATCGGAGGGCAGGTGCTGGTGCTCACTTGGCAGTGATGACACAGGGGCGGTGTTGCTGTAGTAGGAATTGCGGCTGGTGTCGTAACCGTTGCTATCATGCGTATACTCGCCGTCGTGCTCGTGTTCAGCTTCCTCGTCGCCTTGAGGATGAGGGACATGCTGCTCGCTCTGGCTGGGATAGCTGTTTCCGCTTGGTGCCTTGTTATCGTCTTGAACGCCGGGCCGGCTGGATGGCGGGCCCATGTCGTTCTTGACATAATTAGTCTGCGTATACATACCGCGGTCTTGGGTATTACCATTAGAAGGCGGGTAGGGAGACTGCTGGTTGCTTGACGGGTTGTAAAGTGGACGCGAGTTATCGTAAGGCTGACTGGCAGGAGGATATGACTGCATGCTTTGCAGGCTCGTTCCCGGAGGGGTTGTGGCAGGCGTCGCAGGCATCGAGCGGGCGGCATTGGTGAGGCCGGTGTCTATGGACATGGGATTGGCGGGTTGTGCACCACTCATGCCTTGCTGGGGCCACTGCTGGTAGCTGTCCTGAGAACCCATGCCGGTCATAACGCTGGATGCGCTTGTCGGTGGGGTTGGGAACGTATGAGCCCGATCGAGCGATGGACGCATGCTCCCATGTGAAGCCAGCGGCGGTTGGGGTCCGGAGAGAGACATGGAGTGATGATGGACAGACGGCAGGGCAGGAAGGCCACCCCCCGGCTGGCCGTTCCGCATCTGATTCTGCTGCGCTTGCTCTGCTTTTCGGCGTTCCGCCGCGGCCATTACTTGACTGGTCCGAGTTTGGTTCGTCGGATGGTAGAGCAGGGCACCAATGTTGTGGACGAATAACGGATAGAGCAACTCGGTAATTTTCTCCTTGTTGGCGAAGTCGAGCGCTCTTTCGAAAGGGATCCTGAACAACCTCTTAGCACATGCCCAGATTATCGCATACCGTTGACCACTTACCAGACACCCTTCAGATGCATTGGTCCGATTTTAACGACATGACGGATCTTTTCGCTTTTGAGTATCCCGTCACGTCTACCACGGGTCATACCGGCAACGTTCAAAAGTTTGGTTCCATTAATCATGTGGTTATCTGGCTCTTACGTCAGTAAGTGGACGGGAGAAAGGGGGGTTAAGAAGACAAAAAACGCAAAAACGAACCTTCTCGGCGTGCAACACAAATGCCCCTGGCTTCGACTTGAAAGCACAACGACCCTTCGTCTTCCCACAAAGTTGCAGTAACGCGCGGTTTCATGCCCGGCGGCGCAATCTGCCCAGTGGTGTCAAATCCAGACTGATAGCCGCCACCCATGCCTGGTTGGCTTCCGACGCCTGGAAGAGGCAAAACATTTTGATTGACCATGGAATTCGACACCTGGGGCGGTCCTTGCGGAGGCGACGTCAACCCATTTCCGTAACTGTACTGAGGATGGTACGACGGGGGAGCAGGATACTGGGCTGGCCCAGGCTGTAACAGTGGCGGCTGCTGATGTGGGTTGTAAGCTTGGACCGGTTGTGGGGGTGGTGCCTGACCCGCGGACATGCTGTGATAGTACATCTCTGGCCCAGCCTGATTCATCGCTGGGTAATGATCGTAGCCCGCCACTGCCTGTCCTGGAGGGCCGGGTATACCCACGCCTGCCTGGAGAGTTGGTGAGAGGGTCCCTGGCGTCTTGGGACCGTTGGAGGAAGCGGCCGAAGTGAACGACGACTGCGAGCCTGCAAATGAGCCGGCGTTGGAACTGACTGACGAGGAGATGGAGCTGACCCGGGGTGAGGACAGACTCGACGAGTATGCCTGAGCAGGCTGTGGGAGAGGCAGGGCTGGTAATCTCTCGTTCACATACAACGGACGCTGGCCGGCGTTTGCGTTGTAATACGGGCCGTCGTTAGGACCCCGGGGTTGCACGTGTGAAATAGGTGGCAGATCCAGCTTTCCGGTGTTGTCGACAACAAGCTGTGTCGAAATCCGGAGAGACGGAGGTTTTGCGTTTGTCGAGGAATGCCGGTGGGGCCGGAGAAAGCTGTTCGGACGGTCAAGGTGACGGAGGCCGGGGCAAGGTGAACCAACAAGGCTTCAGGGCGGTAATGCTTCTCAATTGATCTGTGCAATTCGTCCACCTGAGAATAGTCAAAGCTGATTGATACTCCAATTGATGCTGTAACAGACTGTCGAGCTTGAATAGACAACTCAAGCCGGCACTGTGATGATGCGGCGAGAAAAGAGGGCCGAGGTGTGCGTCCTGGTTTGCGATCTGCGGTCTGCAGTCAACGATGGTGCTGAGTTTGGTCGAGAAACCCAGGTCCAGAACACTGCAGTGCGCAAGCAGGAAGCGGGAACGACGCAGTTCCAAGTATACACACACACACACACACACGCGTAATGTGAGGATGATGTGCGTCGGATGACAAGGCTGGCGCGGATTGTTGAAGACGTTACGAAGGAGAGGGTTTCTTTCCTTCCTTTGCTCGTTCGCTACTGTGCAACCCACGTTGTTGAGAACTTGCAGTTCAAGGCAGGTGCGACTTCCCGAAGAGATAAAGGGGGGGTTATGCAGGACACTTGCAGCTTCTAGATGCCAGCAATGGTCTGTCCCAACGCTAGAGGAGCAGCTGCCCTGCGCTTTAAAGAGAAAAGATGTGTCGGTCTCTTTGGGGTCAATCTCAAACCTCAGGCTGCTGCTTCAGACTCAAAAGGATCCTATGCCCGTGATGCGCCTAATTTTAAGGTGTGTTAGAGAGGAAATATGCTTTTTTTCGTGTTATTCTCGAGCTTTTGGCATCCGTGGGGAACAAAAATTGATAAGCTCTCAAAGCTAGCACAGAATTTCCCTCTGGCGGAGCAAAAGCTAAAGACGGACTGGATGGAGCAACCGCTTACCTCTTTCTCTAAGTCTCTCCCTTGGAGACTCGACACGTCGTCCGTGGAAAAGAGAGGAAGGGAAATAGGGAAGCCAGGAGCGTTGGAGGAGAAGGAGGATAGGAAGAGAGGAGATCGCGGACGGGCGATGAGCCTGGTTTTGGTGGAGGCCGGGGCCGGGCCAGGGTGTCAACGAAAGAAAACAGATCAAGAGCGAGCGGCCGGCCAGGGTACATGGTCGGGTACAAGCTAGAAGGCTGCCGTGAGGAGTTAGATTGGAGCAGCACTGGCCATGGGTCAAGTACCAAGTACCTGTCAGGTGTGGGATTTGGCGTGATTGCAGCACAGCGAATGAGGTCGAGGTACGGCAAGCGCAGCTCCCCTATTTTTCTGTCCCCTGCTGGCCCCGGGGGGCCCTCTGTTCGCTAGGCCGCTTGGGGGTGTTGAATGAGGGGGGCTGGAAGAGATAACTGCCATCGGCCATGAGAGCAGAGAGAGCGATCCTGGCTCCAACAATTGCGCGAAGAGCGCTTCATAATACGAATGGCAGAGTTTTATCAAGTCTATCCCTTCTGCCCAAGACTGTTGGCCACGCTGCGTGACACAACTTTACTATCCATAAAATGTTCAGTCCAAGCACTGCAAACAATCAGATCGACAAGAACGCTGGCAGAGAGGGGCAGGTGACTGTTGTGCAGCGCACTGGGACCCGTGGGACTTGAAGGCAGGACCGGGGCTAGTAGGTAGACCGGGGCCAGATTCCGTCCAGGAAGGGTGGTTCTGATCCTTGACAATGTTTCCAGGATCAGGGCGCCCAGGATATCGACCAGGTCCTTTTTTTTCTTTCTTTTTACAAAAAGGCTGGCGAGGTTGGAAGCCGGCCCCTCATGGGTGTGTGCGGTGAGAAGGAGGGCAGTGCCGTTATCAGGAGAGGGGGGCGGGGGGGGGTAGGGTGTGCTGCACTGACTTGGAGAAGAGCTCGAGCTCTGGTATGTGTGGATGAGCAACCAAAATGCATTGGCTGATTGGGTTGAGCTTTTTGCAAGGTTGCACTACCACCACAAAGAGAAGGCGCTACCATATCTAGCGGGTTGAGATCTGAGTTGATGATTTTTGGTTTTTATCAGTATGTAAAGAGCTCGGTTTCGTTGCTTGGGTTAGTGTCAATGAAGAGACACGATGGAGTCGAGAATATCAAAACGGTGTAGATTAGGGTCTTCCTATTCTGAGCCACAACGCTGTACCCACTTGAACGTCAGGGCCGCTGTGCGATGATTTTCGAAGTCCTGATGATAATAGTACCCGTTGTAGCTACTCTATGTCGTATACTGCGCTGGAATGCACATCTTTCTATGTGAGACCGGCTCCCTGGGGAAAACCATACCGACTGGTAACCTTGTAGGACGTCGAAAGCTCAGCCCGGACAGCCCGTGCACATACCACACAGTAGACCTACCACAAGTACACTGCTCCTGAGAGGTGTTTCGAGTCCTCGTGTATCGAGCGTCCTCAACCAAGACGTCAGGGCTGAAGTACGGCAATGCTGGACTTGGACTGAGGTCATCGGAGCTCGGTGCTGGCGCCGATAGATGAGAGTTCGGTGGGGGCTGTGTCTGTGAAACTTTGAACTGATGCTTTACCAGTTGATCATCGCCTCCTCTGCGAAAGTCCCCCAAGCAACTTACCATCTGCCCATTCATATCCGCGCGCCAGCCGCCAGACTGCCGCTGTACAGCATTATGCCAGACGCTGTCGCTGCAGTCGGCGCCTACTGGTATTGTTGCTGTGCTGTATAATAAACTGAAAGCCTTCTCATTTCAGCCGACAGACATGTCGAATAATTTGAGCCAACTCGGATCTCCGACAGGCGGCTAGCCCCTAAGAGCAGCGACCAAGATCTTCACAACTGCGATGAATAAGGGAATAAACCGCTTGGGCCACAGTCCAGAAGTGCCTGCGCGCAAGCCACCGAGCATTCCTGGCATTACACCCATTGCCGGGCCATATCAGGCCCGTGTTATTAGTTTGGATTGCTAAAGCGCCCAATAGAGTGTTAATATGGAAAATACATACAAACACGGCCCCCTCTCGGTTAGCTCCATCGCAGCATTGCAGAAGCACTGCAGAAGCAGCTTGATGTTGGTCGGGGGCTCGACTGAGTCGACACACACCCATCCATCCCCCCACCCCGCATCCTCTCGTACAGGGAGTGTCTCCCGTTAGAGACCTGTGGGCTGAAGACAGGCTCTCCACGGGAAGTTTATGTCTCGAAATAACCAAGACAATGACACTTTGACAGTGCGTAAGACATAGGCTTGTCGTCAGTACGCAGCTGGGCACTCAGCGAGAACGATTGCTGGAGGTTCCAGTGCCGGGCCAGCGTCGGGCCAGCGGTATTCCCCGTTGAACTCTAAACCTTCTGCGACCTGGGGCATGTCCAAAGAGGCTCGAGGTTTATCTCGCGATTTTCATTGGGACGCTGTGCAGCCGTTCGTCGGAGGTGCGGAGCAAGAGGACGGCAACCAATGCATGCGCTCGCGCCGCTCAGTCAGGGTCAAGCTTGAGTTGCATACAGATATGCAGGCATCATGTGGAAGGCAAAGAGGGGCCGTTTGGTCCCCGATATCGAAACATCGTCGTCCGAAAAGCTCGCTCCAAGTGACTCTCCGCTTCGCATACACGTGTACGAAGATCCATCGACAACAAGGCGTCAGCCTCTTGGCCGCCTTGGACTTGTTGGCGAACCGCAAACCGCTTGATACAGTAACTTTGGGCTCGGGACCGTGAATCGAGTATCCAGTTTCGTAGCTCAAGCTTGATGCTAACACTTGTAATAGCTACAGAGATCAGGGTAGTTGTCTTTTTGCCAGTATCTCTGCCATGCGAGATCAAATGCACCGTGATGCGGGTGTGCGCCGCTTTATGCTGCTGTCCATGGAATTGGCTCTTGTTAAGCGTCCTGCCGGAATCCGTACCTGCTTTTAAAAGACTGGCTGCAACCGCGGAGGTCGGGCTGCTTCTCGGAATCGTTGTACCGGCGGATCGTCTCGCCACGCAGGATACGAGGTCACTGCCTACGGTTGGAAGTTAAATAGGCGATCTTCCAGCTTCGTCGTCCATCTTGCCTGGCAGAGGTTAAGTGATGCACAACCTGGAAGTTCATGAATTGTTGGACGAACCCAAACGTCACGGAGATATGGAACGAAAACAGACCTTTAAAAATGTTCCCTCAGAAAGTTACCTTGGGCAAGTTTCATGCCAAAGAAGGTTCGTTATATTACAACTTCAATCGATCGGCTTAACCTACTCCAAAGTCCGAATGTCTTCTCCTTTACTATGTACTGACATGGGAGGCGACAATGGAAGTATCGACATCTCCAAGCCAAGTGGGGATTCGCGCTGGTAAGCAACCCCAAAATACTCTACTGCGTATACTAAGGTCGTCAGTTGCACCTGCACGCTGATGCAAAGGCCGTGTGGGGGATAGACTGCCAGGATAAGGACATGTAGATATGATTGGGATAAGGCCCCGAACGTAGTCAGGTCCGATTCGAAATGCCAGATTCCGGCACCTCGTTGTCTTGCTACATATCCTACAGTACCTGCTTCTTGCAGCTACAGGCTGGAGAAGTTTGCCACCTTCCAACCATGAAGCTGACAACACGTGTTGCCCTTGTTGTTCGACGAGCGAGCGGGTTGCCCTTCCTGTCCGAGACGTCAGTCAAAAAGGGCACGAGAAAGTTCTCATCTCCAACAACTGCTCGCACGTCGAAGAAAGAGCCAATGGCTCACAGCAGACCAGGTCCCGACGATGGATAAACTATCGTCAAGAAGTCTGGAGCCTAGAGACGAGGCAAGCACTAGCCTGGCCTGCCTGGAATGGTGCTTGACAGCGTGGCAAAGATGGCGCCGCGGGACATTTCCCAGTGACCCCAAAGACCGACTTGGTGGAATTCGTGGCTCATCGACACTGGCTGGAGTTTCAAAGTCAGTTGACCAGTTGAACCAACCAATGTTCACTGTCTTCCCGACATTAGTTAGTCCCCGTTGTCAGCTGCGTTTCATCTAGCACTTGTTTGTAATTGGTTCCAACATCTGTGCTCTTCTAGCTGTGGCTTCTGCCTTCATCTTGGGCCTTGCAACACGGCTACGCTCCATGTCTCAGGCCATCCATCACAAGTCAGTATATACTGTACATTAGTTTGTCTGCCGAAATGATCCAGAGATCTGAGTTTGTCCACGAACCCCCCCCACCATAACCACGAGCAACTGGACAGGAGAACATGCCGCCAAGCGAGTTCGTTTTGGGGAAAGAACTGTATTTCACAAGTTTCACTTCTGTTGCCGGATGATTTAACCCCTACCGAACTCACCGGTGATATAACCTTTCAGCTCCCAACAAGTCTTCCCTGACGGCTGGACTCGACGCCGTGGCGGTGGCGCAAGCACCGACATATCGTCTCAGACGTTGCATTTGCTGCTACACACATAGCATTGGGCATCTTCGCTGAGCGCTGCAAACTTGAGCCGCAAATCTTCGAACCCCGGGTTTGGATGCGATGCACAAGTGTCAAATTCATGCCTTGCGCGATGGTCAGTGCCGGCATGCGACTCGTCACCAATCACATCCGAGATTGGACGATTGCCCAGTGCCAGAGCCTGGAAACATATTGGACCCGTACATCACTGACGGTCCGGATGTTTCTGGACTTCCTGCAAACGAGTGCGGCGCGGCTCATCAGAGAAACCGATCGGCGATATCTATCAACCTATAGCACATCAACCTGTCTTCTATGCTATGCCTGCCGTCACGGTCGTGTTTCTGACTCCGAAGGCCTGATGATCGACAAGCAGGTTCGCACGTCCAGGTCTCCAGGATTCGACCACAGCGTGGGTTCAGTTGTGGGATCCATTCATGTACAATTCTCCGTGCGTTCCGCTTCGGGATCGTCCAGCACATGGAGAGTTTCTCTGGACAGGGGTTCCCTGCATTTGGCACTAAAATCTCATTGCCCACAAGCTTGCAGGGTTCAGGGTCCAGCACAAGTCAAGACGCGCATGAGCTTGATGCACAGCGGTTATGTGGTCGTGCGTCGCCAAAACATAGCCAATCAACGCGGCTCGTTTAGTTGACCAGTGGGACGTTTCAGCTGTCCGATCTCACAAGCGCTGATTTTGGCCTCAGGCACAATGAGGTATTTCTTGCTACGTACCTATGTAACTGCTCCTCACCATCAACGTCGCGATGGTATCGTACATCCTGAAGGTCGAGTACTGAGAGTCGGGACGCTGAAGAGCGTTTGCATATGCAAATAACCAAGGGATTGGCGTCAGTATCTCGCTTGGAAAGACGTATTGGGGGCGCTGAAGCGTAGGGCCTAACCATGATTCGGCGGCTCAGTTAGCATCAGACTTGGGGCTGAAAAAAAAACCCCCCGTCTGCGCGAGTCGCAAGTGTCTCTCGCCGCGCCAATACGGCTCCGGTGCATCCCCCGGGATCATGGATCTGGATCCAGCGAGTGCGCCGTACGCACGTAATAACGGATGGCAATAGCGAATTGTACGGGGCACCGACATACGAGCAAAAGCAGCATCGTTCGGGCCTGGGTTTATCTTTCCGCGCCAGCCTCTGGTCGAAATGTGGTTACGACCCAAGGAAGGTAAAACCATGACCCCGCAATCAACCCAATCAGCGCGAACCACGTCTTCAAGCCCACCACCACAACTTTTCAATTGACAATCAGTGGGTGGGTCGGCGACCAGTTACCACCTGCTACATAGTAGGCAATCCTGGATATTGGCAATCCTTGTTGTTGAGAGACGGCAAAGGCGAAGGGACAATCAATGGAAAGAGAGGTTGGTCGTGGCCGGAGCTGACCTTCGTCATCAAGTGTCTTTAATATTGTTACCCAATGGAGTAGCACTTTTGCATCTCGGGTCGTTTCATTCCAAGACCGGCTCCCCAACCGCTACACCCTCCTGACCTCACACATGTTAGTAGATCTTCGACATACCCTGCCCCCTTAGCGTTCTGAAGACCTTACAGGCCAGAAACTGACAAGCATTGGCATGCGAAGCATTAAAATGCAGCCTGAGCATGTCTGCCCTAAACACCTCCCCCTCTGCGCTGCTCCTCATTCGCCGGAAGAGCTGCATGCGCGGACCGTTTTCCGCCTTACATGGCAAGCCGGGATTTCTAGCGGGTTGGCTTGTCGCACAAGGAGTCAAGGACAGGACACGCACAGCGAGTGGGAGGTGGAGTGGAGATGGCGAGAGGATGTGATGGTGATTACTACACTGTGGCGCTCGTCCAAGGACTGCTCAGGGTCAACGAGAGGCTGGCAGGCGGCCAACTCACCAACGAATTCCACACTTCCCATCCGCAAAGTGACTCGGCCAATCACTGGCGTAAGCATCGCGGGTTCTGCTCGCCTCTCTCTCCGGTGCTGCACGACACCGCAGTGCTGGGTCTCAAAATTGGCTTCAATTATGGGTGTTTTCATCCTGCCAGATTGATTTATCCGTTTCTGCCGTCATCTGGCAGATTTTGGCCTAGCGGGCGAACCCTGGGTTTCGTCTTTGCCATTTGCCAGGCTCTCTCCTGAGTTCCTCTGCCCTGACAGGCCTCATCAGTCCCATTGTAACGGTTGTCTCGGTCTCTTTGTCTTTCCCTCCTGGCGCCGCCTCAGCGTGAGACCTCTGCTTGGCTCCTACATCTTAGCTCCGTACGGCGTAGTGCGAGGCACTAGCGTGCTCTATCGAAAAGCGGGCTTAACAGATCAGATGTGAAGACCCACGACGTGCTGCTATCAACTCGCAGCAAATACCACGGCCCATGCTGGCGAACACGCCAGTCAAGCCAGGTTTGAGAACAGCAAGCCACCAAACCAGTGGCTTTCCTCTCGGAGAACGGGCGGTTGGATGGGGAATCGCCATCGGGACATGCTTTGGGCTTAGCTCGTGTCTTCCGGCAACCTCACCGCTATTTCAATCGCTCTGTCGCACTATTTAAAGCAACCCCTCCCTTTGTTGTAGGGGGTCACGATAGCGGCACACTCCCCAATCCCGCTGTCGCTTCGAGACCCGCCGAGCGGAGAGAGCACTTTTGATGGTTCGGTGGCTCACTGCGCAGCCAATGACTCGTCACTGGTGGGATCTATCGTCCGTTTCTTTTTGTTGAGTGAGAACCCGGCCCCCATGCTACTTGCCGGATGTCTCATTTACTCTCGGCCTCTGCCGGTCACCTACGAGCGGGCGGAACACAGCCTACAGATACCGGTCACGATCGGAGAGGATGGACGAAAGCACTTGACACTTGACATGAATGTTCCTCTCACATGCGTGATTAATGTTGGGCTGATGGTTGTGTCATCGACCTGCATCGATTCGATCGTTTAGGCCCTGCCGCAGTACCGCGGACTTTAAACAAGCCTTCACTGCCTTCTCACCGAACCGGAGAGGTTTCTTGTCCCGTGTCTCGCTCTGCAACCCCGCATTCGGGATCTTCTTGGATACTTTCAATTGCTTCCCGTTACGATAAAGGGGGTTTGCAAAAGATGGGTTCCCCCCGGTGAGATGCATTCACGAAAAGGACCAGCCTTCTTTTGCCTACTCCAACCCTTGCATCTGTGTAACATTTCAAGACTCCGGGCGATATTACGCTCTTGTACTACCGTCGCCACGAGGACAGAGCTTTCCAGCTGTGCTTGTGAGCTGTACCCCTATCGTGATAGGAGATCACAAGAGGTGTGGCGGACGAGAACGCCCTGCATTCCAATGCCCTAGCTGACGGCTGATGTGTCTGACCGTTCCAGTCTGGGTACCACAGCGGGAATGGCGAACACTGCATCAGCAGACCTTCCATGTTCATGTATGGAAGATCTCTAGTGCACCGCGTCCACCGTAGTTTAGCTTCCGCCGATGCAAAAGTCGCTTCCCTACATTAGCTCTGCTGCTGTTGGACGCGGTGCTTCCGTGAGGCTGCCGCTGCCATGCCGTCCAGACTCCAGTGTCGTAGGGCATACATATATCACAGTACAGATTTGCACATGGCGTGCATATCTGACCCGCTAGCCACCTTTGCCTATGTCAACAAGTATGCACACCCCACGCTGTCACCGACGATTTATGCTTGCTTGCTTCCCGCCCGGCTTGTCGGCGCCTCCCTATCCCGAGCCTTTGTCGTGATTGCCATCAACAGCTGGGTCGTCGACGCCGGAAAGCGAGAAAACTGTCAGGCAATCACCCATAGAGAGCTTTGTTGGGGAGGTTGGCCGCCGTTTGCTCACACCATGACATGCAAAGCATCACGGCGATTGCCTGCACGTGCATATGCGGACGTGCGGGATGTTCCTAGCGGATATCGTCCTGCTGGAGTTGCTTTTCCCTCAACGAATTCGGGACGCCGATCAACCCCTCACTCGTCGCGCATTTGCGCACTTCGATGCTCGAACGCTTGCCGGTTCTGACATGGACAAGTCTTGAACAATGGATACCGAATCTTGACAACCCCTCACCACAGTGACCACACCCAGCCAGCTTCACAGCCACCTGCGGCCACCACATTTCTCGGTCTGGTTTGCCTTTTCGAAGCCCTTTTCCGTGCCGGGATCTAAAGGGCGGTACCATGAGCGGCGATTACGAATTCGACCTGCCTCTTCTGAGGGCCGGCTGTCCTAGAAGACGAGTACTTGTGCTGCTAGATACCGTGAAGCTAGTGTATACCCCGTATAACCTCTCCGAGAACATGTACGTCGAGGTATATCTAAAGGCAGGTGTACGTTACACGTGCATCTCTTTTCACCTGCGACGTCCTTTCCTAATCCCTAATAAGCCGTCGAAGTCCCGCATGGGAGGAGGTGCGGAGAGGCAAAGGCACACACGCAGGCACACGCGATCACGACCGCCACTACAAGTATGATGCGCATGCAGCGCATGCATCGATGTGATGTTTCCATCGTTTGTCATCGCTATCGTGATTTATGTTCGTGCCGTTTTAATATACGACAGTTTGACTGCGAGCCGGTCAACGTCTTAACGTGTCAGGCCCCCCCGGACAGAAAGCACACTGCAAGCCAATCTAGGCAACTGCATCGGAATTCGTTCGGCCCCTTGAAGCACCACCTCAACCTGGTCACTGGACACTGGTGCCAGCCAGCCTCCTGTTTTTAGCCAGTAACAAAATTTCCCGTGGAATCACATTACACAGACAAACAGGCAAAGGGGAAAAGGGATGGCCAGAACCAACAGCCACCCCCTTCCTCAATTACACAGTATCATGGGTAAGAAGGCCGGGAGGCTGGAGCGCACGGCATGAACGAAGATCACGGGTAGCACACACAAAGCTACGGTGGGATCTGGATCTGGGCACCTGCTCCTTCTGTCCTTCTCGGCTAGGTTTGAAGGGTGCGTTGCTTAAATATAGCCACCCCCTTGAACCCTCAAAGAGGTTAAGTTGGCCGTCTGCGTTGTGCTGTGGGATCAACGTATCGACGATTTTTACACGTGTAGACTGGCTAACCCTGCTAACATACCCGCCAGTGTGAGGGTCACGGTTTATCTTTAGCGGGGTTTGGAACGGACCATGATCATCGTCCAACTCGCCTGTCAAAGCATGATCTCCGGTCGTAGCAGATCTGGCTCGGACCCGTCTGTCAACTTGTCAGCCCCCCGTGGCCTTAAGCAAGGTCCTAGTCTCGTCAATTCGGCCTCATCAGCACAGGCATCTGATGCCGATGCCGAGGACCGCTAATACGGTGGCTGGGATGAGTCCTGATGGGAAGCGGGGTTGGGGAGTAAGCGGCGAGGAGGAGGAGGAGGTCGGGATGAGGGTTTGAACTTTACTATGTAGGCATGGCAGGACAAGTGACGGGAAATAACTGAGGTAGACATAGCGTGCATGGACACTTGGGACCGGACTTTGACTCCCTTGTCCATCGCGCAAGGCATGAATAAGAGGGTGCATGTTATAGCGGTATAGCGGTGGCTTATTTCGTGGGGTGCATTGAGTGATTCGCGATCATTTTTTTTTTCCGTCTGCCGCTACCAAGGTTACCGGCAGAGAGGAAGGCAGGATGAAGTGATCCGGAATCGTCGTGCCTTGCTTGGTGCAGTCTGTCTTCGCCAGACGTAGGTCCCAGGCAAGTCCAGGTAAAGAGCTGCGGAGTCTTATGCCTGATGCCCTATGTGCATGGCTAAGGTATCGATGACCTGGTAGATCGATCTCCATTTCTCCATGCTCCAATGCCATGCACAGCCTACAGCCTGGGCGGGTATGATGCTATGCACGTCACTTCGCAGCGCAGCATGTGCAGAAACGTTAAAAACTACCCGGATGGACACGGGTTTTGAGGCTCATTCATGCGCCCATTTTCCGGGAGAAAATTACAACCCTTTTTTGACAGGCTATGCAGGCATGTCGCATGTTTCAAGCTTATGCGCAGTTGGTAATATTGGAAGTTAAGGTTAATGGCGAGACGGGATAGATCTCGTCGATCGGTTTCGTGGTTTTGATTTCATGCGAAGAGAGTTCGACTCGGTTCCCCGCAACGGACGACTTCACCTCACGACTCGCTCGTGTGCACGTGACATCGTGTCTCCTTTGCGTTTGTGGGTTCGGATGAATCATCTGTTTTACAATGACCGGCAACGCGTCTCCCTAGACAAAGAAACATGTTGGATCTTCAGATAAAATGATCAGAGCAACAGAAGCAAGACATTGCCGCCTCGGTACAAACGCGATAGCGTAGATATCGCAGACCTCGTCGTCGTCGGACTCGTTTTTACTTCTTGCCACTCATACCAAACTCGGACGGCATGGCGCCCCCGAAACCCCCCATACCAGCGGCAGCAGATGCGAACCTCAGCAGGGTTTTCGACCCATGGAACTCGGTCGGGGCGGGCCACCAACGGCCCGAGACCAAGGGACCGGGCGGCTGGCGAGAGTCGCGCGCGATGAAGATGAACAGCCAGCTAGTTGCAGGGAACTCGGGCGGCGAGCGCATACACGACACCGTCGGCGAGGGTTCGCTTGATTTCGATGAGACGAGGAAGGTCTTGATTCCAAAAGAAATCAAGGCCAGAGCCAAGTGTAGCGTGGCTGATATGCTGCGTCGGCAAGGGTCAGGGTCCGGCCCGGAGACGAGTTCATCATCTTTAGCAGCATCAAGGCCACTATCAGCTGGGGGTACAGATAACAATAACAACTCAGTCTCGCCGGTGAAGAATCAGCAGGAAAGAAAGGTCGAAGGCATGGTACCAGATGTGACGGTCACTGTTTCCGAAGCGACACAGACGGACGACAAGAGAGCAGACCACGAGGAACAACACCCAACGAAACGAAAGATCTTCGACAATCTAGTCATCTACGTCAACGGCAGCACGCACCCGATCATCTCAGATCACAAGCTCAAGCACTTGCTGGCCGAGAACGGTGCCCGCATGTCCTTTCACCTCGGTCGCAGACAGGTCACCCACGTCATCCTAGGTAGACCCTCCTCCGTCGGGCACGGTGCCGGTGGTGGCCTGGCCGGAGGGAAGCTGGAGAAGGAGATACGGAATGTGAGCAGCTGCGGAATCAAGTATGTCGGTGTGGAATGGTAAGTACTGTCGCTGTTCCCAATACTCGGTCTGACTCTCTTCTTTCTCGCCTGTTCGCCGGCCGACCGTTACTTTTCCGCTAATAATACCCTCCTCGTCTGCCTAACCTGATTCTAACTGCCGACGTTCCAGGGTTCTGGAGAGCATCAAGGCGGGCAAGCGGCTGCCCGAAGCTAGGTTTGCCCATCTCAGGGTCGCGCCCAGGGGTCAGCAGAGCGTCTACGGAGTCTTTGCTTGTGCCAAGAGCGCCGGTCCCGCCTCGTCATAGGGTCAGGCTCACTCATAGGCTCCCGGCCGCTGTTCTCCCTCCAGTGCTTGTCCGTCATGCCCGATTTTCAGGGCGCACATGTGGAGGGGCATATCATGATCTTTTCTACATGAAATTGTTTGCTTACGGGATGGAATGGTGGTGCATATTAGATTGGTGTCGCATTGGACTGTTCTGGAAGGTCGTCGTCGGGACGGGTGGCAGTATTGCGCTTCGGGAGCACAGGTTGCATCGGGCTTTGCATTTTTGGGAGGCGCGCGTGATAACGCGTAGGGCATTACGAGAGAAGCTATGGACGACTCGTCGCATGGTTGTACAGGCACGGTGTAAACATGCTCCTATTCCGCGTCTGGAGTGATAGGTCATATTTTCGGGTCTGCATGTTCATGAGAACAGCGTCCTCCTTGGCCATGGGACCCAATCACGTACGGGCACGATGTCGGTCAGAGGGAGAAGGCTTTGGGCGTGCCAGTATTCGGGGATCGGTCAACTGAGATGTGAGAGCCACCTCTTGACATCACAAAGAGAGTCAGGCTCTACCAGTCCCACATAAGTCACGGAATACACCTGGCTGGTGATGATATACTGAGATTCCTACGGGAGTCGAGCCAGTGAAGTCAGCCTGTGAGTCTGTGCAATCCTTGCCAGCAAAGCATAAGTGCTACCATTCTGGTTGCACGTCTTGCGCACCAGGTTTCCCTCCAATCATGCTCAGAGACCAGACCAGCCCTTCAACGCTTTTTTCACCAAGTCATGTTCTAGAATGGAGTATCTCGAGACAGGTAGTGGAGGATCTAAGCCCGGTCACCAGCGTCGGACAATTTAATTATCACTATCGACTCGCGTTGCACTTATACCACGATGCCATGCCCTTCGTGGGCTCGACACACCCATTTCTGGCCGTCTGTTGAACGAATGCTCCCAAGTTTCCGAATCTTCTCCAGGTGCTGCAGCAGCAAGGCGCTGCGAGCCCTGGGGTAATGTGCTACTGCAGCATCTGTAGAACGCCACAATCCGCTCCTTCAATCTTACAGATGAGGCGCGGACGTATTATTTTTCCAGACGTTTCCGTCTAGTAAATGGAACAGCCCCATGGACCATCAGGGACTTCTTCCGAGAAGGGCACATAGCAAATCGAGGACCGCGGCTGGGTCAAGCTGAGACGGACGTTAACTCGCCCGATGAATCAGAAGGCTCTCGTTTTTCAGTGCCACCCTCTGTCGAGAAGCTTAGGCGCCACAGTGCTACGCCAATCCTGCAGAGGCCCGATTTCGTACGACAACTGCACCTCCTCGTACAGTGCCAGTAGATCGAGGCTTGAGGTGTCCAGATGTCTGGCGGGTGGTCAGTGTCACAGTCATGTTTAGCTCGAACAAAAGCTTCAACTCGGGTGAGCATTTGGGGAGGATACGACAGTTTTTGAACCCACAAGACTAGACCGTGATAATTACTGGTTCGGGAAGCCTGCTTCAGGGGGAACAGCAAAGTCGGTCAAAAGATCTCTATCTCTCCCATGTGTCTGATCTACATACAATGAGTGATGCGAGTATCCAGTCTTTTGCACAGGAGCTCGATTGGTGCCGCGACGGAAAGCGGCAGCTGCCCAATGAAAAGGGGGAGCTGGTTGCCATGACACCGGGTCATGTAAACAGTGAGATAGGCACCATAACGCGAACATTAAATGTTCTGGTATTTAAATTCACGGAGGCAACAAGAAGAAACGGGGTTTCATCCTCACGCCGAATCAAGATATCTCTGCGTAAAGTGCATTTTGAGGGCGTCTTTCTGCAATGGTCTAGCATGAAGAGACATTTGATCGTCCTGTGTTCAGTCTGCCTTCCGCCCCCCTCGTCGTCTGTCCGGTGAGCCGTGACCTCACATTGGATTATCTTTGGGATAGATAGGTTATGTCGAAAAAATCTATTGCAGATTCACTGACATGTCGGCTTTCCCGATTTAACTACCAACCATGTCACTCTCGATAAAATGCATCCCAACCCAGTTCTTTCCCGTCAGAAAATCCAGACAGGCAAGAATTTAGGTCTTTGAAATGCTGCTGACATGGTTTTATTGTTGGCTCTTGTGCTCAAGGAAGCAACCTGCTAAGAAAACAGGTGATATGTCAGTAACTCGATGCCGTTCTCGTTGATCTGGGGGTGGATACTCTTACTATGTCAAAAGAAAGAAGGGAACGCATTCTTCTTCCATATCTCTGTTAGAAGCATTAGAAGTAGCTGGAGCCCAAGAATTGATCATCATGGTGACGCTCAGTGCCCTTGGTCTCGTGATGGGGCTTTCATTGCGTGGATCACCAGCCCAAGTCCTCCTTGGCCATCTTCTCCATCAATTTGCTCCACGTCAAACCACCGGCTGACATATCCTCTATTAACTGTTGCCAGAGCTGCGGAAAGGGCTTCTCGAGGGCATCGAGCACAACACAGACTGCGAGGTTGTCATCGATCGGACAGTCAAGGGCATCCAGTTGATGCTTCAGACCTTCTGTCGTATTTTGATAGTGTCGTAAGCCTGGTCTTGGGTAACATCTAGCCTGCCAGAAGTCCCGCAGAGCGGTCGTTGCCACCTTGGAGAGTTCTGAAGGCGGCAGGACGATTTTGAGGGTCTGCTCATACAGGTCGGCGGGGTTCTGATCTGGCTTGCAGCAATTCCAGCCAGCTTTCAGAAGGCGACTGGCAACAGGTGCGACCGAGGCAGTAAGCAATCCGAGCAGAAATGGTGCGAGACCCGCCACTCTGCGCTTGCGCTTTCGTGGTGGCACATCCTCTTGACAGATATCGTCTTCCATTCGTAAAACTTGAAGACCTTGACGACCTGAAGTTTCCACTCCTCCAAATGCTCATGGCCGGTGAGCGATGGAATCTGCGGGATTGCCCCGGCCAAAGGATTCTCTATCTTCAGTTGCAGTGCTCAGTGAACCCTGAAGCTAGAAGATCGAGACGCCTAAAGGGTGCTGACCTTAAGTACACGGTGAAATAGTCAGGCAACAATATGTGACGAGAAGTAGCACACGAGGAGCTCGAGGAAGGGCCAGATCGCAGTTTCTAAAGTGGCCGTTGTTGAGAAGGTCGCGCTTCTAAGAGGTTACACTAGCTTCATAAGTATCTCCCCGTTTAGGAAAGAGCTTTCAAGTTTCGTAATATAGTTGTGCGTGATGCTCAGCAGGATAACAAGATGCTGAAGAATGAACTGAAGACAGCTTCCACGAGACCTCTAGAGTGCATACGGATTGTGAGGGAGGACAGTATGCTGTGGCCAGCGTGCGTCAGTCAACTTATTTAAGTTGTTTACCAATCAATGTACGAGGTTATTCGAAAGTCATTTGATATTTATTCAGCTACCAGAATCTCCTTGATGTACTAAACAGTCGATGGAGGGACGTCTACTGCTCCTCCTTGGACGGCGAGTTCTCTCACATCTGCAGAGAGCGAGAACGTTAGACATCCCTCGGAAACCTGAACATCGCTTCAATTTTCGCACGCTATCCATCGTCCCTTCTTGCCAGGCATATTGCTCAGATCTCTGTGCCATGTTGGCATCTTGAACGGCAATGCGCAAATTGTCTTCCCGAGGCGAATCCCTGGCGTCAGCCCGTTTGACACCTAAAATCGGGGGGCACGGCAGAAAATGGAGCTATAACCATGAAAAGGCTTCGGTCGTGCTGAATGACTCTGAAGAAAAGAAGCAAGTCGTGTACGAACCATTGCTGTCAGACAGTATAGAACCTAAGGTCCAAACGCGGGAATGTCGGCGAACACAAACTCCTTCACTTCGCTATGACCAGCATTCTGTACTGTATTTCAATGTTACAATAACCCTAAGCCATAAGAGTGAAACATTCGTCTGTTCCTGTTATTGCTTTCACTCTTTCGACACTCAATTCGGCATACATCCGCTGGTTGTGTTCCTCTAAGGAGTGAATGTATATCGTAGAGGAGGCATATCACTGCAGGAGTATTTCCATGTTCTGGTCGAGACGTGAGTGAGTAGAAAAACCAGGTAAGCTCGTCAATAGCATGCGGAAACTCACGTGGTCAAGTTCGCGTCCTTGCTCGATGTTCGCCAGCATCCAGTCCAGCAAGACAGACCATTCCAGCCGAATACCAGCAGAAAGAAAAGCCAACAAGTTCTCAGAACATCTTCGATAGTCACGACTGAGGCTGCGGATAAACAACAACGTCGCAATCCTGTCGTCCATGGAGCAGCCGAGTTCATGGAGGCGGCGTCGAAGGTAAACTTTTCGCCGGAGGAAGACATATGGTGAAGGATAGTCTGCCGGCCTCTTGGCAATGAATTCGAAGTTCAAAAAGAAAATCCAAGGTAATTCCGACATCTTACTTCGTGTTCCTGATCTTGAGGTGATAAGTAGCTACTCATGACTCGGAGAAAACGAGACAGGAAGAATTCTATCTGATATATAATCTCGCAGACGTTGATTGCGAATGGCACTCGGAAGAAACGCTGTCGGAGATCACTTTTGACGGCAAGTCACCTTCAAGTAGGTAGGTAGGTACCTAACTAGGAATTGAGGGTAGGAAGACACAGGGCATGATTTGAGAGGCGTTGAAAGAAGCGAGAAGGCATTACCGATGACATGCTCCTCCTTTATGTGCCGATTATGCTAGGAAAATACGTAGTATATGCCGAACCTGAAGCTTGAGCACATGATTGCGGTCCATACGAGGCAAGTGTACTGATGACAGGGCGAAAGAAGCATAACTTTTACCTATAATGTACAGGAGGCCATCTTGCTGTTGATGTTCCCTCAGGTTTGTAACAGGAGACGAATCTCGAGTATTCCTGACTAACATACCGACTCCACTCTACCTGCCTGTGATGCTACATAGGCAAATATTGCCTTGGTACGAGTGATGAGTCTCAGAAATCGGGACGATAAGGGCTCTTGAGCCTAGAACCAGAGGTGGTCCATCTACCTTACTTAAGGCATGGTTCAGGCCACATTGTGACTGGACTAAGGTAGCATATACCAGCCCATATCCAACCTAAGCTACCTTACCCTAGGTACCTATGGTATCTGGACCAGCATGTGCTAACCAACGCTCTGGCTAGACCATCATACCAGCACAGAGGGCATTTAACCCCGATTCCTGTCACGCCTGGAAAATGCTTTTGCGGCACCCACTCGGTGGTACGCTTCGCGGTCTTTGTTTGGGTCTCAAGAGACCCAAGCAGATCCAGCGACTCAGATTGCGGAGAAAGGCGAGGCCAAATATGAAAGCGTTGATGCAATACCGAGGCAGACCGCGCCAGATCCTGACAGCAAAGGAGGTAAGCTTCCTAAAGCACGATTGGTGGGTTCAGATCGCTGAACAGAGTGAACAATGGGGTGAAGCAGATGACGACTACGTGTTCGACAAGGCCATTCCGTTTGGCGGCTCTGTCTTTATAGCCACAACGGACAAGAGGATCGGACCAAAGCTGAGTGTGCTGGATATCGGGTCAGCCGACCCTTGTTCGAATACCCCCGGAGCACTTATGCCCAGAGTTCAAGGAAGGCATTACCCAAGCATCCATGCCACTTCCTGAAGGCATCCATATCAAGAAGCTCAGCTTTCTGTCTTGGGAGCCTGAAGACCATGACAAAATTGCAGCCTTAGTCTTACGGGAGGCCGAAATATGTGAGTTTCTCATAAAATCCCACACCCTAACGTTGCGCAGTATCATGGATGCCTCGTCGAAAATGGCAGGATCAGTGGGCTTTGCTTCACAAAGTATACATCAGACCTCACGGAAACGCTCGCAAGGAAGGATATCACCGAGGCAGAAAGGCTGACATTATTGGTTGCGATCGAAAACGGCGTGATCGGCACCTTCACCGTCTTGTATTGGCGCACAACGATACCAACCCATCCAATTTAATGATGGAAGGCAACAAACCTGTCATCATAGACTTCGATTCCGCCCGACTCATCGGGGAGAAGCTCGGGTCCAAAGCTGGGACGTTTGAATGGGAGTTGGAAGGCGCGGAAATCTCTGAGACCAAGAACGATATATTCAGTCTGAAGAAGGTCGAGGAATTGATTATTCAAGTCAAATTACCGCGTGACCAAGTCCATAGGCCAAGACTGAAATTTTCATCCTCTCGTTAAATGCTACTGCTTGCTCTTGGATATCTCCTCTGGACGCGGAGACGAGTGCCACGGACTTTGGATGGCAGCTTATGATCGACTATTCCCAATGTTAAACGTAACAGACACATATTCTTACGGCCTCATTCCGCTTATTTAGCGGAGCCGAGTGACCATAGAAACACTCCTGCGGTCGATACAGTCATGGACAAGATCTCTGCAAGCGATCTTGGATGAACAACTGAGTAATGTAGGTCTCAAGACCCGTCCGTATCAAAGCAGTCGCACCAAACTCTGCTGCTAGAATACTAGGTATTTATCACGGCCGCTTCGTCGTTCATTCATGGGTAAGCCAAGCTCACCCAATCTGCGTTTGATCAGGTAGATAGGCCAAGGTACCGCTCCTTGGGGCTAAAACGTCTACGACTCGGACGCAAATCCACGATCTCGTTGTTAAAGTATCGACAAAGAAGTTCTTGAGGTCGAAGATATGTAAAAGCATCTTGGGATGCTCGACTCTCTTAAGGGAACTCTGTGCCTCGAATTGATTCTCGCTATTAGGCGAGGCCATCGTGCCGTCAACAACATAAATCTTGTCCTTGGGTTCATGGCGGATACACGAAGAAGCACCTCGTCTTCAAAATCTTTAAATTTGAGGGCTTCGATGAGTTTATCTTCCACGAGTCATAGGCTTCCTCGCTCTGGAGGTACTGCAGACGAAGATAGGCCATATGGCCAGCTGGATAGGGGGTTGACCGAAGTTGAGACAGAGGGGACTGACTTCGCTTTGGGACGGAATTGGATTATGAGAATGATCTAGTATTAGAAGTGGTTTCACAATTGGATTAGGAAGAGTGAAGTGAGCCTTCTTTTGGCCCACGAGACACAACTGGTCTTTTTCAGACCGGATGACCAAGATACGCGGTCTCAGATAATGCCAGAACATGCGGGTTGCGGCTGTTTCCAGTCCACAATGGCGACGGAAATAGCAGGTCACGGCGTTTTCATTTTGTTAAGATAGTGTGGTAATCACTGCTAGTGAATACCAAGATGTCTGTACGAGTCAATGTGAGGTTTGGCACATTGCAATGTTAGTCGCCTAGACATGATGCTCTCGAGCTAAAGACACGAGATGGCGGAATAGGGAGATTGCAGCGGAGCGAGGAGGTCCAATGGAGACACCTTAGGCGAGGGTGAATCCACCGTATTTTGTTGATACAGGCCGCTGGGAAACAGATGTCCTAATAGCTATAAGGGTAACAGATTGGTAGTGAGCACCGGTCGACGAGCTGCGTAAGACACGGCGAGGAGTAGGAAGGAAGATCCACATTATCTGATGCCCTAACTGACCAAGTCGAGAGCTGGACACCTCATAAGGCTCATATTGATGAACTCCTCAAGGAGTATCAGATCTTTCAAATCACACGATAACTAACCATTATGATGCCTCTCGTCCAGCATCACAACTTTGCCCTCTCCTCGATGGCCCGATGCGCAGCTCCCTTCTGCTCAAAATACGCCTTAATCCCTTCCCTTGCAACGTCGACAACGCTAGCATCCTCAACCGTGGATGGGATATCTACCGCCTTGTCAAACTCGCCATGTACCGCATTCTCCAGCAACTGCCTCAAGACGCGCCTGAGGGTCTTACCAGACCGCGTCTTGGGTATCATGCCCTTGCCCCGGATCATACCGCCTAACGAAGCGATGGCGCCGACTTGTTTGCGCACGAGTTTCTGGAGCTCCGCTAGCAGCTGCTCATCGGAGATAGAGTCGTCACTCGTGCCAACAAAGGCGAAGGGCATCTGCCCCTTCAAAGCGTCCGGAATGCCTACTACGCAGGCTTCGGTAACGAGGGGGTGGGAGGTGATTGCTTGCTCGAGACTTCCTGTTGAGAGAACTGCTGTTAGAACCAACCAAGATTTCAATTTCGCTAGGGGTAAGAGCAACGGTCTGCCAACACGTACCAGTGCTCAAACGGTGCGCCGCGACGTTGATAACATCATCTAAACATGTCAGCCAACAAGCCACTCGAATGAGGGTGTCATCGAACTTACCGGATCTCGCCATGATATGGATATAGCCCTTCGCATCAATAACACCCGTATCGCCTGTATCAATCCACCGTCCACCAAATCTCTTCAAGTACCCATTATAAAACCTCTCCTCATCTTCCCACAGCGTCCTAAATGCAGTGGGTGCCAGCGGTGCAGCAAGCACAATGTTCCCCATCTTGCCTCTAGCAAGCTCATTTCCTTCATCATCCACGACTCTCACATCAAACCCAGGCATAGCCTTTCCGGCGCTACCAGGCTTGATCTGTAGGGGTGGGTGGTCCTTAGTGTCCGTCTTGCGATCCTTGCCCGCATGCGGTGTGAGGGCGATGCCAGAGATTGGCGAGCCGGACTCGGAACTCCACCAATTGTCGATGACGTGTGCGCCGGGGCCTTCTTGGTTTCCGTACTTCTTCAAAAGATCCTGGTACATAGTGACAATGGCCGGCTCAGACCTCTCCCCAGCGAGAAACAACGCCTTGAGACTCCTCAGCCCGCCACGCTCTCCGATTGTGGTGATGGCCTTATTCTCCGGATCCTCTTTCCTTATAGCCCTTAGGGCGGTCGGCGCCGTAAACATGGTGTTAATCTTGTACTCCTCCACCAGCCGCCAGAAGGCCGACGAGTCCGGTGTCCCAACCGGCTTTCCTTCATACAACACCGTCGCTGCACCGGTTAGTAACGGCCCATAAAGCACGTATGAATGCCCGACAACCCAACCGAGGTCGCTGAAACACCCCATGACATCCCCCGGCCCGTGGATCCCAAACAGATAGCTTATGCTCATGTGTAACCCCACCGCGTGTCCGCCATTATCCCTCAAAACGCCCTTTGGCAGGCCAGTCGTGCCGCTCGTGTAAATGATATATATCCCATCCGTCGACTTGACGGGGACACAGTCGGCCTTGACACCCCTGGCCCGTGCACTCTTGACCAGGTTCTGCCAGCTCCGCTCGCCCTCCGTCTTGCGGATGGGGTGCCAGCTGAGCTGCTCGCGCTGCCATACTATCGTGCGGGAGGGCTTCCAAGAACTGATGGCAAGCGCCTCCTCCACGAAGGCGCGGTAGGCGATGGCAGGCTTGTTGCCGTCTATGCCGCACGAGGCGGTCAGTATAGCCACGGGGCGGGAGGCCTCGATGCGCTGGGCCAGGGCGCCGGCCGCAAAGCCGCCGAAGACCACGGCGTGGATCGCGCCAAGGCGGTTGATGGCTAGGATGCCGATCAGGGCGGACGGTATCATGGGCACTGAGATGCATGCGCGTGAGTCCCAGTTCGGTTACGTGGGATATGGGCAACCTTACTATACACGAGGACGACATCCCCCTTCTTGACACCCTCCTGGCGCAGGACGCCGGCAAAGGTCTCGACCTCATCGAGGAGCTGCTTGTAGGTGATGGTCTGTTTGGTCTTTGTTACAGGGCTGTCGTAGAAGATGGCCGGGAAGTCGCCGTGGCCGGCGTTCACGTGGCGGTCGACGCAGTTGTAGCAGGTTGAGAGCTCGCCGTCTGGGAACCACTCCCAGTGGTCGTGGGACTTGCCGTTCTTGAGCTGCTTCTGGGTGTGTGAGATAACGGCCGAGGGCTTCTTGTGCCAGTAGAGATGCTCGGCGTGATGGCCCCAGAAAGACTCTGGGTCGTTGAGAGAGTGATGCTGAGCTTCGTCTTGGGGGTGGTCCATCTTTGATCGTGTCTCAGCTTCTGAGCTAGATTGCCAGATGTTTTGCGTAGGAAAAAAAAAAACTGAGACGAGTTCAGGTCATTGAACTTAAGGTTATGTCTTGAGTATGAGTATAAATGCGGTGCAGCTGGTCTTCAACAGTCGCCATTCATCCGTATGACTTCCTCGGTTATCGATCTTGAGACACCTTCTGCATGATCCAAATCCAGCAATCACCTATCTGCTGCAGTCAGACTCGTACGTCGTTGGACAGCTGGTGATTCGAGCTTCCCCGCATTCCGCTACCCCGACCGAGCACCCCGGCAAAGGGGTCGGGGTCTGGGGAAAGCCCCTCTCAGCCGCGATCCAAGGGAGCATCAGCCAAACTTGATGATGTTGGTAAATCATTGATGCAACGTGCAAGAGGCGATAAATTGATGTTCACGATGGGGGCGGATGTCTTCATGAAGTTCAACCCCCCGTCGATTAATATTGACATGGCAGGCTAATTCATGCTGGCAGCAGATTGGTGATGTTCTGGACTACTTTGGACGCTCGAAGCAATTCAGAAAACGGACTCCCTCCAGCCCATTGCTCTGTCGGTTGTTCCCAACACCTGCTTGGTGATTTGGGTTTCTTGTTTGGCGATTGTTGACAATTTTTTTTTATTTCGCAATTTCGCATCATGGACGGGCAATAGACCACAAAACGCATCGTGTTTGTCATGCTCGCGTCGCGTACATACACAATACAGTGCGTCTGATTCACCCAAGGTACGGTGTGCTTTGGCACAGGAAGGAACAGGCGGCAAAGCTTCCTAATCCATCCACGGTGCCAACAGACACGGACCAGTTATCAGCACTGTGCTAATCAAACTCGAATGCTTACACAGTAGGTAGTCCCTGCACGTCGCATCTGGGGCGTGTGCTTAGCAAAAATGTCCTTCGGCCCGGAAATTGTCGACGTTTTGTTTGCCACAGGCTAACCCCGGGCTCCAGCGAATCGACGCGCAATGCAGACTGGTACCTGCATTAGGAGGCTTATGGGTGCGACATGCGAGATCAGGAGTGTCCAGGCCAACCATGGCACACAAGCATGATGATGTTCATCGGATCTGCTGCCTGTAGCTGTGCAAGTTCGTTCCAAACTTTCAGAATAGGGTTCTTGTGACCTGTGCTCCCCCAATGGATGATCTCAGATCATTCGAGGTTTATTTTCGAGACTCTGAGATCAGATCATATTTGATGGATTCGTGGAAGGTCCACTGTGAGGATCGCCGCCCAGAGTAAAATTGTTAAGACGAAAATGCCAACTCGGTATGCGCTTACCTATTGCGGCACGGATGACGCACCACGGACTGTGGTACTGGGCACGAGATATAATAATAGCCTGTCTTTGAGACAGTTGGACGCAAACGGCATACTCTGAGAAAAACCCGGGAAAAGATTTTGCAATAAGGTTCGTGGACGGGAGATCGATGATGATGGGCCGTCCGGTAGAATCGGATGATCGCATCTTTCACCTGGTTTCTGGGATTTCTTTTGCGGATGCTAAGCCTTTGCGGCAATAGCACATCCCATCGGATAAGGGTCCCCTGCAGGGCAATATACTCGAGCAATACCTTCAAGCTTCCCCTTTCCCTTCATTTGAATGAGAAATTGTAACGCCGTTTCAAGCACGAATTGCGAAACGCAAGGTTCGAACACATGGCGGGATAGCAGATATGTGCTCTAGCTTAGCGTCATCCCGTCCGCTGGGATGAGACAGAAAGCTTAGGCCTGGGGGCTCACTGAGACAGACAGACGACATAGGTCAGGAGGCGGGTATTGACCAGCAATCATAGAAGTTGCAATAGCAAAGTTGTACAAAAGTCTATATATAATCCTTGATTTCTCGTCAAACATGTTCAGAGAAGTCAAACGACGAGTTGTCAGAGAACGGAAGGTTGGGTTGGAAAGTGTTGATATTTGTCTAGAGAGCTACTCCATGAACACTATTCCGAGAGAGCCCCAAGATGCGAAGAAAAGACAAGACCGCACACATTTGACAAGATGGATGCGACGAGTAAATCCCAACACCTCGAAACAAATTGTTGAAGTGAATCCGCCGAGATCAAGCGACCGCGACCTTGCCGCATCGAGATGCGACAAGTGGCCCCCTCAAACCTTCGCGGCTTCCATGCCAGGTTGTCTCACGTCCACACAAGCATCATCCAAATTCCATTAACCCGCAAATCCAGTCAGGGTATCATATGCGGCATATACGGGGAAAAGTTGTTGACAAGGAATTTAGAGGATGAAAGCAGCCAGACCGAGGACACCGGCGAGGCCAGCGCCGGAAAGGGCAGCAACCTTGCCGGCACCGGCGGTGGGGAGGGTGGTGGCCTTGGTGGTGGTGGCGCTGATGGTACCGACGGGGGTGGTCTTGACGGTGGTAGGGGCAGCAGCAGTGGTGCTGTTGGCGTAGCTGGTGCTTGGAAAACCGTTAGCATACTCTTGCTTCTGTTTGGAGCATATTAGCTCACCAGGTGTTGCAGATTACTGACGAGACGGTGGTGACGGGCTTGGTGACCGTGCAGGGGCAGTCAGTGATCGTGAGGGTGGTGGCCTGGTTGTCAAGTTAGCTGATTGCTCCGTCGTGGCAGGTAAGAATCGCTGTCCGTGGTTGTTCGATTCTCTCAAGAGTCGTGCCATTCACACAAGTTGCGATTGGATCGAATGTGCTTGGTCTCAACTCTCAAGCAACCGGACAACCGCGGCTACGACTGGGAATGCGTCGTACCTCAGTGATCGTGTAGGTGGTGGCACCGTGGGTGATCTCAGTGGGGCCGGGGCAGTAGGTGGTCAGAGCCGTGACGACCTCGGTCGTGTAGGTGACGTTGGACCAGGCGTGCGCGCCAGCGGCGGCAGCGAGAACGGCGGCAGCGGAGAACTTCATGTTGACTGATTTGTTTGGGTGATTAAGTATTTACTCGAAGAGTGTTGGTAATATGTAAGTCGAGGTTGAGGTTGTTATATTCGTGGAATAACGAGTGAAATTGACTATAAGTCAGGGTTCTGATGCAGCGAATGTGTGTGGGTGAAGAGGAGAGAGGAGGAAAGCCGTTGCGAGAGCCTGGGACAGATGAGTTTTATAACAGCGAGCACCCCGTAAACGGGCGAGATTGACCTCCATCTTGGTGTGGGTGTTGGCTCAGAGGGCCGAAGTGCGGTAGCACGGCAACTCGCAGGGGAGACCGGCTCAATAGGCGCCACACCCACCGTCCCAGATCCGTATTTTTGCTCTGCCCCAGTCTTTCTCCTTGTTCCAGCGAAGTGTTATTTTAAAATCGGGCAAATCACGAGCGGAGCTCTGGTAAGGATTAGGGTGGTGTGGCTATAAAGTCCCTGCTAACACTGCGGATAGGGGGCGTGAGGATGCTCTCCTGGCCTGTCCAGGGGCTAATTCTAACAGGAACCAAGCTAACCCACCCTGTCGGATGCAACTGCAACAATCAGCGGACTGCCTCGATCGATCACAGTGCAGGAGGACTCGCTGCTAATAACCCCAGCCTATGTGTAACTACCTTTGGTTAGTGGTGTTGACACTGTAAGATTGAAATGAGCACCGAATGGCCCATGCAGCTTCTGTCATTAACACGAGAGACAATTTTACTTCACGGCAGTTGCACAGCGGATCCAGGCTGAAGACTGAAGGCGATTCATAGAAACGAAATGGGATGACCTTGCAAAGACAACTTTGGCTGCAAACGGCAGATACCCTGAACGGACTGACTGGAAGGGAGAGTGGAAGCTAAGGTAGTGTACAACGCCCAGATGCAGGAACTGAGCAAGATCCAGATGGAGGAGGTGCGGATTGTGCCCGGTGTGCATCCTGCAAGGTACAGCCAGGGAGGGACCTTGGCGCCTTTGACGGAAATGAAGTTGCGGCCCATTTTATTTTGCGACCTTTTCAGGCCTTTTTGAGGTGAGTTGGCCCGAGCGCCTCGATAGCACTCAGCACAGTGTGAGTTCGAATTGATGAGAACCGAGGGGCCCTTTTCCGCTGTCACCTCATCTGGCTGGGATGGCCAACTCCGGTGGCATTGCCTACCGGAATCTGGAGCTGTCATTTTACTGTACTAAGCAATAACCTGTCCGGCGAGTCGACGACGAGTTTCGTATCTGAATGTGCCAGGTTCCATCTGAACTTCCATGTGTTGGAGCATGGATTTCTTTGTTGACTATCAAGCGAGGAAAGATCCTGCTTATCTGTGGGTGAGTGGCACCGGCCAGCCCGTATTTATTGATATGCAAACTCCCCCTCTTTCGTTGGTGAACACGCCCAATAGCGTCATCTTCTTGCTTCGCAGAGACGATCTCGAAAGTATCGCGGCGAACAAAAGTTAGACACGGCCCGAACATTTGGTCTTCAGGGTCTTAACTTTAGTCCCTCGACGTTCTGAATTTCTGATGAGCGCGCCCAGAATGCAGATCCGCTTCCCAGAAAGAGCGAACTAGCCGAAAGTCGATGTCACGACGAGATCAGCTGTAGTCGACGTTTAGTCAATTAGCGAAAACGCCAGAAGACAAGAAAATAAGCCGAGCATTCCACGGGCATTGCGGAAGCAAACTTGTTGGACCAACTGCTTCTATCACTCGTCCCTTTCTTGATAAGTCTAGCTGAGGGCATTGTATTGAAGTTCGAAGTGGCACCAGCAAAAGCACAGAGGGTCTGAGCCGCATCACTCAGAGATGATTTCGGCGTTAAGAAATACCCCAGGCGTTCTTGCGTACGTCATCAGAGCACTTGGGTGGCGTCGTCCGCGTTTTCACCTCTGCTGCAGGTTCGGCCACATCACTAAGTAACTTGGTGACTGCTGATTCTTGGATTCCTAGAACTAAGCTAAAGTCGTCCATGGGCATTAAATCTTCGTCTCCATGTCAAGTATGCCGTGTTGAGCTCCTCCATCTGCTACAGAGGCTTGCCACCTCATCCAATCAGACACAGGTATTGAGACCCACCTTGATTGAAGGAAGAGCTTCAGGTCGAAGTTGACTCTCAAGTCGACTCTTCTTAATAAATACCTAATGGTCACCTATCTAAGGTAGATATCGGAATCTAAAGCCCAAGCATGCAGCCATCGCTCACCCCCGGTCGATTCGCTTCCATGTCATGAAGTCTTCTGTGGCAATCACGGGATACAGCGACGTTGCGATCTGGGGATTCCCGAGATTGGATCCCTTTTGCGCCCAGTATGATGTCGTGGTCCTCTAGCCTCCAGGTTTGCCGACATCACGACCAAATGCGGCGTATGTCTCGTTGCCGAGCGAAGATGATGCTCTGCCGACCATCGATCACGGTAGCGACTGGCCACAACTACTTTCGATGTTTGTTCGGACAAGTACTTGGTTCCAATATCACAACTCGAAGCATTGGCTCGGGCAGGCAATGTATACAAAGGTTGCAAATGGACCAAGTCACTCTCTCTTGACAGGCGTATCGAGTGCGGTACGATCCTACGAAGTTGTACTCTACCTATGGACTTGCAACTAGGCGACTTCTTCTAGCTAAGATGATGTGCCGCTATATTTGTCAAATATGCTGGTGGTTACTTCAAGCCTCAGCAATATTGTCATAGACAGTCTTTCACTGGATCAAAATCTACTCTTCCCATCAACATCGCGTCCGACTACCCAGGAAGAACAGGATCGAGATCGCAATCCCCATTGCTAGCTGGATGAGCTTTTCGACCAAGTCAGGCAATAAATAGGCTACAAGTATTTTCCTCGAGCAAGCCTTTTCAAGAGAGAGTCTAATAAGGGATACAAACTCGACGGAGTACGTATGGGATGGTCAGAACAGTTCACGAGTTACTACACCTTTGCCCAGGAGCTTGGACTTCCAATACGAGAACCTGAGCCCAGTGGCCACAAGACAGGTGGTCAAGGATTGTGTACTTTTACTAGCTGCTGTCGGTAAGTGAATTTTCAATAGTCACTTCCGTATTGGACTTCGTTCCCAAATCAACAGACGTCCACTGGCCGATGCTAATGGACAAGGCCGATGGTGACGAAAAGGAATAATTATTCAACGATTTCTTCCCTAAAAGTCCCATGGATCCATATCAATCAACACCCGCTATTTCGCCTCATTGCGCAATAGCGCGGTATCGAGTTCACAGTCGTGGATGGAGAGAGCGCTGTTACCCTCCTGATGAGCATGTCACACTTCAGTGACAACAAGTTCGGTCATAGGGAGCGAAAGAAGGAGCTCGAAGCTGCGCTCAGCATCATCAGGAGAATCGATTGTTTACCCGCACAGTGACTGTCGAGCTAACCTTGATCTCCCTTCGCCAAAATAGAATCCCCTAAACCCTCGTGTCTGAACCCTTGCAGCCCAAGCAAACCCATCACCCCTGTTGGCTGAGTTGAATCATTGCGGAAGATCTTCCTTCTTCTGACTCCCGATCTGAGCCTCTTTTGGCAGGAGGCAGTCAAACTCCGGTGGAAGACCTATCTCTTCTTTGGCAGCTTCAATAAAATTGTTCAAAGCATCAATGAAGAGTTTGAACCACACCACGAAACGTCATCCCTTCTCCTCACAGTCCTCAGTCTCATCACATGTCCATGGTTTCTTCCTCGCTTCCTTGGCCACCCCGCGTATGTCGAGGGATATATCCGGAAAGCCTTTGGCTTTGAGATGCTTTGGCACGTGAACTATGAGTTGTGGTACGTATTTCAATATGAGCCGGAAGTAGTTGTCACTTGGTGTCATGTATTGCTCCAAGCGATTCTTGCAAATTCCTCCGTCCAGATCGAGCGAAGACAGCCAAGGGCTATATCGATGATTTCCCAACTCGAGAATCCCCTGGACCTCCGGGCAGTCCATGCCGCTGCAGAGCAATCTGCAGATGTCCAGTAACCGACTGTACGCCTCTTGAGCAGCTTTGCGGAATCCCTCCTCAATCAGCTCTGACGCTACATCAGCAAGTGTTCACTGGCACGAGACTTATACATAGACCTACCTGGTTCCGTATCTGTGGTATTCTGCTTGTTCTCCCATGTCGAAGTCGAAGACGAAGACATCTTCTCGATATCGTTGTGAGAGACGTCAACTAGAACGGAGGTCGTGTTCTAGTTATGATATGATTAGAACAGTATGCAGTGGCACTAGCTACGTCCGGGGCTCTACTGGTATTTATAGCTGTCGCTAGGAGGACGTAATGTTAGGCGCGCTGTCCGTGGAATCCCACACACTTGACGCACAACTCCAATTCTGATGACCGGACATGAAGCATATTTATCTCTCTATGATCCTCTGACGGATGCACCTCTGACAAGAGTGGAATCATACTATCTCATGCAGATATTGCAATCACGGAGTACATCCTTCATGCCTTCCGATTGATTCATCACCACCGATGCCACGATCGTTTACCCCACGGGTCACTCTGCTAAGTCTAAGCTGTGAACCCCCATGCTAATACAAGCCACCAACTTCTGGTTGGATCCTTGTTACCAATTTCCACCGGATGCAGCTTTTCACTAACATCAAGTCCGAGCACAACTCGGTAGATCACGTTCTCTGTGATGAATTGTAACAGATCACTCCCAATGGCTCCGACCTTACGCGAAGTACCTTCTAGAATTCATCCAACCCTTGGGTTTAGCCCTACTTACGTATCAGACTTCACGCGATAGCAGTGATACTTTTACCAGACGAGTCAACGGACTGGCGCAGCTGTAGCACATCGCCAAGCCCGCATGAGGTTCGACGACGACATAGCAATCTACCGGCCGGGGACTCACCACACTCCCAAACATTTGACCATTACCGAAGGGACCCCCAGAATAGAAGCTCCCGGAGGGCCAAACCTGGCGCCCACCACACCCTAATCAACCCCAGCGCAATTTCTCGCTGGCTTATACTTGCTCCATGGGGGTCCGTGAGTGACGATGGAAACCTGCACTCATAAGATCAGCCACCTCTACTCTTGCGCTGCTTCTCGTACTTGCGTGTGTTCAGTACATACAACAAGCCTCCGACGCTGTGGTTTCAAAGTGCATGTGATTACCT
This sequence comes from Coniochaeta sp. PK30-01, assembly GCA_023628855.1. NCBI lineage: Eukaryota > Fungi > Ascomycota > Sordariomycetes > Coniochaetales > Coniochaetaceae > Coniochaeta > Coniochaeta sp. PK30-01. The sequence continues at coordinate 106,870 of JAMAJW010000006.1, read as the reverse complement.
GGCCACAATCCCTCTGCTGTGCTCATAGCTCTAAAGACCCTCCTCACCGATACCACTCAGGGAAACAACATGACGAGCACTCATGGTTGACATATTCAAGGAAAACTGCAAGATGAAAATTCGCTATTAGTCCTAATAGCCTCACGTTTGGCAGACTAAGGATGACCTGAATATTCCTGTGTCTCGCACCACCCCTCCCCCGTCATCCTATAAAACGCTGTGTACGTGCAGGAAAAGGCCTCTTAAACTCCTACTGTAAATTTGGAAATACCGCCAGCCCACTTAATGAGGTCGTGGTGAAGTGGACGTAGCTCTGGGTCACGCTTCTGAGGTTGCTCATAGATCTGCCCGCGTTGCCATGCTGAATTCAAGTTGTCGAACTCATGATCCACCTGCTTAACTGCCTCGTAATCCTCTTCCAGGTTCAGCACCAACAAGATAACTGCGTCGATAAACTGTTGCCCAAAAAGTTCTCCCTCACTGCGGGCTTGGATACTGGCTGGATCCGGCCATGACCCAGAGCGTAGGCCACGCGATTTCCGATTGGAATAGTAGGTCTTTGCCCACCCAGTTGTGTCGAATGAAATGTTGGCACCAGTGGCGCCCAGTTGCTTTGACGTGATCTCGGAGAGATTGTGAAACATGATGTTGGCGTATTTCATCATCCGCTTGAACTCGCCCTCCTTGACTGGTTTCTTCCTGTTGTCAAACTTCCTCTTTCCCCAGGCGCGAATTTCCTTCAGGTTTGCATTGTCTACGCCCGCTTGATGCATAGCATAGGCTACCGCGACAACGTGTTCGTAGGCCTCATTTGCCTCTTGGCGTAACTCGTTCGGTAGCGTGGCAGTCGAAGGTTTGAAGGGATTTGAGAATGACATCTTGATAGCGTTGGTGGTTCTATGAAAGCTGGGAGCTGGGTCTAATCGAAGGTGCACCTGCTCAACAGGTTAATATCAGATCACAGTCTATACACCAGAAGTTCAAAACCTACAAGAGGGCTATTGATCAAAGGACATGAACTAGGCATTGGAATTCAAGAGAAAACTTGGTACTGCTATCGGTGTCCTGGGTCTTTGTGTCTTCTTTATATATTCTGGATGTCGTGTTGTAGGATGATGATACACGACGTTCACCACACTTGCAAAGGATCACAGACGAAGTGATTGGGGCCACTTCAATGTTTTCTTACTGACTCAAACCTGTTAAGGACCTTGATGTATAGTGTTTAAAGTGCATAGAGTACGAATGGTATTCACTATTCTACTCTAACATTTTTGGACCATCACGTTCGTCATGAAGGTACGATACATGGGCTATGCCAAACTTGGGTGTTGTTGCTATTGAGGTGACATGTCTCGGTGAAATCTTTGCACTTAGCGGGAGTTGTATCAGCAGAAACATGAATAATTCTTTATGACTTGGGGCTAGGATCAGGACTATGATGGACATTTGTCTATCTCTTGTGTAAGTATCGGGCACTTTGGAATGATTTAGTGCTGAAGCTCGAGCTTAATCATTGCAGAGGGTATGGCTTGAACCTAGACTAGCTCAAGGGCACAAATCTAATCGACAAGATAGAGCGTTGGTTAGATGGGGGGAATCAGCTTCTCTGTCTATACACAATGAAGAATTATTTTGACGTTTCATGCAGGTGAATATCCATCGAATCATGGCTTGACTATGACGATGGCCGGATGTTCCTCCGTGGTTTGTAGTTCTAGTTCTTTGGCGTCCTGCCCCCTACTACTCACCCGAAGCCCAGAACCAGACGTGTGTCCCGCCGTGTCCCTGATGCACTGATTGATACTTAGTTAAGTGAGACAGACCGCCCATACTCTGATCCCCTGAGATCCTACAGAATAGCTATAGCGTTGGCTGGGGTGGCAATAGCTCCGGCAACATTGAGCGGCGCACTCGAGAGGAAGAAGGTGTATCTCTTATGCTTCGCGCATAATTCCGAAAGCTTCTCCAAGTCCCACAGCTCGCCAATGGGACATCCAAGCGTTGGCAAGAGAAACTCATGGAGGACTGGCAAAAGGCATTAGTCTTGTTAATCTCGGTTCATACAAAGACATATCCCACAACGTACGCTGAGTATTGGCCGCCGGAGGCCATGCCTCCAGGGTTGGATTATCTGCAGCAGCAGCAGCGAAGCGATGGTTCCTATCACGGCGATTAGGCAGTCATTCTATACCGCAGAGACTGTATTGGTCGACATACCAAATCCATTCAGCAGTTTCCTCTCCCGCGAGTAATCCAGCACTGTCATGCTTATCCCTCGTCAGAGCGATCTTTTCGTCGTCTGAGAGCGAGTCGTGCCATGATGTCCACCCAGTGCGAACCAGTAAAATATCTCCAGGCCGGAACTCAACACCTTCCCAAGCAGCTACTTTTTCCACCACCTCGACCGAGATGCTGTGCGTATCTCCAGGGCAATAGTTTATGCCATGTGCCTTGGCATAAGTATGGTAGTCGATCAACACTCCACGGCCGCATATGCCTCCCCGTTTGGACCATTCTGAGTTCTGGCTCAGTAACACATAATCCATTATGAATTATGGGTTGTCTTACCGTGGATGGAACCGGGGCGATTCTCTCGACCCCTCTGCAACTCTTCGTGCGTTGCTCCATTATAGTAGACGGACGAGTTTGTATGTCCAAAGTGGCAAAGCCCATCCCACTGCGAGCTGATTTGGGTATTAAAGGAGATCTAGCAACAGTAAATTCCAATGAATATCGGCGGAACAGGTGTACTTCCGAGAAACCTACCTGATCGTCGTTTGCAAGGAACTTGCCACCAGTTACTGCCCGACCATCAACGATGTCAAACTCGAGCTTCTTCCGCTGGAACCCGACGTGTGTATACGCGTCCAAGGGCCAGCTTTCATTGAGTGTCAGTATGGATTGAGGGTGGCTCATCCACCTCATGGTTAATTTGAGCGTTTAGGGCTAATAGTGACCACTCACTTAAGGGCAGCTCTGTCACCACTCCGAATCTCCTTACCACTCGCAGCAACCACAGCAGGGGTCAGATGATTCAATGTGCCAAGCCAATCCTTTTCTCCCTTTGTTCCAGTCACCTGCTCGTGTATCTTGTTCCATACGTCCCATGCGCAGTGCGGCGGCCGCCCGGGCACGGATGGAAGATCGGCATATTTGGGAACCTCCATGGATAAAGTAGGTGCGTGAAGGTTAGTTGGATTCAGAACGAGCCTTGGAAGTAACTCCGTCTCTTCATGCCAATATCTTTTCCCCCCTCAATGGGCAGAGGCGGGCCAACTTATGTATGATACAGGCGACATATCGAGTTGTGGCTTGCGAATTTTCACCTCGGTTGATGGAGAATTCTAAGAACGACTGAAGTGGTTAGTTAATACGCCGAGCCAATGGGTTCCGAGGATGCAACTTTGAGATGCCGACTCGACGCTCATAACTCAAACAGACAAACACTGCGGCCCCAAGATGTCTGGCATGCGGGGAAAACATATACTAGTGGGAGCTAGCCGTGAAGAGGAACAGTGAACGGTTTCGAGGGAGGGAAGCTAGCTTAGTCGGAATTTAAATACCGGACCGAGGACATATCGGCTCCCACATCCTCCACAACGTTTCTGGGATACCTTGGGGACTGTGACAGATGACCGAGATTATAGATATCAATTTCGACTATCATCACAGCCCGGCATCAGTGGGTTTAAGAATCTCCCCGCAGCCATGTCCAGACTACTATCTGACGACGGAGATTCTTATAGCTTGCTTGATATACTTCTCACGCTTCGCGACTGACCGAAACCTTCTGTATCGTTTCCCCATTTGCGTCATAAAAAACAACAATGGCCCCAAATGTTCTGGACCTCTTCCACATTGGCGGCAAGACAGCCCTAATCACGGGTGCCAATGGAGGTATCGGTGGTGCTATGGCACTTGCTCTTGCCGAAGCCGGTGCCAACATCATCATTGTCCAGATTCCGGGTGATTCGAATACGTCCACGAAGGATGCCTTGGCCGCGCTAGCCGTCAAGGTCTCGGTTTACGACTGTGACTTACGAAGCGTTGCTGATATTCGCGAGACGGTCAAACAGATTACCGAAAAGGATTGCCATCAAATCGACATCCTGATCAACTGCGCCGGCGTCAGCGGCCACAAACCGGTCCTGGACGTGGACGACGCCTTCCGGGAAAAGATCTTCGATGTCAACATGACGGCCAACTACGTCCTAACTCAAGAAGTCGGCCGCCACATGATTGCTCGAGGAAAGGGCGGCAAGATTCTCAACGTTTCCTCTTTGGCGGGCATTATTGCCACCAAAAATATCTCTGCGTACGCGGGGACCAAGGGCGCAATCAACCAGTTCACATCCGCATTTGCGAACGAGTGGGCTGAGCACAACATCCAAGTGAACTGTCTATGTCCTGGGTAAGTGGTCTCCCTTGCTATCTCCAGGTGGAACATGCCTTCCCGCCCCCTGAGACACTACTAGGTCTGACTGTGCAAACAGCTATGTCCTTACCCCTCTCACACAAGGCTATTTTGAGAATGAACCGGGCTTCAAGGAGTATATCTTCTCTCGCACTCCTATGGGTAGATGGGGTACTCCTGAGGATTTTAAGGGGATCACTCTTTTCTTCTGCAGTTCAGCGTCCGATTATATCACAGGTGTTCGAATGCCTATTGATGGTGGAATGCATGGAAGATAGACCCGTCGAAGGTCCTGTAGCCTTGGTGGTTTTGTGTTCGTAATACCCCCAATGTGGTGTGTGTATTTGTTTGTCAACACTCTATTCCTTGGTAATTCTCAATACATCTTGCAGTTTTTCGTCCCTGTCTCTCAAATCCTTTGTCCCGATTTTCCCATAAGCCTCTTCAACCTCCCTGCAGACTTTTCCCTGCCAATTCGTACCATCTTCGCCGTTGTTTCCTGGGTTTCGGAGCCGAGGGCTTCCCAGATCATCCCAGCATGCCTGAATAGTATCACCAATCTTGTCCAGGAAACCTTCAAGGCCACGTTCCTCGCCCCCACCGGCATGATAACTCCAGAAGGGGCCTCTGACAGCCCACCTTGGACCTAGACTCTGCTGCACGACTTGATCAATCTCTTGCGCGCTTGCAATGCCCTTATCGACCAGGTAGGCTGCTTCTCTGAACAGCGCAAAAGAGAGACGATTCGCCACAAAACCTGTGATCTCCTCCTTCAGAATAATGGGTTTCCGTCCTAGCTTATTCCAATACGCCATCGTGCGCGACAGAGGCAGAGACCGAGCGAGGTCTACGCCTGGGGCTGTAACAATCTCGAGCAAGGGCATTATGTGGGGTGGGTTGAACGGGTGTACGACCATCAAGCGAGCCTTGTCCTGCATCTTCTCGGATTGTACAGAAGCCGGAATTCCGGAGGTGCTGGACCAGAGGAGAGCGTCTCGCGGAGCGAGACTCTCAACCTGAGGCCAGAGCTGCTGCTTGAATTCCACCTTCTCCGGGCCCTGTTCCTGAACGATGCCCGCTTCAGACACTGCTTCCGCGAGGGAGGACGTGATCTTCAAACGGCCCGTGCCTGTCAATGATGCGAGATCCAGCGGATTCTGTTTGTTGACATCTTGCTTCTGACCATCTTCTTGCGCTTCCGCCAGAATCGAAAGATACTCTATAAACAAGTCAGTGGGAGGTCATCGTCCATGCCTACGTGAAACGCCCGCGCGTTTCAATGAAGGGCCTCTGACAAACCTGAAAGATTCGCCTCAATATATTCTTTGAGGTCCGGACGGGGATCGTAGATAGTCACCCGAGTGTCTGCGACTGAAAGATGCAGTGCCGTAAAGGACAGGCCGATCGTCCCTGCTCCCACGATCGCGATGTTGATAAAACCATCGGCGGGCGCTTGGGTAGTTTTCGTCGTCATTGTTGGGAATTATCTTACTAGACCGCGTTCACAATGGACTATTTTGCGGTTTCACAATCGCTTTAAACCATCATTACTCTAAATCGTGAACAGAGTGACTTCATGGGTTGGCGCTCGATTAACCTCGGTTCGGATGCTCGGCTTAGTCAACAACTCTGGTAGAGCACCTCGGAAAGTACAATACTCAATGTCTTTACTTACTACCTAAGGTACTTCTAGGCTCTAATCCAGTCGTATTCTGCAGAGCCCGCTAGGAAGCGTTATAGGGAGGAAACCCCATTTAAGTTGTTTGCTGCGGCCACCACAACAGTTTCTCACATTCTCACGCGAGTCTGTCTTCGCCGCAGTCACACGAACAGCTCCGCTTCCCCGCAGACATATGTGGCGAGTTCATCGAATGGCAGACTACTCACAATACTCGTCCCCAGCTCCAGAGTGGACACAGCATGTCCAAGCAGGACTTCTACGGCACCCGCCACCGGGCTTGTCGATGAATGAGAGGAGAGAATACTTGAACAAGTCTCGAGCGGAACTGCACAAAGAAGTCTACGGCCCCGAAACAGGTACACGCCTGACTTGGAAGGGCCGACCCCAGCATATACTGACTGCCAACACTTGTAGGTGACAATGTTGACGTTTCTGAGTTCTCGATACCTACCCTGGACAATTCCGCAGTTGGGGCACGTCTTTACCGGCCTCGGGACTGGGCTTCCAGCACAGAAGTTGGTTTGCCAGTTATCGTCCATCTGCACTCTGGTGGATGGCATTTGGGCAGTCTTGAGACCGAAGATCCCTTTTGCGCCTATCTATGCTCGGCTCTTCGCGACCGAAGGCTACCGGGAGCTGCCGTTCTGAGCGTCGACTACCGCCATACTCCTGAATATCGGCACCCGACGCAGCTCGATGATGCGTATGCCGCTCTTGATTTCATATCCGAAGATTCGGTGTCCGGATCAATCCCGCTTGGCATCGATGCGAAGAAGATTATCCTCGCAGGGACGTCGGCGGGTGCTCATTTAGCAATCGGTTGTATGATGCGTGACGCACAGCGGAATCGTGCATCCCAGGGGAAAAAGCCAGGAAGACGTATCATCGGGTTGATTCTCACTTGCCCGCCGACCGTGTATCCCTGCCTGTTCCCGTACCATCTTCTGCGCGACAGAGAGATATCTTCTTACGTGGAAAACGCCAATGACCCATGCCTGGGTATGGAGCGTGCGATCACATTCTGGAACTTGTTCTTGCCGACATCCGAAAGTGCTGGAATCGACAGGCTGAACGAGTTAAAAGCACATCCGGTCATTTCTCCGTTAATGACCGAGGAGGATGTTTTCGACGCCGATCTGTGGCCACACACGAGCTTCCACGTTGCAGGAATGGATTGTTTGAGAGACGAAGCACTGTTGTTCGAGGACAGACTTCGGCGACAGGGAGTCAATACACGGTTGCACATGTACCAAGGGTTCCCCCACGCGTTCAATATGCTCCCGCAACTTCGTGAGAGTACAAGATGGATGGAAGAGATGCTGCATGACGTAGATAGGATACTAGATACAAATGAGTAGGAAAACTTACAGGCTATACGAACAAGCAGTCGTTTCGTACCAGTTACTTCATCTTGGCTGTTAACTTCTAATGGGCCTGAAGCTGAGATTCCCCCGACTCTTCGAAAGGTTCATCAAATTAGAAAGTCGCTGAAATCGACTCCCTCGAATAGTACATTCATATCGGTGTCTGATGCTTCATAGCGGAGAGGGGTCTGACTACTAGTCCTACCACATAGAATGTCAGTCTCTTGTATTGAAGAGAGCAGGAATGCAGTGTGACTCACTCTCTGGAAGAAGCAGCGGAGAGATGGGGACGTTCCCAGCCGCTGCTGAGAGAATCGAAATCGCATTGGGAAGGAAAGAGTTCATAAGCCAAGGCGAGGTCAATATCGAGAGGAATGTGGAAATCAGTCTCCTGATCATCGGCACAAAGGGCCTCTCCAGTGGATACCGCATTGCTCTTCGGTGTAGCTATATGATCCGGGTTGGAGACCATCACCGGCTCGTTGCAGGCTGTATCAGGAACCGTAACGGCCTAATAGCACGCATCAGTCTTTTGCCTTGTCCCATCAGCGGTCAAGCAGGGAAAGGCACGACTCACCGATGGTGGAATGGGCGGTCCCGCGGGTTCTGGGTGTCTCGGCCGTGCCCTCCTCTCCGCTGTGCTCTCCTGCGATGGTATCAAATCCAACTGCCTCCTAGCCTTGGAGAAAAGCAAATAGATGAAGTCGGCGGCCCAGTAGGTTCGTCGGAGTTCACCTAGCATAATCATGCATATGTCCAGGTGGTTTCGTCCAAGGTATCTCGCGACTGGATCACCAGAGACAGAGTCCAAGAGGTGGATCTGGAGGGCCGGGATCATAGCCGTGACCCTGCATCATTAGCTGGAGCTCACATGATAGGCGACGTGACTTACATCATGGGATGGCAGCTGCCAAGCAGATGGAATGCACTCAATTTGTTCAAGGTGCCGGTGATGTTTGAGGCGGATATCTTTGCTTTCTGCAACGACTGGACACTCCCAGCATTTTGAGCATTGGGCGACACTCCCGGCCGCCCAGCCATGTAGGGTCGATGGAGCGCTATTACGCACGCCCTTGTGCAGATGGTTAGTGCGCACCAGATCTGGGGGAGAAAAGTGTCCCTCACTCGTAATACACACAAAGGTGGTACAGATGCAATAGGGCAACTGGACTCTCACAAGCTTCCTCAGTTGGAAAACTTATACGGCATTGCCTGAGGCGGCTCTGGTCTTGATCGATAAGCGTAGTTGGGTGCTGATTCGGTCGTTTAGCTTTATAGTGGTTGTTCAATATGTTTCCGAGGGCGAAGGTCGTTTCCAGGAGAGACGCCCACATCTGCGGCAAAATGTGGTTCTCATCTTTTGGAAGATACTTCATAGCCAGCTCACAGGAAACCCCGGCCGAAAGCGATTCCACGTCTTCAGCTGTCGGAACCGGCGTGTCGCAGTCGGAGAGGTTGATTCGCGTCGGCCTTCCCATTCCAAAGGAGAGCCAAGTATCCCGGAAGTAGCCCGCCCACCATAAGAGTCCCCACAAACGACGTTGCTCGTTGGTGGGTGTTTGTCTATGCTGTGCAAGATTTCTTCCAAGTCCCGCCTTTCTGAGTAATGAGTTCCTGTGAAGACCGATTGTCTGACAGAGGCTGATGGCAATCCCGATCCAGTGCCAGGATCCGTCGCGGTCTTCCGAATCTGCATACCAGTAACCCAACAGTATCACGGACTGGATCAAGGGTGTTTTTTCCTTTTCGTAATCGGCATCATAAAGGGCCTTAGATAGTCAGCATATGGTCATTATTGTAGCAATGGTGAGGTCAGTGAACCTTAGCCCGCTTATAGAGGCTCCTTTTCATGGCCTTGCGTGAAGAATATCCTGCCCCAGTGACGGATTCGTCGTCTAGGAACTAACACCAGTCAGGTAAATATAGACCATCGTCTCGAGCCGTGATCATTCGAACTTGGACTCACATTGGTTGAGGCAAAAAACATGCACCACAGAAGGAGAAGGTTGACCTTTTTTGGTCCTCCCGACTCGTACTGCCGGAGGAAAGTGCTTACATCGATGATGGGGAGGAAAGGATGAACATAGTGGAAGTAGCATTGCAAAAGCCGCTCTCTGACCTCATTGCAAGGAAGTGAAAAGCAGCCCTTTGCGTTGAGAGCAGCCAAGTCTTCTGAGAGCAGGGCGCTCATCGCCGCAGCTCGGGGAACCAGAAAATGGTTTCCTCCCAAGTCGCGGTGCGGTTTACAGATGTCGACCACAAGGCCGAGGCCTTGCTGATCACCTAAATAGGTTGAATCAAGGTTAGCAACTTTTATGACCATCTGCAGGTCGAAATGCTTACCCGTGTAGATTACTGTCGTCCCCTGGTCGTTCTCCCCATCATCAAGAATGCCAGTAAACCCAGCATCTTCGTCTGGTAGTTCGACATCTAGTTGATTGTTGTCACGCGCAGTCTGTCGGGTTCTTTCAGTAAAGGATCTTGATAGTTCGCGCTCGTTTTGAATATTGTGGTCTGACGGCTGTACATGCACGGATTCTGGTGTCCGCAACATGTTTGGAACGGAAGCTGAAGCTTCTCGAGGCGATGACAGAAGTATGCCCGATGAACTCTCGGTTTGGTCTACCGAACTGGCAGTATTTTGTTGCCGTCCAGCCAGAAAGCTGGCCATGCTTCGAACACGACCGGTCTTAGCATCATCTCTGAGGACACGTCTAGGCAACCACCAAGACTCAGACTCACCGATGACGGCGCAAACCTCTGCCGCGAGAGACAATCTCACACTCGACGCCATCGCTCAAGCAGTTGATGCATGGAGGCCCAGACAGCGTGACGTTGCATCGGACTTTTCGTTGATGGCATGTCTGGCAAGCCAAAGCGGCGCGCCGTCGCACTCGATTCGATCCAGAGTCCCCGTTGCCGGCTGATTTGTTCATAGTCAATGGGAGTTGACGGTGGTCGCTTGCCATCCGTTTGAAGACACTGACAGTACAGTAAAATGCCCTTCTCGAAAGCTCTTCTCGAAGCCTCACCAGATAGATTGCCCAGCTCGATTCGTGTTGAGTGAGGTCTTCCTTGCAGCAACTCAGCTTACCCCGCAACAGGGGGGAGTTGATCTGGGGTTATGGGGTACCAGGGGTACCTCACTCCGCAAAATGGGGGTATGATGTTAGTGGGCCTGGTGCCATGCGATACCCGACCTTTACCGTATGAACTACCTTACCCTTCTGGGCCAACTAGGCTTCTGGGCAACTACAATACACAGTACCTTTACTGCCATACTGCCATACTGCCATACTGCAATAGTGTAATGCTACAATACTGCAATGCTGCAATGTTGCATTGGTGTCTACCAGAGCCTTATGCACCTCTACTTCTAACCCTGAAAGGCGACCAGGTACTAGAGGTAGAGGATAGTTTTTCGAACAAGCGGTCGGGCCGTTAACGTGACTTGGCCCAGAGGCCTAGTTGGCCCAGAAGGGTAGTTCATACGGTATTGCAACCTGTTGATCTACCATCCCTCAAGGAACTTTCAGAACAGGCATGGAGAAGTCTTCTCTCCTAGACTATGCTGCCTCTATCCTCCCTGAAGTACGTCAACTGGGATGTTTTATAGTACCAGCCAGTCTCATCACCTCCCCACATGATTGATGCACCGCCTGTGCATGTCTAACATGCTGAGAGTGCGGCTTCGTAGGAGATCTCGCGGTACGGATCTCTCGAGCCTCTGATATCGCTCAATCCAGGCACTCCGGATGGTGCGTGTTTACCGACGTGATACATGCTGACTCGGCATCGTTCTGCATGGCACTCCTCTTGCGTACTTGGGTGAAGAATGTGGAGCAAATGGGCTATTCATATAGCCCACTTAACCGAACCGAGGTTTGAACAGCTCTCCGATTGGCTGACTCTTTGGCCCAATTCTGAGACCTAGGACGTCGTCGAGCAATCCGAGGACCAGCGGTTGAGAGTTGCTGGTACGTACCATGAGCCGAGTATGGCCTTAATCATGGCCTGCAGGTCCAGACAGTCACTCACAGTAATAGTGAGGGGCGCGTAGAGGGCTGGCAGAGAGTTCAATGGCGTACAAAACGGACGTGGTTCTGGACATTGCGAATAAATAACCTGTGAGCGTATCCTCCTTGATCAGGTTGACTCGTGCGCCGTATCCTCTTTGATCAGGTTGACTCGTGCGCCGTATCCCGAACAATGCCTCCAATCGCTCATGTGAGCTCGTCTGCGAGCCCAGACTCCGACAACGACAAGCCGGATATCAGCCTGCATGAGAACGAGTGGTACCGCCAGGATTTTGGGGACTATACCGTGTCCGAGGAGCCCATCTACACCAAACGCCACATACGTATAGTGTGTGTGGGAGCTGGCGCAACGGGCCTACAGCTTGCATACAAAGCTGAAAGGCTTCTGGAGAATGTGACCCTTCAGATTTATGAGAAGAACAACGACATCGGTGGCACATGGCTGGAGAATCGCTACCCGGGATGCACGTGTGACATACCCAGCCACAGCTAGTGAGTAGACACCCATGATCCGCCGGTTCCTAAGTGTACAGCCATGTCCTAATGAATGAATTCTCCAGCCAGTTTACATGGGCAAGGAACCCCTGTTGGTCACATTTTTACTCCCCCAGCAGCGAAATCTGGAAGTATTTCAAGGACGTGGCCACCAAATTCAACTTGGAACGACATGTCAAGTTCTCCCATCGTGTGCAGTCGGCCCGTTGGGATGAGGATCATGGAGTTTGGGAGCTAGCCATTCTCACTCCAGAGGGCAACATCATTGTCGACCGATGCGAAATCTTGGTCAACGGGACCGGTGTACTCAAGTTTGTCCGCCCCCCTGTCTGTCATTCACTCTCCCGGCGGCCTGCTAACCGTGTCAATCATCAGCAACTGGAAGTATCCGTCCATTCCAGGGCTCACGTCCTTCAAGGGCAAGCTGATGCATAGCTCAAACTGGGACGATGACTACGACTTGACTGGGAAGACGGTTGCTGTCATTGGCGGAGGCTCTTCTGCTGTCCAAGTCATTCCCAGCATTCAACCAGGTACCTGTCCCTTACCCATAACATCTGTCTGCATCCACGCGGACGAACTAACCTACTGTAAGTGGTCGGGAAGTTGATTCCCTTTCTGAGATCCCCAATTTGGGTCACCACTGGGTTCGGTGCTCGCTTTGCCGGTCCGGGCGGTAGCAACTTCGAGTGTGAGTGTAGTCCCGCGATCTTGCGCGTTTCCTCCGCCCGAGCTAACTCTGCCGGGCGGGAAAGACTCGGAAGAACAGATCCAGTCCTTCAAAAACGACCCGAAACTTTACGATGAATACTGTCGCAACCTTGAAGGTGAGCTGAACAAGCGATTCACGTTGGTATGTTTGACGCTGTCGTCGCCTTCTCCCTTGCTTGTGGTCAGGCGCCGCAACTGAAATTGTCGTCCCGCAGAACCACAATCGCAGCAAAGACCAGAAGCAATCCCGCGAATTCGTCGAAAATCTGATGAAGGAGCAACTGGGACATGACGAACGCCTGATCAAGCAGCTTATCCCTGGTTTTGCACTTGGCTGCCGTCGCATGACCCCTGGATCTGGATATCTCCAGAGCTTGACCAAGGAAAACGTCCAGGTTGTTACCGCGGGGGCGGCGAGATTTACCGAGAATGGAGTTGTGGATGACAGCGGCCAAGAATACGCTGTCGACGTCATCATCTGCTCGACCGGCTTCGACACCTCGTACGCACCTCCTTATGAATGCATCGGACGCAATGGGAGAACCTTGAAACAGAAGTTCGGCGACTTCCCTAAAGGATACCTCTCCGTCATGGTGGATGAGTTCCCTAATCTCTTCCGTAAGTGTCCCTTTTCTCAATCTTGAAAAGCAGCTACGAACCGTATATAGTGTTCATCGGCCCCAATGGACCAGCAAGCCATTCATCCCTCCTACCAGTCCTCGAATGGCATACTCGATACCTCTTCCGCATGATCAACAAGTTGCAGCGCGAGAATATCAAGTCCTTCGACCCCAAGCCCGAGTGCATCCAGGAATTCTCTCAGCATGTGCACACAATGATGAAGCGTTTAGTGTGGTCGGCGGCTTGTCGGTCATGGTTCAAGAACGGCAAGGTTCACGGCCCTGTGACTGCTATTTGGCCGGGTAGCCGACTCCATTACTTCGAGGCTCTGAGTGAACCAAGGTACGAGGATTTTCGGATCACGTATCGTTCCAAGAACCGGTACCAATATCTTGGAAACGGCTATACCCAGGAGGAGATGAAGCCGGACGGAAACCCTGTTTGGTATTTTGATGACCCATTCTGTCAAGTCTGAGCACACGGGCAATTTCCCGCCAAGTATCCTGGGCGGCGGGACTAGCAAAGAGAGTAGATGTCGTTTGATTATTTGGTCTCAATGGCACTACCACTATTGTTTCTTAATGTGAGGGTACCTCGCAAATGCTCCCGTGATAAGGTGGTAAAGATGGGCAGCAGCCCTAGGAGTTAAAGTTAGGGTTGGCGGATCGTTAGGGCGCAAGAAGTAGAACCGTCAGAGGCCGAAAAACACCTTACAGCCAGAGGAGTCGGTTTCCCCAGGGATTTGCATGGTTCAAGTATATGTCACATACGGAAGCGCGCGGCCGAGTTCGTGCGACTTCAGTTATTCAGTAGTAAAGAGACGAAGAGAACACTGGCAAATGATACTGCCCTCGTTGCTCCTGAACAGTATGCCTGTGGCATTTTATTTCCTTTGCGACAGAAGACTGTGGCAGCGGCCAAGTTCGATCAGAGAATGAGAGATGAGCCGTACCGCTTACTCGGTAGCATCGACCATAAACCCCTTCTACATTCACGATTCCAAAGAGTGACAGATACAGGTTACAACACGGCAGAAGTAAGTTATGCTAGTTCAAATCAGTATTTACTACCTAGTTCGATTTGGCCAACTTGTCGAGTGTAACACTAGTAACTCTTCGGGCCATTTCGGTGTTGTATTCTCCATACCATAGTGGCTGTGTCTTCAGGATACTGTCCTCGACTTCTGTGAATCTGTTTCCGATAATCGTGAGGCTTTTCCCGTTCATATCCTTGTTACTTGCCAGATACACGGCAGCAAGCGCAACGGCTTCGGGGTCGTTGACAGGGACACCTTGTGCGCGGAACGCCTCTGCTGCCTGTGGAGTAAATAGACTAGATACCGTGCCGCCAGGAGCGATGAGCCCAACGTTGATGTTGTCGTTCCCAGCATGATGGCGCACAGCCCGCATCAAGCCGACTACTCCGTGTTTCGCCACAGAGTATAATGGAAGATTGGGCCGTTCGTTGTAGGATGATGTGGACCCGGTTATAACGAGACCACCACCGGGAGGGTCATTCGCTTTGAGGTGGTGAAGCGCTAACTTGGTTGCTAAATCAAATATTAGAATGTGGCCCGTAGCTACAGCGCGGTTATGGTTCCCATAATGGAGTAGTTGCATACTGTAGATGACACCTGTGAGATTGACATTCATCACCGTCAAGTCTGGTGGTGCAAGAGACCCATCCCGTTCGAGAATGTCGCTGAAGACAGTGTTCTTTTCTCCTACGCCGGCATTGGCGAAGACGAAATTGATACTCCCAAACTTTCTCTTCACGTTTTCGAAGAAGGATACTAGATTGCCCCAATTGGTGACATCTACTCGAAAGAACTCTGCATTTCTGCACCCATGTGTTAGCAAGACATAGAACGAGGGGATTTTTCTAGAACGTCCTCACCTGCCCGCAGACTGAATTGATTCCTCGAGTGCCTTGCCAGCATCCTGATCTGTATCTCCGAATGCAACGACAGCGCCGTGCTGAGTGAGAAGCTCAACGATGCTTTTCCCAATCCCGCTGGCACCACCTAGAACCGCAATTTATTAGCAGACAGCTCATCAGTTTCATCAATACTGTTTGTTGGTGGCCGACTGACCAGTGACAATGGCAACCTTGCCACTGATGTTGCCAAGTTGGCGCTCGGTGATCAGGAGCTCTGCCATGTTCGCGACCGATGAATGCCGTCTTCGGAGGGAGTTGGCATCTGGGCACGTGCTTACGGGTTATTGCTTGTCATCTACACTTTTTTATCACAGCGGGACGGGGATCCTGAAATAACGGGCAAAAGGCATAAACCGATGTTCATTATTACCTTTTGAAGTCTTCCGAGGTTTGATTGAGCGACCTCACTTGTTTCTGGGGCCGAGCCGATCCGAGGGTCGCACTAATCGGGCTCGGCTCAGGCTTTTCGTAATGCAAACTCTATCGCATATCCGCAACCAGAACCTCATGGACAACAGCTCAGACCGTGTTCTCCTATAGGGGGCATGTTAGTTCTACAACGAAGCCTCTTGCGGTGACATACACCTACACGTGTACAGCTCGAATATTTTGATTTGTGGCTACGTTCCCCTGCCCTTCACCATCTCAGGTCCGCCTAAATCGATTCCCTAGCGCCTAAACCTGACCTCCTGAATTGGTGAGGAGGAGTGACATAGTAGCCGTTACAATACCAAGATTAAAAAGACTTGATTTGCGGGCTTGAAATTACATGTTCGCAACGCGACAAAATGCAGGCATCAAGAAAAAGAAGAAAAGAATGAGGTTAACAAGAGCGACCTCACTGATGAGACTTGCAGAGACATGATAGGAATCGAACCGCGCGGAGGTATCAACTTGCCTTGGAAAGCTTCCAACCGAATCGAGCGGATGAATACTGTATCAGAGCGCGCAGAGAAATGCTCCTGAATCTGCCGACAATGAAGATACTTACCGCTAGTAGCAGACTCCTGCTTGAAAAGATATCTTGAGAAGTCGATACTGTCAACCGAGGCATGCAGAATTGTGCGACGGACGCGGAGTCGTAGACTTGCGCTGCAAAGGATTCTCATTATCAGCACGCGTTGGTTCTGAAGTTGTTCGATCGTCTGGCATCATCACAAGGAGAGGGAAAAGTCAATGACAGAAACCGCATCTGATAATGAAGGAAAGTCAAGCGAAACATCGGCAGCATTTCAGCAGCGTATGTACATCCCTCCGCCTTAGAGTAGAAAGATGGAAGACGTCCATACCAGCTTCAAGAGGAGTACGGGGTTGTTGACTTTCGCACGTTTAGCTCTCGGACAAGCGAAAAGAAGAGAAAAGAAGAGAAATACCTCCCGACGACTAAGGTCCATGCAAGATTCGTCATCGTGCCCCTTACAATGACGGCGTATACTCCGCGGTAACCTCGGTGATCAGAAGTGCGACCCATAGGTAATGCGACAATAACGGTTACGGAAGCACCAGCATCAACTCTGAACATATACCTATCCACGAGCCTTACCAGCAAAGGTCTCGAAAGAGGTCATTCAGTCCCGGATTTCGACCAAGGTCCGCTTGGAGTTTGCAAAGGTCAAGGTTAGAGATTACCTACCTGTAACGGACAATCGTCGCAAGGAACGATCAGGATACCCTGGTCTTGTTAGCGTCGATTAGTAACATTGGCCCCAACGGCAGCCACGCCGTGCCGACGCCTTTATCTCCGATGCAGTACGAAGTACATAGTCAGTTTTGGTAGGCCAAACCCCGACGGGACCGGTGGGTGACGGAACCGGACGGGGTCAACAACCCTGCTCCGCAGGAGCTCCTCGGCATTCAAACGCCGGATCTTGACTAATGGACATCATCGGAACGCCATGGACTACGAAGCAAAGTGCAAAAGGTTGAATGGTTGCTTACCCGAATTGAATTTGACTGATCCTTAACGCCGACATATAGAAGACTTCGTACAAGGCATATATAAGTTCGAGGGATACCTTGTTAATTGATATCTGGATCTTGGAGTCGTTCTCATCCAAAATCGTCACACATAGTACGTCATAGAGCTTGTCCAAGACCACAATGCCATCAACCATGAAAGCTGTCGGTAAGTCACCACCAAGTCCTTACAATCCGCCCAACTAAGAACAGCGCAGAAGTGAAAGGCGGCAAAGGCCATGCCGACGCCCTGTTCATCAACCCTGACACGCCAATTCCAACCGCGGCCGAGGGCCAAGCGCTGGTCAAGATCCGGGCCTTCGGCCTCAACCGCATGGACCTCATCCAGCGCGAAGGCTACTATCCATTACCTCCCCAGGCGCCTTCTACCCTCGGGGTGGAGTTTAGCGGTACGATCGCCTCCTTCGGCCCCGGCGCGCACGGCAACTTCAAAGAGGGCGACGAGGTGTTCGGCCTGGCCTACGGCGGCGCCTACGCCGAGTACATCGCCGTCTCCTCCAAGATGCTGCTACACAAGCCCGCCCACTTGAGCTGGGAGCAGGCCGCCGGCGTGCCGGAGACATGGATCACGGCCACGCAGGCTCTGCACTTCGTGGGCCAGTTTGCCCAAGGAAAAAGCGTGCTGTGGCATGCCGGTGCTTCCGGAGTGTCAATTGCTGGTATCCAGCTCTCCAAGAAGGCGGGCGCCACGGCGGTGTATGCCACTGCCGGCTCGAAGGAGAAATGCGATTTTATCGTCAACGAGCTCGGCGCTACAGCCGCGTTCAACTACAAGGAGCAAGACTGGGCGGAGGAGATCAAGAAGGCTACCGGTGGGAAAGGTGTGGATCTCATCATCGACTTTGTGGGTGCAAATTACTTCCAGAATAACTTGGATGTGGCCGCAAGGGACGGAAGGATTGTGCTGCTGGGGTTGATGAGTGGTTCAAAGTTGAAGGATGTCGATATTGGACAGCTGCTGTTCAAAAGGCTGCGCATTGAGGGTAGTACATTGAGGAGCCGAGACGAGGACTATCAGGGCAAGCTGAGGGACAAGCTGGAGGAGTACCTGCCGCTCTTTGAGAGCGGAGAGTTCAAGATATACATCGACACGGTTCTCCCGTGGGAGGAGATCCAGAAAGCGCACCAGCTGATGGAGAAGAGTAACACGAAAGGTAAGATAATTTGCACGGTTGGTTAGGCTGTTCAGCCGCAGATAGACATCAGTAATGATCAGCTTTCATAATCGTAAACCATCACAAACACAGACTCGGATAACAGTCGATTCCATGTGACGGAAACGAAATCACGACGCCGGTCTTTGCATTCCCAAAAATCAATGCTCCTTAAGCCACTTCAGCATTTGCTCATAAGCCGTGCTCTGCGCCAGCTTGATATGATCGTCGTCGTACTCTCCTACAACCGCGAAGCCTTGCCACAGAAGGTGTTAGTAAAGCAGCCGGCCAAGGCAAAGGAGGAAGAGGCGGACATACCATGCGGCACACCAGGATACACCGAAACCTCGTGCTCAACATTGTTCTTACTCATATAATCTTCCCCAGCCGTCCTGACCTCATCCGGAAACAGCGGATCATTCTCCACACAAACCAGACTGACCGGCGCCTTGAGCCCCTGGAAGTCATCTTTGGACACCATCGTCGCATGCGCAAGCGCACCGACCTTGATATACGGCCCAACAGTCTTCTTCGCCTGCTCCTCCTCATCCGACGCTTTTTGCGTCGCCGACCACGGCGTCGGGATCCCCTGCTGGTGCGGCGGCCGCTCAGACGCCAGCAACAGCACGTATCGCGCGCCGAAGCAGTAGCCCACCGCGTAGACGCCGCCCCCGTGACTGACTGCGTCGGCGAACTCGTCGCGCACGCCGTCGAGGACCTTGTGCAGAAGAGGCAGAACCTTGTCGTCTGTGTGCCGGGCCAGCCACATGTCAATCATGAAGGACTTGGCTGTCTCGCCGATCTTGGTCTTGAACTTGTCGAGGAAAGAGGGCGAGGAGGCTATTGAGGCCTCGTCGGGGACGGACGTTTTGGTCGAGTTGGGGGCTGGGTCGCCTTCGAAGAGGTCGGGCATCACGACGACGAAACCTTCGGACGCGAAGCGGTCGGCTTGGATCTGATTGTTGACGGATTTTATTCCGGTGCCGCTGGTGAGGAGGAGGAGGAGGCGGGCTGGGGTGTGCGGGTAATCGGCCGGTTTGGATATGTATGCCTGGCACAATGTGAGCGAGACGCGTTCACAGAGGTAAGTGAGTCGCATACATCGACGCCGCCGAGTTTCTCGATAATTCCGGTGGAGGCATGACCGCTAGCTGAGGTATAAGTCAATACTGGACAACACGCTTGTCATCGAAGATAGCAGACCTACGAGTTGGTCTATCGGTGCAGCAATGCTCGCCCAATTTCGGGCTTGACTCGGTTGCACTCTGGCTGGCCGAATGGGTTGGCAGGTCCTCCTGAGCATCGCTCTCGGGTGCCTTGGTAGCGATCTCGGGGTCGGCCATGCTCAGTCTGATGGTCGTTCTATGCTCCTATGGTTCGTGATAAGTAGGAGAGAAGTTAAACAGTGTGATGATCAGATGCCGGTATGGTGTAAAGAAGATCGCGGCAAAGGCATAGGCAGTGTTATTAGCTAGCACGTTTCATGAAACAGGTTCCAAGACAATAGCAGGCTGAGCAACTACGTATACATCGGCTGGGTGAGACGACTCGAAGTTCCCAAGCCTGCCAAGCTCCCTTTCACTGCACGACCCCACACTTGTTTGTGTGCTCGGGTGAGAGATGCATAAATCGGACGCCGATTTATGCATTTAGTCGAGCTTAATACCGGATGACATAATTTGCTGCCCCGCGAGGGGAATTTCCACTCAACGCGTGAGACGCGTCTTCGTCGAACAACGCCGCTAAAGTAATCATCGCCACCAAAACACTTCCTCACCTCACTCACCACCGACGGATTCCATATCACGACAAGTATCTAATCCAGTCACACAAAATGGCAGCGCAACAGATTACCCAAGGAGCCCTAGAGTAGGTCTGCAATATCTCCAAGTGAATGCCGCTTCTTCTAACAAGCCAAAAGGGCGATCTTCAACGACCCTGCCGGAGTGGCTAACCGCTTCCCGGTTCCTGTGATGCAATGCCTTCAGGTGAAGACCCTCGAGTCCAAGGCAGCGCCAGGCGGTAATGGCCCAGAAAGATTCCGAATCGTGCTTAGCGATATTCGCAACTACGTCCAGTGCATGTTGGCTACACAGGCAAACCATGTCGTCCACGAAGGGAAGCTCCTCAGGGGCTGCATTGTGCGCCTCAAGTCATATCAGGCGAATTCTGTAAAGGGCAAGAAGTAAGCGACTGCACTCCCTTTAAGATATTCAGAGTACGAAAACTGACAGGAACCAGCATTCTCATCATCTTAGATCTGGAAGTAATCGAATCCCTCGGCACGCCGGAAAAGATTGGTGAGCCCGTTGGCTTAGAAGTCAAGTCCGAAGAGGCCAAGAACACCACAATCGGTGGCGCAGGCTTCTACGGTAACGTCAAGAACGAGCCAACGACCCAAGACTCCAAGCCACAGATGAACAAGTCCCTGCCAAGCCGCACGAACAACGCGCCCAGCTCCGGCCCAGGCAACAGCACCATCTACCCCATCGAAGCCCTCTCGCCCTACGCACACAAGTGGACCATCAAGGCCCGCGTGACCAGCAAATCCGACATCCGGACATGGCACAAGCCCAGCGGCGAGGGCAAGCTCTTCTCCGTCAACCTGCTAGACGAGAGCGGCGAGATCAAGGCCACCGCCTTCAACGACCAGTGCGACCAGTTCTACGACCTCCTACAAGAGGGTCAGGTCTACTACATCTCCAGTCCCTGCCGCGTCCAGATCGCCAAGAAGCAGTTCACAAACCTGCCCAACGACTACGAGCTCACCTTCGAGCGCGATACACTGATTGAGAAAGCCGAGGACCAGAGCGCCGTACCGCAAGTGCGGTTCAACTTCTGCAATATCCAGGAGCTCCAAGAGGTCGAGAAGGACGCAACAGTCGACGTCGTCGGCGTGCTCAAAGACGTAGCGGAAGTCTCGCAGATCGTGTCCAAGTCCACGGGCAAGCCCTACGACAAGCGCGAGTTGACCCTGGTCGACGACACGGGCTACTCCGTGCGCGTGACGATCTGGGGCAAATCCGCCACCTCTTTTGACGCCAAGCCCGAGTCCGTCATCGCCTTCAAGGGCATGCGCGTCTCGGACTTTGGCGGCCGCAGCCTCTCCCTCCTCTCCAGCGGCACCATGGCCGTCGACCCGGACATCCCGGAGGCGCACAAGCTGAAGGGGTGGTACGACGCCACGGGCCGCAACGAGGCGTTCGCGACCCACAACAACCTGGCCTCGATGGGCAACGCCGCCAACGGCGGGCGCAAGGACGAGACCAAGACGATCGAGCAGGTCAAGGCCGAGGACATCGGCATGGAGGACACCATCTGGTTCACGCTCAAGGCGACCATAGTGTACATCAAGCAGGATAATTTCTGCTACCCGGCCTGCCGGAACGAGGGGTGCAACAAGAAGGTGGTCGACTACGGCGACGGCACCTGGCGGTGCGAGAAGTGCGAGGTCAACCACGACAAGCCGCAGTACAGGTACATCATGACGGTCAGCGTGGCGGACCACACGGGCCAGATCTACCTGTCGTGCTTTGACGAGGTTGCGCGCATCCTAATGGCGGGCAAGAGCGCCGACGAGCTGATGGAGATGAGGGAGGAGGGCCGGGACACGCAGCTGACCGCCGAGTTCGAGGCTGCCAACTGCCGGAAGTGGAGTTTCAGGTGTAGGGCAAAGATGGATACGTTTGGGGATGCGCAGAGGTGAGTTTTCTTCCCGGGTGTCGAAGCGTAATGGGTTTGATGACTGACTGTCGACTCTAGGATCCGATATCAAGTCCAGACCGTCTCCGTTATGGACTGGAAGTCGGAAGCGGCGAGACTCGCGGAATTGGTCAAGCAGATGAGCGTATAAGTTCTGTTTCATTTCGGGGGGGTGTTGGCGTTGCTTGCCATGGGCGGGAGAAGCTGGTCTCCTTAAAGACCAGGGAGGCCACGAACACTATGTATGCACCATGACGTTCGCAATGTTGTACGTTCCTGCGAGAAGGCGTATGTTTCCTGTAATAAGCTTTCTCTCTCTTTGCTCGTCCAATTACATGTGGGTATGTCTGTCATGATGGAGAGATAGAGGCCACCACATAAAGAGTCAGTGGTCAGACTCATGAATATTAGCATTCTATTCTAATCTGCACTTGCCTGTTGTCGTTTCCTCGTAAAACATGCCGATGGGACATACCGCGTGTCCTTCCCTCTGAAACGCCTCTGGCTTCCCCAAAACACCCTCGAAACTCCCCTTCTCTGCCGATGTCATCTACCATCGACCGCATACCCGTCGTCAAGCGGCGCAACCCGTAGGTTTGAACAGCTGCAGGAACTCCTCTGTGTTACCCTCCCAAGGGTTAAAGATCAACTCCTCTTCAATCATCGGCTCCACCTCTTCCAGTGACTACACCAACGTCTGTCCCTCCTCCGCAGGAGCATCATGCCACCAAGGAAACTGCGGGCGGCTACCGCTGTCTTTCAACTACGACGTAATCGTGCAATAGCCGGTCACTCTAGGCACCGGCAATCTGCACGCCCGTCATAAGGTCCTCGTCCTCAATCTGCGAATCAAAGCCCATGTCTAGTACGTCCTTAAAGCTCGACGCGGCAGCGGCGTCCTTCTCCTTCTTCTGCTCTTTGACCAGGTGCTTGACGTAATCGCGGCTCGTGCCCAGCCTCTGGTTGGTAGCATTGACGATGGGCGCCAGGTCGCGGATGTGCTGAGCTGATTTCTCCAGTTCGGCGGCGAATTGGGTTTCTGGCAGCTCCTCGCCCTCGCTCGCGAAGGTCAGGTGGCCTTGTCCGTCGCCTTCCACCGTGCCGGGCGGTTTCTCGACAACACCGGCGAGTAAACCCCTCTCAATCATGCTGCGGAGGAGAGCCTCGACGTCAGAAGCTTTATCAAGCGGTTTGCCTGTCTCGGCGCTGCTGGTGAGCTGGCGGATGTCCTCCAGCCCGATCTTGGTGTACACCTCTCTCAGACGGAGGATATGATGCCGCTGGTAATGAGCCAAGACCTCACGCACCAGCCCCTCGTTCCTCTCCTCGGTCCAGAAGCTCGTGCCGGCATCGAATTCGGCCTTGAGCTGCTCCGCGCCGCCCTCTGCCGCGCCCTTCTCGAACGCCTTGGCCAGGGCGATGTACGGCTTGCCTAGCGTCACGAAGGATCTCTGTACGGTGGGCGCGATAGAGCCCAGGGCTGATATAGGGCGGTGCCTGCCCACCAGAAACAGATTGGCCAGGACCCACTTGTTGTATGCCTGGGCCATGAGCGTGCTGCAGCCCTGGTCGCGTGTGGGGAATGTGCAGACGCGCTCGAAGGCTGCCGACGCAGACGCCCAGTTGTGCTGTGCGAGGTGACAGAGGCCACTGACAAGGTCGTATTCCATCACTTCTGACGAGGTGACGCGCCCCGTAAGGCCGGACTCGATGCTGATGTAGGCCGAGGAGGGGAGGGACATGTCGCAGAGGGGCCGCGTCTCGGTCTGCCCGCGCATTCCCGGATAAAAGACTATGCATTTGCTAATGAGGGGTAGGATGTGGTGGATATTATATGTTTCGTAGGCTAATTGGACGAGTGGCAGGTGATGGGAGGTGAGGATCGAGCCAGTTGGGTCGAGCCGGAGGAGGGCTGAGGCGAGGAGCTCGACGGCGACCGAGGGGGGGAAGTTCTGGCCGGTTTTCAGAACGTCGAGAATGTTGGAGAAGAAGGTGCCGGCGTAGCGTATTTGGCGGGCGTCAAACGTGAGGAGGAATCTGGTTGTGCATTCGGCGAGGTCATCTGGCAGGTGGGAGCTCTTGGATTCGCTGTAGTAGATGGCAGTCAAGAGGTAGGCATATGAGATCGAATTGAAGGCCGGGTCTACATGCTAGTCACTGTCAGTACGGCGGAATAACAAGCTATGATCAAATGGTACTTACTTGTAAGAGCTGCGGAGCGTGAACAGCCAGAAGGGCAGGCTCATTCTGCTTCAACTGGTTGAGCTGCTTGACATGTGCCTTGGCAGCGGCATTGTACTCGTCGTTGCCCCGCAGTTCCTGACTCGGCGGAAATGAGAGAAGTACCGAGGCAATCTGGTCCATGGCGAGACGGTTTCCAGGTTGGGGTGAGTGGGTGAGTGGTGAGGCGTATTCGTTCGGAGACGAGTAGTGATGATGTCGAAGACGGGGAGATGGACGTCTTGATAGATGGTGGGGCGGGCAGCTCTCCAAGGACGGAGAAGGTCGGATTTAAGAGATGACAGGCTCAAACGTCTGAGGTAAACACGTAATGGAGCTGAGGCTAGTTCTGAGTTTTTCTGCTGTAAATATCCGAACAAATTCAGAAGGATACCACAGCGCGATTGACCTCAACATATGGGTGATTCTGGGCGTTGAGAGCTGTTGTTGAAGGCTGGGCGCCAGTGGTCACAGTTACTGAGACCCGGAAGGTGCCTGCCTGCCTGGCCGTTGGTGGTGATTACCCGTAATTTAACCGAACGGTGAGCGTGAAGGCGTCGGTGTTACGCCTTCTCGAGGTTTGATGCAATATCCCCGACTTCACAATATCTTCACCAAATCAAGGCCAATGTCAGAGCGAAGAATACTACTATTTATTCCATTATAACACTGGCATAAATCTCCGGCGGAGAATGACTAGCAAAAACAAAAACTCATCGCAGCAAAAGCAACCCAGCAAAACAGAAACCCTTTCTAGACCCCCCTTTTTTCGCATTTTTCGCATCCGAGACGGCCCTTCATATCCATCCATTGCTGGCGTTTTCTGGCGTCTATAATAAAGAATTCCATGCTAAAGCCATGAGGAAATCCATCGTATTAAACAAGCATGTTGAGAGAACCCAAGCCGTGCCGGAGCAAGTGCTCTTGGCATCATATCTTTCTTCTGTTCTTCATCTCCCTCTCTTCCACCCATCTGGCCCCCTTCTTGAGGGCGCTCGTATCCACATATCATCGTGAAGAAACCCTGTCGTAAAGCAACGCATCGAGAGAGGAAAACACAGGCAAGCAGGATTCTGAAAACAAGTTTGTGGCCGATGCTAAAGTTGCTGGCTGGCTCAGACTCGAAGTCGTAAAGCTGTTTGGTGGCTCAGTGTGTCAACAGGAAGTCAGAGAACCCAGTTTCTCGACATGAGATGTCCAGGCGCCGAGCTGATAGTACAAGGAAGCATAGTAGTCGCCATGTCGGTTAGAACTAGTCAAGGGAGTACTGTCCGGTTCCAAAGGCCTCGATGGACTGGCTGGCAGATGGATCATCGTGCGTTGTCCAGGCAAAGTCGCCGCTCAGCCAAGCTTGCCTCCGTCCTCACTGTCATCACTGCCGTGATCAGCCTTGAGCACATTCCATGGGTTGTTGTCGACGAAGGGGTTCCGGCCGGGCTGTGTTGGCGTCGCCTCGAACTCGCGCCTAGTAGATGCCGAAGGGGGAGCGATGGGTCCAAAAGGGGACGAGAACTGAGCTGTACATGGCCAGCATTAGCTTTCTGCTCGCCTTCCTCCAGTAACTTTCGCGAAAATAGTCCAAGGAAATCACCTACCAACCGGCTGCTGCTGACGGCCCTGTCCACCACCACCCACGACCGGCGCACCAGAACCGGACGAGACGGAGCCGCTGGGTCCGCGTCCCTGTCCCTGAGACCGCCAAGTATTGTTGCGCACGCGATTAGTGCCGCCGAATCCACCACGACCGGTGTTGGTGATGGCGCGGGCACGACCGGCGGGCGCAGCGGGAGGACTGTCCATGACGTGGGCCTGCTGGTCGCTCGTGATCTCGCCCTGGTGCTTACGCCACCAGATCGGCAAGCCTTGGAACAAGCCAAGAGACTCCTGCGTGTCCTTGTCGAGCGGCATCTCGTGCTTGTACTTGCAGCCCTGCTGGGTGAAGGCGCAGACGCCCTCGTGGATCCACTTGTCGCAATAGATCTTCTGCCTCTTCTGCGCCTCCGGAGCGGGCGAGGAGGCGACGATGGTATCGATGCGGGACTGCTTGGTGGGTGGGAGGTGAGATTTAGTTTTTCTTCCTTTTAACGTGTGTGGTAGTGGTATTGCAGAGAAAATACAGGGACTCACCTGGACGGGATCGCGCATGTTTCCAGCCCTCATCTGTCCGCTGTGAAACTGCTGAGCCGGCTAAAACATCACCACCCTAGATCAGAAGGCAGTCCCTCAGCATCTTGCCGCTATGGGATTCGACTTACCTGGACAAACACGCGCTCAAGGTTGCTGGACCGTCCGTTCGGAGCCAAGCCCGTAGGACAAGGCAGAACCGTCATACCGAGGCATCCCTGCTGCAAGGCCGGGATATCGACCAGAGGAGGTAGCATGTCGGCCGGAATCAGCCGTGTGTACTGTCCATTGCCACGATCAAAACAGTAGGCATAGTACGGCATGTCCGTCTGGCCAGCACGTCGTCCTCCGCCTTGCTGCTGCTGCTGCTGCTGCAGGGTGGTCTGGGTCAAGGCCTTGGAGACCTGAGCGAGCGCTGAGGCGTTCCTATCGCTCTGGTCGCCGGGATTGATATCGTTATTGTTTCCTGGATCCTCGCCGCCGCGGCTCGTTCCGGCGTCGGTGGGTGAGGCGTTGACCTGAGGCGAGGTTGGTGACGACATGGCGCGAATAGCTTCAGGTCGTGACTGATTCTGGTTTTCGTAGAGACGATGAAACTGCAAGATATTCGACTCGTTACCGTGGTAGGAAGGAAGCAGAACGAAAGAGCCCCGGTCGTTATGCGATGTAGCGATGTTTGTATTTCGCCAGTTTGCAGAGATGATGCTACGATTAGAAAGCAGACCACCGGGGTGAGTCCCGGAGTTTGTAATATTCCTGAAGTTTGCAGCAGGTGCGGAAGTTGCTAGCACATTACTATGAAATCCTAGGTTGCGAGGGCTCGAGGCGGTGGTGCCCGGCTCGTGAGGACGGATTTGGTTTCGAAGAGGATTCGGCGAATCGAAAATATGATTCTGGTGTTCCATGGCCATTGAGAGGTGCTCTTGCCACTCTGAATCAGGCGTACCCCAAACCAGATCTATATTAGACGGCGATGTCGCTGCCGAAAACTGTTGGAGGACAGGCGATGAATCCCGGGAGGAAGAACACGACAAGGATGAATCGATGGATGGTTCGGAGGGCGACTTGGGCGGAGTCCTGGCTGGGACCGTGTTGTACATCGTGGGCAAGATAGGAGGACGTGAGGAGAACAGAGTAGCGAAGGACACGTCGACAGAGAGGAGCAGATGTCGCCCTGCAAACGGCGTCTGAGGTGACAAGCCGTGATTGGTATTTATACACCGCAAATTCTTCAACCCGGGTCGTCAACACCGGCCTGGCCGGAGGCACAAAGAGACTGGCCACGAATGATAGGCTGCGGCGGCAGAAGCACGATGACGAGCAGGAGCACGACTGGACGATCTGCACTAGAGACAAATCCAGGCCGGGCATGGAAACCGTTGTGTGAGAAAGATATACACATCACACTCGTGTCTTGGACTGCTGGCATCTCCTCTTCCTGCAATTGCTACCGTACCCAACCAGCCCCCTAAAGGAACAAACGGTCGATTCCAAATAAGGTTGACCGCGTTGAAACGGTTACCTGCATCCAGTTTTGTGTTTCCCACGTGACAAACAACCGGCCAGCCTGTGTGCTAGTAAAGGATTCAAGCATTGACGAATGGGGCACGGCATGTGGTAGCAGCTTGTGTCATTTGTTGTATAGACAAGTCAACTCGAAAAGGGGGTTGATGTGGCTTGGAGACTAGAGGCATAGGTTGAATCCAGTTTGTATTTGCTGCCGACAGACATCTCAGCTTGTCTAAGATTCTATTCTCCCAAGCTGAGAAAACCACGTAGATAAGGCAATGTATAAAGCCAATCTACCCGACAGACTCTGAAAACACCTCCTTCGTTTGTGAAATGCAGCGGTTGCAGAAAGGAAAAACAAGAAGCCAGAAAGAACCCTATGCACAAACCCACTCGACCCCTTGCTCTAAGGTACTGTCTCGAAATCAAGAAGGACGCCTGAGGTTGGAAAGAAGCCTTCTTCCGGGTATCACCGTGGGGTAAAGAGGAATAGCATGTCTAGCTGAGTGCGCATCTTCCATTCATGTTAGTCCACCTCTTTCGCCCTGCCAAATCCTGCTGCCAGTGTTTGCTGTCGCATACTGAGAAGTATGGTCAAGCTCGCTGCATCTCAAGCCTGCGTAGATGCTCAAGTAAGATGGCTCGCTTGAAAGCAATGGCATCCGTGGAGCCTTTGCTCTCGGCTGCAGAGGTCTTGAGCTCATCCAACGCAAGTCGTATCCTAATCTTCGAATATAGTGAAGGGCACTGTTCGGTGGCTCCATGCACGGCGTTGCAAATGAGACATCGTCCATCGACAATCAGATTGAGAGCAGCCCGTGCTTTGTTGAGAGCCGCGTTCCAGTTATTTACATCCTGGACAGGCTGGGAAGGAGAGCTCACTGGTCGAACAGCGGGGCCCATCCCTGATTTGACGGATCCCATGTTGACGTGTCCCACGGTCGGTATGAAGGCTGAGCTGTCGTTGATGGTGGGTTCTGCGGATGAGCTTCCCTGACCTGATTGGCTTCCATTGTTGGTAGGGTGAGAGCGAGCCCAGTTCCCGGCATCGCCGAGCGAAAACCCAACGGCTGACGGGCTGCTTGGGACGGTGCTTGGGACGGTGCTTGGGACGGGTCGAAGTGATGATGTGGAGCTGATGGAAGGAGAGATGTTGTTCGGGTGCTGCTGCTGGTGTGCAAGAAACTGCTGTCGTTGCCCGGAAAGTTGTGCATGTTGTAGGACAAGTAATTGGGCGCGTTGCGTAGCTGAGAGCTGGGCGAGTTGAACGGCAGGTAGCTTGTCATATTGCCGAGCATGCTGTTGGGCATGGGTTGGGGTTGAGCTGCGGGCTGGGAGATGTACCTGGACGGAAGTGGCGGGGGAGCGACCGGTGGTTTGGGAGGGAGGGACGCCGGACTGGGAGGTAGGGATGTTGTTGATTGTTGCTGAGAGATCCATGCGGGATTGATCGAGGCCAGGGGAGCCGGTGGGAAGACCATGCCGGGAGTCTCGAACTTTGGCGCCGGGGGTAGGACATGAAGAGGATGGGGGCGCATGGGAAGGCCCGCCGGGCGAAATTCGGTCGCCTGGTGCTGCTGACCCTTTTCTGGTTGCGGGTGGCTCGTCTGAGGGAGTGCCGCGTCCTGTGGAGCGTGAGCCGTCGGTGCGTCGATGTTTGCGCTTGGGCTTATCGCCATTCGCTCGGCCGCCGTCGGGCGTGATGGAGTCTGAGGCTTTGAAGTGTCAATAGATGTCGCATCTGTCACTACGTTACGCACTCTCTTGTCCTCAGCAACCCTCTTGGGCTTGACAGCCCTCTTCAGGCCGGCATACTTACCCGTAGAAGGCTGCTTGGGTGTGTCAGACTTTTTGGGTGTAGGAGTCTTTGGCACCGTGACAGACTTCTTGACTACACTGGTAGCAGTCTTTCTGGGAAGCGGAGTCTTGGCCGCAGCAGCCTTCTTGTGGCTGGGAGTCTTGGGGGCAGCAGCCTTCTTGGGGTTTGGAGTAGCAGCCTCCTTGGGGTTGGGAGTCTGCTTTAGAAGCTTAGGAAACTTGTTCGCTGAAGTCGTACCTTGAGAAGAAGCTTTGCCCTTGGTTTTCTTCCCACGACGATCCGACTCATTCGCCAACTCACCAGGAGGCGTTACAATCCCTGGCACCTCGTCAGCACTCTCGCCCTCGCTTTCAGCCCCTGAGCCGACAAAGTCATCGTCATGGCTGGATAGATCCTCGTCTACAAGAGCGCCGTCTTCTTGGCCGTCCTCAGCGCCGCCAAGGTTCGTCGAGTATTTTATGGCCTGAGACCAAGTCAGCAAAGGTACAACGCAGCAAAAGGAATAGACAATAATACCTTTCCTCGTCTACGAGCACCACGGCCGAGGGTCTCCTTGTTAGCTTCCGCTTCCAGGCGCGCCTCCTCCTCACGCTTGCGCAGAATGTCCTCCCAGACACTCTGGTTGATTACAGGGTCCACCTCGTTCTCCAAGCTCTCGGTGACCACATCGCCTGCGCCGTTATCCCAGACACGTGCAAATGCGAAAGCGTCATTGAGGGTCTGTCCCTCCTCACCTTCGGGCGGGTTCTGTTCAGCGATGAGACGTTCCCGGTCCAGCAACTTATCCACCGCAGCCGAGTCATAAGTGATGGTATCTCGCTTGGCGTCGCTGAAGAGTGCTTCAGCGCCGTGTTTCAAGATGGATTCGAGATCGTGAACTTCTTCCTTCTGGTCGTCCATGCTCTCGATCAGAGCGTGATCGAGAGCCATCTTCTTGCGTCCAGCCTGCAAAATCTTCTCTTCAACGCTGTCCTTGGTTGTGAGCTGGAAGCACAGCACCGGTTTCCGCTGACCGATACGATGACATCGCGAGACGGCCTGCAGATCTTGATGGGGATTGAAGTCAGGATCCATGATTATCACGGTATCAGCTGTGGCCAGGTTGATACCGACACCTCCGGCACGGGTAGACAAGAGCATGGCAAAGATAGGCGAGTCCGGGGCATTGTAAGCGTCGATGCGCTTTTGCTTCTCCAAGCTGGACATGTTTCCGTCAATGCGGGAGTAGGTTAGGCCAAGTCCAGAAAGAAAATCCTCCATAATATCCAGCTGATCCAAGAACTGGCTGAATAGGAGAACCCGGTGACCCTGCTCTTTCAGCTTTGGTAGCATGAGGTTGAGTAGAAGAAGCTTCGCCGAGGCTTCGACGAGGTTGTTGTGCATCTTCACAGGGTCGTCCACCCTATCCTCCACGGCCGAGCTATAGATGAATGGATGGCACAAGCACTTGCGAAGCTGCATGAGGATATTGTTCAAAGAGCCCCGCTCGGTGGCCTTCAGCTTGCCTTTCGCAAGGATTGCATGGATGAGCTGGCTGTTTTTGGCGATAATGGACTTGCTGAGCTTCTCCTGTAGGACGGTCATTGTAACCGGGACGATGACCCGGGCCATTTTCGGAAGGAATTTCAGCGTGTCGGCCTTGGTCCGCCTCAAAAAATAAGGCCGGATGGTGTCATGGAGCTTGGGAATATTCTCCGCGGTGAGCTCTCCATATTCCTCATCTAGCTTGGCAGCGTCTAACTTCGGGTTGAGGAACTGCAGAAGGTTAAAAAGCTCTCGCTTGTTGTTCTGCAGCGGGGTGCCAGTGAGCAGGACACGATATGGGATCTTCATGGCCATCAAGGCAGCGTAGAGTAGGTTCTGATCGTTCTTCAGGCGGTGGCCTTCATCAACGATCAACCCGGCAAAGTGAACCGATTTGAAACGAGTCTTGGTTCCAGGATCCTGGGCAGCTTCATATGACATGACGACGATGTGAGCCTTTATCGTAGCAGAGC
Source organism: Coniochaeta sp. PK30-01 (assembly GCA_023628855.1). Lineage (NCBI taxonomy): Eukaryota > Fungi > Ascomycota > Sordariomycetes > Coniochaetales > Coniochaetaceae > Coniochaeta > Coniochaeta sp. PK30-01. Next base: position 75,104 of record JAMAJW010000006.1, on the reverse strand, counting down.
CTCTGGGGAAGAGCTCGAACCGGAATGCCAGGTCCTGCGCCTGCTTGCCTCCATGATAGGTGACAACCCGCAGATCCGGAGCCCACTTCTTGATCTCGCGACGCCAGTTGGGGACGGTCGAGTTGGGTACCACGATGAGAAAGGGCCACACTTTGGGTGCATCCTTAATCAAATCGGCGAGCAATGCGACAATCTGGACGGTCTTGCCGAGACCCATCTCGTCGGCCAGGATGGCGTTGTGCTGCTTGTGATAGTTGTATTTCAGCCAATTGACACCAGAGATTTGGTATTTCATCAGTTCTCCGTTTCGAATTGTCTCTGGTTGTTCGGTACTCTCGATCTCATTAGCAAAATCCAAAGCGCGGAATTCCTTGATGCGGTCAAGCATCTCGGTGCGGGAGACATCTTCGAAGTAGACACCGGCAAGATATTCGTCGTACGCAGACAGGAATTCATCATAGAGCTTCCCAGAGTCTGGTGGAGGAGGGTCGTCCCAAACTGCTTCGTCATACCCCAGCCCCAGGAATTTGACGTACACTTTGTCGATCTTCCTCACGTTCTGGAAGTCTGCCTTCTTGTTCGTAGCATGGAAATTCGCCTTGTACTGGACACTGAGTATGACATCGACCATGGTCAATTCCTCTGGGATCGCACTCTTCGTGTCGAACTGCGGACCGATACCCTCGGCAGCCACACGCTTCGCGTAGGATGAGCGCATGGACCCGTGAGAGGCGCCCCAGACCCAGCTGCCTGGCATCCAGACGCAATGGCGATGTGATTGTTTCTCCCACTTGACAAGGTACTCAATGTCGTCTTCGCGATAGTCCAAGTATGACTGGCCAATATAGTTTTCGTGATCGACTGGCCGCCACGCAATGAGCGCATCAATCTTGCCAGGGGCATCAGTGCAGTCCCGGCACTTCCACTCAATGGAGTACTCTTCGATGTTCTTAGCTCGAAGAGTATCGGTGTCCGAAGTAATATTGCCGGCATCATCAGGGGAAGTACTGGGAAGATGCTCGAAGTGGAATCCTCGTCGACACGTGGTGCATCTGAACAGACATGTGTCGGCATTGTTGATGAGTTCAGGGTCGACCTCGTGGACTGGGTCTTCTCCGTTGTTCTCCAGGCGAAGTTGCTCCTCCTGTTTTGCAGTCTTTCTCTCCGAGAAGGGTTTGCAAGACTTGCCCGATTCATGGCAGGTGAAGCAGCGCGTGAGATCTGGTGCCCGCCGGTCCTTCTTCTGGTAGAGGTTGATGCAGTAGCGGCATTGTAGGACAAAATTGTCCTGTCCGATCTTGGTGACCAGGTGATCTCGCGCCGCTCTCTGGCCAATACAGACCTTATGGTAAGAATATGAACAGCCTTGGCAGTAGATAAGTGCACCCTTGTTGGGATTGCTAGCATCACAGGTACTGCAACTCGGGCAATGGACATCTTTGAAGCCGGCCTCTGCTGCCGTGAGAGGCTGGAAGATCTCCTTGACAGCAATGACCTTGGGCACACCGGGGGCCCTGTCGTCGTCGACGTAGAAGTTATCGTCATCGACATCAAATGGTTCATACATGTTGCCAGTGGCTTTGTTTGCGCGACCCGAGCGCCTTGGAGCTTCGAACTCGATGCCGTCTTTGGTCCCTTTACCTTTGAGCGATATCATTCTCGAGCTGCGCTTCCTGCGCTTCGTAAGGCGTCGAGGTTGCAGATCGGACTGAATAAGGACAAAGTCGCCATCACTGCCAATGTCTTCAGGGTCCTGTGCAAGCTCGTCGACATCGTCATGGTGGCTGAAGCGGCCAAAGCTGGCTGTCTTTTGAGCGTTTTCATAACGAGGCCGGAGAGTCCGAGTTCGCTTGGGTCGCATGAGAATGAGGTCGTCGTCGTCCTCATTATCCGACGTAATACGTGATGTCTGCCGGGTATTCCGGCCTGATGTGCGTCCAGACGCACGACCAAAAGGACGTTCGCTAGATGACATACGCTGATCCTGAGATGGGCTACTCAGATAGTCGTCCTCTTCCGGACCGTCGTCATACTCCGCATCCTGATCCAGCTTGCGCTTTCTCGAGCTACCAGTCTCATTGTAGACCTCCTAAGCAGAAGTGTTAGACGAGTCATTCTAAACGCAGTAAAAAGAAAAATGTATCGGAGATTGGTATGCGAAGATGGTAAACAGATAACTGCGAAATATGATCGCTGGGACTGCAGCTCGGCAATGAAAGAGTGGCAGATCGTTGGGTACCGCAAGCTCGCTGAGACAATGTATTACCATGGTAGTTGACTGGCTGGAGGATGGCGATGCCGTCCGTCACAATCACTATCGGTGACGGCACCGCAGGCAGGCTTGATTATATCGAACAGCCCAAGCGAAGGAAGGTGACACGAGCTGTAGATGGTTCAAGCAAAGATAAGGTAGAGGTTGTCTTCGGAGGGAAGACCGCGGGTAGGATGTGAAGTGTAGGAAGTTGGAAAGAATTGAAGTGACCGTCAAGTTGTGAAGCCGTTGATATAGGGAGGATAAAGCGAAGAGGGAAGGTGCGATTGTGGAAGAGGTACTTTGGAAAGAGATGAACGGCCGGTGAACGTGGAGTCCGGGATGCGTGACCTCAACTCGTCAACTCACAGCAGATCCTCTTAGCCCTCTGATTCCCTGGTTTGACTTCCACTTGGGCAACCGACTCAACATGTCCTGCGAGCGTACTGGCTCTCTCCATCTGTCTCACTCCGGCGCATCCAATTCCATGTACTCCCTCCTCGCATACTCGATAGACATTGGAGACAGAAATATTGCCTACCTCATCTCTGTCGTAATCGTCGTCAAGATCGTCAACCAAAGCGAACTCCTTCTTCCTTTCCGAGCTGATTGTGGTTAAGTCCACAGCAATATCGACCTTGCGCGCCGGTAAGGAGACCGCTGGCTCGGGCGCCGGCATATCGATGTCCGTGTCCATCATGATGTGATACCCATTGCCGGACGGCGCTCCGGGTCCTGCTGATAGAACATCTCGAAGTTCGGGATTGCTTTGCGATAACCAGGAAAAAAGGGTCATATGTACAAAAGGTGCCAAAAATGGCTACAACAGGAAACTTCGACTTGTCGCTCTATGGTTTGCGACCAGATGAATGTCGAAGTCGTGAGAAGGCGCGCCAAAAACGCGCTGGCCACTCAAGTCTAAGGTACGCGTCCGGCATTAGTCCCGGGTAGGGCCCGGGGGTCAATCCATTGTACCGCTAGCGAGTGGGGCTTAAAAGCGATCCACCTGTTCGCTTCTTCACGGTCTAGCCCAAAAAGAATATCAAAAAGTGTTGATGCACCTTCTCTCTCATTCACGACACTTGCAAACTCTGCAAAACAGGCAATCAAAGAGAGTCACAAGTAGAAATGGGTTAAAGCAACCTTCCAATACGGCAAATCTACACAAATATATTCTCAATCTTCTTTCAAAGGCCTTGCTCTTTTATGTTCTAGGGCCACCGGAGCAGCCTCTAAAAAGAGGCGTCTGGAAAGGCGGTTGGCTTAGGAAGAGAGGTCAAGGTTAGGCAAGGGAATCATCGACTCGGACGACAAAGTTTTTGCAGAAGCTTCAGGTGCACTTTTGTTTCATCAGGATGCTGTCCTCGCGTCCTTGGCAGGCCCTTCGTGTCTCGCCTTGCCAATGTCACGGACGGCTGCTGCCACAAACCCATGCGTCTCAGAGTAGATGGGCTTCATTATCCGCGATCCACAGAGGCCGCGCAACCGAGCAAAGGAGGGGAGGTCGGTCTACATCTCTTGAGGAATCATCTGTACCTCTAAACAGGACCGAGAGGAGTCGCGCCAGAGCAGCTGCGGCAGACCAGACTTTCAAGATCAGGAAAGGGAAGAAGGATATTACCCAAAAGGCTGTACCGGATCCACTCACTCGCCAGGCACGCTTTTACAACCCCAACTTCAGCCACGGAAAGAAGAGCTTGGTGTACCAGGCGAAAACTGGGCTGTTGCAGGACAAACTGAGGACTTTGAAAGGGCAAGAGGCAAAGACGGCTTCCAGATCGGGTGCAATCACAAAGGGTGCTTTTGAAGATGCTTTCAAGGGTCACTCTCCGTTTGGAAAGGGGGATGACGGGGCAACGATAGATTACAAGAAGCGAACTGCGGTTCGAGACCGTATGGCGTCAGACAGCCCCAAGCCAAGAGTTACAGGAAACTGGGCCGATCGAGCCAGCGAGGGCTTTAGACCCAGTCGAGAGACGCGACGGATCGACAGAGACGACAGGGACACTACTTCTCGGGACGGTGGCCCTCGCGAGCGAAGGGCATTTGGAGGTAGCGGACAGACTCGGCCTTCAGAGAGGCCATCGTCCTATGGAGCAAGGGCTGGTCTACCAACAGACAGGTTGCGAGAGTCTACGAGCGGTCGAGAGACGAGGGGTGGAGACACGGAGGGGTGGCCCTCAGAGAGGTCATCGTCCTATGGAGCAAGGGCTGGACGACCAACAGACAAGTTCCGAGAGTCTACGCGAGGTCGAGAGACGAGGGCTGGAGAATCGGAAGGGAGGCGTTGGTCATCAGAACAGCACAAGGAGTTCCACCGCGCAAAAGAGCAGCCCGGCCCGAGAGACTTCACTCGGAAGGCCGGATCCGAACACGAGCCGGAGCGGCCGGTCTCGATCGAGTACACGACAGCAGCTTCGCAGTTCCTCTACGGCAAGTCGGTTGTGGAAGCGGCGCTGAAGACTTCGGCACGGAAGCTCTACAAACTCTACGTCTACGCGGGCGCGAACCGCGAGAACGTAGATGTCGACGAGGTCATGGTCAAACTGGCTCAGAAGAAGGGCATACCAGTGCGGTACGAACGCGACAGCCGACTCATGGACAAGATGTCAGGCGCTCGACCGCACAACGGCTACATCCTCGAAGCATCGCCGATTCCGCAGTTGCCTCTGAAAGGCCTTGGCCCTTTCGACGATGCCAAGGAACGCTCGGGGTTCAAAGTCGAGTTGGCGCATCAGTCAGCTGAGGACGCCGAGATCAACGGAACGGACAATTTCATCCGCACCGTGCCAAGCTCGCACAAGCCGTTGATCGTCGTACTCGACCAAATACTCGACCCCCAGAATCTAGGCGCTATACTGCGTTCGACCAACTTCCTCGGAGCCACAGCGGTGGCCATCACCAAGCGCAACTCGGCAAGTCTCACTCCCGTTGCCCTGAAGGCCTCGGCCGGAGCGTCCGAGGCAGTTACTCTCTTCTCCGTCGATAACCTGGCGCCGTTCCTCGACAACTCCAAAGAGAACGGGTGGAAAGTCTACACCGCCGTTCCTCTGACGTCCTCTGGGGGCAGGCACAGGCAAATGAACATCTACGATGTCGAAGAACAAGACCCCTTGTCCAAAGACCCCTGCATCCTGCTCCTGGGTGGTGAGGGCGAGGGTCTGTCTAAGCAACTGAAGTCCAAGGCGGACTTTGAGGTCAACATCCGCAACATGTCGCAGACCAATCTGGTGGACAGTCTCAACGTCAGCGTCGCTGCTGGGCTGCTGACATTTTCCCTGTTAAAGGGCAAGGCGAAGGCCGAGTCCGAGGCGCTGGAGAAGAAGAGAGAGACATTGTCTCTCTTCTAGCCTGCGGGCAACTTTGTAGGATTATGTATCATATAGCTGTACAATCACCTCTAGACATTGTAATATTTAGGATACCCGTAAATATAGTGTAGATATTGGGAAAGATATGTCTTGGCTCTTTTGCGTGTCTCAGATCAGGCAATGTTCGGGACGAACTTCGGAGTCCGGACCCCTGTCCGGGAGGCCCCACTTTGAGCGACATGGGTAAGGTATCTCCCCAGCTTCCAAGCTCATGCAGATCTTCGAATGCCTGATGACCCTCAAAGTGATGGGACCAAAAGAAACATCAGACTGCACCATCAATGGTAGTATTCTTAGGATGGATCTGAAAACCCGTGCTGTCAAGACACTATTGACCATGTTTCTCTCATTTTGATTCTTCATGAGCGCATCGTAAGCCGGTCAAGTTAGCCTGGCGAGTTGGATACCTCGTTGCCAACCTCGAGATATCTCCCAGCCACTTCCAATCTGACATCCCCGAGCTCCCAGACTTTTAGCTGCGACAGCACTTCCTCTGAACCATCCTCTGCCGAACTGCTCAATTGTCTCATCTACATTTATTGCATACATAAGGACCAGCTTAAAGCCGTATCAGTGCAAGATGCACCTACTCCCGCCCTCTCTTTGGCTGCTCGTAGCCCTCCAGATATCTGCACAATCCAATGCGCCTCTCCCAATAGCGATACGGAAAATGCCTCCCGATGCAGGCGAGAAGTTCTATCACCACTACTACGCATTTGAGCAAGAGCAGAACCCACAGCCCTTCCCAATACCCGCCATCGCAGCACGGCAGTCTTTCAATGACCTAGACGCTGGACTCCTATCAGCAAATGCCTCGGCAGAGCTGGACCCAAGACCAGCATTTGCACAAGTTGACGACCGTTGGATAAAAAGCTCGACCGAAGATGAGAGGGCATACTCTGCCTGGCGTCTGCTCCGTCGAGTCGTCGCGGCGCTGGAGGGGAGAGACTGGTCCTGTCCCGGCGGAACGAGCAGTTGCACGAATATCGGTTACCCCAACAGCTGTTGTCCGACGGGCGAGACCTGCGTGGTGATTCGGGATACTGGGCTAGGACCGGTCGGGTGCTGTCCGACCGGGTCGTCGTGCGGAGGGACGATTTCTGGGTGTGCGGCAGGGAACACGCCTTGCGGTAGTGATATTGGAGGCGGGTGCTGTATCCCAGGTTACGTCTGCCAGGGCGTCGGATGTAAGTGATCTTACTGTCTCTACCTCCTCTCGCCGGAGAGCTATGCTAAATGCCTATAAGGTGTCCGTAGTTCGACCGCAGTAGTAACCCCGTCCCAGACCCGAACAAGCTCGACCAGGACCCCCTCTTCCACCTCGACTACCACGGCTGCAACAACCACCGTCGTCGTGGTGCCTCCGCCGTCAACATCCACCTCATCCACAACCACAACCTCACGCACCACGTCATCCTCGTCCACAACCCGATCAACAACCCGCGTCACACAAACAACGGAAGCCTCCGCCCCCGTCCGCCCAACCTCCTCTCCCTCGAACTGCCCAACGGGCTTCTACGCCTGCCTGGCCACCCACGGCGGCGGCTGCTGCCAGACGGGGCGCGATTGCCAGACGACGTCCTGTCCGCCCGTGGCGTCCACCACCATCGTCGACACGGACGGCGTGACGGTTGTCGTCCCAGCGTCCGGCGTACCCGCGTCTACGACGGGCACATGCGCCACAGGGTGGTTCCTGTGCGGGAATGAGGGCGGAGACAGGGCGGGCTGCTGTCCGAGCGGGTACGGCTGCGGCACGGCGAGCTGTAGCCTCGTCACGGCCGGGGCGACGGCGAGTGTTGCCAAGGAGGTCCCGGGGACCGGGGTTGCGGGAGGGACGTTGGGGTTATGCTTGTGGTTTGTTGGGATGATGGTGGGCGGAGCGGTAGTGCTCGCTGTGGCGTAGTATACGACATCTTGACTTGGGTTTGAGGGTAGCAGTGCATAGCAAGCAGGCGTCTTTGGGTAAGGGGCATTTTATTGGAGGTTGGAGCTTGAAAGCGGATGTGGATATATTCGTCTCCTTGATTAACATTATGGCCGAACATAATTGATACAAGAAATCAACTTTCTCCGAACCTAATCAGAAGGTCTTCCCATAACTTTGTGTGCTATGCCGCATTATTGACCCAGAGTTCGACAGCTGAGGTGCCGTGTGAAAGTTCCAATCTTCCCTCCATGCCTAACGATACCGTGTACAATAAACTCCTTCCTACTTTTGCATCCTCAAAACGTCTCGCTAGATGCAGCTCCAAAGAACTCATTTCAACCCAACATGTTTTTCAGCCAACCCACAACAGCGCCTAGAAGAGGACAGCAGCAGCAACCACAAACGCTACTAACCCGCCAACCGCATTATCCGCAGCTACAGGGACAGCAGCATTGCTCGACTGTGGGGTAGCACTGGCCGTCGAGCTTCCTGTTGTGGTCCCGCCCCCGGTGCCCGTCGACGTGGTGGTGGTGGCGGTGGCAGTGCTCGTCGTCGTAGCAGTTGCAGCTGGCGCCGTGCCGTTGGGAGACATGACCTTGTCCAGGACGTGGATAAGGCCGTTGTTGGTCAGCACGTTGGGGCTGATCACTTTGGCGTCGTTGAAGTAGATGTCACCGTTCACCTTGGCGATGGTTACGTTGAGGCCACCGAGGGATTGGAGGACCTCGCCATCGCTGACGTACGTCGAGTAGACTGGCATTGGGAGGGTGTGGAAGCTGTGAGCAGCATTGTGTCAGTACGTCAGTTGGGAGTACATCATGTGGCATGCGCAAGCTTACAGCAGAGCACCGGACAGGTCAGTGCTATTCAGCGTCAGTTGCGGATCGCCGGCAGCTTGGAAAGCGCTGTTACTGGGTGCCAGGCATGTGACGTTGGCCGAGTGGTCGAGAGCATCCCATAGGCCGGCGTTGGTCAGAGCAGTGTCCAGTGACTTCAGTGTACCTTGGCTTTTGATTGTGTTCGAGCAGGCGGCAGGAGGGGTGAGCACTCTGTTACACGGCCAAAGTCAGTGAGGGACACTTGTCGGGGGAATAGGTAACTGATACTGACGTGTCAACGATCTGGAAGTAGCCCAGATCCCAACTCCCGTCAACTGCATTGATGAGGCCGTCCTGGCCCATACCACCACGCAGAGACACGCTCGTATCCTGCTGGCGCACCCTGAACTTCACCGGCCTGATAGGGTCCTTGGAGATGTACAGGACGTTTCCTTGAGCAGCGTCGGCGCCATACCTGTTGATCAGATCGGCACCGGCAGAACGGTTGTTGAACTTCTGGTCCTTGAGCAGAGTCGGCACAATCAGACCGTCCGGTGAAGAGAAGTTCGCACTGGTCAGCTTGGCGTACATGATGTGGTAGTTCAGGATGTTCAACAGCTGATCCAGCGGCACACTGGTTATATTTGCTATGTTACTGGCGTTGAGAAAGATCGAGAAGGCCTTGTTGCTGGGGACGAGGAGGGTCACGCCCTTGGTTGAGTTCGGCGATATACCGCTTGGCAACAGGCTGGCCACTCCTCCAGGAACCTGGCTGATGAGTCCCTGGAACGTCGACACCTCCGGATAGTTTGAGAGAGCAGTTGGCAGATCTTGAGCGAGCACTGAGCGGCTCAAGCCCAGAGAAAGGGCGGCGAAGCTAGCGACGCGCATCTCGACGGCGCTCTCGAACTCAAGGGGGTCAGTTGCACACAACACGGTTCAGTAGATGTCAAGACTAAGCAACGACGAGACTTGGGTATCTCTTAAGGCTGTCACTGGAAGAGAAAGATCGCGGGGAAGACAGAGCTCAAGAAGACGCGACAGCAGCTGTGCCTCTTCGCAGCAACTTCTATTTATGACCCTCCTCTTGATGGAGAGGAGAGCACCGAGCGGTTGGCCATGCTGCTGGCATCTGAAAGTGCAGCTTACTTGACTCTTTTTGGACAAGATGGCTTGAAGGCACCCGCCCGAGCAAATAGGAGGACACCTTGGCGACGTTAGAGTACAGCCACAGCTCACTCCGCTGTCGTGTACCCAACGGCCTGGCCTTGATAGCAGGCATCATGGCTTGAGATGGCTGCGAATTGCATGCCTTTGGGACCCTCGGATCGTTGCCAAAGCAAAGCACGGATTATCGGGCTGAGCGAGGGGATGCTTTTCAGCTCGAGACTGGTAGCCAGTGAGCAGTGCCGATGGATGAGCTAAGATGTCTCTAGCGTAGTTTGGCGCAGCATCAGTGGGAGTGGAGCTCAGGCATGTCCGTAGGGCTGGCTGCCTTAGTACCGTTGTTCGCTGGTCTGGACCACCGTGGACGCTTCCGGTCCGAATCATTTGGGGCGATTGATCCAAGGTAGAGTAAGGTACCTTACCTACCGGCAGCCCGAGTTTTGTACCTCGACACGGATGAAGATGTCAGGAAATGGCAGACGTGGCAGGAGATACCAAGTTGGATTTGTTGTTCCCGCAATACCTTCCTTTCCTCATCATTACACAACTGCTAAGGGCTCGGACGGTTGCAATCCATTTGGAGCAACCCTGGTGCAGGCTGCCTTGCGCGGCTGTACCATCGAATCGTTCGTGCACACGGTGATCTTTCAATCATGCAGTTATTGAGCGGGCAACTCCCCGTTGCCGTTGGCCTGTCCGCGATAGATAGGTCCCTGTCGCCGGCCGGGGCAAAGCGGGCCCGGAAGCACGTCGTCGATGCACGAAATTGCACTGCCCTTCTCCTTGCGGTGGCCATCAGGGTCACGGTGCGACCATCAGGGTGCAACGCTACACGACGGTATATCTTGCCTCGTCTCCTGATCTCCTTTAGCCATATCTTTCTCCTACGTACGTTTCTGCGCAGACGAGACGTCAATCCCTGGTTATTTTTGTTCTCCTTTCCACCGTGCCCTCATAACGTCATAGTCCACCCTGATATGCGACTGCGTTTATTCCCTTAGCAGCAACGTCTTCGTAGGGTTTCCGCTGACGGAATCCTTCTCTCCGCATCCATCAATGCGGATAATGGCAACAATACGACCGGCGTGAGAGCGATACTGGGTGTTTACTGCGTACCTGCCAGCTCAGCATCGCGCCAATCGGCGGTGTTGTCTGCCGGATATAAGCCGAGCTTCACCGAATCACCCACCGTGGCAGGTGTGCTTGCCCTGCTTTGCCCCTCGCCATGCGTTGATGCCTTCATTCCCACCTCGCTGTCGTCGCTGGCATGCCGTTAGTGCGGCACAGCACATTACATCCTGCCGTGCACACACAGACAACATGCGTACTCGGCTAGTGCCGCACTTTCCTTGGTTGGGCAGCCTAATTGCCTAGAGGAAGGCACAAGAAGGGCAGCAAGACGTTATGTGCGTAATCCTCCATCGGATGTACTTGCCGGTTGTCGAAGCTTTGCCGCATTGCGGTTGGGGGCCGAAATTCCATTTGCATGCTTCCTCAGCTGCTATTATGTCCTGATTTCCACATCGTCGCGTCGCTTCTCTGTCACTCGCTCGTCACACACTAATCGTGTCCTCTTTCGTCTTGTTGGAGGGGATCCGGATAGTTCACAAGGTCCACTCGCTCGAGTTCCTCAGCTTCGACGCTCAGACTTATCTCGTACATTCTCGTGTTCCTGATACCATTCAGCGAAGTGGAAACATGGACCACACCAAAGCTCTGCTCCTCCTCATCACCCTCCTCCCGTTAACCGCAGGCCACTCTCCCCTCTTCGCCCGTGACTACGTCGACACAGTATGCAAGCCCGCAACCAAGAACCCAGCCGACACGGTTCCGCCCTGCGTCGAAATTGAGACCATCGAAACACTCTGCGTCCCCAACGGCACCGAACCCATATACCTGATCGCACACCAGGAATGCATGTGCGGCGGCTCCTACTTCGCCGAGTGGCCCGCCTGCCAGAACTGCCTGTTCTACCACGGCCTCCGCACCGAGCGCGAAGTGGCGCAGTACGACGGCATCCTCTCGGCCGCCTCCTCGTCCTTCTGCGGTGCTGCCACGCCATCAGCCACCTTTGCCGCGGTCTTCTCGGCCATCCAGTCCACGTTTCCGGTCCCGACTACCGGCGGTACGGCCAGCTCCGACAGGGCTCCCAGTCAGACGGCTGTGAGCCTGTATTATACGGCTTCCGGGAGCCAGGGGCCGGGTGCGATTACCGGCAGCGCGGCGACGGCCACCGCCACGCGCTTGGTGACTGCACCTGCCGGGACGGGAACGGCTGCTGGGACTGGATCTGGGTCGCAGACCAGCGGCGGAGGGTCGAACCCGGGAACGACGCCGACTACCGGGCCGTCTGGATCAACCAGTCCGTCTGCTACAACGAAACCAAATGCTGCTGCGAGGACAGCTCCATTTGGAATGCTCGTCATGCTTGGCATGGTCGCCGTCGCTGCGCTTGCTTGATAGGGGACAATGACGATCCGAGGACCAGTGGTTATCACGAGGCCGACGATAGCGGGAGCAGAAGCATCTTCACGTTGCGTGGTGCGTTGCTTGGGGTCATACTATATCGATATTGAGGCCGACAAGCTTCATGGCCTGAGGGGTAGCAGCACGCATACATTCGCAGACTGGTATGCATTGGAACCTTGTCGAGGAAATATTTCGATTTGATGTACTAAAGCTCCCTTAAAAGGCCCTCAGTGACTTGATAAATGAAGATCCCGACTTCCAGCCCTCTGCTCCATAATCAATGCCAGTATCAATCTCAAATCTCTATGCCAGTCTTCGCCGAACATGCACCCGCCAAATCCCTAACTCATGTCGTTCATCATTGTATCCATCACGCGGATATTATGGCAGGCCCATCTACTGCGGCATGTGCTCGAAGGGATGCGCGAGGTGCTCCTGGCAGAAGGGCAGCTTGCCGACAGTCCAGATCTCGGTGTCGGGCTTGAGCGTCTTCTTGATCTCGGTGTCGAGCGAGCCGCCCTTGAGCGCGATGATCTCGGGAGCTGCGTCCGGGTCGTGGGCGATGGGAGATCCGCACTCGGAGCAGAAGAGGCGCCACACCGACTTGCCGGAGCTGCCCTTGCCCTCGTACTTCTTGATGGGTCCGTTGATGGTGAGCTTGTCCTTGGGCACGACGCAGACGAGGGCTAGGGTTGAGAGGTGGGGTGGTTAGCTAACTGGCTTGATGACGTCGGATCCTGGACAATTTTGCGGGGTTGCCAGATTGGCATTGGGGACGAGATAAGACACCCGACCTCGTGATGGGATTGAGGTTGGAAGGGAAGCTTACAGTAGGTTGAGCCCGACTGGCGCTGGCAGTCGTCGCAGTGGTCATAGCCGGTCACCAGCGGAGCGTCGACATCGGCCGTGTAGGTGACGGCTTTGCAGAGGCAGTGGCCGGTCAGAGGCATTTTGGATGTTGTGGATTGGGATTGGTGTTGTACGGCAAGAAGCTAGGTAAGCTTGTGTTTGTGCGAGGTTGTACGTGGGGAGACACGGCAAAGAATCAGTTGATCGAGGAAAGATGTGCTGTCGTGATGTTGTAGTGAAGATGTCCTTGTTCGAAATGACACGGTGTTTGGGAGATGTTCAGGCTTCTTATACCTTCCAGTTGAATCGGTTGAGAAGAGTACCGGGCTACGAAGACGGCGATCTGCCACGAAGCTACTGTAGTAGGCGCATAAGCGCCCATGCGCTAGTAGGTCTCCCTGGACAGTCCCTGCCCCGTGGGATGTGCTATGATGGCTTCTTTATCCACATTCCTTTTTGGAATTTGAGAATCAAAGTGCAGTTACGAGGATTTCTGTCATATCATGAGGACCCAGACTGCAGAGTGTGCACTTGCAAGTAAGCTACCTACCGTAGCGTGGTGTCCGCGTTGGCCCTATTGGAGCGTAAGCTGTCTCAGCAATACGTAGGTCCCTTGATCTAATGTGTCAGCGCCGTCCTCGAGAGCTCCTTGCGCGGGTATCGCAATGGCTGAACGGAGCTTTCCGCTTGCATTGGCCCCATCTGAGAGCTCGAGAGATACAAGGTCATGGCCAGGAGGGCTGCGTGCGTTCGATGCCTGTTAACATGCAGGAGCGTATTGTTGATACTGGTAGTAGGTAGCGCAGCTCTCTATCGAGATCCAGGTCCTCGTCGTGTAGGCCGATAGAAGCTCTCCTGCCCCATTATGCTACCCCTCTCTCCTCTACGCAGTAGAGCTTCAGTTTTGCCGATAGCGGGGTCGGTTTGGTCGCCCTCTTCTCAGTAGATACACACTGTGTGAGCAGCTTCGTTAATCCTACGGGCTGTGATCGGGAAGATCAAAGTGGAGCGCCGAATAGGCACTATACTACTCGACGACTTCAGGCCGCTGTTCAGCCAATCCAAGTCCGTTGATATTAGGTAGGTGTATTTTGGGGAGCAGCTATCGGGATGACAACCGTCAGCGAGACTGCTGTGACGTTGTTAGACGACTCGGAATTTGTCACTTGCGTATCACTCGGAATCCTTGTTTGGGATCCGGAGCCCGAGATACTACCGTCGTATTTGGAATTCCAGCTCCCACCGCTCCCAAGCGTGCCGCTCTGGTCCACTGAACATACATTAGCACGCCCTTTTCGGGTGGTACATTCAAAGTTGTAGGAAAAGTGTTTATTTCAATGGACTTCCTTCGACACTCGGTCATTCTTGTTCTATCGATGTGTCTCTGTTTTCTATCTCAGCACGAGATCCACCATCATGGTTCCCAGCTCGAGGCATGATTTGAAATATCCAAGGTAGAATAATCGAGAGTGCCGAATTCCCGAAGTCATCCTACATGCGCTCTTCAACTGCTTAGATCTGGGCTGCAGTATGCAATCTGCCCGGACCGCGTGCCGGCAAGTCGAAACTGCAGAACAATTCTCATGTCTGAAGCCGAGAACCTGTGGGACGTGATGTTCTTGCTAGTTACAGGATCCGTGCGATGTATGAAATCCCGCTGCTGCTTATATCTGCATCACGAACAGCCCGACCTCAAGCAGAGGTATGCTGACAGGAGATATCATATCCGCTGCGTGCTGAACCTCAACAGCCCCGTGCTGCGGTATGACCTTCTGCTTGGACTAGCTTGAGCATGTACTGTACATTCATGCACGATGTGCGCAAAATTCTCGAACACTAACAGCTCCTGACCTTGCTAACAGTCGTGGCCGAGTATCGGACACAGCAATGAGCTCTGGTCGGCATCTCAGAAGTTGAATAGCCTCAAATCATAGTAAGTTGGGAGTTTGATGCCTCGACTGTTGGCTGCGAGACCTATATCGTACAGCCACCCCAAAGTCGCAGAGATCGCTTTGACATTTGTGAATACATTAGCGAACCTCAAGTAAACAAGGCGTACAAGCCTCAACGAGTCTCTTCAACGTTCTTCAGACCAGATAAGTACGCTGATTCAGGTGATAATGTCGGGTGAACTAACTGATGTTGCAGCACCAGCCACAAGGAGCAAATACTTAGACCCACTTCAATTCAGCCCCGCCGCGGCCTCCGAGTGGCGTCGCGGGGTTACTCAGGCACAGCCAGATCATCTCAATCTCGCCGCAGCATCCTTCCCCGATTGAGTCATTGGTGGGTCCAGAGCCTCCAAAGTCCGAATTCTACGACCAACCATTTCGTTCCGTCAAAGTTGCCTCTTGGGCCCAAGATTGCCAACGACAAAGCAACCCAGACAACGCCATCTCGCAAACAACACTTCAACATCTGCAACTTTATCCTCTCCCACACAACGAGCATTCGCAAAACTGATTCCTCGATCCACGCTTAAGCCAACTCTCGACGTTATCTCTTCCACTCACGTCTTCACCGCCAACCAACCTCACACTCTCAAAATGTCTGACGACTGGGATCAAGTCACCAAGATCGGTAGCAAGGCTCGCGGCCCTGGCGGCCAACGCGAGACCGTCGTCC
Organism: Coniochaeta sp. PK30-01; assembly: GCA_023628855.1. Lineage (NCBI taxonomy): Eukaryota > Fungi > Ascomycota > Sordariomycetes > Coniochaetales > Coniochaetaceae > Coniochaeta > Coniochaeta sp. PK30-01. Next base: position 59,627 of record JAMAJW010000006.1, on the reverse strand, counting down.
GTGGAAAGGCCGCTCTCAATGCCGCCCAACGCAGCGGGTCAGTCCTTGCGACAGAGAAGAAGTACCACACCGGCAACCCCGTACGTCATCCCCCCCTCAACCTCAAGCCAATCCTATCCGTGAATATTAACTAACGATCCCTTTATTAGGCCGTCAAGCCCGGCGTAGAAGGCCAGAGACTCACGAAAGTCGACCGGTCGGACGACATCGTCAAGCCCAAGACGGTCGGCAAGGAGGTCGGGAACGCCATCATGGAGGCGCGCTCAAAGTTCCAGCCCAAGCCTCTGACGCAACGCGAGCTGGCCACAAAGTGCAACACTACGCCCACAATCGTCGCCGATTTTGAGCGTGGCACCGCCGCCCCTGATCAGAAGGTGCTGTCGGCCATGGAGAGGGTGCTCAATGTTAAGCTGCGCGGAACCGATATCGGCAAGCCGCGGTTTGAGAAGAAGTCGTAAAGCCTTCTGGAAGAAGAGATGGTGATGAAGCCTTCATTCGATACAGGAGTAGCAGGCATGGATGGCACTGCCGGCTTGAGTGATTCTGGTGCTTTGGTTCAGTTTTGATTGTGGTTATGGCATGCGAGGTTTTGACGCTCGATGAAGCATGACACTGATGCCAAGCCAGGAGCGCAGTGATCTGCTCGCCGGCGGGAACGAAGCCGGATTTATGGCTGGTTTGCATTTTTAGCACGGAAGGTCTTCATGAGATTATGATTATTAAACGTGCTGCAAGGCAAAAATAGACTGGTCTTCTTGCCTTATCTGCTGTCTGTTGTCAGCTACCTTGTCCCATGTCTCTCTCCATTTCCTACGGTAGCGACATCAAGCAGCTTATCCCAACAGAAGATGAGCATGGACACAACGAGACATCCCAAAAATATAGCAGACCGTTGACCTCCGTTCATATACCGCCTCGGGCGTTGTTCCTGATAGTAAGGACCAGGCGAGATGGATATGGAGAGGACCATTGGCTTATCTAGAGGGGCCTGTATGATATTAGACGGAGTAAGGGGTATATTAGGCTTCACACGCAGCAAAGACTTGATATTAGGGGCTGAGATGCCATGTTGACAACATTCAGGTTTGTATTCTTGAGCCCCTGGTCTCATACACCATCAAAGCTATTTGTTTTGTTCCCCGGCCGAAAACAGATAAGAGTAAATATAAAGTACAGCACGCCAATACTATGATAACCCAAACGCCGAAAGACCATATCAAAATCCGGTGCTAAGTTCCGTATCCGATGCGTGATGCCGCGTATCCATGATAACGCTCGATTCTCAAGCCAAAAGCGCACCAACCCTCTGCTCGACCACCGCCTTGGCCGGCTGCATAGCACACTGAATAACAACATTTTCCTTGCCTCCGATCTTCACAATCCTCAGCCACTCCGGCGCGATCTCCGCGGCCAACAGCCGTACGCAACAGACCCCGTCCTCCTGGCTCACCGGCGTCCGCAGCGAATCCCTCAGCTTCACTAGCAGCGCCGGCATCGTGAATGAGATCCTCGCCCTCCCTTCGGCAGTAGCCATCGTCAACATGCCAATGACACTAGCGACATCGTCCGCCCTCTGCAGAGCCGCTCTCCGCTGTAACTCGGCGGGTGAAGGTGGCGCGGCCGACTGTGACTGTGCGAGTTCCTTGTGCTTGATGCGATCAAGTAGGCTCATCTTCGTGCCGTCGGCGTTGAGAACCGGGAGAGCTTGAGAACGGGCCTCTTTCTCAGCCTGGCGCTTGGCCAGGTCCGACTTGAGCTCGTCGAGGGCGTTGCGGCCTTTTACCAGCAAGGGCACGGCCGAGGCACGTGTCGTCACGCTTGCTTTTGGGAGCTTGGACACGAATGTGCGGATATCGGAATCCGCGCGGACGGACCACAGGGATCGGAGATTGGATTCGAAGGATTTGTTCAGACGGCCCTCGTCAAAGTGTCCCAAGCTGGCTTCGGGGCTGAGCTCGATGCAGAGCTTGCCGCGGCCATAGTCGCAGAGTATGAAAGGTGAGGATGTATCCCTGCCGGACGTCCAGCCCAGCACGCCGATGCAGCATTGAATATCATCGGATGTGACCTTGCGCTTGCCCCAGGACTGAGCGACTCCTGGGCAGATGGAGCGAATGTCGACTGGGACATTTGATCCATTGTGTGCGTATTGGAGGGTGAGAGACTTCAGGAGTGCCGAATGCAAACTCAGGAGATCGAGTAATTCCTGTGGTAGCTGTTCGAGGGTCTCGCGTGTGTTTGTCGCGAGCAACCTGGTCCGCTTGGGTGCGGGAGAGCATTGGATGTTGAGACGCTCGAGGAGGGCAGCAGGTTCTGAGTCGGCATCGGACGACCTGCGCCGCTTCTGGGTGGATTTTGTGCTCGTTGACGCGGCAACAACGCTCGCCGGCAAGAGAAACTTTTCGAGGGTTCCCTTGACTGGGAGGACTATGTTCTCCTTGTCGTCGCTGATGGGTGCCTTCCTCCTCTTCAGAGGTGCAATTCTTGGTGTTGGTGCTTTTATGTCCTGTTGCCGAAGTTTCTTGGGTGCATTGCCGGCTGCTGAGAGGTCTTGGGAGTCGAGGACAATATCCGCCTTCCTCTTCCTCGGGATGGCAACCTCGACGGTCGAGGATCTGAATGCCTCGATGGCTGACCCCTTCTGTGCCGCGTCCTTGCCGACTGACTGCGCCTTCGAAACGCGTGCAAAGTTGGTGAAGATGGCGGAAGTCTGCTTGGTAGGCTGGACGGCATTTCCGCGTCTGGCCCGCGGTTGGCGAGAGACTGCTCCAGGCATCTTGATATAACGGAAGGCTCGATATTGACTTGCTAAAAGAACAAATGCAGGCAAGCACTGACGGTGAACTTGACAGAATTCGAGAAAGTGCAGATGATTGTTGGGGGAAGGAAGTACTGCGTCCAATGTGGTGGGGGATGGGAGAAGGAGCCAAGGTATACGCCAATTCCTTGGTGGATCTCAGCACTTAAACATGAAAGCGCGACGCGATACTACGCGTTGCGGCCATTAACGCGTCAAGACTGAGCGCGTAACACGTGCCCCACTTAGCAGCGGTTGTACCAACTTATGGCTTCGCGACACAGTTCCCTAGTTGCCTCTACCAGCCATTCTATTTTGATTGAGTTAGTCGTGTTTGGGAAACAAGATTTCACAAGAGGCACGAACGAGAGATGGCCGCTGCAAGTAAGTGTACGCCATACCCAAACTCGACGAGGTGTTTCCGCGCCACTGTGCTCCAGTCAGCGCAGAACGGCCAACGCCTGGCCAGATTTATAAAGTATGAACGCTGCCAACGACTTGTCAAACTGCAAGGCGTCTTCTGCTCCGTGATTTGATCTTGCAACCACGTAGCTCTGCCCAGACTGGCTCGGGAACCGTCAAGGCCAGAAAACTCGCCGGACCCTTGGCGGGGCCGAGGGGCGGGCCGTAGTGTCAATGTGTCCTACAGGCGAGTGCAAGTGCCAAACAGTTCAGTCCAACGGAAGTTTTTTAAATCGTGCCTGGGACCACATTGGTTCCTAAAAGGTCACACCGTTTACTTCAAAGTGTCGCTACTCATCAGGTAAGCGCGCGCAACAGTCGTGGCGCAGTCGGCCATGTTCGTTTCAGGCCTATATATCGACCCATATGAGCATCTCATGGCTCTGAACATGGCCAACGGTCGCCCTCGCTATTCTAGGACCTGCGAAGCTGCGAAGCTGTATATTTTCGACCCTGGCCAACATCCAGGCAGTATGGAATGGGTATATAATGGTAGGAGAATGGTATTTTTCAGTGGTTGCTCTCACAAGTGTGTCGACGGTCATCTCGTTGTTTCCTCATCATGCCTTCCGACAAGAAACGTCTGTACGTTGCTCTCTATCCCAGCGGAGTCCTTAACAATCCAGACCGGAAGTGAGTCGTTCCTCTGCCCTTATCTATATTGTTGTCTGGGCTCATATCCTCCCAGGTATCATTGGGATTTCATTATTGGCCCTAAGGAGGAGACCAGGGGCCAAGGCAAAAGGAACACCCAGTCACACGCTGGGATACGTTGCCACATCAAACCCCAAATAGCAAACGCCCCTGGCGGAGAGTGGTACTATGAGGAACGGCCCATGGACGACGCTCAAACATCTGTCCAACTCCTTGCACGCATCGTGGTTGCCAAAGTTGAAGATGAACAGCGTCTCCTCAAGATCATCAGGACAGCCCCGGTCACCAACGGTGACTTGAATTGGCGATGCCGTACCTGGGTCGCATATATACTCCAGAAGTTGAAAGACGACGGGAAAGCTGTTGGTCGATCCGAGCTGGACTGGGCAAGGATTGAGGCATTCGGCCGCCAATACGTGGCAAGTAAGAGTGCGAGCATGAGGTATAATTCAGAGGCCTTGATTCTGGGGCCTAAGCCGACATATGATTTGGTTGAGAATAAGGAGATTATGCCCTAGGTCATGTGCTGGTCCACATGCTTGTAGCATAACTGTCGAAGGAGGTGGTTGGTTGCAAAGATGATCTTTAAATACTTGTAGCAGACGGAAGAGGTGGCGACAGAAGCGACTACACAATACTGTACCTCATCAGAAGTCTCCCCACCACTTTTGACGTGTGATTTCCATCTTCAACTCCTCGGAGTACGGCTGGAGGAACTTGTGGATTATGCTCTGCCAACCCTGCCTGATCCGGTTTCCGTACCACGCAGACGTATACTCCCAATAATGGGGATACCATCCTGAAGTTTCCCAGTCAATGATGCCAGTGGTTCTATCACCGTCGACGAGTATGTTCTTTGGATTGAGGTCCCCGTGTGTGAACACAGGAGGTGGCTACGGCCCGTCCTGCTTGGCTACAATTCCCAGCACTTCTAAGTCATAATTAGTTGTGTGGCTGCTAGTTTCCTCATCTAGTCTGAAGTCATCCCTGAGCCACATGTGAAACTCCTGGATGGTCTTGAATGGTCCCATCCTCGGCCGACAATGAGGTGTCCTGAAATCGCGCAAGGAAATGCCGACACAACTTCGCACTCCTGTACCAGACGGAGGCCGGATTGCCCTCAAGTCCTCCAACATGTGCTGAAGTTGCTCGCAGATGCTGTCGAGTTATGCATCGGATAATGTCTTCCAGACCTTCGGTATGCCTAGACCAGGGAGACGCTTGGTTCTTATCGATAAAAGAGCAGTGGACGGCTGGGACCGGGATTGGTGTATTAGCAGTGACGAACTGCATCGTAGCACCTTCGGAAAGATGAACGTAAGGACCCGTCTTCACTACGAGGTGCTTCGAGAGAAGCAGGCAGTTGCCATCGTATCATGCCGAACGCAAACTTCTAAGAGTTTTGTACTTGAACAATATCCAGTACCGACGAAAGAAGGTGTTGTTGATGGCCAAGTGTTCCGTACCATCGTGTTAAGTAGCGGTATTGTCCGAAGGGCAAACGTATGGTGCCATGTTGAGCTGATGTACAGATAGATGTCTCTGATTGTGAGGATCCTACCCACGGGAAATCTCGACCGCAAGCAAATTGATGCTTTCCAAAGGGGGTTGACACATAATTGGTGTTCTGCCCGTCGTGGACATCACCTACAGCAAAATCGGGAGGACCGTTGCAATAACGGCGATGACGACCTAGCACTCCATCACCGGAGTGTATTGCACAAAGCCAAACCCAACATGCATATATGTACAAGGAGGAGACAAATACTATGATACAGCTGTTGATCTGGCCGAGATGTCGTGGAGAGCTCTTGTGGTTGAAATAAGATGGAACACTGTTGCAAAGGAGTCAGCTCAAACGGCAGCTACCACGGTAAGCCGAAAATTACCCGGCGATAAGACGAAATGACGATGACAGGTTGCGATAAGCAACAAAGGGACAATGAATGCATTATACCTCGAGCACTCGAGCACTCTGGCCTGACTGACCTCACTTGTGCCAGTCCATATGCTTATCCTGAGATGCCATAGCCAACAGTGAGCTCACCATGTCGAACCTTCTTTCCCTCATAGGGTGGACTTTCCTACCAAACGTGAGTACCGTCTTGTCCCTTTGCCGCCCAGAACATCAATATTGACAATCCGGACCACAGCTGGTAACCGGCTGGGTCCAGACAATCTACTACGGCATCACGATCCGCGCCGGCGATCCCAAGCCCCGGCCCGGATCCCCGCGCTTCGCCGAGCACCGCCGACGAATCCACATCCTCGTCGTGTCCCTCTACCTCCTATACACCATCTACGAGGCCGACCACGACCTTCGGAGACAAGGGTCGTTCTACTCCGACCTCTCCCTGCCCCTGGACGCGTCCGAGCGCGACATCAAGACCCGCTTCCGCCGGCTCGCGGCCGTCCACCACCCGGACAAGGCCGCCGGGCAGGACGCGGAGAGCGTCAACGCGTACTTCGTGCACCTCAAGACGGCGTCCGACACGCTGCTCGACCCGGCGCGGCGGTTCGCGTACGAGCGCTTCGGCCCGGACGTGGTCTCGTGGGCGAGCCAGGGCCGCTGCGTCACGGTCCGCGACTTCGTCGCGCGCGGCGCGCAGCTGCTGGTGCCGTACTACGGCGTCGCGGCGGCCGTCATGTACGCGCTCGGCCTGTTCGGGTACCTCGACTGGGCGCGCCACGAGCGCTGGCTGGTGCTGGCCGCCATGTTCGTGTTCGAGCTGCACACCGTCATGCGGCCCGGCCGGCCGGCGCTGTTCGACAAGGTTGTCGATCCGGTGCTGCGGCTCTACGGACGGGCGGGACCCGCGTACCTGCCGTTTCAGATCATCGCGCTGGCGAGGAAGCTGTGTATCACGGTCTACGTGGCCTTTTCGCAGATCGGGCCGCTGATAGGGGCCGACACGTCGAGCGGGCAGATTGTGGTGGGCGGGAAGAAGGGCGGAAACGAGGAGCAGTTGTTGCGGCAGAATCTGGACAGATTGGAGGCTACGGCCAGAGCCCTCGACGCCGATACGGCCAGGCTGCTTGAGATGGAAATGGCGCCTTTTGCGGGCGACGAGCAGGTCGTGCAGAGCATGAAGGGCAAGATGAAGGAGTGGCTGGTGCAGAACACGATCAGGGCGGATCCGATGGTGCGGGACGCTCTTGGTAGGGCGTTCCAGAAGAGAAGGATAGATGCACCTGCTGGAGCAAAGGGGACCCGATAAGCAGTTGGTTCAGTAGATAACTCTGCATATTGACTCCGTGAACTCCACACATATTTAGAATTCGTATGGTTCAGCTACGATGTTCGTGCCTAGTTCTTGATGGCCCCCATGGCCCCAGCATTCAAGAGCCGTAGGAGATATCAACCCAAAGTCCCAAAAGCAAGAAAATATCAGGGCAAACCCAACGTAACGGATTCTACAAGGAAAAAAAAAAAGAAGACAAAAAAAAGGCTGCGTTACCTCCCTCTGCAGGGTAAAGCCAGTAAAGAGATGATCCAGCTACCAGGCAAATGCATAAACATACAAGAATGCGCAAACTAACTACCAGGACGCCATCTTGAAGTAATGTTGAAGACGGAACCAGGGAGTCGATCAGAACCAGAACGCCGCCAGAAGCTCCGCGGCGCGTCGTCCGATATGAAATCCATGGGTGAAACGGCCGCCCTCATGCTCCCGGTGAAAGAAGATTCCGTTACAGCAGTAGAAGTCCGTCGAATGTCAGTGCCGTGCGAAGTGGTCCGGGGGCGGGGGAGGGGGTCAGGATTCGCAAAATTCTCTCTGGAATCGGAGTGTAGCGACGCCGTCAATGGTCGTAGAGACTGTGTTGACTCGTTGCGGGCACGATCAAGGGGAGAGCCGCAAACATTCTAAGCCTCGCCTCGCCCCAGATCGCGGCCAGAAGCAACTGCAGTGCCGCCGCCCGACTGCTTGTTCGCGGCAGGAGCGTTGTTCCAAGACAGGTACGTGTGGTCTCCGAGTTTCCTGTGGCAAACCCGAGTCAGTATACAATATGCTGCATATGGAGCAGGCCATAGCATACCTTGGCTTGATCAAGTGTGTGACTGTGAAGATCACACCGAGCACGATACATATACCTCCGACAACGATATAAGCAATGCCAAGGAACGGATTCCGTCCGCCCATGACAGTCCTAGTGGAGATAATGATAGACTTGGTCCCCGCATATATGTCGGACGGGAAATCTGCCATGTATTAACATACTGGACTAGACGGCACTGAGTGTGACTAGTTAAACTCACTGTTGAGGATTTCCACGTGGTACCTGCCCGCGGCCATCGGCTGAATGTCGTTGCGCTGGTACAGCTTGCTAAAATCTGGGAGACCAGCAGTTCGCATCCACACCATGAACGCCTGCCACGAGGCGAGGTCTGGGGGAGGGTTGCTCGGGGTATAGCCATTGGGATACCGCTCATGCCAGTTGGGCGGTGGGACGATCTGCGACAGGTTGTACTTCGTCTTGCCATAGAGCGCCGTGTCGGACGACCAGGCAATCCCAGAGTTGTTCGACATCTCGTACGTCTTGTTGTCGCCGGACTGTGTATTCAGCATGACCGGGTTGCTGAAGGTGTCGTTGAACATCGAGTTCGCGATCAAGCCGCAAGGGTATATGGGCCGAGGATTGTCGTTGGTTGATAGGTCAAAGGTGAGGGGATCGCAACTGGAGCCGTTGATGGTGGAGCCATCGACAGCGTCGCCTCTGAGCTGCTTGTCGAGAAAGCTGTTGACATAGCGGCGATGGTTCTGGTAGAATGCTGTAAGATGATAGTAGAACAGGACCGGCGGACCCATGTCCTCCGGGATCGAAAACTCGAGGGTGCAGAGCGGATAGTCCTTGGTGACGCCGTCGTATGTCACACTCTTATTGGTGACCTTCCATTGCGGAGGTAGCCATGTGGTGTAGTTCTTGAACGCCGAGTAGACGTTGTCAGTGGGCATGGTCGTAAGCTCGCTCGTCGCATCCTTGTAGCACGTCGTATAGTCGAGGCGGATCTCTTGAACCTGGGGGGCGAGGATGATCAGCATCGTTGGAACGCAAATCATCGGAATGGGAATCTACCTTAGAGCTCGCCCATAGGAGTAAACCACCTATTGGTGCGAATATAATGCCGATTGTGAAGAACAGAGGGAGAACGGTCTTGGGTGTCAATATTGGCCTGTGACAACGTCAGTTCCGATGCGACCCGGGGAACGCGCGACACAGTCGAGGGACAACGTACTGCCATGCCTTCAACCTCTGCTGCCTGAAAGCAGTATCTAGTGGAAGTGACTCGGGTCAGTGCTATTTCTAACAAAGCAAGAATAGCGACGCTTCCGGAGAGGCCGCTGAGAAGTCGAGGTGATCGTCATACTTGCTGGTCTCCGGCTCTTCTTCTTCTCTTGCTTATTTATTCCAGAATCCTCGGATGAAATGGAGTCGGCGTGATCCGCTCCTCTCGGAGTGTCGGCCATCGTGGATGCTGAGGAGGATCGCTTCAGAAGAAATATCGAGCCAGAGTCGGGTAGTTGCTCGGGTTATCTTGGTCTGATGTGCGCAAACATCGAGACAGAGTTGTAACTGGATACGAAATGTACGGACCCCTTGGTGTCCAGCGGCTGGCGAATCCCTGCGGCGTAGTCAGCCGCTGCTGTGGCTTAGCCCGACGCTAACTTCCCCTTCGTCAATGAGTGAGGCTGAACCCGCTTCGAGTACGTAAGCTTGGCTCGTGCACTGTAGCTCGGTCATATGCCTGAGCACGTGATCAGCTGACGGAGTACCTCTACCGTAAGCGACATGGGATTCTCTTCAACATCGATTGTCTGTCAACTGTGTAGGTTACAGTACATTTTCCTATATTCAGCGCCTGACAGGATATAGATTCCACCTGCTGCGTTGGGTAGCCTTCAAACTTGCAAGCTTCAATGTTGAACCCGTCAGTCCTGACTCCTGTGCTGTGTATCGTGGATCTAAACGTCAGCGAGCCTGTACCTGGAATGTGATCTCATTCTAATCATGCCTGACAGATTAGAACTGGCAGTGATCACCACCTGCGGGGCTCCAGAAATGATGCAACTAGTGCTACGGCAAGAGATTCAATATTGCAAAAGAGACCCGTGTGACATCAATACGTGTCGCAGATAGAGAGAGGAGAAGCTTAAACCGTCCTCGTCGAAAGATGATGCCGTGTCAATGCCGGTCATTTCATACCGCTCCAATTGACGAGTTTATCGCGGGGAAGCCGTTGCTGGTGGTGGGATGATGCAAACAGGTCTGCTCAGAGTTAGCGCTCCTGCACAGAAGCTCGAGAACATCCGTCGAGCGGGGTCCGTGAAGGCACAAAGCGATCTGTGCGTCTTCTAGAAATGTTCCACAGCCAGAGAAAGGAGAGTGTTGTCTGGCGGGGCAGGGTGGGAAGCCTTGGAAGTTGCCGGGGTCCTGCTGGTTGCGAAGAGATGTCCAGTCTTTCCCCCACTTTGTTGATAGATCATGCCGATAGCACTCCCCAAGCTTCATCTCCTGTCGCTGGATTCCACCCGATTACTTTGTCAGTCTTCATCGCTCCTTTGACGGAATATCATACAGTGTGTTTTGACCGAGACTACACCAGGTGCTTTCCATTATCCTTTACTGTCGCAACTCAACGCCCCAACACGTTTGGTCCTGGAACTCTGAGAAGTCCCAAAACTGTACGTCACCGCTCCGGCTTCTTATGACAATTGACCTTATCTGCTCCTCCCGAACGAAGCTCACTTGCTGTCGATGCCACCACCTCTTTGTATTGCACCTTTCCTCGATACCCCCAAGCGCAACACCTGGCGCCTTTGCTGTCTTGCCCCTTCTTGTCTTGTGGTCAGTGCCGCTTTGTCATTTCTCCGTTTCCTCAATTCGACCTGGGATCATCGCCACGCCGATCCCCTCAGGACCAGCCAGTGTCCCCTCAGGCCGGTTTCTCGGATAGCCACCTACCTCTCGATCTGATTATCGTTGCTACCCGTTGCCCTTCCCTGTTCGGCGCAAGCTTTCAACTTTGATTATCTGCATCACATTTACTGCATCACCTTTGCAGCATCACCCCTGGCAGCTGCAGGCTTTATCACACCCCTCTCCTCGCCGTTTTGCCCGCTTCGTCGCTGTGCAGATGATTTATATTCCATTTCGATATCTTCTCATATCCTCTTGAACCCAGTCGGCGATCTTGTTCTAAGCTCAGGCACAGCTTCCTAGAGTCAAACAGCAAGGTAAGGGGTTGATATCTGACGTCTTGCTTCACCCATCGTCTCTCAATTCGACTGGTTCTGTTTCTATCGCAGTGCCACAGTACCCTTCTGAGCTTGCATGGCGGTCGACTACCAGCTTTGACCTGCGAGGCCTGGACTTCTACATGGCCTGCTGTCCCGGTATTTGGTCTCGTTGAAGCAAGCAACTCAATATCTGCTTTCCCACCGTGAAGCGCCCCTTGCGCCACCTGTACCCTCGCCCTTTTCTCTTTGGATGCCTCAGATCATATCAAATCCTGTCAAATACCTCCCACTTTGCTTCATCACATCTCCGTTGTTCCTACTTCTCGTTTCTGAAACTGTCGTGCCTTCGTTTTCTTGTGATGATCGCTAATATGGTTGGTCCAATAGCCGGCTGCCCTCCGAGACAAAGAAGCCAATAAAGTAACTAGGTACCTACCGCCTCACCCAAGCAAACCAGCCTTTTGCGCACATCCTATCACCCCCTTTGCTGCTCTCCCCGTCGACACAAAGAACTCCGTCGCCTCCAGCATACCAACCCACTCCTCAGCCGCCTTTGCGAACACAAGAACCATGTCTCTGCCAGAAGCTTACAAAAGGGAGATAGCAGCCCTCAACCTACAACTTATATCTTCAGACCCTCCCGACATTCTACAATTCTGCGCCGATTACTTTTCCACACGCCTTGCCTCCGAACGACAGGCTCTACTATCATCAAGATCCAGCGAAGTGCCAGAAGTGCCACCCGAATCCCAAGGGCATCCAGCATCGGCCATGTCAAACCCCAGCTTCACAAGCCCTTTTGGAGCCAACTCCAACCCGTTTGGCGGCAGCAGGCTCGACGCTGGAGGCATGCAGAAGGTGATCGAGGAGGAGGGCGATATAGTTACATCACCGACCACTCCAAACTTTGGGATCAAGTCAGGAACCCATTTCAAGGGACCCTTTGGAGGTCCTTTCGGCGGAGATGGCGCGACCGACGGCCCGCCCTCGGCCCTAAGGAGCCCGCCGAACCCAGAGTCATACCCAGCTCAATATAACTTCAATCGCCGAACATCTGTCTCGGCCGAGTCGCTCAAGCCAGCAGCGGACACGGACGATAGCTGGACGCCTCCAGTCCACCCCAAAACCCCCGAGCAGCTGGAGCGACTGAAGAAGGCAATAGAAGGAAACTTTCTGTTCAGCCACCTGGACGAGGAGCAAAACTCCCTGATTCTTGGTGCATTACAGGAGAAAGTCATCCCTGCAAAAGACATCAAGGTAAGCCTTCTCCATGGACTGTCGAACCGTACGACAATTCTCCTGCTGATTGCTCATGCACACGTGTTAGGTAATCACGCAAGGTGATACTGGTGATTACTTCTATGTGGTGGAGAAGGGGAAGTTCGACGTATACGTCAACAGCTCGGGTTCACTACAGCCTGGTCCGGATGGGATGGGTGTAAAGGTCACGACAATTGACGCCGGCGGGTCCTTCGGCGAGCTCGCACTCATGTATAACTCGCCACGTGCTGCTACCGTGGTATCAGCAGAGCCACATTGCACGCTCTGGGCCGTCGATCGCACTACGTTTCGTCGCATCCTCATGGAGTCGACATTTGCTCGCCGGCGCATGTACGAAGGCTTCCTCAGCGAGGTTCCCCTGCTCTCCTCACTTACTGCTTGGGAGAGGTCCAAGATTGCCGATGCGCTAGAAACCCAAAAGTTCGCGGCCGGTAGCGTCATTATCGAGGAGGGCGAGCCGGGCAGTTCGTTCTTTTTGCTGGAAGAGGGCGAGGCGGAGGCGTACAAGAGTGGAAGCGAGAGCGCGGTGATGCACTACAAGAAGGGTGACTTCTTCGGCGAGCTCGCGCTGCTTAACGACGCTCCGCGTGCTGCTAGTGTCATCGCCAAAACCGACGTCAAGGTAGCGACGCTCGATAAGCCGGCTTTCCAGAGGTTGCTCGGACCTGTCGAGGGCATCATGAGGCGGACCAGGTACGAGGGCGTGAAGTCCGGCGTGGAGGATGTAGATCCTCTCCACCCCGCCGCATGAAGTTCGGGGCGTTGGGAGCCTTTACGGACTCGTCACTAGGGTAATAGCGAGGCCGGTGCGGTTGGCAAGAGAGGAATATTGGAATACGGGTCAAGACGGGGCAGGAGTGCGTCTTGGCAGACTGGGCGGCGTTCAGGGATCACTACCTTAGTTTCAACGGAAGTTATTCCTTTCCTTGACTTTCAGATACCTATGCAAGAAAAGTTACCATGCCGAAATACATTAACCTGCATGAGTACCGCCTAGCACCCTGTACAATTCCGAAAGTGGCAACCTGTCCTACGCCATGAACGCCTCGCCATGCGAATCAGGAACACTACCCTGCTTCTCCCTGCGCAGCCGCACAACCGCTCGCTCATCAAGCCCACGCGACACTCCGAACGCGTGAGAAAGGTCACGCCAGCCGTCTCCTCGCCTCCAGCACCTCCCGCCGCAACGCCTCGGTGGCAACCTCTGTCTCTAGCACCCACCCGACCCCCTTCTTCCACGTATCCTCCAAGCCCACTATCTCACCTGCCACGTCATCCTGTGCCCTCCTTCTCCTCACAGCGAGGAGGTCGATATCCCTCTTGGCCTCGGCCAGCTCTCGCTCCAGCGCCTTGAGCTCGGCCTCGAGCTGGTAATTCCCCACCAGCCAGGCGTTCTTGCCGTAGCTGTCTAGCAGGGCCAGATGCGCCCGCCTGGCAGAGAGATATGTGGCGCTGGCGTAAGATCTCCGTAGGACCTCTGCGAGCTCGTCTTCCGAGGCGCTGGGGGACGGGGCGTCTTGGGCTTCGTAGCGCGAGAGGTCGATGCCTTTCAGGGGCTTTTTTGCGGCTATGCGGTCCAGCTCGGCGGTCATGGCCGTTGTGAAGTTTGGGATTGGGGGAGGGGGGAGGAGGGCGTGGTGGGGGTCGTCGGGGACGAGGACCCGTTCCGCTGATATTAGAGACTCGGCGGCTTGTCGCTGGGCTGGAGTCGGTTCCGGGTCGATGTCTAATGCGCGACTGTCAGTGCTATGGTCAGGTGATTGAGGGAAAGACAAGGACGTACATGGGAGGGACTCGTGTATTGTCGTTATGGCTGGCATTTTGCTGGATGTCACCGGACTAAGATGTGGTGTTGAATATGGTTCCTGCGGAGGCAGAGAACAGCAAGAGAGGTATGCGCTGAAGTGACAGATGAATAGATAGTCCAATTCAAGGTCGGATAATATCAGAGATAGGTCGTGAAAGTCTTCAGTCCAGGGGCAAGAGCATAATAGATAGTGTCATCAAGGTCATCGCGAACTTTTGGCGATAATGATGTTCAACTACGATATTTGACAGCTGCCAGCCCGAGGGCGGCGGTGTTGTCCCTGCAGCTGTCAAAAATCAATCCTCGGTCCGTACCCAACAACGCCCCAGGGTCTCGACTCAAATAGCCCAATCCACTGCTAGCACCCAATCACAGGCGTTGTCCACTGCGGCTATTGGCTCCTGGCGGTTCCTCCTCTCAACGCATTCTGCTTCCGGACATGCAAAAGCAGCTCTCAGTGGCTGCCATCTTCTCCAGTCCTGCATAACTCCGGCGCCTTGCACATGTCCATGTCCATGTCCATGTGAAGCTCCTCATTCTTTTACTTCTCGCGTGCTGCGGGCTGACGTGGAGCGGGACGTTGGCCGGAAAGGTCCATGGGCATGCTGTCGATGAACGAGTTAGTAGGTGTTGGTTGAAGGGGAATGTGACACTGGGTATCTGCCGGCTCATGAAATTATCGTCGGTCGTACCTCCTGTACCGTTAGAGCAGACAGGTCCAACAGCTGCCTCAAGTTAGATCATGAAATCTCTTCGCTTCGGATGCGCTGTCTTTTCCTCTCCATTCTCTGCTGGGACGGGGTTATGCAACATCTGATTTTACACGTTGTCTGCCAGGGTTGAGTAAGGTTCCTACATATAACAGACGGACAAGTCATCATCACCTTAGGTACAGGTACCACTACCGCTACCGCAGCCACAAAGCCAAAGTCTGCCGATATCCCTTCGTTAAGCAGGGTTCTCAATCAGCACGGCACGGGGAGCTCAGGGTAGGAGTCGGCGGTAGCGCAGCCGTCTTCCGCGTACGGTTTTGCCTTTCGAGTTGCCCGTCATTGACATCTTCATCTCGTCGTCGATCCGAAGCCTAGACTAATTCCCCCCGCCCTTGCGCAGCCGCAGCCGCAGCCGCTTGTGAGGTTCCGCCATCTGGTACTCCCACCTTTTTTTATCCGCAACCTTTCTGGAGTGGCCAAGCAAACCTAGCCCAAGTCCGGGGTGCGCCTTCCACCACCACAACACCACGACACCACGACACCAACGCCCCTCGCTTCAACGACGTGTTTCTTTCCGACATCGCTGCGCTAGCACCGCCCCATCGAGCAGATCACGTACTGATATAGCGGCTCGAAATCGTTGCAACAAGAATTCATGGGCTATAACTGATCCTGATCGAACTCCGCGTCGACTGTTGTCGTCCTGCCGACACCATGGCCTCGCCGGCGCCGGCGGCGAGTCGGCCTGAAGTAGGCGATATCCTGGTCGTCATTCGTAAGTTGGGCGCTTTCATATGTGTACCAGCGACACGCTCTGCGATGGTCAACGCTGTGATGCGGTTGACGCCCCCGTTGTCTGATTCCGTGTCGACTGCCCATCACATGTTGCTTGTGGACCGAAGTTGGACGTAATCGCTGACACGCCACGGACCAGACGATTTTTTGGCTCGCAGTTCAGATGAACTGAGCCTCGCCAAAGGCGATCGCGTCGAATTAATCGAAAGGGATGACGAGTTTGGCGACGGCTGGTTCTTGGGCAAGCACTTGGTCAATGGCAATAGTGGCCTATTCCCCGAAGGTTGGTACGACGCAGTGTGAACGCGAAATGCTCAGAGGGCTGACAATATTCCAGTCTATACCCGGCCAGCACCAAGGATAACGGCTACGAGTCCGAACAATGTTCCAACCCCGAAACCAAGTACTCTTGCTCCTGTTGCGGAGGCTGCAAATGACGACAGACCCCCGAGCCCTACCAAGGATGCACAGGTCGTCACACCCGTCTCGACCTCACCGGGACTTTCACAGACGACGCCGACGCCGCAGCCCTTAAGCTCACTATTTTCTAGTTCAGCTACCTCTGCGAACGCCCCGGCAGCCTCGTATTCGGCCAAAAGTGCGGCACCGAACCTCTCTACGTCGAGCGCCGGAAGCGTCAATAGCCTCGGGCGTTTAAATACAAGTCAAGACAGCCAGGTGCTGCACGAGACCTTGAATGTCATCAACGAGCACATTACGGACCTGAGCTCGCCTCAGGTGAATGGAGGGCTCAGACCAGGCCATAACGGGAACGATTCGGGCAGCGAGTATAGCTCCCACCTGGACCAACGCATGTCGTACATCCAGGGTGAAGAGACGGACGAGGAAGAAGACGGCGCGCACACCCGTGACGAGGTGCTGTCGTGGACCGCCGATGACGTCGCTGAGTACTTATTCACTATCGGCGTCGAGAAGCACCACTGCGAAGTGTTCAGGGATCAAGAGATTACCGGTGAGGTGATTCTTGGCATGGACCAGACTTCGGTCTTCATCAAGGCACTTGATTTAGGCTCGGTGGGTCGCAGACTGAAGACGTGGCAGAAGATTAAAGCGCTGCAAGATGAAGTGAATGGATACGGAACGTCTACGAGAAGGACGACGCAGACATACGGAAGTGAAGCCGGTTCTGATGCTGCTGGACGCACCAGGAGTCGGAACGGCACCTTTGCGTCTCAAAGGCTGTCGCCCGTCGACGACCGCCCCGCCTCAATTCAGACGAAGCGTCTCTCTCTGACGCAGACTCCCAAGATGGAGCCAGCGCAGCCCATGACCCCTGTTTCACCGCTCACTGACAGCCCAACCAGGCCTGGCCACGAGAAGCGACCATCCGCTGCATCTGTCCGCGACCTGCACCACTCCCGTCGGTTCTCGTCAACGGACTTCCGCCTCACTGGAACAACACTTAACCCAGCCGTGACGCCCAAGCTGGCCAGCAGCGGCACCTTCCCGCAGGCCACGGAGATGGCGGCACATAAGAAGCAACCGTCCTTTGATCGCAACTGGACCTTGGGAAGCGCAACACAGTCATCCTATTCACCGCGGCCGTTATCCTCAAGTTTCCAGGATGTCGTAAATCCCTCTGACCCCGAGCACCAGGATTCTGCCGTCGATTTGGATCGTGGCTATTTCTCTGGACCGGACGCAGACTCGAAGAGGCGAAATGTGCTGAAGAAGCGGGATAGCACGACTGCGGTCCCTCACTCGCGAAAGTCAAGTTACGCCGAGGAGCAGCGGATACGCTCTGGCACGGCTCTTTCCAGGCATTCAAGGTTTGGAAGCGTCGAGTCTATTTCTGCTGCAGCATCAAAGTATTACGGTTTGGCGACGGGCCCGCATCGTCGGACAGCTTCCACCAACACAACCGAGTCCATACGGCCGATAGCGCCCACTATCGATGCTCCTTCTCCAGCAGTAACAAAACTCGACGACACTGCGGTACGGTCAGCCAGCGCTGCCTCTCCAATCTCGCCATCACACCGACAAGCTATGCATGTCGACTGGCCAAGCAAAGCAAGCCTGAAGCCAAACTTCGGCCTGCGGGCCATCTCCGACGCTGTCACTGGGACCGAGCGCTCCAAAATTGCGTCGCCGATCGATTCACCGTTCAAGGAGGCGACTATGGACTCGCCGTCAAGGACCGGGTCGAGCACCCCGTCCGGCGGCCCCAGCTTCGAGTTGGAGTCGCCCGATTTCGCCAAGAGTCCCAGCACGACAACAACTCGAACTACGCGAAAAAAGTCCAAGAAAGAGACGAGTGCCTACCTGCGAGGCTTGCAGAAGATAACACCAAGGCAAGCTATCGTCGATGCAGACTATAGCGGATGGATGAAGAAGAAGAGCTCCAACCTCATGACAACATGGAAGCCCCGGCTGTTCGTCCTCAAGGGGCGTCGGCTTGCCTACTACTACTCGGAAGACGACGAGCAAGAGAAGGGTCTGATAGACATCTCGTTCCACCGTGTGCTGCCAGCAGATAACGAGAAGCTCACCGGACTTCACGCCACCCTTACCGGAGCTGGCTCCTCGCCCGCAGTGCCTGCCGGCAGCCACGTCCCCACCCTCGCAGCTACCGAAGCCGCGGGCGACAGCACCAAGGATTCGGATGCCATGTTCATCTTCAAGCTCGTTCCCCCTCGCGCCGGCCTGTCGAGGGCGGTGAACTTCACCAAGCCCACGGTACACTACTTCGCATGCCCCAACCTCAAGCAGGGACGGCTGTGGATGGCCGCGCTGATGAAAGCGACTATTGACCGCGACGACACGCAGGCCGTCACAACCACGTACCAGCAGAAGACCATCTCGCTCGCCAAGGCGCGGGCCATGCGGCACCGCCCGCCCGCGCTGATGAACCTCGACGAGAAGAGCGAGGACGTCGACGACGACGACGACGAGAACAAGAAAGAGGGTAACAAGAAGGATTCTAACGGGCTGGGCATATACGACGCTGCTAGGGAGAAGATTGGCATGCAGAAGGTCGAAAGCGCGAGGACGAGGGGGTTCAGCTTCGGTCCGGAGAAGGACAGCCAGCTGCCCCTAAGCGCTTGAGCTTTCCCAACACCATTGATTCGCATTGTCTGTTTGGTGCCCGCCGGGACGAGTCGAAACTGTCTTGCCAACTTGATATGGAGAGAGTGGTCGTTGGTTCTTTGTCATTGTTGCAATACGACACACGTACGACACTGCGCAGAACGTTTATATATACCTAATGTGTCATGTATTAGGAGGAGAGGCAAGCAGAGAAGAATGGCATCAGGGGTGGCGTATACCTATCATCATCTATCTCTTTCCTTTTTTTTTTTTTTTTTTTTATGTTTGTTTTTTTGTCTTTTGCTATCTTTGGAGCGCGAGCATCCAACCGGAGGAGGCAGGGCCTGAGGGGTACGGCTGGCCGGGGATATATGTGGCTTGCTGTCTCCCGGTAGACTGATTCCCCGAGGGCTCTTTTCAAGTTGTTCACTGCGAATGGGACGTCGATATTCGAGAGATCTGGGTGAATCTTTCGCGAAGGAAGGAGAGTCGAGTCGAATGGGTCACATCTGAATTAGCTGCACATACCGGACCGGACGGTTCGAGGCTTGGAGGACACTAGCATCTTTCAATCTAGACTTATGGTATGGTTACGACATGGACACGGATGTGATGGCTCGCTGTTGGGGTCTTAACATGATTTCAGCTGTCGCCAAACTGATGTGAATGCTTTCGGCAGTGGCTATCCTCTCCTTGAATGCGGCTGTGGTCTGGATCTTGCAAGTGGTCTTGCTTAGTGCATGTCTGGCAGCAGTGGTATCAACGTCACCTTGGATGTTGGATCTAAGTTTGAAGTAATCTGCCCTATCCGCTCATCTTTCTGCCCACTTTGTCGGTGTGTCGAAGTTGGGCTTGACAGTGGTCAAAACATAGCCGAGTGGTGATAGTTCATGCGTGTCTTGGCCATTCAAGCTACTGGTCTCTATTCCCAGTGAGGAGGTGATGACTGCCAATCATCTCGGCTCATCCCTAACCGATGTGAAGATGTCGATCCAAGTTTGTGCTTGCTGTTTGGTGTCACTTGGTAGGCACTCCTTCACCGTGCTTTTGCACTGCCGGTCATCCCAAGCGTGGCTTCGGACGTCTTATCACGGTCTGCCAGCGTGTATTGTACTGTATATGGTACTGAGTGCGCCCCAATGCGTCTGAACGCATCGATATCACGCTACGAGACCCAGGAACCCCCACCGCGTGTAACATGTTGTGTCTCCGCCCGAAAGCTGGCAGTTACGATGGCAGGTTTCGTTCCGTCCTAGTGCCAATCTCGGAACTTCCATTGGTGGCTTTGCGGTCATTGTTCTGGAACGTCTTACCACGTCCAGAGGCCAGGAGGAGACGTTATGTCAGAGCTTTTACTGTCAGTTTCAGCGTCGGTAGGTCTCAGATACAGACTTTCTCGACATAGGCGCATTGTCAGCGTTGTCCACGCCGGTGTGCAATGGCGTACTCGATCTGGCGCAGATCTGGTTTCCCCGAATCTTGCTACAGGCACACAGGTACTGTACAACTAACCACCAGGGACACGCACCAGAGTTAAGGGTCGATATGAGTGACAGCAGCTTGCATCAGAACTACCGGTGAGTAATGACACACTACCAAGGCAGACAGATAGATCGAGGATGGGGATTGGTCTGGTGTACCTCTGTGCCTTGTCGCTGTTCCAAAGATGCCAGCGGCGGAGGATATCTTCCCACAATTTCAGTCGCTGCTGTGCTCCCGTGGTACGTGATCTTCATGTCACGGATGTACTCAGGCATGCAGATATATAGCACACTGGGTTCACAGATGCTGTGCAGGAGGGTTTGTCCAACCGAAATCACGAGGGTTTGATATTAAATCTTCTGAGCACTTTCTTCATATAAATTAACTGCTACGACGACGACATACAACCAGGGTATATCCATCAGAGGAGAAATATCCCGCGTGCTAGATTGCATGAGTTCGAGACCGCCTCTCTCTCCCTCTCTCCATAGCTCCGGCCGTACTATGTGTTATCCTTATAGACATATGACAACCAGAAAACTGCCATTACACCGCGGGAAGACATTGTATAAGCTCGACTGAAACCGAGACATGCTGCGACAATGCGCGTATCCAACCTAGTAGTTGCTCCGGGTGGGTTTGAACCTCATGCGTGTATCTAACTGTTGGCCGACAAACTTCGACGTGACTGGGGAAACCCCCGACTGATTATACAACCTAGGAGTTGCTTCCGTCGTTCCCATATCGACAAGTTAAGGAGGTAGCGTCGACCTATCGCCGGTAGGACGAACCTTGATGGCCTGGAGATCACTTAGACTTAGCCACAGCGTGTCGAGCTTACAGCGTCTCGAGGTTGGGGGGAAACGGCGGGAGAGCTTACCAGAGCTGCCCTGATGCTGATGACCGCCGTAGGCTGTCATGGAGACCTGCTGCTGCTGCTGCTGCTGCTGCTGCTGCTGCTGCTGCTGCTGCATCCTGCAGGCGTCACACTCGTAGACCTGGGCCCAGCTGTCCCTAAGCTGCTTCACGCCGAAGCACTGATGGTTGGGATCGTTGCGGGCGAAGTGGCAGTAGGACTTCAGCCGGAAGGTGTTGTGTCCGCAGGAGAAGAGGAATTCCTCGAGATCACACATGTTGATTGGTTCTTGGGAGGTCGGGTGGGCTCTATTTGACAGATATGTGAAGAGCTGGGTGGTGATTCCAGTCTCGAGAGGCAAACGAAACAAGGAAACTGGTATATTCAACCAAATATATTGGGAGTTATTGCGAGTTGTTGCAACTGGCTTGGTGTGAATGCTTCTGGTGTAAGGCCGTGAGAACTGCCGTCGAATTGTCGTCGAAGGCATCAACAGCTTTATTTATACTCGAGAGCCATGCTATCTGGGTTTACCTCTTCGGAAATACTGACGAGACGATGTTAGAGCATTTCTTGCAGACATAACGATCGCTTGCGTCAGCAAACATCTCACAATGGGAACACTACGTCCAACATGACTTCGAATGGCCAAACTGTTCCACTGCGATTTGTACACGAGATGTAAATTGCTTGTTTGAACAAGAAACATCTCTTGGTTTCCAGCTGAAGGACGATGTGGAAGTGATCTATCATAAAGACTAGGAATCGACCAGGCTCTGGTGACCACATGTGGTCTTGGATAGAGAATGTGCATGTTGTCAGTTGCGAATTAGACGTCGAGAGGGCTCGAGAGACTATCTTCGTCACTGTGCATGTGACAACCTCTTGCGTATTAGACGGTTTGCTTCATGCGAATCTGGTCTAAAACCTGTACAATGTGCTAATCAGTCCAACATCATCACTGGCTAGGCACACAAGCTATGGAAGCCATGGTCGAGTATGGCCAGACGAGCCTACACAGGGCTGGGAACTTTGGATATGGAAACGTGGTGGTCGTGGTCGTGGTCGTGGCATATGCAGCCGCAATCGACGCAAACAATGTGAGATGGGTATAGCCTCCGAGAACCTGACGTAGATGTGACCGGATATCGAAGACGGCGTTTCCGGCGTGCCAAGGGCAAACATATTTTGCATCCGCACTCTGCAGGACTTCAATGGTTTACCTGCCTCTCCGGGACACAATGACCGCGGGACTTGATGACCGGAATGCGTGATCTGAGACGACGGAATCCTGCTGAGAATCCAACTCAACCAGTATCGAAGCAGGTGATGAACGGCGTATTCGCTGTTATGTCATTCGCCTACGTCGAGGAAATATGGTTTTGCCTTTTTTTTTTTCCCATGACGGAGCCTGGAGACCAATAAGCCGGTTGTTTGTCACCCTTGTGCAACGCACACTCCGTCCGTAAGCCAAGCGGGCCAGCGCCTCTCTTATCGAGATACAGATGGCAAAATGCCGCATCGCGTCTTCTCTCATAGCCGGACCGACCCCTCCTGCAGAAGGTGTCACTCATCACACCCGAGTACCAGGTTCCGCCATGGAGGAGGTCGACACGTTCGGCACTGTGGCTTGGGGGGGATCGGGTCCGCCCTGCCGGTCGACCCAATGCCGGATTTGCCCGGCTCAGGATCTAGACATGTTTTCTTTGCAATGGCCGGTGATCAAGGCCACTCCAGGTAAGTGGCTTGCAAACCGAACGATGATGCCAACTCCGACAATATCGGGTTCAACCCCAAACATGCACTTTGCAGGTGGTGATCGGACTGCCTGATGGCAGCTTGCACTTGCTCGATCCCAGTCCAGATTGAAACGCCTCGAGATCAGAGCAATCTGCGAGCACGAGTTCCAGTTATAGTAGCCAACCAATTCAGAAGACCCCGCCAGCTAACGGACGCAGTCTGAATCGGCAAAGAATAAGCCTCGGACAAGCTCATAATGAGAGGACCAGATCACGAGGAAATATGCCGAATGTAACCAAAGAGCGAGCTGAACAAGTGACACCTCGTCAGTCGTGCGGCGAGCAAATCGAATCCAGAGAAGAAACCACCACCAGATGTAGCTTTCATCCAAGGGTGGCGTTCAGACGTCGACATGGAACCACTTGTCTGTGACTCGTTGTTGCAAGCGTTAACAGCAGCCAGCCATCATGCAGGCAAAAAGAGGCAAGAACCAGGACCTAGCTCTAGCACAGTATCGACAGCGAGGAGACACTGGTGCAGTGGTGCTCAGTTGCGTGCTGCAGGTCGTCGGGGCCAATCCATGCCTCATCGCCGTCGCGATGACTTAGTCATTGGAACAGCCACTGGACTAGTCCCACACCTCAACTCAGTAAAGTGTACTACTGGCCCCCCGTCCGCAACCAGAGAAAAGGAGAAGAAGAACACTAGGATGAGAGAGAACAAAAGAGAGCTCATGCAAGCGAAGAGAGCTCATGTAAGCGAGCAGTTGCGGGCTAGACGAGTGCTAATAACCTGGGAGTCGTTGACAGGTCGTGGAGACGGGAGAGATGAGGCTCAAACACGATAGATAGGGCGGGAACATAGGCGGCCCCAAGCGCACGTGACTTGGCACGCTAGCATTCCCGTGCGCATCGCCATCTTTCCTTGGCCAGTTCGCTCACCGAGATCGAACAAGAAGCGACCGACGGCTGCCTGATGAGCCGGTCTGTCTCGCACAACGCAGCGTCCTCATTGGTCTGGACGACCACCACTTTCCATTATCTGCGCATGCGCATGCCGGGGAAAAAGTGAGGCGGACTACCGAGTCACTGCGGCACACAGGTTGCCTTGCAGACATTTTGATCGGGCGTTCAGATCTTCTCATTCTCGTCTTTTTTTCTTGACCTCGATCCTGACTTTCTCCGAACATCCTTGCCATCCTCCAGGTACACATACGTGAGCCCCCGACATGATGCACTACTAGCCATTTTGGCGGCCGTGTCTTTGGCTTTGCGCGTCCCTCCTCGCCGCCCTTTCCACTGTTTCGGCATCGTCGAACTCGGTGTCGCGATACTGCTCCGCCAGGCTCTCCCCTGGATCATTGTGACGCTCTATATCTTTGCCGCGTCTTCATCTGTTCGTGCATGTTTTCCTTGCGGTCCCTTCAGTGGTCCATTGCGATACGTTCTCTCGCCTTCTCTGTTGAATCGCATCGCTGTGACGGGTTACGTAGTCTGAAACGAACCGTCTACGGACCTGCAACTGACTTATTTCAAGGCCTGGTAATATTTGCAGACGAACAAATAACCTGAGGCCCCCAAGCACCGCGAGAGAGGCCTTGGCACTGCTTCGTGTTAGTCTGCCAATGGCAATGCTGGCAAAGAGGCAACATTGTAAACTGACCTCAAGTTATAGCACCATGTCGCAACACTCTCCGTATCCTCCTAGCCGTCGCAGTATTGTATGCTTTCCCGCGGCTGTTCTCGTTTTGTCTTGTTTCCTGTTCTGATTGACTCTTCAGTCCTTTACCAGGAACGGCCAATCTCCAATTGCCAGTGGCACGCCTGGTTCTTCCGGCCTGGATGGACAGCCGCCGCGGCCGACGAACCTTGATCCGTTGCTTATTCACTCCTTTGGAAATGCACCCAGCATCACTGCAGGATTCCTTGGAAACCTCAATATTGCCAATCCGAGCGGTATTCGGAATGTGATGGGTCCACCCGATGATCGTTCTCGTTTTGCCAGGCCCGAGTATAATAATCGCTTGTACCAGTTCTACTACGATGAGGATGCACCATGGAACCAGGAGAGATCAAGGGTGAGAGGACATCACGAGGCTTTACCACCATCCTTCACCGGATTCCGCGACACGGCGGCGCCGTCGGAATGCGAGACCTCCGTCGGACCAGGCACTCTGCCATCGGACGATTCTGGCTATGGCAGTCAGCCACGGCAGAGTGTCGGACAGCCCTCAGTCTACGGTGATGGCGACCGATGCTCGGATTCCATAATGACCCCTTTTGCGGAATTCCACATGCCCAGCGGATCAATCCATGGTGGCTCGCAGGTACACGACGTAAACCACTTAAGGCATCCCTGGACTCAAGGGGCTCCTGGTCGACCAGATGGTGTGGCGACTAACAATGGACAAAACTTTGCGTGCGGGTACTGCCACAAGATGTTCCGGAGCCAGTCGGACCACAAGTGAGTCTTCCACTCCGGGTTGGCTCCAACCCCATATTAACGACGTTGCCCTTGCAGAAAGCACATTGCGAGGCATGAGAGGCCACACAGATGCCCCGAAGCAGGCTGTCCCAAGGCTACACTGGGGTTCGGGACCTCCAACGACCTTGACCGGCATATGAAGAGTGTCCATCGTAAGAGCGGAACGAGATACCGCTGCCATCACGGACCTTGCTCGCAAAAGGCTAAGGACTGGCCCAGAGCAGACAACTTCAGATCACACCTCAAGAAGATTCACAACATCTTCCTTGATGCCGAGGCCAATCTCGAGGAGTACATCTATCGGTAAGGCCTTTCCTGTTCGCGCTGACGTCTGACGACATGCTAACGCTGGCACCAGCCTCGTAAACCCGGAGATCCTTTCAAACGTCGGAGTTGCCCCGGAGATGATCCCTCCGGAGATGATTCCCCCGGCGGTCCAGGAATCGTCGGCGCCGCCCACCTGGTCTCAACCGGAGCGTGACACCACCCACCTGCCTATGTCCAACGTTGGAGGCGCCAGTGAGGAGCCTCGCTTGGATCGTCGGAACGTTTGTTTGCCGCCTCCCGCGCATCCACGTTTTATGAGCACGCCAGGTCGTGAAAACCATGGTGCCTCCAATCCTGGCAGCTGCCAAAACCCCCGCAGTTCTCTGACATCACAACAGGTCCGCCACCAGGATCTTGAAGTGGATGACAAGATTCTGCCCGATGTTTATTCCGGACAAGAACGCCCACAGGGATCTCGTGAAACGGGGTTTCAGAGCGTGCCCTCTGGGAATAATATAGGATACGTGCGGCCCGATGATCTGAGTAACAGGAGTCCTGATGCTCTGGAACCTGATTCGCCCGAGGTTATTGTGCTTGATGACGACGATGACGAGGACGACGATGAAGACGGAGCCCCGGAAGACATGGACTGCCGTGATGATGACTACCAAGTCAAAAGTCCCAGCTCTCCTACCACGTCATTCAAACCACCAGAGGATCGGGATGAACTTGACTCCGGTCTGGACGAAGAAGATGCCAAGCGGCACGAACGACGGACGGAGACCTATAGCTTGAAGGACACTGATTCGGGTTCTGACAATCTGGTCAAACCAGACACCCCTTCGCCGTCTGAAAAGGCCTCAGCTGTTTCAATGGATGGTTTGGACGAGATCAACCATGCAGAAGTTGAGTTCCAGAAGCTCATGAGCAAGCTGCCTAAGAGCCAACTGGAGAAGCTCCTACGGCCGCACGGCTACGTGAGACCTAAAGGGCCGCAACCGAGGCATAAAGATTCCTCGAATCAGTTTCCGGTGCCTTGCTCAGATCCTAGCTGCTCCAAGAGATTCAAGCGGCCCTGCGAGATGAAGTACGTTCTGCACCCCGTCGCACACCCCTCGACGCGTCAGCTGTCCGGCTAACAACACTATTTTAGGAAACATCTCAAACGCCACGTGAAGCCGTACGGCTGCACCGAATGTCCAAAACGCTTCGGCAGCAAGAACGACTGGAAACGGCACGAGAACAGCCAGCATTTCCAGCACGAGATATGGAAGTGCGACGAGAAGGTCAACGGAGGCCTGTCCGACACCTGCGGCAAAGTGTGCCACCGCCGGGAGACGTTCAAGCAGCACCTCGTCTCGCACCACGACGTCGAGCACGCGAGACTGGAGGACCGGCTGGACAAGTGCCGCATCGGGCGGCTGGGGGAGGCCCGCTTCTGGTGCGGCTTCTGCAAGGACGTCATCGAGCTCGCGCCGAAGGACAGAGAGCAGGAGGCCTGCAACGCGAAATACGACCACATCGACGACCACTACCACGGCCGGAGAGGGCTCGTCAAGAAGGAGGCGAGCGAGTGGCAGTATGGCGACTCGGACGCGGCGGAAGTGGCGGACGTCAAGCTCTCGCCAGGCGGTGCTGACAACACAAAGGAGGCCGCCGTACCTCGAGCCCCGGAGTTGAGGAAGAGGGGCAGGCACGGGACTGGTCCGAAGCGCAAAAGGGCCAAGATCTCTCCGCCCAGAGAGGACTGGATCTGGTATTGCGTACGTTGATTATCGTCCCAATCATTCTTGCTTACTTTGCGGTCTTTTCTAGTTACTGATCGACCTCGCAGTGTCAGTGCGATAACGCGTGGAGCTTGGCCAACAGCCCGAGCTGTCTCAATTGTCCGGCTCACGAGCGGTGCGGTGACTGCGCAGTGCATCTGGTCGAGCCCACGGAAGCTGGGCCCTCTGGGGACGCCGAGTAGCTGGCTGGCTGGATCGTCGAGTCCGGAAATCTGTCGAGGGGCTTGGTACTCGCCGCTTTTGGCGACAAGGGGCCCTGTATCTGCCGAGAGGCGGCGCTCTGGGGGACTGTGAGACGGGATGCCGTGTGTGATGAGATGTGACGGGATGGGCTGATGTCGTCGTTCGTGGGGTTTGTCTAAAAATATCTCTCCCATGTGCGATTTACTTTTTTTTCAATGTCTTGCTTTTTGGGAGGGTTTACGCTAGCGATCTACGATACGATACCACATTGATGATTACAGCGAGCAATGGTTTCTTTTGGATTTTCTGGGGATAGCGATCTATTGGGGGCTGGTACGGTAATGGCGATAGTATCGCCTGTTTACTACACGCTTAGAGAGAATGGCTTGGATGCACTGTCAAGGATGGATGAATAGTACGGAAGGTTCCGTCGGCGTCAAATAATTACACCTACTATGGAGTAACAAGGCCGTCATTAATGACATGGGATCTCTGCGATATTCATGGTTGTCTTGCTAAGTCTTCGTAGGAGGGCGACAATTGTCAGATATCTGGTGATCGCTCGCAGTGGCATTACCGGCGTGTGAAGTTACGGATGTTGCACCCCCTCGGACCTTCAGCTGAACCGGAAGCTGAAGATATTGAAAGACTGCCACGACGCTGAGGTTTCAGCCCGGATCTCTGGAGACAGACACCCTCAGAAAATGCCCTTGTTCCTTGGGATCCTGGGATCCCACCCTTGCCTGCCCAGTTTGGCCCTGCCCGGGGGCCACCCTGGCCGGGTGACGCTCCAGGATCGGTTTCCGGTTTTGACGGCTTGGGATCGACTGACGAATCATGTCGTGGTCGGCGAATGGCTTCATCGGTTAGGGATTGACCAATGGCACAGCAGACAGGTTAGAGGGTGGTGGTTGTACTGTTTGGGCAGCTATTATACCTCTACGATGTCTTTTTTGGTTGTTGGCGAAGAGTCGGGAACCAAAAGAGGATTGACTTGTGATATCCGACAGGCTCGAGGGTTCGTTCAAGGGTTAAGCCTCAACAATTGTCTCACCCGGAGTCGTGCTCCTCGAACTTCTGTGGCCGCCTTTTACTCTGCCTTCCTGTCGTGTGACGGTGCAGATAAACGGTCTTATTCGAGGGCTTGAACTCTGCGGATGACGGAGACTCTCCCCGGTTGGCAGTGCGTGCGACTAACACAGGTCGTCGTCATATCATTTTCCACCTTGGGCATTGTCTGATTGTCTACGCACGGTATAGTAACAATAATACTGCGTATGTCGTTTCGGAAGCCGATCTGAGTGTCGGGGTGCGCTGCCGATGATGGACTAGACTACGGAAGGCGGTAGGCAGCGGGGGGCAGGCAACCGCGCTAGGCTGGGCGCCTTTCTGGCCTAGAACAAGGCGACCATCGGTCCCCGTCCATTCAGCGCACTGAGAGAGGCTCTTGTTCCTCACCGTCACCGACGAGGGACAGCTCATTGAACGCGGATTGCAACGGCTTCTTCTGATGACTATCGCTCTTCCCTTCCGGCCCCTTGGGAAATTAGCCCCCAAAACAGTTGTGAGCTGCGTAGGCGCCATGTACAGTACATACATACGTATGACCGTTGCACAAGAAGGATTGCGGCGGTCACTTCATTAGGCCTAATGTTGCAAGTCGGGCCTCTTGGAAGGGCCTCAATCGTATGCCCCCTCCCCCCAGTGGGCCTCACGCATCGATCAGCAATGTCACCATTAGATGAACGTCTGTCAAGATGCAGCTTTGCCGGACGAACCAAGGGGCTGTAGTTCCTGTCTGATAACCATTGTGTATCCATTCGTCAACGTTGACAATACGCCAGGCCCCGGCCCCTGAAGCATTTCCACAGTTCGGTGCCGTGATCGGGACCAGGTTGGTCCCAGAGCAGTGCAGCAGTGACATGCTGCAATGCATCGCCTCCTTGCTGCCAAGACTTTGAAGGAACAGCAGCTCAGGCTTCTCGAACTTTTCGCTACTGCTACGTACAACAACACATGCTCGATCCCCGCAGTCGCGTCACTTGGGCTGAGAGACTCCGCCCCCTAGAGCCGCTTGTGGCCTGAGGACGACGGGCTGACAAGAGCTCACTGAGGACACTTGGAATTGCCTATGATGTCAGGTCACTACCGGTTTCGATAGTTCCGTCGGAACTAGAGCTCACTAGCGGACTGTTGCGCAGTACACAGGTAGTGCACATAGTAGGCACTCGACAGTCTAGCGTCGAGTTAGTGCAACTTTTCTTGCTATCTTTAGCTCAGCCACTGGGCACATGTGTAATCTGGGGGGGGGGGGGAAGGCGTAGCGGGCTTGTAAGTGCCTCCGATACTGGTAGTATATGGCTTTTGCGAGCGATAGCGCGCAGACAGTAATCAGGAAGTTAGGAATATCCGCCAAGCCCAGACGCCATATCATGTGTGTGCACCCCAGGGCGCTTATTCCCTCGTTCACGACGCCTGGAACTGAGGGTGACTGAAGGGCAGTAAAGTACTGATACAATGGTTGAGATGGATGTGGCGGACTTGGAAAATGTCGGCTTGATGAAGAAGTTGCGGCTGGAAGTTCTCCAGTGGTCGGACTGAGTTCCCCTGGGATGCTGGCCACTTGCCGCGCTGCAACCGGACGCCTCGACAAAGTTTCAATTTTGGAATATGCTGCTTCAGTCGTTTCAAACATGGCTATCCTGGAGCCGTCCTGCCCCAGGGTCCCGGATCCGCGGTACCGTAGTAAATGAGGACCCCGGCCATCGAGCCAACAACAGATCGACCACATGAGGGTGGCCCAGAAGAAGCCACAAGGTCGGATTATTGGACATCACTGACCATGTCATGGACTGGCCTATTGTCCAGGCCAAAGCTGCCAGGATCTTTGCTTTCGGACGGAGAGGAGAATGTGTGTACATATCACAGTACACCTGGGCTGCTGGGCCCGGGCGGCGGTGGATGTGGTGTGGTATGATCCACACACCCAATGGCAGTCGCGCAAACTCGAAGTATCGAATCTTTTTTGCCTCTGAAAGTGCGTCCTCAGTCGTCCTGTCAGGGTCGACGGCCAGACCGTCACCTATCCGTAGGCGCAGAAGTGAAACCGACGTACCAGCGGCCGCGGATCGGGGATCGGGCCCGCTCTATAGTAGGTCTGAATTATGGCGATTAAAATGGACTTTGCACTGATGCCGGGCAAAAGACCCCACAAAGTTTGACCTCGATTCGACCAGTAAACAGTTGGAGGGGGTTAACCTCTTCTGACATCTCATGGACCAGGTGTGCTGGTGTAGGGGTGTAGTGCAGGGCAGGGCAGGTGCTGATCGCTGCAGGGTATTACTACTGTGGTATGTCTCACCTCACGCAGAGCGTAGCAAGGAAAGAGTCCTGGGAGTCGGGGAGCTCGACATACAGTACTGCGGTAGAGGCCGCATAGGCAAGCATCCCCCACCCTGACAAGCATTGACATGAGTGAAATGTCAAGGATCCGGTCCAAAGCCAAGAAAGAGGTATGACCCGGGCCGCCCGCTGGAATGGAGAATGTGTCATTGCTAGTGGGAATCTCCGCGCCCTCACAGGACGCCTCAGCCGCCAACAAAGTCTCCTAGACGCCGTCGAACCATCAGCCAATACGCCATGGGCGCATCTCTGGAGTCTGGAGTCTGGACGATCGCATTCGGGGAACACTTCGGGGATTGACGTGACTCGTGAGGGGAATCGCTCTGTGGGCGTCACCGGTTTCAAAAGAGCGAGTGAGATCGAACCATAGTTTTGCTTCTTCTCGGCTCATTTCAGGTCCTCAGCTCTGAGAAGACTGACTGATCGAGATAGATGCATGACAAGGGTCGGGACGTGTCGTATTGTGACCTGGCGACAACAAGACATGTGAGTGATCTCCCCACGGTGCAACATTTGTGGTGGATTGTATGGGTAGAAGAGAATCTGCAAGCTGACAGGCACCCGTGGACGGAAAGAGTCGCTTCAGGAGCCGCAGAGCTGCACACTATTCACAGTACGGTGTTGCTACTGATGGGGTGGTAAAGGGAAGGAAAATAATGTACTGCGTAGCTCTTGATGACATCCGTCTTATCTTATCGCTTTTACTTTGCCAAAAGGTAGCGGGGAGAAAAGACGGGAGTGGGTACTCGTACTGTACAAGCGAAAGGTACGTACCCTGGTACTACGTAACCCGGACCCAAGTCCGGAACTGCTCTGGGCTGTGAGCACTGAAAATCAGAGAAAGCGGTGCGCGAGCCGTGGTGCGCAACCACAACAAACCTGGCGAACCGCGAACCATGTCCACGACGGGAGGATGACAATAGGTACCTCCCTCGAAGTTGCAACGGGACCTGCGACCGACGAGTGGAGACTTTCGATACCGACAACACTTTTCATCATCCCAAATGACAATGAGCGGTGCCAGACGCAGATCAGTTGAGGACGTCCATGTCTTAGCTTCGGAGGCGCAGTGCAGGGGGGGGAGTAGCGCAGGGCATTCTGTCTTTCTGTTCTCTCTCCTACCAGTCATCCCACCACCATGTACTGTTCGTACTTCTACTATGGTGCACCTTCTGAGTCCCAACATGCAGGGGCGGACCAACAACAAGCTTGCATGGCCAGATTCGGGGTGGGTCGAAACACCTGGAGACTGGTAAAGATCAGGGTGATGTACTGTACTTCCTGTACATGTACACATACCGACTGGACACGACCGTCGCGCGGGAATCCCAGCACGGTCCGGCGAGCGAAAAAGCAACTTCGCGACCGAGGAGGACCTTCAGCGGAGTCCTAGCTTGGGAGGGGACCAAGCCTGCCACACCCTCTACTGCATGCTCTGTCTTACACGTAGAGGGGTCCCAAGGACAGCACATAGTAGCCCTCGCTGAAGAAAGCGGTCTGATCGAGCTTGCGGCTCTTCTGCTTGCTGCCGTTTTACTGGTCCGAGTGAAAGCGAGCTGGCCAGAGGTAGACACCGACCAGCAGTGGCCCTCCCACGCGAGAAAAGTGCCTGGCGCCTCCTGAAAGCTTGGAGCATGGCATGGCATGGCATGGCATAGCACGGCACCGGCTCGCACACCATGAGCCCTTCCCCCTTCCTCCCATATAGTGCTGTCCTCCCCTCGTCGTTTCTGCTTCGCCCCCCTTCACAAGATGTTGTTATTCGTCTTGTAGTCTGCCACACGCCCAACCTCTCACACTTGGCAGTCGGGTGAGCAGAGTGTCTTACTTATATTATAGTCCTTCTGCCCCGACTTGGAGCCTTGTATCGCTCAGGTGTTCCATGTGTTTATCCTCCACGGTGCATCCAGGAGCTTGCCTTGTCTCGATGCCACATCTCAGAACGCAGACGCATACCCGGTATTGAAAGCGCACTTGTGCTGCTCTCTAATAAGCTTGGTTGCCATCCTCGGCTTACACACAAGGCTCAACTCGGAACTCTCTAAGTCAACCCTGTGAGCCTACAAGGCAACACTCAAACACACACCCACACACGGAGAGACAGAGAGAGACAGACAGAAAAACATACGCAGAGCTTTCTCGGAAACTGGCACATTGACGGCCCAGTAAATCCGGAAACCACCCCTGACCTTCCCCGACACTCGGAGCCTTCCAGCAGAACAAGATGGACGGGCACAATTTCCCTTTTGCAACCTTTCCATACCCACACGCAGCAATGGAGGACCCCATCTTCCAGCCGCACCTTTTCGATGGCCACTTGAACCCTGCCATAGGCTCGTTCATCGACCCCAGCCTACAGGCTTCCCCCAGCGACCCGTACCTGAGTCAATGGGAGCGTGAGCCGCCCCAGGTCAAGCGCTGGATCTCGGACGACCAGAGGACCGCCTACTTCAATGCAGTTCCCTATTCCAACATCGTGACATATGTTGCCCGGCCTCCCGGAGAAGCTCGCCCCGTGCCACTGCCGTCCCAGATTCGCTTTGCGAGTCCCATCTCGTCCAGCGACCACGGCCTGACGGCGCCGAGTGCGGAGACAGAGTCCTTCTATGACAGCAGCAACAACAACAACAACAACAACAACAACAACAACAATCTCCCCTCGACGCCATCTGACACTGCCGTCCTGTCGCCTTCCTACCACTCAGGGCACCTTGAGTACTATAGCTCGCAAGAGCAAGCGATCCAGTTCGTCAACATGGGACCAGCGGATCCTCCTGCCTACGTTAATCCTGGAGACGTTGACCCGAGCCAGCAGTTAGGGTACTGCGACGCCGAGTCTGCCCAGCCGCGCTTCAGCCTCGAGGACAGGAGCTACAGCTTCGGGAGCGGCACAAGCCACGACGACATTGACCTCGCCCATAACCAGATTACAGTGGCCTTCGCGCACCAGCGCATGTCCAGCCCAGAGGAGATGCGGCCCGTTATCAAGGTGGAGCGCGGAGCCAGTGCTGAATATCCACCGCCGCCTGGACAGGACGACGATGGCGACGCGTTCAAGGTCCCGGAGCAGAAGCCATTCTCCAAGAGGAAGAAGGACGGCCAAGACCCCGACTACACCCCCGGCAAGAAGATCAAACCGAGCGGGAGCATATCACCGCGGAAGACCAGACCAAAGCCAGCGCCTCCCAGGTCATCGCTTCCCAGGACAAACCCAACGACATCCAGCAGCAGCAGCAGCAGCAGCAGCAGCAGCAGAGTCTCGCAAAACCTGCCAAAGAAACCCGCCACCTCCTCCTCCTCCTCGTCGGCAGCGACCAAGGCCAAGGGCTTCGCCTGCGGGCAATGCAAGCATAGCACCACCTTCAAGGACCAGGCAAGCCTGGACAACCACGTCAAGAAGACGCACACGCGGCCGTTCAAGTGCGTCTTCCACTTCGCGGGCTGCACGTCGACCTTCGCGGCCAAGAACGAGTGGAAGCGCCACAACGCAACGCAGCACCTGGTGGAGAACTACTGGCTCTGCACCGAGGGCCAGTGCGGCAAGACCGGCAGCGGCGGCTCGTCCGCGGCTGCCTCGTCCTCCTCCGGGCCCAAGCCACGCAACCAACAGTCTGGGCCGAGCACCTTGTACAACAACACCTTCAACAACCTTCCCGCCTCCACAGCCTCCAACAACCCGCCTCCTCCTGTCCCCAACGCCGGCGTGCGGTTCAACAGGAAGGACCTCTACACCCAGCACGTGCGGCGCATGCACATGCCGCCCAACGTCAAGAAGGACATCAACCTCTTCGCGCAGCAGCAGAAGACGCATCCGCAGCAGCAGCAGCAGCAGCAGCAGCAGCAGCACGCGTACCAGGCGGCCTCGGGAAAGCGGAAAGCGGCTGCCGCTGCCGCTGCCTCGGCCTCCTCGGCGCCCCATGCTCCGCAGACGCGGGAGGAGAAGACCAAGCAGGCGTGGGAGACGCAGCTCCGGCAGCGGCAGCAGGCGGCGTGCCGCGGGCGGATCGCGATGCCGCAGCACATGCGCTGTCCCGCGGAGGGGTGCGGGGCCGAGTTCACGGGCGGCGACGCCTGGGACGCGAGGATGGAGCACGTCGCCAAGCATCTCGAGAGCGGCGACAGGGGAGAAGTGAGCTTCGGGGGCCCCGGGGATGTGGGGCTGGTCGAGTGGGCTGCCAGCCCCCAGGTCGGGATCATTGGGCGTGAGGGAGCGGGGTGGAAGCTGGTCGAGGTGAAGAAGGGCGGGGGTGCGAAGAAGGGGAGGGAGAAGGACGAGGGACAGGACGAGGATGAGGATGAGGAAGAGGAAGAGGAAGGGGATGAGATTGTGGTCGATGATGGGGAGAGGGATGCTGAGGGGGAGGAGGACGATGAAGTCTAGGCTCCGAGAGTGGTTCGGCTCTGTTGACCTGTGTGACATTTTACGTTACGATGAGTGCGGTGTGGCTTGTTCGACTTTTCTTTTCGTTACTGTGAACGGGCGGCTAGCGATACTCTTCTTTTCTCCTATACGTCTTCTAATGGATATTGATATTTGGGCTTGGGTAGGATACTATCGAGGCACATCGACGGATCACTATAAAGATACCAGCAACAAAATATAATACACGGCCAACTATAGATGGATAGGAGTTGGTGCTTCACATACACGACAGTTACGACGGGATGTAATGGATTTCTTTGGGTTACTGGATCACGATAGTCAGAATATAACGAGTCCTTACACATGTCGTGTCTATACCACGGGCTCGACACCATGTATGCATACTCGATATTGTCCAGACTAGGTCACACAGCCGAGACAAACAAGTTTTTGAAGTCGACGCTGGCTAGGCATATATATATGTAAGGGGTTGAGACAGCATGTCGTTGGCGACGAGGTCGCTGCCACGGAGGGAGCGGGGTCGCCGCGGAACGAGGTCCGTACGAGTACGACGCCAGCGACGTCGCAACCCCCCGCACCTCTACTTAGATCCCTGAGAAAGTCAGGCCATAGTATCTCTAGCGTTCAACAACGCTCCTGACTGTAGACGTACTTACATCCATCTTCAATCGAATTGAATCGACATCCATACACATACATATCCAAACACCCATCCATCTCGGAAAATGGACACCTTCGCCTCCCTCAAGCGCCGCACAACCGACCTCCTCTCCTCACTCCCGCAGTCCCTGCCGCACCTGCCCGACATGCCCTCCCTCCTACCCGGTACACACCACACCCGCCCCCTCCGCGGCACCTGGGAGCGCATATCATCCGTGCCTCCTGGCCTGGCGCGGTCCTCGCACACCCTCGACGTCGTGGCGGGGACGGCCTACCTCTTCGGCGGCGAGGGCGCCGACGCCCGCAAGCCGGTCGACAACGCCGTGCACGCCGTCACGCTGCCGTCCAGCTCGGCCGGGGCGGATTACTACGCCATACCGGCGCGATCGTCGGCGGCCAAGGGACAGGAACAGAAGCTGGAGAGGCAGGTCAGCGCGGGCGAGAGCTTGCACGAGGTGCCGCTTAGTCCGGTCGCGACGAAGAAGGGTGGGGGCGAGATTGGAGGAGAGGAGAAGCAGCCGGAACCGGAACCGGACTTGGGCGACGTGCCGGCCCCGAGGGTCGGACATGCCTCGGCCGTCATCGGGAGCCGGATATTCGTGTTTGGCGGCCGGGGAGGGAAGGAGATGAGCGAGGTGCTGGAGGAGAGAGGGCGGGTGTGGGTGTTCGACACCAAGACGCATCTGTGGTCTTACCTGGATCCAGCAGCTCCGGCTGCCAGCCCCAGTGGCGGGCCGGACGGTGAGGGCAAGGGCTGGTGGCCCAAGGCTCGGAGCTACCACTCCGCCGTCGCGGTCGAGAAGCCGAATCAGTTTGGGGAGAAAAAAAGACACCCGCCCAGCGGTGCGGGCGCGAAGCCGCTGAGCCGCGCCGAGACGTGGAGGGAGTGGGCCGTGGGAGACGCGGACGAGGCGGGCATCCCGCAGAGGCCGGTCGTGGGACGCATCGCGGCCGAGGCGGTAGACGAAGACGAGGAAGGGTTCGGCACGTTTATCGTCCACGGAGGGTGTCTGGCCGGCGGCGAGAGGGGGGGCGACACGTGGGCGTTCGACGTCAGGTCGAGGACGTGGCAGGAGCTGCCGCCCGCCCCGGGCAAGGGGAGGGGTGGCTCGGCGCTATGTGTGAGCAAGAGCAGGCTGTATCGCTTCGGGGGATTCAATGGCGAGGGAGAGGAGGGAGGCCAGCTGGATGTGCTGGACTTGGTGGTTGATACTTTCGATGATCAGGTCACCGGAGGGTCCGAGGCTACCGTTACTGCCAGAGGCGCGTGGAGGAGCCTGGTGCAGTACTCGGGGGTCGAGTACAGTGCTGACGACGCGACGGCGCCGCTGGCCGAGACGGCGTCGCCTGCCGACCCCTGGCCGGGCGCGAGGAGCGTCGCGTCGTTCGAGGCGCTCAACGTCGGCGGTGGGCGGGAGTATCTCGTCCTCATGCTTGGCGAACGAGACCCGAGCGGTGCCGGCCACGCAGCAGCGGGCAAGTTCTGGGATGACGTGTGGGTGTTCCAGGTTCCGCCGCAGGGCATGTCGGCCGCGAGTCTCCACGACGCCGTGTTGCACGCCGTCGGCAAGAAGAGCGGTGAGGGCAAGTGGACCAAGGTCGAGACCCGGCCGTATGATGATGAGGATGATGCTTCGGCCGGGGGACCGGGACCAAGGGGATGGGTTGCCAGCGCGACTATGGGCGAGCTTGAGGAGAACGGTATCGTCATCTGGGGTGGACTGAACGGCGACAACCAGAGGCTGGGAGACGGGTGGATTTTTAGGTTGGAGTAGAGTTGAACGGGTGCTTTTTTGGACTCGCTCAAGGTATGAGGGTACGATTTATGACACAAGGCTGCTTTACTCTCAGTGCTCGGGGCCGTTTGGGTGTCCTGGTTAGCAGAGGCTAGTCAAAACTCAAAACCTAGTCGTTGCAGTGTAGCACAAATAGGTGACAACTGCTTGGTGTTTCAGTCAAGTCTTCGTCTCATTCGCCTCGGATCGCAATACAAGTAGGCATATATACACAGCAATCATTGATATCTGCTTGCCTTCTCCACTCTACAACTCCTCTACAGATCCTTCCTCGTTGTCTCGGTGCCCCACGGCTCGCTGGTCAGGTTCGTCAGGCCGGCACTGTTCTCGCACGTGTTACGACCGCTCAATGGGCCTGGTTTCGGTACGCTGGCAGCCTTGCTGACGTCCGTGGCGCTCTCCTTGAGGGCGGTCAGGAGCGACTTGACCGTCTCGGGCGTGAGGTCTTCGTAGTAGTCGTCGTTGATCTGGATCATGGGCGCGTTGGCGCAGGCGCCGAGGCACTCGACCTCGATGAAGGTGAAGAGGCCGTCGGCCGTCGTCTGGCCTTGCT
The DNA here is from genome assembly GCA_023628855.1 of Coniochaeta sp. PK30-01. Lineage (NCBI taxonomy): Eukaryota > Fungi > Ascomycota > Sordariomycetes > Coniochaetales > Coniochaetaceae > Coniochaeta > Coniochaeta sp. PK30-01. The sequence continues at coordinate 21,238 of JAMAJW010000006.1, read as the reverse complement.
TGATGCCGAGGTGCTCGGCGATGGCTTTGACGATCTTGTCGCTGCCGCAACCGCCCAGTTGGCATGGAGTCTGGTGCTCGAGTCAGCTCCGATATCCCTTCTCGTTAGTAAATGAAGTGTATAACGGGGAAACGTACTGTCGTGCAGGCCTGGACAAAGAACTTGCCGACGGGCGTGCGGTTGTACATGGTGTAGAAGGAGGCCACCTCGTAGACGCGCATCGGGGGCATCTCGAGCAGGCGCGCGACCTCGTTCATGACCGAGATGCTGGTGAAGCCGTGCTGACGCTGGCCCAAGTCGAGGAGCGGCATGACGGCAGCCTTCTTGTACTGCGGCGGGTAGCGCTTGAGGATCTCGGCAATGATGGTCTCATTCTGCTTGGTGAACTTGAAGGGGATGGAGGGATTGTTGTCTGGCGTGTTGCGGTGCTATAAAGCTACGGTCAGCTCGGATATGGTGCTGCGGGACGCTCTGGCGCTGCAGAGACGGTGTATGAAAGCTGAATCTAAGCCACGGAGAGCTCCCAAATGGCGCAATTGGCTGTGCTTGAGTGAGGGTAGGGATATTGTTGAACGTACCACCATGAGGGTGTCGCTTGGTCTCCTCGCCGTGACGGAAATGGCTCTGCGCTGTGGCCGTGCCGCCCGTGGTGCGGACCGGACGGCTGTCCTCATCAGGAAGGGGGAGAGTTTGCTCGCCATGGCTGTGGTTGTGGAGGGCAATTGGTGAGGGCAATTGCGCGCTTCTGAGGAGTCGCGAGTTCGATGTCGTCGAAACTCTCGACAAGCTCCGAAAGCTGGTTGACAAAGGGCTCGTCGCTCATTGGCCAGTTCTCCCGGCCTCGGCTAATTATTTCGCCGCACACCCAAACCACCTCACAGACCCGACATGACCCTACCCTATATCTCGACTTCCTTCAAGTTTGACTGACTGCTGGGTCTACCTTGATAGTTGACTGTGATGCCCATTTGAAATCGTCGTTTCAACCTGCCTGCAACGAATCTTGGAGCATAGTCGAAACACATACGCAAAAACACTTGGTAGATTGACTGTCAAAAGCACTCGTGGCTCGGTGAAGCACCTTGCAGCGTTGTGACATACTATATGAATGCATGCTTCTCTGCGAGGAGTGGGCAGCCCACAGTACACACGGCGTAAACTTTTACTGGATGAGGTAGGTTGTAAGGCACTGGCTATAGACGAGGTCTACGACACATGAGCATACAGGGAACCAGAGTCTGACATCAGCTATGGTAACATCGCCGCCATGCGATAGTTCCGAGCGAACCTATCTCGCGCGAGAATCTAGAAAGCACACCTAGTGCTCGGCCTACGTGCGTGTATATAGTCATCGGCTCGGATTTAGAACTAGGGTCCAAACAGGCGAAGATGGATTGTTCACCCAGCTCGCCGAGAACCCCACCGCAAGGAAGCAGGTAAATGCTACGGCAGGCTAACGTGCTGTTACTATCTTCGGCGCCCAGGCTTTAGGATGGATACAAGTATGAGAGGAGTATAAATAGGATCCAGACATTCATGGCTGGGACCGCGCGTCGTCGAGGACGAGCACACACGCACGTACCCAGACCAGCTTGATAGTCATCGCTGCTGGGTATTCTCCATACCTAACCCAAGTCTCTATTCAGTTCAATCGGGCTAGTCTCGCTACAATGAGACTCTCGATCGGGGCACTCGCCTCCAGTGCGGCCTTCCTGACACCGGTCTTTGCCAACTTTGACGTCTACATGGTGGACGTCACGGACAACATCTTCCACACCCATACCAGAGCGTGGCAAGTATCCGAGGCCGAGCCAAAGAGCTGCGACGAGGTGTCCAGCAAGCCGTACTGGTTCACCAGCGGCGATGTCAGTGGCGACAAAGAAGGCGTACGCTGCGTTGGGAGCGGTTGCGACTACACGCCCCCTGCAGACAATATCGACATCCTGGAGATGAACTTCAACAACGAGTGTCCAGTGTATCACTGGACTCTGTATAAGGGTCGCGGCCGGACTATGGTGGGATGTGAGTAGCCTCTCTGCACAAGAACACCTGGAATACTACGGGCTGACGCTCCCGACAGTGGATGGCAACACGTACGAGAACTGTATCGTCTTCCCTAATGGCGACTACAGTTGCTCAAACCACAACGGTGCGGAGAACCGCCACGGATATCGGAAGTTCCGTTGCTTGACGAGGTTCACGGCCGACGACCTGAACAACTCCGTGGGTTAGCTACTCAGCCGACGCCGTCGAGCAATAGGGTATCGATAGTGCAGAAGTATCAAGTGATTCATTTTCAAGTGTTTTCTCCGCCCGGTGGCCGCGAGAAGAATGTATTTTTCAAGATGTCGGTTCTGCGCTGTTAGTCTAAAAGCCATTCGAGATCAATGTTGTTCGCGGCGTGGATACCTGTTTGGAACCGAAAAAGGGTACGGTTACTTTGGAGTCTTTCTCACGTTCCGACTGACCATGGAAGCTCACTCTGAGCTTGACAGCAAGCATCCTGGCCGTGCCTGCTGCCATCGATCTGACCGCATGCAGCTTCAGCGAGTCCCCGGGTTCAGGTTGCTATGGACTCGATGTTTGACTGCTCCGGGCAGTCGGGTGCGAGCATCTGCCTCGCTAATGGACCATGTCTGTCTGTTACAGACGAAACCTTGGAGACTTATTCCTCACATCTTTTCGATGATTCACGAGGGGCTGGACTTTGCAAGAGCTTCTGGTTCCTCGACAAGTCAGATTCTACAACAAGGACTGGCGATCCTTGTGTCTACGGCACGTCACTCCTTGGCGCCGCGACTTGGCACAGGCGACCGGTATTCTTAGGGAGCTTCTTGATCCGGAGCCTACGTCGTTTCCTCCTGCCATGCACGACCGTTTGCAAAGAATCCGAGAACGACTGGACGTAATAAGCGTTGTCATGCGCGTGTCACGGCTGTCCAGGAGAAAGACGACGATGTGTTGAAGATACACAAGGTATATTGCATGAAGGATCTCCCGTGTTCTTCCAGTTGATTTGACATGTCATCATAATGAACAGGAACGCTACGAGATTTGCGCACTTTGCACGTCTGACGAAGAAGACCAGGGCGAGGCATCTGGTAGATCAAATGAGGCCCGGAATCTGAGTCTGAGTCTCCTAACCATGTATGTACATATTCTCTCCTGTCCATGAAGTCGACCCTCTTGATTAAGGTACAGGTACAGCTCTCCTGTCCTTGCTCAGCTCGAACTATGCATGAACTAGTGGCTGCTTCCGTTGACGGACCGAGATGTGCTTCACGTCAAATAGAACGTCACGGCCGCCAGAACCTGGATTTGCCCAAGCTCGTCAATCTGATATACACACAACTTTGCTGTTGGGTGGACTGCTGCAACCCTTATTGTGACTTCGGCTTTGAAGGGAGTCCTTCCGTCTTGTCTCTGCCTGAGGACTACTATGGTTCGCTTTCATTTATAAGGGGCGACAGCGTCACTTGACTTCCTGGCGGAACACTGCCTAAATAGGCCACCCCCAACAACGGCATTGTCGGTGCCGAAGTGACTAACGATCACGTCCCGGTGCGATTTGCAAGCGAATTCGGGTCTGGCGGACGGGTAATTTAGACGACAATGTATCTGAATATATTGCTGGCTTCCTTGGAAGTCTGGGGTTTCCCCGCCATATTCAGATTGCCGATGCGCTGCAAGCCACCCGTCGGCATCGCATCCATTCGCGCATCTTTTTGCCCAGTCTTGTGCTTAGAGGCAAGGATGGAGGGCATGTGTGCTTGGCCAATATCGAACCCGTCCTTGACTTGTTCGGGATTGAGGTCTCGGTGCCTTACTCGGCGTGATAAGCAGAGCGATGGACGGTCGTGACGAATGCCTCCTACCCGCAGCTTGGGCATGTATCATGTCTCCGGGTCAAGGACATATAAGACGGCCATCCGCAGCCGCCTTGGGCCTCTGAATCCACGCTGTGTTATCTCAGCTCAGCAAAGTACCAGCGGCACTGCAGCAACTATGAAGCTCTCTATCGCCTCTCTCCTGGCCTGCAGCTTGGCTGCTGACGCACACTGCATCTTCCAGGTGAGACACGCATTACATTACCTTGCCTGCTGGAGAGGATGGACAACAAGACTAACTGTTCTCGACAGAAAGTATCCATCAACGGAAAGGACAGCGGCTCCCTAACCGCCATCCGGGCGCCCAACAACAACAACCCGGTGCAGGATGTCAGCAGCAACAACATGATCTGCGGCGCGCCGGGCTCGTCGTCGCAGACCGTCCTCAGCGTCGCGCCGGGCGACAGGATCGGCGCGTGGTGGCAGCACGTCATCGGCGGCGCCCAGTTTGCCGGCGACCCGGACAACCCCATCGCCAAGTCGCACAAGGGCCCCGTCATGGCCTACCTCGCCAAGGTGGACAACGCGGCGTCCGCCGGCACCAACAGCGGCCTGAAGTGGTTCAAGATCTGGGAGGACGCCTTCGACACGGGCAGCCGCAAGTGGGGGGTGGACAACATGATCTCCAACAACGGGTGGACGTACTTCAACTTCCCCAAGTGCATCGCGCCGGGGCAGTACCTGCTGCGCATGGAGACCATCGCGCTGCACTCGGCCAAGAGCCAGGGCGGAGCGCAGTTCTACCAGTCGTGCGCGCAGATCAACGTTTCCGGATCGGGGTCGTTCACTGCCGGCTCGACGGTGAGCTTCCCCGGCGCGTACAAGGCGAACGATCCCGGCATCCTGATCAACATCTATGGCCCTACCGGCACTCCGGATAACGGCGGCAAGCCGTATACCGCCCCCGGACCAGCGCCTATCACCTGCTGAGGTTAGAGAGCGGCTATGACTGAACGAGCATTGGCGCATTGGTGCTGCTTTTCCTTTCACGCACTCCTTAGCCGGTAGACTCAGGCGCTCTGGCAAATGCAAATATATATATATATATACATATATCGTCGAGACTTGAAAGCTCGTCGAGGCGAGCTGGATCCGACGGACTATGGAGCTGGATCAGTCTCGTCGGCACTAGCCGGGAGTGGTACGGTATGCACATATACACAAGTCAGTCTTGTTATGAGGGTCTTGTTATGAGGCGGGTGGACATTCGAACAAGACGTTAACGGACGGCGCTGGAGAAGCTTAGCATTAGCTGCATTACTGGCACATTAAAGGGGTGTACTGCGTACTCCTGTGGCATGCAAGCACTTATAGCCTACTCCACTGGCTGGGATGTCTCGGCATGAAAAGAGGGTTTCCTTCAGCGCAGGGTACCACAGTAGTGCTGCATACACAATGCAAGTAGTCTAGATATCAGAATCAGAATAGCCAACCTTATCCACTTCGTCGCTGGAGTGATCAAACGCGCATATTGGAGACGCGGGAGATAACAACGCATCACACAACATCTCAGGTACTGTGTGTACAGTACATTGTCCGACTGTGAGCAGCAGACAAAGATTTGACTGGCGATATCGAGGAGAGGGTTGTCCGGAAGACGATGGACGAGTTCCTAATGCATCAAAGAGCTTTATTACTATTCCTGGGCATCTGACTGGCCGGTGAGACTCGGTCTTTGCCGACGGTTGCGGAACCATCGGAGGCTGCCTCTGCCGGTGGACGCGCCGGAAATGACGTTGCGGGCCAGACTCGGGCTTCGACGGGATCAGATTTTCTCAGAGCACAATGGCTGTCTGGATCTGGCCGAGAAAAACCACTGACACGCAATCGCGAGCACGGGCCACCTGGGCCGTCACACACAAACACAGTTTACGGAAGCGGCGGACGGGTGAGAGGCAGATCTGGCAGAGAAACCTAGCACAGTGCCACACAGAGGCAGAATGGAGGGTAAGAGCACGGGCCTGGTGCTTACTGGATCGAGCCTTGGCCGCAACGAACCCCACTATTTTGTTCCCGCGATCATCATATTTCGCGAAACTCATGAATTCTCACAAGAACAAAACAACGCACGATCCACCTTTTCCTCTTTTCAAAGTATTGCATCCGGCTCATGAACCGCAGCAATTCGAAAACATCCAGACGTACATCGAGCTGCAGCTGACCCAGGTAAGCTCCATGTCTACTTTGTTACCGAGATCCAGCCAGACAAGCATTTTGATGAACCATTGAAGCCGAGTGGTATGATGGGAGGACGGGGAGTGTCGCGATGACGATGATGTCGAGCTAAGCTGAGGTACCTATCGCACGGCAGCACGCACTAGTCGTAGCTCAGGTACCTTACCCAAGCTCGAGTGAGCTCTGAGCAGCAAAAGCTGCACGCACCACAACAAGCGAACGGAGAGAAAAAGCCAAGCCGAAATTCGCGCAACTGGGCCGCCACCCCTGCCGTCGTCCCCGGTCAAGCTTTTTCTCGCTGGCTCTCTTCACACTCTGTTGCTAGCAAGACTACCGGGTACCCTGCAAATGCCTGCGAACAGTGGGCGAGCACCTTACTCAACCCGCTAACTCCACTTGGCTCTGCCGGCCGTATTTTGTTTGTTAATTCCCACCTTGCCCACCGTCCTGGCCCTTCGCAAACCTCTCTTTCTCTTCTTTTTCTCTGCCTCCCAATCCCTCACGCGTCTATCTGCCTGAAAGCCTCCAAGCTGGTCAATTGGTTTCTCGGTCTCGGCCTACCTACTACCTAATAACTCTCCTCTCTACGTCCCGTTGTCGTTCGCCAATCCCACCGCTGAAACCTTTTTGTTTCTTGGAGCTCCTACAGCATAATCCACGCGCAACCCGTTTCACACCAAGCTCTTTCAAGCTCTCACAACAGGTAATTCTACCCGTCAAGCTTGTCTACGCGTTCCGTCCCTGGATATTCCCTTGGATCGAGAACGGCTGCCGCAGCTCGCGCATTGCCAGCATGTCATTCAATTGCGATTCTCGACCTTCCATGATCATGAGAAAAGTGTTGGGTGCGGATATGACGGATGCCAAGATTGCGGCTCAATCGGGAACGCAAACTTCACCAGCTTTGGAGGAAATCATCAACACCCACCCACCATCATGACCGGAGCATCGAGTGTCGGCAAACACTACGGCAAAGTTGCTGTCACTGTCTGTGTTGGAATTTAGGGATTGCGTGAAAAGACTTGATTGTTTTAATTTATTTATTTGAAGCATACACTGACTGATCTCATAGCTACCACCACATTCACAATGCCTGCCATCCACTCCGCCATCGTCGCTCGCGACACCCTCTCCCACATCGCCAAGCGCAGCAACTGGGCTGGTCGCGAGGCCGGTGTCATTGTCGTCTTCTGCATTGTCTTCGTTGTCGCCGTCGGTCTGATCGGCCTCTTCATCGGCAAGAAGATCTCAGCACGGAAGGCCGCCAGGGTCGAGAAATAAGCTAGCAAGCTTATGGAGGGCGCGGGGTTGGGATGCCGGTGCTAGGGGGGGGAGGAACGACTTGGCGAGAGACAAGCCGTTAGATGATCTTTTGCGGATCTAGGGAGTCGCTGTGGGAAATGTGTGAGGTAATGGTCCACGAAGTTCCTATATCACCTTAGGGAGCAAAGTGGTGGGATTGTGTTTTGGTGGGGAGAAGGGGGGGGGGGGGGTGTTTCTAGGGTGGATGATTTCAAATGGCGCGGCCGGAACGGAACGATCTTCATCGACAACCATCTATCCACGGTGTCGGCACATTCTCTACCGACTACTCAACACACGCCTTTCCCAAGCCTTCCTCGTCGATTCGATATCTGACCTGAGGGTTGGGAGGGATTTCATATATGCCACGGTACGCCACCGGTACGAAGACCATACCGGTCATTGCCGTATCGTGCTGCTGCATGGATATCTCCTCGCCTCCTGGACGGAAGAGACGCTCGAGATGTGTGAGTGGGGTGATTATTGGACGCAATCCGGCGACATGCTGCTGTACATCAATACTTTTTTCCTAATATTACTGTTTGATACCTGTTCGCAGAGCCTTTTTTTGGGTTATACTCGTTATTGTGTTGCCTGAGTGATGCTGTTGACTGTGAAGTCGGATCTGCCGTTGTCAAGACCAGGATTTCCAGCCCATACCCCTTGGTAGAGCTTTCTGGATGATGCCCGGTGAGAATCGCGTTTGAACCATCATTGCAGACCTTGATAGTGAACCATTATTGCTATCAAGATCTGAGAACAAGATTAATGATGACAACACCGTTTGGACAGCCATCTTTCATACCGAGGCCTTGACTGCCAAAGCTGGCATGCTGAAACTGGACACACCAGATTAAGAACGGTCCGGCTAGTATTTCTACGTTTATTTTTGTTCTGTATGCACCGCGTACAGGCATTACTCTATCAAACATGAGTGTCGTCGATATGCGTTACACTCGCTTGCTTATGTCCAATGGGTATACGATGCGATGCTCCTCTTCTCCTCTCTCCCCGTCCTTGACCCCGTGTCATCCTTTCTCCTAGAAGCACCTCTTTTTCAGTCCATTTTCTCCAGATCGACAAGTCCTTGCGCCGGCTACACGTAATTTCGTCAGCATTAAGCCCCTCCCTTTCCCAATAGAAACATGAAAAGAAAGGAGAGAAAAAAAAAAAAAAAAATAACGTTCATGTCCGAACACTTACAGGAACAAACTGCCGCAACCTCACTCCCGCCTCCCTGAACACCGCAGCCGTGTCCCCGTCCATGCTGTACCCCTGGCTGTAGACGACCTCGCCGATGCCGACCTGGCAGATCTTGATGCTGCACGTGAGGCAGGGGCAGGTGTCGCAGTACAGTATGGCGCCCTCGCGGATCCTCTCCCTCCCGGCCTCGAGCAGCGCGTTCTCCTCGGCGTGGATGCACAGGCAGGTGGAGAGTCCGTGGCCGGAGCCTTCGCCGTCGTTGCACCTGGCGCACCCGCCCTCGCCACAGTTGCGTAGCCCGCGAGGGGTCCCGTTGTAGCCCGTGCTGACGACGCGGCGCTCGCGGACGAGCACGCAGCCGACGCGGCGCTTCATGCAGTTGGAGCGCCGCGCCGCGAGGGAGGCCAGGGCCATGAAGTACGTGTCCCAGGAGGGCCGGAGGCGGTCCGAGTCGACGAGGTCCACCTTGCCGAGGGTCGCGTACAGGTGTGCCAGGGAGGAGGACGTGTTGAGCAGCCGCACCGAGGCGCGGGACATGAGCGCTAGTTGTTGGCTCCCGCCGCCGGACGAGGAGGAGCCGTACAGGTGCTCGTCGGACAGGCGGGAGAAGGCCTCGAAGGTGTTGGGGCACTCGGAGGAAGAGAGAGAGGCGGCCTTGGCGCTTGCCTTGGAGCGGAAGCGGTCGAAGCGCACGCCCAGGGGCGCGTCGACGCTGATCAGCAGGAAGAAGGGCCGGCGGGAGTAGAGGTCCAGCACGGCCTCGGTGGGCAGGTCGGCGGTCACGAAGCGCTCTTGCCAGTGCTTCGTCACGAAGTCGAGGAGGAGGTCCGGGGTCGCGAAGGGGATGAGTTTGGCTCTGCTGATCTTGGGAGGCGGGTCTGCGGCGGAGAGGGCCTGGACGGCGAGGTGCAGGCCATCTTCGGCAGCGCCGTTTGCTGCGGGTTCGTGGCCGTCTTGCGCTGGACAGCTGGCCTCGGTGTAGACGTATTTGAAGCCGTGGTGCTCTACCAGGTACTGAGCTACCGTGCGCCGGCCGGAGCAAATGCCTGCAGACTTTCAGTCTTGTCGAGAGCGAGGATGAGAGGATGTCTGCCTCTGAGGTGAGTACTTACTCCCGCAAATGCCAATGAACATGTTTGCTTTTAGTTCGCCGATCTAATTCATGCTCTAAGAGCTGACCTCATCTCACATGAACTCCAGAGGCATATAACCCTTGTTGGATGAACTTATCCAGGTGTTGAGATGAGAATAAGCTACCTAAGGCACCTTAAGGTATTTACAGTGAGTTTCTTCACCGTGTTCAAGCTAAGCAGTGACGCGTCTAGACGAGAGAGATCACTTTACGAGACCCCCTTATCGACCCCATTATCGACCACTTATCGACCTACTTATCGACTCCTTATCGACAGCCGGAGTTTAGCCGACATGGATCGTGTCAGCAGTACGTACCTGGAATAGGTAGCTTAACGCAGCCGCCACTCGGCAGGGTGCGGGGTGCCTGAGCTGAGGCGGGAGAGCTCCTTCCTTTAGGTACCTTACGCAGGTCGGATGTCATCGGTCATGCTTGTTCACCTTGCCGAAGTACAGTCAGTACCTTCCTTACTGTACCATCCTCATGACTCCTTCGCACCTGCCTCGTCAATGTGAATAACAGGCAGGAGGCAGAATGATGACAAGGAACAGCTGACTGAACAAAACTCGGTTCAACCACCAGCTTTGCGAGCTGGATATTTCCACGTCTTTTCAACGTCATCCCGGCATTTGTCAAGGTTGTTCTTGTGTGTTTCTATCGCAGCTCCAAGACCTCAAAGAGAACTCTCACTTGAACCTGCAAGCAACTACCCGTCTGCACATCGCCTTGGTCCAGATCTCAACCTACCACATCAGCGTTTCATTGGAAGCTCACATCATCGCTAGGCCTGTCATCAAGCCTGCATATCGCAGATTACAAAGCCGTCAACCTCATCCAAGGATCACCAGTCAAAGAGCAAAGGAATATCGCGTCGCGCACGGCCACGCGACAGCGCCAAGATGGGCGACAACATGGATCTCAAGTTCGCAACCTTCACGTCGGAGATCGAACTGCCGTTTTATTCGAACCTCTTCTCCTCCAAGCTCGAGCATGACAAACTTGACGATTCTATGAGACCCGTCCTTGGACTGTACGAGCCGAGAGTGGGCGTAGATGCGCCCGCGAGCACAAAGATGCAAATCCGCGGCAATGCCCTGGCATATAACACGTGAGTGGACGTTTATAATAAGTGTATTAGATGACAAAGCCTTCTGACACGACTCGATAGCCCGCCACTGGGGGTGTGCCGCGCTGAGGGCATGGTCAAGAACTTCAACACAGTTGAAGAGTTCAAGAAAGCGGACAAGAACAAGATGCTGCAAAATGCCGCCAAGGCTGTATGTAGGCCGGGCACTGACACTGACGCTCAAGGACTCGGCTGACTGTTGGAACAGATCTGGGACGGCATCAAAGATGGCTCCATCTTCTCGGTTCCATCTCTCTTGTCATCATTTATCATCGTCTGCTACGCGGACTTGAAGAAGTACCGCTTCACATACTGGTTCGGCTTTCCAGCTCTGCATTCTGACCCGGCTTGGAAGCGGACGGGTCCGACGATACATCTCGCGCCCAGTGAGAGCACCATGCTGGTCGAGACATACGGGACCTGGAGCTACTCCGTCGATAAGAGGCAGGTCGGCTTCTTCCTGGCCAAAAAGGTGCGCGGGGAGGACGGTGGGCATAAGTCACCCATGGACGAACCCGGCAGTAATATCGGCTACAGTTGGAGCATCAGCACTCTCGGTGATTACGAGAAGGGCTTCTTCAGCGGTGTCGCAGAGGAGGATCAGTTCATCGGTTTCGTCGACCCTTCGAACTACCCAGACTCCCCGTCGTGGCCGCTCAGAAACCTGCTGGTCCTGGTCCGGCAGCGGTTCCACCTAAAGAAAGCCCAGATACTCTGTTACAGGGATGTCCAGGCGAGGAGACACGAGGCTCGCAGCATCATCCTGCCCGTCGCTATGGACGAGGCCGCAGAGATGGAGACTTCGGTCATGCCCAAGGTGACCGGCTGGGAGCGGCTCTCGACTGGCGAGTTCCGGCCGAGACTCATCAACCTTGCCGAGTATATGGACCCGGTCCGCCTGGCCGACCAAGCGGTCGACCTCAACCTGAAGCTGATGAAGTGGCGCATCTCGCCAAACCTGGACCTGGATGCGATCAAGAAGACAAAGTGCCTCCTCCTCGGCGCGGGCACGCTCGGCAGTTACGTGTCGAGGAATCTCATGGGCTGGGGAGTCCGGAAGATCACATTTGTCGACTACGGCTCCGTGTCATTTTCGAACCCCGTCCGGCAGCCGCTGTTTGAGTTTCAGGACTGTATGGGCGGAGGCAGGCACAAGGCCGTCCGAGCTGCCGAAGCGCTGATGGCGATCTATCCTGGCGTCGAGGCCGAAGGGCACATCCTATCAGTTCCCATGCTGGGGCACCCCATGACGAACGAGGAACGGACCAAGAAGGATTTCACGAAGCTGAAGGAGCTCATCGACGAGCACGACGCCATCTTCCTGCTCATGGACTCGAGAGAGTCGAGGTGGCTGCCGACCGTGATGGGCAAAGCTACGGGCAAGATCGTCATGAATGCGGCGCTCGGCTTCGACACATATGTCGTGATGCGCCACGGGGCTGCGCCGGAGGATGGGAGCGAGGACACTCTGGGCTGCTACTTCTGCAACGACGTGGTAGTAGCTGCGGATGTAAGTACCGCTCTACCTCTCATTATGACCCAGCTACTAACTTGTCCGCCACATAGTCCATGAAAGATCAGACGCTAGACCAGCAATGCACCGTCACCCGTCCCGGGGTGGCGGCCATCGCCTCGGCGCTCCTGGTCGAACTCCTCGCCTCGGTCCTCCAGCACCCCAAGAAGCACCACGCGCCGGCGCCCGTGCGCAACCCGGCGCCGGACGCCTCCAGCATCCCGAGCTACGAGCGCGACCCGCCGGACCACGCGCTGGGAATCGTGCCGCACCAGATCCGCGGGTTCCTCCACGCCTTCCAGAATATGATTGTGTCGGGCAAGTCGTACCCGCAGTGCAGCGCGTGCAGCCGGCCGATCCTGGACGCGTACAAGAGGGACGGCTGGGCGTTTGTGAGGGAGGCGCTCAACAGCCGGGACTACGTGGCCGAGGTGTCCGGGCTGGCCGAGGTGCAGAGGCGGGCCGAGGCCATGGCGGCCGACGTCGAGTGGAGCGAGGAGGAGGACGCTGAGGCTGCCGACGAGGGGGACGGCGTATTGCTTGATGCTTCGGCCGACTAGTACTCTACCGCGGGCAAGGATATTCTTATGGCCTTTCGTCGGTTTCCTTGGTGAGGGGCAGCTCTGTGCCTGGATATGGAGGGCTGCCTACTACTATTTCTCTGGTAGGCTTTGGACTGTTGGGACTAGACATGATGCAGGCTCGCTGCACGGAAGGAAGGGAGGAATGGACTGGTCTATTGCTGAATGGCGTTCGTTGCGTTTGGTCTGCGGTGTACTTTTGCTGAGTCGACACAGCTATGGCTGGTGGTGCTTGAGGTGTCAGTCTTGGACACGCAAGGAGAGCTTAGTGCCTCTTCGGCCTGTATTTACTGACGGACAGCTGCTACATGTACCCCGTCGAGGTGGTCTGCTTGTGATTGTAGGTCATGAGGTCTGTGTGAGAAAAACCGTGTCTGGAACCAAGAATGTATGGTAGATGCGCGGAACTGGACGCGAACTCTGGATGACTGCGGTCTGTGGGCAATCTCGAGTGCAATACGCATCGGTTTCCTCATGCTCACTTCATAGCATGGCCGTATGGTGCCAAGAAAACTCGACTATACACACGTTGTATCATTTACCCAAGTCTACCCGAATAAAAAAACGCCGACCAAATGCACCCACCCACCCACATCTCCAAAGAGTCCGCCCTCCCTACATCTACACCAAGCACTCCCTCACCCTCGCCCCCCCACCGATCTCGTACTCGACCCACCGTCCCGCCCCCCTCCTGCCGGGGACCAGCACGGGGCCCGGGTTCATCACCAGGCAGCCCTCGTACTTGACGACGAAGGGCGGCGACTCGGCGTCGACCAGCACCACGGCCGTGGGGAGCGGGTACAGGTGCAGCGCGGCCGCCAGGTCCCAGTGTACCGGGCGGGTCGCCTGCCGGAAGGGCGCCAGGAAGCCCTGGTCCAGCACCGTCTTGACCAGCTTGCGGGCCGAGAGCACGTCGTGCGGTACAGCTGTAGCCGCGGCGGCGGCAGGGGGTGGTTCCTTGTCTGGCTGCGCGTCGTCTTCGTCGTCGTCGTCGACGTCCATCGCGTCATCTGCCGGAGGCGGCGGCACCGCGCCGGACATGGTCGTGTCGTCTTCTGCTCCTCCTGCTGCTCCGACGGGTTCGGCAGAGGAGGAGGAGGAGGGGGGGGGGGCTGCTGCTGCTTCAGCCTCACGGCCGCGCGGCGCAGGCGGCCCGACATGTCGTCGCGGAACAGCACGATCTCGTGCGTGGGGCCGAACAGGCTCAGCCGGGCCGGGTTGGTGGTCCAGACCGCCTCGCCGCCCTGACCACCTGCAGCAGCCGAGAGCCCCGCCTCTGCGTTGGCGGCCGCGAACACCCTCCTCACGCGGCTGGTGAACAGGTCCGGCACCGCCCTACGGGGAAGCGGTACCGCGGCCCCCCCGCTGAAAGCCGACTCCCACCCGTCGTTGTCTCCCGGGACGAAGACGAAGGTGGATGCGATGAGGAGAGCAGGGAAGTCGGCGAGGCACGAGGCGAGGGCGTCGAAGTACTCCTTGTACTCGATGCTGTTGTTCCCCGCGCCCCGGGAGGCCATGACGGCGCGCGAGCAGAAGTTGCCGGCGAGCACGAAGCAGAGCGGGGTCGACCCCTCGGGCTCGGTGGCGTAGAGGGCGAGGATCTTGCGTAGGACTTGCAGGGTGCGCGGGTTGTCGAGGTTGAGCTCGCCGATGGCTATTACGCGGGATCTGCCGCTGGTGGTGGTTGTGTCGGGGTCGGGGAGGGAGGAGGGAAGGGCGTTGTCGTCGTTGGGAGTTGCTGTCGTCGTCGCGGCCGAGGGGTGGGGTGGTTGCTGTTGTTGTTGTTGTTGTTGTTCTTGTTGGCGGCTGCGGAGGAGGAGACGGCGCTCGAGCCTGCGCATGCGCGAGCCGACGGCGCGCTCGCTGCCGACGCCGAGGAAGTCGATCCAGCCGAAGCCGCCGCCGGTGGTGGAGTGCTGCTCGGCGACGCCGAGGGTGGCGCGGCGGGGCTCGCAGGGGGGCTGGCCGATGAAGAAGCCCTGGAAGCGACCGCCGATGGTGCCGCCGACTCCCGAGCTGCCGGCGAGCCCTTTCCCCTGGGTCTCGTCCTCCTCCTCGTAGACGCCGTCGACCAGCACGATCATGCCGGGAGCGAACCAGGCCGAGTCGGCGGGGACGGCGACGGCGTGGCTCAGGTCGAGGGCGATGGTGCCCGTCAGGTCGGAGATGGCGAGGTTGCCCTCGGGCAGCACGACGAGCATGCCCAGCAGCATGCGGTAGGAGCCGTGCCGGCCGAGGAGGTTGGCGATGGAGGTGATCTTGTGGGATTGTTTCCGGAGGGCGGAGGAGGAGGAGGAGGAGGACGACGACGACCGAGCTTCGTGCACGGCCGAGGTCTGGAAGGAGTCCTGTCTCAGCAGGCGCTGGTGGATCACGTTGTAGCGGTTGCGGAAGAGGGTGGTCTTGTGGGAGGCGGGCGGGAGGAGGGACGGTTTTCTGGATTCTCTGGTGGTAGTCAGTATGGCTTTTCTTGTGTCTGTCTGTCTGTCTGTCTGTCTGTGTGCATGTGTGAAGAGCATTGGAAGGAGGACGGGGGGCGCACCTCTCAAAGTGCTTCGTCGTGGTGTTGTACGTGAACTGAGGCTGCGAGTAGGCGTCGATGACCTTGAGCCAGCTGCGCGGGTCGCTCAGCTCCTCGTCGTCGGGCTCGTCTTGGACGTCGAGTCCGGACATGCCTATGCTCGTCTGGCTGTCGTCCCTGGTCAGCGCGGCGGAAGGCCGCAGTCCCAGGCGGGTCTTTGAGTACTCCGAGACCTGGGTGGGCTCCAGCAGCAGGCTGTTCTGCCGCGTCAGTCCCCGCGCGCCGGACACGATCTTGCCTCCGCTCATGTTGCCCTCCAGCGTCTTCAGTATGTCCTTGAGCTCCGGGCTGCTGCCCTCGACGATGACGCCGCCGTTGCGGTTCTTCCAGCTCTTGGCTACTTCCTCGAGGACCTTCTCGGCCAGGCCTTCTTCGCGCCATCCCGAGCCGCAGTGCCGGCCGATGAAGGTGGCGAGCTCTTGCAGGGCGGAGGATGTCAGCGTCAGGCTGTGTTTTTTGGTGAAGGTGCGGAAGGCGAGCGGGCGCAGAGTGGCCGGCGGCAGGAGGATGGGCAGGATGGCTGCCTTTGCGGGAGCTGTCACGGTGAAGGGCCGCAGAGGGTGGGCGGGTGTGCCGAAGGCTGGCGACGAGGACGGTATGGAGGAGTCGGGCAGCTGCTGGGCGGCGAGGTTCTTGGGAGCGAAGAAGGGTGCTACTGGGGGTTTGGTGCGTCTCGATGGCAGGTCGTCGTCTCTGTCATTGTCGTCCTTGTCCGGACTCTGCTGCGGCGTCTGTTGGCGCGTCTTGCGCGGGCTGTGTACCACTATCATGTCGATGTTCTTGTGGCTGGCCCTTGTGGTATTCTCTGCGGTATTCTCTGCAGCGGTGTTCTGTCGCAACTGTGTGCTGGTCATCCAATTCGAGTCACTGTCTTCTCGAGTCGAGTGCTCCGAGTGCTCTGCTAATGTCGCAGTATTTGATAATTGGACGCGTTAATGGGATTTTAGACCGCGTCTGAGCGCGTCACCCGCAGCGCAGCGACGTCAGTGGGGGCATCCCGCTTCTAGTGTACCTCTAGCTACAGGGGGGGGTACAGCCCGCGGCCACCCGCAACCACCTGCTTGGCATCTGCACCGGAGCGAGTCGAGATGTACATGTACATGTACCACACCGTACATTTGAGTAGAGGATATACATTCACACAGTATTCACCTCGGTGCGTCGCTGATGTGGAATATAAGATATGTATACATTAGAATACAACAGTACAATACAGTACAGGACATGCTCACCGCATCACATCGTGGCTCGTTCTGTCCAGTGGCTACCTTGTCGACCGTTTCTCTGACTTGCGCTCCTCTGCTCGTAGGCGGCTGACCAGCTTCTCTCGCAGGTAGTCGCTCAGGCCAAGGCTGTTTGTTCCGAGGTTAGCAGTCTGCCAGGAGAGAAGAGGATTAGAAGTCTCTCTACTGTGTTACTCACATCCCCTCGTTGGTGATGACCCGGTACGTCCCGCTCGGCTGGAAGTTGCCGATGATGTCGCCGTGGCCGTCGACCTCGACGCTGCCCAGGATGTCCTCGGGCCAGGCGATGCGGCCAAAGTCCGGCGGGTTCCTGTTGTCGCTCAGATGCACCCAGCCGCCCCTACCGCCGCCGCCGGCACCGCCCTGGCCGCTCGCCCCGCCTGCCCCGGGTCCTCCAGCGCCTCCGCTGCCGCCTTGCGTCGTCCGCTGTCGCCTGTTGGCCTGGGGGAAGAAGGCGCCGCCCGAGCCCAGCATGGCGCCACCGGGGCCGGCGAATGCCTGGGCCTGGCTTGCGAGGTCCTTGTCGTGCGGTGCGTGTTCGGCGAGCACGTCGTTGAGGATCTGGAGGAAGCGGCGGTTCTCGCGGAAGGAGGCCGGGGTGGGCGGCACGGCGGTGGTGGTGCCGATGGCGAGGTTGGGGTCGGGAGGGTCGGTGTCGAGGTAGGTCAGCACGTAGGTGCCCGGGTTGGAGGTGTTTGGAAACACTTTCTGGGCGGTATGCATTTGAATTAGCCTAGACTGCAGCATTGGACTGATTGCCCACGAGACTTTCTGCGCCCAGACTCTCTGCTACGAGGCACGAGGACGTACAATGTGTGGATTTGAGGGCAGTGTAGAGACACATCTTATGAACCGCCTGAATTGAGGCGCCGGCCGCAGCCTCGGAGTTATTAGCAGCATTCCGCTTGTTTGGCTTTGTGTCGTGTTGTGTTCGAGGTTATGATTCTCAAGCTGGAGTCTGGACATTGTTGAAATGCCGTCACCATAATTTTGGAGCTTGGAGCTCGGAGCTATGACCATCTCGACCACAGCATCTAAGGTATGTTGTACGTTTGCATCATGGTATCCTCTTCCAACTCTTGATGATTAGAAAAGCCACAATGATTGTACAGCACTTATGCCCCAGCAAGTCGATGAGAAGGTGATCCATGTTTCTTGCATTTTTATGTCCTGTAACTACAGTAGTTTCCTGCATTCGAATCCCAGTCCTGCCTCTGCGACATCCGTGAGCCGTCCAAGCGCCATCCAATACAGTCTTTATTACAGTCATTCTTCTGTGCAGATCAGTGGAAAAAAGGAAGCAAGAATGAGATGAGAGCAGCACAACATCCGCGGATGCCCAGCTGTGTCAGATTCAGGCTGCCGCCCGAGTACCAACAAGTCATGTCCAGACCGTTGTTGCAGATCAGCCTGCTCTGCTCTGCTCTGCTCTGCTCTGACAGGATGCTATGCGAGGATATCACCATACATAAATACAATCAATCAAAGACGCGTTCAAAGAGGCAACATCTGATGTGATATCTGATATCCTTTCCCAGGGGTCTACCACTCTACCACTCTACCACTCTACCAGTCAGTCTGGTATTGCCTCATTCCCGCCTTTTTTTTCTCTCTTGTCTCTCCCAAGCTGCTGCCTTTGCTCAGCCTTAAAGACTCGGATGATCCATCCGTAAACTGATCCAACATCCTCTCTCTGCTTTAATATTTCTTCATCACGCGTCTTGTCGTCATAATCGCCTGAAAAGTGCTGAGAGTTTGAGACGAAACTTGTTGATGCTGGTCCCTGCTTTGTTTTGTTGGATGCGGTCATCCGTCATCGCCTGATACAGTTGCTGCTTTAGTGGCATTTTAGAGTTGCCCCTCCACCGAAACACCACCCTCATACCACCAGATAAGGTACCTGCTACGGTACCTGGTAGCCACTGCAGAACCCCGTAGTGTACTGTAAGCTAGCCCCAACAGCGGTAAGTACTCCCTGGTACTGTACCACTCGGGCCACTGAGTTGTGCTATCTATCCACACACCAAGACTTCCCCCCTCCCCTCATCACGATCCACCCAAAAAAAGACCACCCTTGCTACCACCTTTCCCACCCTTCCCACCCGCCGCCCCCCCCCCTCCATTCACTGGTCATCTCCCAGTCGTCCATGAGTCTAACCACGACCCACGACACACGGAATAAAATAAAAATAAAAATATGGCGCCCCGTCCAAATGCTTACGATGACGAGGAGCTGTCCATCTCCTTGTCTTCTACCCAGATCCGCCGGAACAGGAGCCACCAGCCCGAGAACAACGGCGGCACCGGCGACAGCAGCCACCACACCGGCAACTACGCTGCCAGCGCTGCCAGCGCTGCCAACGGCAGGAACTCCAACAACATGGACGCCAACGCCAACGCCAACGCCAACGCCAACGCCACTGCGGACGGCCACCCCAGGGCCTCCCCGGGCCCCGTCCAGCGCGAGAAGGCCCGCACCGAGCAGCGCATCGGCGCCTACAACATCATAAGGACCCTCGGCGAGGGCAGCTTCGGCAAGGTCAAGCTCGCCGTCCACCGCAGCACCGGCCAGCAGGTCGCCCTCAAGATCATCACCCGCAAGAAGCTCATCAGCCGCGACATGCAAGGGCGGGTCGAGCGAGAGATCGAGTATCTCCAGCTGCTCCGCCACCCGCACATCATCAAGCTGTACACCGTCATCAAGACCCCGACCGAGATCATCATGGTGCTCGAGTACGCCGGCGACGAGCTCTTCGACTACATCGTCACCCACGGCAAGATGAAGGAGAGCGAGGCCCGCCGCTTCTTCCAGCAGATGCTGTGCGCCGTCGAGTACTGCCACCGCCACAAGATCGTGCACCGCGACCTCAAGCCCGAGAACCTCCTGCTGGACGAGCACCTGAACGTCAAGATCGCCGACTTCGGCCTCAGCAACATCATGACCGACGGCAACTTCCTCAAGACGAGCTGCGGCTCCCCCAACTACGCCGCCCCCGAGGTGATCGGCGGCAAGCTGTACGCGGGGCCCGAGGTCGACGTCTGGAGCTGCGGCGTCATCCTGTACGTGCTGCTGGTCGGCCGCCTGCCCTTCGACGACGAGCACATCCCGAGCCTGTTCGCCAAGATCGCCCGCGGCACCTACGCCGTCCCGACCTGGATGAGCCCGGGCGCCGCCAACCTGATCAAGAAGATGCTCGTCGTGAACCCCGTCCACCGCGCCACCATCGACGAGATCCGCCAGGACCCGTGGTTCATGACCGACCTGCCCGCATACCTGCAGCCGCCCGTCGAGGAGTTCCTCAACACGGGCGTGGACCCCAACAAGGCCATCAAGGTCAGCGACATCGCCCCCGGCGCGCCACCAAAGGAGCAGGAGAAGCTCCACAACGAGGTCACCGAGAAGATCAGCAAGACCATGGGATACGGCAAGAAGGACGTGCAGGAGGCGCTGGAGGCCGACGAGCCCTCGGCCATCAAGGATGCGTATATGATTGTGCGCGAGAACAAACTCATGCAAACGAACCGTAAGTTATACATCCCCCCCCCCCCCCCCTTCCCTCATTCCTGCACTCGGCGCTCTCCTTTGTCTCTCTTTCCTCCATGCTTGCGGCTCGCAAGAGGCACTAGCAGAGATGAGCCTGACTATCTTCCGAAGCAATGCTGGGTTCAGAAAACCCCTACTTCCCCGCGAGCCCCCCTGCTGAAGACGCATCACATACTAAACTCACTGGAGATCTTGGAGACACCAACAACCCCACCACCGGCCCCGACAACGCCGGCGGCGCGAGTCCCCTGGACCCCTACTCGTCCTCGTCCCGATCCATCACCTCGAGCGCCACCAGCGCCGGCTCCCGGCCCTACGTGAGCAAGGTGGCCGTGCTGCCGAGCAGCCTGCCGGCGTACCACGAGGACTTCATGGAGCGCGAGAAGGCGCGCGAGGCGGGGATCCCAGACAACGTCTCGGGCAACCTGACGATCCCGGACCCGAGCTCGCTGGGCCCGCGGACGCACGCGGACCAGGAGGAGACGGCGCGCCGGCTGAAGCCGCACTCGCGGAGCAGCCAGCTGCGGCTGGCCAACGAGGGGGCGATTAAAGGGGGAAGGCCGCAGGAGCTGACGCCCGTGAACCCGCCCAAGAAGAGCAAGCCGATCCGGTGGCAGTTTGGCATCCGGTCGCGGAACGCGCCGTGGGAGGCGCTGCTGTGCATCTACAAGGCGCTCGAGAAGTTGGGGTGCTCGTGGCTTGTGGATGAGGACTACGAGAAGGTGCATGGCGAGGAGGAGGAGGAGGATTGCGATGAGAGGTATGTGGGACAGTGTTTCCGTGTTGACGGGAAATCATGGCTGACGACAATTGCTGCAGTTACAACGACGACGGCGGTCCGCTGACGAGAGAAGACCGTCGCTCTTCCTCCAGTCTCGACCTCAGCAGGAAATACAAGCTCCCAGCAGACCCTTGGCATCTCAAGATCCGCTGGGTGTCTGGAAGTTCGT